>JANZLQ010000009.1:20087288-20154003 GCA_026212715.1 Elanus axillaris | reverse complement strand
CCCCTTTTCCCAGCCTTAGAAGTCCCTGGGTCACATAAGCAAGACCTTGGAAGAAACAGGAAAAACTCTTGCCCCAGGTACAAGCCTGGGTCTCAGCAGCAGCAGCCAAACAAATGACAAAGAAGGAAAATGCTTGATTTTGACTGTGTTTGTTTTTTCTTGTTTGTAGACTTTGCTTCTCAAAGCTACCATTGGAGAGAAATTTCATTCTGTGTGTGCTTTCCTGTAGGCCTGGCAGGAAAACAGAGACCAAAGAAAGGAAAAAAAAAATCCTGATGCTGGAAACATCTGGATTTTTATATGTGCTTAGCATCTCGGGAGAGTCTGGTTTTGTTTGTCCATCTTGCCAATAAATTCAATGCTTTTCCCTGAAATATATGGGAGCAGGAAATATATATTAAAGATAAGTATTCCTGTTTAAACTCAGGCTTGGGTTATTAACAACAGTGTGGCCATGATGAGAAGCAGCGAGATGATAACCTTTATGAGCAATACTATGCTATCTCCCAGCCTCTGCAGAGTTCACTGTAATCATTGTGTAACCCAGATCATCAAAGGAAAGATAAGATCAGATAAGCAAAATACTGTTGTGATTTTGCATCAATGCTATTTATTTTATAATTATTACTTTTCTTATCTTTGGTTAAAATGAGGGTGAAACCCAATTTTTTATTTACACACATTTACATATATATATGTATATCTCTGACCTATCAGACCCCTAAAAAATGTATGTCCATATATTATACTACCTCAGGAAGACATTGGTTAAATGGCTGGTGGTGCAGTCAGACCGTCTAGCACACAAGCAGGCAAGATGCAGCCTTCACTGCACAGAAGAAGCCACCTGCAGATGGAATATGATGGACAGAAGCTTTTAGAAAGGCAAAGCCTCCTTCAAGAGTCAGCCAAGAGACACCAACATGAGGAACATGAGTGGGTGAGCACTGTTCTGGAGCTCACAGTCATACTGGCTGGAGCTGTCCTCATTCCCCAAAGGAGTTATGATTTCTGAGACCCAGAATTATCCCAGCTAGGCAAAGTGAATGGGGCAGACCACTGGAAATGCCTCGTCTGCTGCATCTTGAATGCCTGTCCCAACCTCCACCTCCAAATAGGCAGATGAGGTCCCAAAGAAATACTCCCCATGAGGCACACTTCCACAGGTTTCATATATCTGTAAGATCTGTAAAAACAACAGCAATTTGGGTGCTTATCTAAATCTTTTCTGAGCTAGACAGAATCCCTTTATTTGCAGAACAAGGGGGTGATCCCATGCCCACTGAGATATCTGGGTACTTTATCACTGATTTCAGCTGGAAGAGGCTCACACCCTCACTATGTAACTTTCTTGAGGTCAAGTTTGCTTCCTATATTTCCAGCACTTCTGCTTCTGGTCCTGAGTGGAACAGACTTTCTTGTGGGTATGTTTGTACTTCCCAGTCATTTGCATGTAATTTTATGCAAACATTTTTATCACAGATCAGTTCACACAACCACAAGCTGTGTTTTTATTTTCTCTGTCAGCTGAAAGCTTCGTCTACATTGCTTTTTTTCTTCTCCTTGCTCCAGTATGACTACATCGAAGTAATTACACAGGTGTAAGCCCTGACTCTAGATGCTCTGCATTTGTGCAGCAAAATATTCTGCTTTCCATGTACCTTATGCTGGTCTGAGCCTAGGTATCTCATACCTTGCCAGCTCCAGCACTTTTGGAGCTTCAAACATATTTATTAACAACATTGCAGCAGAGCAAAACTTGGGCAGGCAACCAGACCTTTAAGACATTTCTTGTCACAGGAGAGAATTAAATTCTTTACAAAATGGGCAATTCTTGTGTAGGTGGATCATTTCTTCAAAAGGTTCGAATCAAAAGATCAAACGATGCTATAAAATCTTCCATTTGCCAGTCAATGACATACATTCACTTGAAGTGCCTCGGTAGCATCTGTCCCAAAATGGCTGAGAGGATAAGAGGTAGTGCTGGTGGAAACAAAGGCTGAAGGAACAGGAGCAGACAACACAAGGACCCACCGCAGGGAGGGAGGCAACAGGCATGTGCAGAGTGATTGAAACCCCCCTTTTGCCACTCCAGAGAGCAGAAACCCCATGATTTCACAGGTAATAGGTAATGGTGATCTAGAGTGCAGAGTTCAGACCAGATCAGAGTAGCAAAAAATATCAGCAAGCTTCAGTTTAAAATTGTTGGGTTGGAGCTGGCACCTCCACAAAAATAATGCTTATTATACAGTATCCATTTCATCTGTTCTCCTGGTTGATTAAATACTAGCTCTTATCTTACAGAACACTGGAAGTTGTTGCTACATCACAGAGTGGATTTATCAATAACTAATTCCCCGTTGGGGAAATATGTATTTCACATATGTATACACAAGGTGCTCATTGCTCAATTTAAAACACTCCTGATCTGAAGTTAATACTCAGATTTTTTTCGCTCTTTCTTTTGGTGATTCTTAGCAGTTTCAGTTACAAGGAAATAGAAATTCACCCTTTGAAGATGCCAGAATCTGGCACAATATGAGAAACTGACTCCCCAGATGAGCCTTGAAATGCCAAGTTTCAGCCCACAGAATTTTTTTTTTCCCAGCCCAATTTTAAATCCTAGAAAACAGGCATTTATGGTGGATCTCCTGAGGCAACTCTCAGTGAACTGTAAAAGCACAGACTGCACCATGATGCCATGAGGGGCCAGGAACTGCTCATGGAAAAACTCCATGTTTTCACACGCAAAATGGAGTGTAAGGTCTTTGTTAGTACAGCCCTGAGTATTTCACATTATGGCTCCAGGAAGAGCAGCACATTTAACACAGCGCTGTGATCATGGACAATGCAGCTACATTCACCCAGTGGTGGATGGCCATAGGAAAAGGGATCATGGTTAACTCCATCAGTGCCAAATGGTACACCTAGCCTGTGCTCCAGCTAATGCCCCATTCTTAATACGAACAATAAAATCAAAATGAAACCACATGGCATGTCAGGAGCTTTTTTTCCTGTAGTTATTCATGTACATTTTTTTTTTCTGAAAAATGATCAGAGCCAAGGCACGAGCAGGTGCTGCAGGATCTGAGCTGCACTGTCAGCCTCTTTAATGTGACCTTGAACTAACAACCACAAGTACAGACCAGAATACGCTGGAGTGTGCTCTACAAAGGAATATTCACGGAAGACTCAGATGAGTCTTAAGGTTGGATTCACCATCAATCCTTTAACTCACATCTCTGCAGGTAAAACCACACCAGAGAAAGAAACTGCTCCACCTTAGTAAAACTAATTCCTTTTTAGTCCCTGTTTGTTTGGATTTTTTTGTTTGGTGTTTTTTTTTTTTTGTTATTTCAGTGGGGGAAAGTTTCCTGAGTTGTTGGGACAAAACTGGGAAGCTTTTTGATCCAGGAGCAAATGGGTTAAAACAGCTTCAGAGTTTAAAGCTCTGCTTTGCTCATCCTTAATGGAAACTCAGGGTCTGAATTTAGAATTGTGTTTGTTGGGAACAAGGAAAAAAGCGTCAGAGGGGAGGCTGGCAAAGAGAGATGGTATGCACAGGAATTAAATGCGGTTGGTGTCACTGCGCAGGGCGAGTCTGAACTATGTATGTGCGTGTAAGAATTTGTAGTAGTCTGTGTGCTGGCAAAAGAACTGGCAACCTGCCCTAAAATATCTAATAGGCTCCTCCTGAGTTTTTGAATCCCTCTTCAGTGCTCAGTGACAGAGGATAATTTGATCCCCATTTTAAAGCATCCGTAATTTAGGGATATGTGGGCTATATATGAGGTTGTATTCAAATTAAAAAAATAAAAAAGATCAGTTTAGACCTTAATAGGGGACCATGTGTAGCATTCGGAACCAGCTCTTCCCACATCAGAATTTGGGAATGCCTGGAGTTTGGTTATGTGCCTACTTCAGAGCCAGGATCCAATTTCAGATGCCTTCTCAAGTCCCTAGAATCCATCACTGTTTGCAGCCTGCATTTCATGATTCAAACTTATAAAGCTTTTTCTGCATGGAGAAATCAAATGAGCTGTGCAAGTTCCTCAGAAAGCTTCTCTCTCAATCTCTAAACATGCAAGCGAGTTTGAAGATCCCTCCTAAGAAAGAAGTAAGCCTGGCTGGTGTCACTCAGTGGCTTCTTTACTTCTTGCAGTAACTAGCGGACTAGTCCAGGTTTGGCCATAGCCATTGCCAGTTTAGTTACTTTAATCAGAAATTAAAGATGCAACAGCAAAGAAACTGCAGCAGCCCGATCCATTTGCTTTCTGTCTTGATCACGGCTCTTCTGCACGGCTGACTGATGCTTGCCCATGATGTAAGCTGAAAGTACTGCAAGAGCTGAGGAAGACTTCAACAGAGGACATCTGTGGGTAGACCAACCTACCCACACTTGGTCCATCTGGATGCCCTAAGGTGTCCTTCATGCCACAAGTTTCCTGAGCAGTCTCTTCATCTGTGCATGGGTTTGCATGAATGGCAGGTGTGTCTGTCTGGGAGAAAGGGCTCTGGCCTGCTCTGAACAAGAAGTGTTCAATACTTAAAGACACTGAATACAAGATGGGTAAGAGGAAGAGGAGACATCTCAAAATAGCATTTCTCATGTCATACAGACTTATGGAAAGCCCCTGATTGCCTGGCACCAAGGGTTTGTATTACTAGATCAGTTTTGCACAAGTGTCTAGTGAAAGCCATTGGACTTCTGCAGAATCCCTGTAAGAGGAACAAACCCGGTCACCAAAAACAAAAACAGCTGTGCTGAGAACTCTCCATCTGCCTCTGATGGCATCACATGGCACTCACAGGAAAGCATTCATCCTCCTATTTATTGCAACTGCCTAAAATGCATCTTTATATGAAAGCCTGGAATAGCTTCAAAAGCCTCTATCTTAGGAAAACAGCATACATTTAATAACCTTCCAGGAATGTATTACATATAAATTGAACAAGATTGTTTAGCCAAGTAGTGCTTAATTACAGCCAGCAGAGCGGCACCCAAAATCCATGCAGCTCCTCCATGGTGTAGATCTTCCTTGGACAGAGACACTAAAAACCAATGGGACTGTGTAGACTCAGCAGGCTCCTTGTCAAACATGGATACAGTTGAAGGATCCTGTATTTTCCAGCTCTTCATGACCCATGCTCAGCTTCTTCTGTACCCCAGCAGACTGGAACTGCACCCAGGAGAGCTGCACTGGTGACTGTGCAGAAGCAGCGTGGGACCTAGAGGTGGTATTAACTGACTGAGACAGTCAAGGAATACACCTATCAAAGTGTTTCCCTCTACTAATTAAGGTCCTGTGAGGCGTCAGCTATGTTTTAATGCTTCTCTTACCCACAAGATCTTCCCAGAAGGCCACAGTGGAAAAACAGATGCCTTCCAGCAAGCTTCAAACTTTCTATCCACCTCCACTGAAGCAGATCAAAGCAGCTGTCACCTCACTGAAATGGAACATTTGAGTGGTTAAATTGAAGGCCAAAGAGGCTGAATTAGTATTATTTTTAGCCAAAGTTTGCCACCACTCAGCAGAAAACTGCCAGTCCAGTCAGCATACTGCTTCATATATAAATATTGGTGCTCAATGACACAGGCAGGCTCTCTGTAAGGCACAGGAGGCCAGTGAGAAGTATTGTACCTCTATTGCATGTCTGGGAGGCAATGCATGACTGGGATATGGGAAAGGTCTGGGAGACATTGTCCTCCCAGACAAATGGCAGAGCCTGTCTTCAGCATCCAAACACCTAAGTGGCAGAGCAATCCCTCCTGGAGCCTAGGGGCAAACTGCCCCTCTTGCATCAGTCCCTTGGTAAAGAAACTGGGACAGCTCAGCATTGCTTGAGGCACTGACCCAGCCCACCATCCCAGGAAAGGACTTGGTGCCTTAGTCACCTGTGATGGCACCGACTCTCACTTCTCAAAGGTGGGAGGACACCAGGCTCCTGAGTTACCTACCTCCTCTCCTGGCTCCATAGCTGGGACTGGCATCAACCAAACACTTCTGCTTATGGTTCCCATCAGTATCTCCTCAGAGCTGGGCTGCTGGTGCACACTGGGGGACCAGGTACCCCAGGGGAGCAATTGGCAGCTCTCTTGCTGTTTGCAGCTCCAGCTGGCGTGAGGCGAGGATGAGGAATGCCAGATTTATATTTTCGTAGACATCTCTACTGTTGATTAGTTTCGGTGATACTAAATATTAGCATTCATGTCCCCTGAGTTCTTTGCCTTTCAGAACAGGACGCCTACTCATTAATTAGTTAAGGCTTTTACCCAAAGGGTTATTTGGGGGATAGGCTTAGCGTTACAAAGTGCTCAGTCTGCGCTCTGACCAAGTAGTTTGCTGTAAATATGGAGTTGACATCACGTCATTTAGCTCATTTATTTAAGTGTTGATTTGTAGCTGATGCACCCACGGGTAATGCTGACAGCAGCTCCAATTTCTTCATTAAAATACAGTGAAATAAACACAGCCCTCACACCTCGTCTTTCCTTAGCTGTAACCTGCTCACACAAGGAATAGTCATAGCATCACTGATGACAGCTAGGGCCACTCAGCAGTTGTATCGCTCTTATCCCTGATGTTTCTGGATGGCACCTGAGACAAGAGAATACCTGGGACTCCACCCAGCTGAAAGATGTTGTCAGTATCTCTGCAGACACAGGAAATCTCCTGCTTAATTTAGGGCATGAATGAGATCGTTGGTATGGACACAAAACCTCCCAGCAGAGACCTGGACCCGTGACGGAAGGATGGCTCGGCCCTGGGGAGGCTGAGGCTCTGGTTCCTGGCCCCGCTGTTGTCCTTTGTTGTGCCTCCAGCAAGGTGTATCACCACCCCATGGTCTCAGTTTCCCTCCAATCCTTTGCCCAAAGTTTTTATTTCTTTCCTATATCATTTTGCCCTGTGTGAGTACCTCACCAGTTTTGATAGCACCTTGTAATGCTACGGGCCATGGTAAGTAAAAGATCCTGTGAAATCACCTGAATGTGCTCCCGTCAGGGAGTAAGGAACACAAAAACTCTATCATTCCCAATGGCAATGAGAAAATTGTTTACTCTTGCATATCTCAAAGATGTAATTTTAGAGAGGGGAAACTGAGGCAATGACAAGTTTTTGCAAAACATCTGTGGTATGATAGAAAACTAGATCCACCTCCCCAAAGAATCAATGTAATACACAATTCACTGGACTACCCTTCTTCTTTAGTCATATAAGCAGTGAGTTTGTCAGGGCCTGGAGAGCTTGCACAGCTCCTAGCATCTCCCAAGCTCATTGTGGTGGCTTCCCTGTAAAATACTGCTTGAATCCCTAAGTTCTGGATTCCTCCCACAGCAGGTTATAAGGCTGGCATTTGACATGTGCATGGGAGAGATTGGGTTCCCCGGGCTCAGTTGTGGTTTGGAGCATGTTGTTCCTTAGAACCATGTCCATGGCAGCTTGTGGCTGCAGGGACAGTCTCAGGGCTCTGCTCCAGGACCCCGTGCTGCAGCAGTGGTCAAGTCTAGACAAGGAGACGTGGCAGAGGTATTGTGGGGGGTGGAAGTGCTGTGGCAGAAGGGTATAAGTCAAAAACTCAACAAGTGAGTTTCACTTGCAGATCACATGAGGTTCAGTGGTTTGCTGTCACTGCTGGGAACCATCCAGGGTATCATTTTGGGTCAAGCACTGACACAGGGAAAGCTAAAAGCTGGCAAAAGCAGCTTACTTCCACCAGCTGCTAGGACAGTGGAGCACTGGGTAAAGGCTTTGGCAAGAGGTTGGATGTCTTACTGGGCCATGGCACCTCCACTAACCTATGCAGAAGGATAACATAGCTGTACATATCTGTGCATGACCATCAGATGATGAGTTTGGAGGGCAAACATGAAGCTGGCACAGATTTATGAAATGCTAGTAGGGGACTGGACCGGCTGACTGTGGGAGTGCGAGGTACGGTCTTTTCTGCACAAAGAGACAGCTGCAGCTTGTCCCGCTGCTGTGACCAACATTTTCCCTTTCCCTCTTCATGGGTAGCGTGCTGCCACATTGCTACTCTTGGCTTATGAGAGAACTGACTCCCAGTAGTAACAGTGGAGTATAGTATAGCTTGTGATACATGGGAGGCAACATACTACAGAGCAAATAGTCATAGTGGTAATAGCAGTAGCTGTGTCTAAAACATTTAGACAATGTCTAACATTGAGAACATCACCCTGATTAAAGTTGTTACATCTCACTGATTGTTACTACAATTCAAACTAGAACATCGAACCAAGAAATTATCCCTAAATATTTGTGAAATGGCTTCTTTTATCTGTCTCAGTGTTAGCTGGTTTGGGTTGTTGTCACTACGAAGACAAGACATAAAATGCATGAGAAGTCTAATCCTAACTACCAGTTTCTAGCCTCCCCTCCAGTTTAAGTTTGTACCTGTTTGTGGATCCTAAGCTGGCCCATCTCCAGCTGGAACAGATTTCTAGATCAGAAGGAACATTGGGTCCCCTTAAACCCTGAGCAATTTAAAAGTTCTTTCCCATCACAACAGCTTTGACCTGGACCGCCTTCTTTAAACTGCCTCCAGAGTATTCTGTTTCATAACCAAATTGTTCGTTATTGTTGCTGTCTCTAAACTACCTTTCTGAATTTAATGGGACTCCTCTTTGAGATGTGCCTTGCACAGAAACAGTCTTGATGTCTCATTTTGGCCATTCTGTGTCTGAATAACCTGACCTCTGTGTGGAAAAGTAGGTGACAACAGAACAGCATCTCTCGCGATACAAGCACTCCACATTCATTCTGTGTTTATAAGTACACAGTAACATCACGCTACTTTAATTATATGTTTTCCTGCCCCTTCTCTTTCATCTTTCTGTAACTTTGTCAAGATTGTAAACACACCTAGGCCTTAAGGCTCCTTCAGCAAGAATTGCTTTTGAATCCATCTACGCATTTTCCTTCTATGGAGCTCAGTGTTCTGTACTTCTCCAAATTGCAGGGCCGCAGTAAATGCCTGAGAATAATGCATGCGTATAAAGCATATACTATAAAAGTATCGTGTGACAGCTCTAGCAAGCATCTCTGATGAAAGATGAACACAGAGACTGCAAGAGGCTTTCTCACATGTAGTTTGTGACTGCTGGCAGACTCTCCATTGTTTTGATGCTCTGGTTTATTAAAACCTCACTGAAATATCAGCTTGTTTCACAATGGGTTACCATTATTCACAGACCCATTCTTTGTGTGTTAGGCTGACAACTCATATGAAGGTTTCCTGTCCCATACTGGTTTGCTTTTGAAATTGTTTGTTTTAATTTGCCTTGTGGGCTTTTTGGGTTAAATGGGTGTAGAATTGATTCACCGGGAAGATACGGGATTTTTCTGCAATGTAACTGTTATCCTTCAAGAAATCCAGGCTGCTCGAAGATGTTGCCCCTTTAAACAAGACACAAAAAGAAATCAACCATTGCCTGGATAATGCCATTCTCATCAACATGCAAGGAGCTTGCTTGTCTGTCACGTCGCCCACATCTTCTCAATCACTCCCTTTCATTTATCCTATTATGCCCCTATTTTAACTCACGCTGTGGCTGATACTCAATGACAGACAGAAGAAATCCAGCTGAGCATCATCCCTCCTTTGCTTCCCCACTAGAGATGCAGTGTAGGACCTTACCTGACAGAGATGAGTACCCACGCACCTGGTAGAGCTGGAGTGGGGAGAGATGTTTTACAGCTAGAGGAAAAAACTGGCAACCTAGAGGAATCTGGGTGATGAGATCTGTTGTAGGCAATTATTTTTTGACTTTTCCCCCCTTCGCCATGCGTGAAGAGACAGTAGGTGTTTTGCAAGCATTTGCAGTTTGGAAGACATAATCATAAACCCTGACTAATGTTTGTGGTTGGTGGGTCTGTGGCAACAAGTCAAAGCAAGTACAAATTACTATGGTTATTTCTGCTGTTTTATTATTTAATTTCACTGTATTAGTGTGGCATTGCAGGGCCCTAACCTGGAGTCACAGCCCCACAGGCAGGACACTATCCAAACACAGAACAAAGCAACGGTCCCTGCTGCTAGGAACTTGCAACCTAAATATACTGGTATGTTGACTCCTGACCTGTAACCTAGAGGTGTTTGAGCCTCCTGACTCCGGGGATCTCAGAGCTCATACTAGTCTATGTCAGAGTGCAGTGGGGCTCTGTGGTTGAGCAATGGTGTTACTGACCCGTTGCCCAACCAGGAGGAGGTACCAGACCAGGTACTTGCACATGCAGGTGGGGAGATCTGTGGGAAAACAGTGGGTCTCACAGATAAATGAGAAAAAAAAAAATATTGCTGGTCTTTAGCAGGAACCCGAGGCTCAAATGTGAGCCTGGAGCAGTTCGCTCCCATTTAAAAAACACAACCTCTTTCATATGGCTGATTCACAGCACCCTCTTCCTCAAGCTGTCTAGCACATGTCTACAAGCTGATGCATTGATACATAGCAGCTTAGGACAAAGTTATTTCTCCCTGGCGTGCATATGTATGAATGGCAGCCAAGTGAAGCAGCCAGCTCCGATGCTGCTCTCCGATTGATCCAGTTCATGAAGACCTGCCCAGCAATTTCCGTGCATATCGGGTGAAGATTAACACAGCATCCTGTCAAGCAGTGTCCCACAGCACTGCAGGAGAAATCCTTCGGTTAACCCTGTGCATTGCAAACAGCTGGAACTGGCTGTTTTAATGAATCTGGTGGGTTTTCTATTATAAATGATCTAATAGCATTCTGCTAATTGTGTGCTTAGTTTCCTGGGTATTTCTTCAAGACATAAAATAATGCTGAGAGCCCATGGATCTTTCATTCATTATGTCAACTTAAAGACACTTTGAGCTTCCCATTCTAGTGAGAACCTTGCAACTGTCAGCAATAATAATAATAAAAAATATTTAGTGTTAACATTTCTGTCTCTCCCTTGATTCAACAGCAATATAATTACCTAGAATAATTTCTAATACATGAAACAATTTAGGCCAAAATCCTGGAGGCACTGGATGGGAATTTGGCCATTGGTTTCCAAAGGAAAAGAAAGATTCCACTCCTTCTGTACAAGAAGACTCATGTCTATTACAGTTCAGAGTTTGCTGTTGAAACAAATTTAATCTCTCTTTAATTCTCTGTTTTATTCTGGATTAGGCTGTCCTTGCCGGTAATTCAGATTCTCAGGGTGGGAGGAGGCAGTGACCAATAGGATGCACAGATCAGGTTTTGTTCAGACTTGCAAGCGCTGGTGTCGTCCAGCCTCACAGCTGGCTTGGGGACTCCATCTGCAATATTTGCTTCCCTGCTTTGACTATTGCTTGGGTATGTCAAAGTCAGAAGGAAGTGAGTCTGGGGGATGACAAGGAGAGGGAGAGGGCATGGGGGAATCAGTGTAAGTGTGCTCCAAACCAGTCCCTGCCCTCCAAACAGCCCTGCAGCTGGGAAAAGCGACTCCTGCTCGGCATCTTCCAGAATCAGTGCAGGTACTTATGGCACCAGGGACTTTGCTGGGTGATGAGAGGTCACCAGCATCTGACCTCTAGAAGGGAGGAAGAGAGAAAGCAAGCACAAGATCATGCCAGGCAACACGCTGTCACGGCTTGTTCCTCAAGCCCCAGAAAGCTCCACACCCATTTTACTCTTTGCTGTTTCCTCACCAACCTTGCGTGAGACACTCCTGGGGGATGGATTTAGGAAAACCCTGTCATTTACACCTTAATGGCACATGGGGAAGCAGTAGCAATCTCCACGGGAACGGGGCTCCCCCAGCCCGGCTCCACCCAGCTAGTGAGGCCTGACGACCTGCCAGCTCATCACACAAAAGCACACAGAATTGCAGGGATGGACAGACAGCCGGGTGGATGTCACACCTGTGGGAAGCTCACTGCTAGCGATCCTGCCTGTTTGCTCTCCGTAGAGAAGATTTCTCTCTGGCTAGCTTACAAGACAGCCATCTGGCACATGCATAAAGAATACATGATGGCTGATCACTCTGAGGGCATTTATCTTCATGAATGAAGAGGAGAGGGTTATAGTGGTGAAGCCCCGAGGAGCTGGCCTGTCTCTCCTTGGGAGTGAAGATTAATGTGTTGGGAGATGTTGGCTAACATGTATCATGCACGCACAGTGTACCTTTCCTTCCATCCCCCTCTCCTTCCCTCTGCTCTCTTCTCATGGACTAATACAGCTTTGAATGATGACAGGTTACAAGGAATACGCTCCCCCTCCCCCAAAAATATAGGGGAAATCTGTGGGAAACAAAGGGCTTAAAAAGGTTAAGGGAACTTTGATACCCTATATCATTAACTTCTAACTGGAAAGAAGAGCAGCCTATGGAAAGGAATTCACATCTCTATCTCTCTAGTAAAAACTGGACGGAGAGTATCTTCTCTTTTCAAACATATAGCCCATAAATTAAGTTCTTGCATTTTTTATGTCACCCAGTTAAAGGGCAAATTGAGGTACCATGGCTCACATTTGTATCTAAACCAGCAGACTGACTTCCTTTAAAAGTTCAAGTATAGAGGAGGGTTTTCAATGGAAAGCAAAGATTTCTGAAGCTGGATGGGTACATCAAGGCCAATAAGAAGCTGCATTTGATATTGGCCCTGCACATCTCTCTGCATTGTTTACTTCAATAATCATTCAGATACATGTTATCTGCAAAATCACTGCATGTGAAAGGCAGAAATGAGCGAGGGGAAAAATTTGTAAGAAAAGACAATGAAATGGCAAATCTAAGCAGATAGGTGCCCAATTTGTAACTGGTATATATTTTGCCTCAAAACCACGGGCTCAAATTCTGTAGAGGCTGGTCTGTGCAAAGCAGCTCAGTTTTGGAAGCATATATTTTACAGGTTAAATTAATGCTCTTTGTAGTCAGTGCCACTCCAAGCTTACGGAGAGCTGTGCTTTTCTGAGTTTGGAAAAAGCAGGGCAGCATGTCTATCTCCAGGCACTGATCTGGGCCACTATAAGCAATGACAAAATTCCCTCTTGCACTGGTGAAACATCTGCTGGTCTGCACAAGTCAAGAACAGAGAAACTAGGGTAGCTATGGATATATGGGAACAAGAGAATATGCAGAGCCTTTATTGGGGGAATGAATACATTAAATGGGATAGCAGGCATGAGATGGAAAATTAGAGGGACTTGAATGATATGAGTTTGTGGCTGAACTGGGAGAGAAGTACTTGCATTTTAAAGTGGCTCGAGGCAGAGGGAGCTGCCAAGGCTGGGCAGAAGCATTTGTAAGTGTTAAGGTGAAAGATGACCAGCCTTTCTCCAGAGGCTCACAAGAGCATGCCCTGTCCACCTGCCCTCCTGCAATCTGATGCCACAAAGATACCAGATTTCCAAACCCTACTGAGCATATACAGGAGGCAATTATTCTGGAAAAGGGGTACTTCTCATCAAATCCATTTTCTCAGCTAGTCTATCACTTACAAAGTCTCCGGTAAGAAACTGGTAATCTACATAAAAGTGAAAGGAATGTCATGCAGAACAGCTTAAAATATGGATCCCCCATCACAGAGCCTGTCATGTCTTCCTACTGTATTTCCATCACTGCAGACAACATAATGCCACTGCACCAGTCATGTTTCAACTAACACCTCAAGTCAGGTAGACACACAGCAGGTTAATTAGGGGCTTTGGCAAATTGAGTCCACAGGCTGTAATTACCAGCATTCAAGACCTACAATTTCTGTTTTAATTAAAATAAACAGTGTGAAGAAGCTGACATCACACCAGAGTAACCAACGTGTAAGTCACAGTTAATTATATTAAGCTGTGGCCTCCATCATAAAAAATACTCGGTTTGGATCTGGATTTATAGAGACTGGCTTTACCATTTCGGTGAAGTTAAATTGCTGTACACAGGCCACCGACTGGTCTGGACAAGTCAGTCTGTTGGGGTGACAGGATACACTGTGTGTGGAAGACCTCCTTCTCCTCTTGGGGTGGAATCAGGCAGTGCCAGTCCTTGAATCATCCCTTTGCTGTCTCCTGCCAACCCTTGCACCCAGACAAGCCCCAGCTGCACTTCGTCCACGCTCAGGCTGCCTCTGTCACACCAAACAGGAGTGAGCACTTCTGCCTTTCCCAAACCGCATTGCCAGGGAAAATGAACCCAGGGAAGAAAGCTGGAAAGTGAGCTTTTGGGGAGGGTCTGGGTGATGGGAGGCACAGGGCACCAAGATGCTTTGGGCACTCCTGGGTGCAGGGAAGCCCCTGGTGTTGGGGAGCCCAGGCTCTTGGTGCCTGAGCACACCCAGGGCACGGGTGGCACATTCATTCACTGCATCTAATAAACACTTTTGCTCTGGCATAACTCTTGCTTTTCTCTCTACACTCACTCTCCAGCTAATTCCTTAGGCAGCATTGCAGAGTACAGCGTAACGCTACTATGGCCCACACTCCAGCCTCTCACCTGTCACCTCTCCCGCTTCTCGTCCTCCACCCAAGCTTCTCTCCCAACCCTGCCTTTTGTCTCCTTCACCCACTTTCAACCTTGTGCCTCCTTTGATGCCACCCGACGTGCTAGGTGCAGCCAGATCCACCCTTCCCAGCCAAAAACACACCTGTTTTGCAAACCAATCCAGGTGTATCAGACATACGCTGTTCTAGGATCGCTTTTATTATGTTACACAATCCCGCTCCGTGTGAGTCTCCAGCCTGAGCCGCCATGAAGGAGCAGACGTCTCGCGGGCTTGCCAGGACTTCCCAGCAGTGCAATGCAATATATGGGCAAATAATTAGACACGCAGCAGGGCAGATGTGACAAATCTCAGGCTTGTACTTTTCCAGTCTGGTTATGAGAAGCTGGCAGGTGTCCCCACAACCGTTCAGTTAATCCACAGGACGATGAAGCCCTTGGCAGTGTCCTCTCCTTGCAGGTCCCAGGTCCCAGGGGCACTCACCTGAGTCACTTGTTGCTACCTAGAACTGCCAAGGATCAGCAACAAAATACCAGAACAATTATCTGAGTACTTCCTGGGGGATGTGATGGTAACTCCAGCCAAAACTGCAAAATAATGCTGTGTCTCCTGGCATTGCCATTAGGGTTACAATGAGAGCCCCTGGAAGCATCACATTCAGCTTTTGCAGTGGAGCTAGGGAAGTGAAACACTCTGAATTTCCATATGTCCCCTTAAACCTTGAAATCAATGCACTTTACCTTTAGAACTAAACTGCCTGCAGATTCCCTGGAAAACAACATTTCAATGGAGCTTTGATGACCTAATCTCCCTGGGGATAAAAAGAGGAGGGAGCATAGGGCCAGGCATGCTGCCGTTTTCTATTGTGAAAGGTGTGGACTTTGTTAATCGACTCAGGCTATTGGATGGACAGCTCAGACTCAGGACGGACAACAATTTTTTCTTTTGCTTCTCCTAAACAAGGGAATATTTTTTAAATCATTCTTTATTACAGTCCCTTTTCAAGCATGAAAAAAGCAATGGAAAATGCCATTTTGTAATTTTTGCACAAACTTAACACTTTTTTTTTCTCATGAAAACAAAAAAATAATATGCTCAGGCAGTACTACTGGAAACAGTTACTATTTACTCATTCAGTCATTTCAGGGTTTGTCTCTGCTGACTTCTACTAATGCTGTCTGATCCTTATTTAGTTAAGTATGGTTTCCCTGCCACCTCTCCATATTAAACTGCAACTCTCCATGATGTTTTGATTAGCATATTATTAACCAGTGATTTTTACTATGTCATAGGCCTCATACTGAAATTCTTCTTTTCAACATTTCTTTCATTGTTCTGCCACTATTTCCTAACAGTTACTGCAACCTGCAGCCTAATTATTTTCATTTCCACAATATTTTGAGACCAACCAAATAGCAGCAGTGTGATGAGTTTTAAACTCGGTAGTTAATCTCTAAAATAGATCTTATTAAACACGACTGTCTAACTGATCATGGGTATTGCTGTTTACTTGTAGCTCACCTACAAAGCACCAGAGAAAGATGGTGTTTGTTTGTTTGTGTTATTTTGATGCAGGATTGCTTGCCTTCTTTGGTAACCAGGTGAGACACCCCATGCAAGCTCAGACACTGATGTTTGGTGTAGGCCTGTACATTGCCCAAGAAGGAAGATTGCCCTGTGCTCCCCGCCGTGCGTTACTAATACTTTTGGCTTCTGCAGGTGAAAGCAAACAGGCAAAGCAAAGCCACCCGTTCTCAGCCCTGAAATGTGTGAGTTTTGGTGCTGCCTGCCCTCAGCAGGGACTGGCGTAGCTGACGTGATGTGGGCATTGCCTTCGTTTCTGATCGGAGTAACCTGGAAAGCCATGGGTGCTCCTTCACCGTTGAGTGAGGAGGAGGAGACACGGTGACTCAGAGGAGCAGCAGAGCCTTTGGGGTTCTCTTGCATGCCAGCCCCACGTCCCGGCTGTGCCCACAGGCTCGGCCAGCCCCTTCAAAGCACCCAGCTGCAGAAGGAGTGACTTTCCAACATATGTGCAATGCTTCCCCAGCCACCTGCCCCTTCACAGTCATGCACACCAATTTTGGGACATGCCTGAGCTCTTCTGCTACCACCCTTGGGCTCCTTAGCCACCGCACCGAACAGAAAGAGAGTTTTACAGAGCGGTAGTGAGTGGGGCACAGGGTGGCTACCCGAGGCAGTGGCAATTCACTGAGACCTGGGGCAGAGCCACCTTCCCTCCTGGAAACCAGCAACCAGGACAGCGGCTTCTAAAGGCCAGGACACCCAAATTACTATTCTTCATGCTGCCAGGATACCACAGCGTTATTCAGGGTTTTATTCTTCTGGAGGTACAGGCCACTCCACAGCCGTGTGTCCTGCCCAGCATTTGGGCTTTCACTGGCTCTGAGGATATGCGGCTTTAAATTCTTTTACCTAATCGTAATAAACCATTTGGGTTTTTTCCTCCTCTTTTTAGAGCTGTTGCCAGGCAGTTTGTCTTGAAAATGCTAGTTATGGTGTTGGGTTTTTTTGTTTTGGTTTGGTTTTTTTTTTCCTCCTCTTATCAAAGCAGGATGCCAAGAGACAAAATTACTGTCCTGATTCTGTAACATCCTCTTTCATATCCTCCCTTTCACATTCTGGGAAAAGCAATGTGCCTGGACATCAGGCCCTCCACAGGTCGGGTCAGAGTGGCCAGCGAGCAGGCAGGAGCATGCTGCAGACCGTGCTCGTGAAAAGCTCTTACTAAAGCCCATGAGAGTGATGGGAGTTTTCCCTGACTTCATCTGGCTTGGGAAAGGGACCAATATCCTCCTGGAACAGTCTCTCCCTACATAAACCATGTACTTTTCATTTCATGTCCAAGGCCGGGCCACAGCATGGACAGCGATGTAGGGAGTCTGAGGGGCTCTGAGTAGCACAGTGGGTTGGCACATCTGAGATTTTAACAGGGAGACCCATCACTTGGGAGGGAGATTGCAGAGGCTGGAAGGGAAGGGAGAAGAAGGGGAGAGAGGCACTGAAGCAACATGCTCTGACCATGCAGGGTGCTGCTGCTGGGATAGGGGCAGAAAATCCTTTTCAGGCTACTGAAGTTTTGGTGTCCCTGAATCACAGTCTGTTTTAATTCAGGTCACAATAAAAAGGTATTTATATACTCATTCATGGGTGAAGATATACCATTCTCTTGTGTCTTCTCACAGTGCAAGGTGTGTGATGGGACCACGGGTGTTTGCTGCTGACGAAGAAGATACAGGGGTGCATCACTCTGGTTTGTATTTACCATATCGATAGGTCTCAAGGGATTTTATTAAGCCTGTTCAGAATTGCACGCTTTTGGGGAAAAATGAAGTAAATTTACATTTACTGAAGCTTTTAAAAAAATTCCCACTCCTGCTTTTTTCTTCCTGATCCCTTTGCTTTGAATGCATCCTCAGGCCTTGGGCTTGTATGACAGAAATCAAGTCCCAGTAACTGGAGGGTTGAAGCAATCCTTCCCTCAAATATTCCTATAAACATTTCCAATGAAGTAACATAACAAGGAGGCACCTGCATTTCTAGCACCTAGCTTTGCAGAGCAGTATCACCCTTGCAATCTCACTTCAGAAGCAACCTGGCTGTGGATATGATAATGGGAGAGCTGTTCAAACCTCATTAATGTCAGTGGAGAACTTCCCATGGCTTTCAGGGGCACAGGCTTTGGACTGCTTGAGTGCAGACCACTTGGAAATGTCTTAACAAAGTAAAAAAAAAAAATAAATATACAAACTACACCTGCTAAAACTATATAAAAAATTAGTGTTATTATAATTCCCCACAAGAGTGAATTACCGTGGGATTTATGGCAAGAGTGTTATGGCTAGAGAACCATCATCCTTTTCTGCAGCTCAGTGCCATCTCTGGAGCTGAAGGAGGCAAGGAACTCCAAGGAGGTCTGCTCTCCTCTGTGACAGCATGCTTTCTATGGGACTTGCATGCATTGGGCAAGGAGACTGTCAGACACCAGGAGATATCTCTGACATTAAAAAGCACATCCAGGCTGTGACAGTTACAGCTGCTTTCTCAGCCCACCCAGATGCTCCCACAGGCTGTAACATGTCCCCAGAGAAACAACAAAGAGCAAAGCAATGAACCTGAAACCCAGACCCAAGCAGCCTACTGCGATCGGCTTCTCTCCCCAGTCCTCTGCCCAGCACAGCTTTTCCAGTCCTTGTGCAATGCTGCAAATGGCCATGCTCTCCTCTGAAGCTTTCTGTTGAGGCAGCCTGGTAGAAACCCAGCAAAGGGGCCAAACCTGCTGGCTGTGCAAGGGAAGGAAGCAGGGGGTGGGCTGGCATCTCCGTGGGGCAGAGCGGGGTGCAGACCACCGCTTGCTGCATGGGTGCTTGCATGCAGCAGGGATGTGCCCTGTGTAGCTCCCCTGGGGCTATTCCTCATGCCGGTAGGGTTTTGGAGGACTGTCTGGGCTTTTTCTTAGCTGTTTCACCAGGTGCCCCATGTAGTCTCTCTCCCACAATCGTTATGTCATCAGCTGGATTGCCTTCAGATTTAAAAATAGTTTAAAATTGGAGTGGTTTGGCTATGATGGGTCAGCTGGTGGGAAAGGAAAAGCCCCTGCTCCCCACCCACTGGGTATTTTGGAGACCTTGTACAGGCAAAAAGCCAAAGTATATGAGTGAGGAGCTTTTATGCTGGCTGCAGTCGGGTGAATCCAGCTGGGAAAAACAATTGCTTTTTCATAAAACTTTCTTCCACCCTGGCACCAACATGTTTCAACATACTCTGGGGAACTTGCTGCAATGAGTGACGTAGATGCTGCTGAGAGACCACCTAATAAAACCATATTTTTTCCAAAGTTGCCCCAATAAAGAGAACAGGAGTGAAAGTGGGTTGGAGATTTTAGTTCAATGAAGTGTTTTGGGGGAGCAAGGAGGGTTTGAGAGAAATTTGACATTTCTGTGAAATCAAGTGGATGTGGAATGAATGATATGAATACCCATGCATTTTTTGTTGTTGAGAATACTTAATTTCTAAGGATACTGAGAGTTTTACTTCCAAGTGAAAGTTTTCTTTTTACCACTTGTGTCCTTCTAGTGCTACTCAGACATACTTCCAGCAGCAGTGTTGTGGGTGACAGGTCAGGTATCAGATCACACCAAAGATTTTATCATCCTTTCTAGTAAATCACTCTTTCACTTTTTCTCCCTGAGAGAGGGGCAGGACATGACCTGCTAAAACCACCCTGAAGTAAGCAATGGCCCTAATTCTTAAATGAGCAAAATCCTGGAAATTTGCATAATTGCAGCACCCGGACCCCTGCAGGCCCTCAGGGCAGGGGGATTGGAAGAAGACAGAGCTGTGTGTGACCCCCGGGCAGGGGTGCCAGCCCCAGCAGAGATGCTGCTTTCCTGCCCAAACACCCAGGGCTGTCAGCGTGCATCCCACCAGCCGAAGGCTTAACGCTCCCTTTTTCCCTGTGAAAGTGGTTTCTTTTAAAGTAAGCACCACATTGCCTGCTCAGTTTTTTTGGCTGCTCCTTCCACCTCTTTCCCCCCTGCATTCAGTGAAGAGGAGTTAAAGGAAACACCTTTGGCTGCAGTGAATAGGTACCGGCTTTTGTACTTCCCTTTGCTGCCCTTCCCAGCCTGGTGACGTGGGGATTTCAGAGATTTCCTGAGCAGCTGCTGGATGCTACACCTTTAGGAGCTCCAGCACTGACTCCTCCACACCCTTTCCCCTTCAGCAGAATTCACACAAAACCAGGGCATTAAAAAAAAAAACCAGCTATAAAAACCAGCCCAGTGCTCACTTGGACAGAGTGACTCTGCTCTCAGCTGCCTGAGTAAATCTGGTGCAACCCTGGTGTCTTGGAGGCTCTTTTGGGGTGAGGTGGGCAATTGTGGTGTTCAACAATACATTCCAGCCCCTTCTGAATTTACTTACATGGCTTGTTAATTTAGGTGGGGATGATTTTTACTAACTTGTGGCCTCTGCTGAAGAGATCTCTTTTTTTTTTTTTTTTTTTAATGAATAGACATGCTGTATTGCTTCTTCCTTTTTTCATATGCCTTTCTTCTAAACAGATGTTAGGACCCAGGTGCTTTCTGCCATCTGCATATGGGGCCAGGTCAAATCAGCCTTGGGCTTATTTTGCTCTTGCTAGCTGCTGCTCCTCTGACACTTCTCAGATCACACTGACAAGGAAAACTTTATTCCTCAGCCTATAATTCCTGCCTCTCTCTCTGTGTGTGGGACAAGCTCACACACCTTGTAACTATTTAACTTTGGCTCAGAACTCATCTCCTCCTTACCCAGATACAATTACATCTGACAAAAGTATTGAATGCGCCAAAGCACAAAAGAAAGAGACAGAGAGATTAAACTGATATTGGTCTTTCACCCCTGTGAACATTGTGCCCCCACAAAGAGCTCGAGGAGGAAGAGGATGAATAATTGTTGAAGGATCATAGCCATGATTACAGGGTGTGATCTCTCATATGGCACTTGAAGACTCAGACAATTGTGGAAATGATAAAAGAAAATCAATATCAGTGCTAAGATGGGAGCATGGGGATTCTTTTGATTTTGGTTGGTTGGTTAGATTTTTGGTTTGGCTTTTTTTCTTTTCTAAGGGCAAACCAAGGAGCCTGAAGCGTGTCAGCATGTTTAACTTTGCATTGCAGGTGGGTTTTCAAAGGCACTTAGGGACAGCCTGACAGCTGCCATGAAACCTATGGCTAAAAAAGAAAAATAAATAGAAAAGCACTTGAGAAGCATTAACAGCAATAACGTTAACCCTGTGCCAAGCACCTCTGAAACTAGGGTTAGGTGGGGGAGTACGTGGTGGGTGCCTTTGCTGGGGAACGATCACCTGCCATGGTCAGAAATGCAGATGAGGTTGGTGATGTGAAGCCGCAGTGGGTATCTGGTCACCTCGGTGCTGCTTGGGGCTGGGGGCTGCTGATCGACCCCCCCTCGGGGCTCCTGCCTGCCTGCCCTGCCTGCCCTGCTGCCCCCAGTCCTGGGCAGTAGCCTGACTGCAACAGGCCTTGAATAAACTTTGCAGCAGGTTTATGTGCTGTTGAAAACTTGCAAAAAGGTCATGGCGAGAGGATGGTGCAATTTTCTTGTAAAAGCTCTGCTGACCAATGCCAGGGAGAAACATCAGGACTGAGGGAGAAGCTGCGGATCGCTGGCTGAAACTTGCTTTCCTTGTCAGCTCTCCTGTTTTCTTTTAATTAAAAAATGGGGGTGGGGTGAGGGGGACGACAGTCGAGGTATCTCCTTGTAACAAATGGAGGAAAACAGAAAGTAAACACATAAAGAAGTGCTGAAAAAATTACCTGGGAAATTCCAAAATGAAAGTATTTTGTTTAAAAACTTCAATTAAGGTTGCTAAGTAACAACAGTGTATCTACTTATCAGCTCATTTACAAAATCTAAGCACTGAAAAGCCAAGACATTAATAGTGGTGGATATCATAAATCTTACACTGCTGACTTAATAAACCTACATGCATTATTCTTATCAAGTACAAAGAAAGCAAAATACATATTTCATCACAACAAGCTTAACGCTGACCTCTAAATAAATAGCTGTCTTTCATTAGCAATCTCAAAATAAAGCATAAAGCAAACCCTATTAAAAAGAGCCATAAAAATTATGTATGTAGACACTAAAGACACATATTGAT
Organism: Elanus axillaris; assembly: GCA_026212715.1. Taxonomy (NCBI): domain Eukaryota; kingdom Metazoa; phylum Chordata; class Aves; order Accipitriformes; family Accipitridae; genus Elanus; species Elanus axillaris. Next base: position 20,131,865 of record JANZLQ010000009.1, on the reverse strand, counting down.
CAGCTTCATGTGCAAAGCCATACACATGCATAATTCTGCCACAAATCAACACGGTTTTGCCTTTTTTTTCCTCAAATCAGACATTCAATAATATTCTTAGGAAAACACAATTATCAAGAATTAACTGAAAGTCAGCTGTCAGTTTGATAATATATGTATTTTATATAAACACACATGCAAGTCTCAGTGTACACCGTATCTCTTTAAGAGCACTTTACTGTTGTGACTGGAATTACCAAACTAATATGATTTTAAAGGTCAGAGTTAAGGCTGCTGAGTTCTGGTGGGATGTACTGCGTAGCTGTGTTTTATGCTTCATAAAGCTCCAGCTCTCTGCTGGTGCTAATTAGGATAGTCCCTTGTAATCAGTGGCACTATTCCAATTTCCATTAGCTAAGTTTTGGACTCAATGGGCTTTTACTTCTATGGTTGCCCCATTTCAGCCAAGCACTTAACCATATGCCAAGCCTTATGCAGGTACTTAAGCTCTGAGAAGTGCTTATTTTTAAGTGTTGTGATGGATCACACGGGTGATGCAAGAACATGGAAGAACATGTGCTCGTCATACTTCAAACCCCCAAATCTAAGGTGCTTTGTCAAGCACTCTTCATATCTTTCAAGCATTTTAGCAATTTCCAGGGAACAGACGCTAATCCTCCAGCTGGGTCCATGTCAGCAGGTGTCTGCTTCTCCCTGGCAAAAACCAGGCTGGCACAGCACAAATGGGATGGCAAGGGCAGGTGCAGAAGGGTAACTGCACAGTTGCCTCGATGGACCAGGGTGGTCCCTGGGGTAATTCATGATTTGAGCAGATGACATGAATTTGTCGTAGGTTTTTAATCAGTGTCGTCAGGGCTCCAGCTCCCAGCGTGCCCGCAAGCCGACATGCGTGGCTGTCCTGAGGTCTCCCAGCCGAGCCTTCCCATGTCACTTCAATAGATTCTGACTTTCTGATGGATGAACAACTGATTTCCACTCCTCATAGGTAGCATTTGCTCTGTGGTTATTGCCACAATATACCAAATCCTTTTTAAAAAATCACACTAAGTGCACCAAGGATCGTATTGTCGCTGAAAGAAACTTCTGAAAACTCGCAGATAATTGTTAAATCCATTCAGCTTTGAACACTTTAAAAACTGATCAGACCTCTTTCTTAAAGCCCTGAAGTGCTTTTAACTCCCACTGAAGCCAATCAGGGCTCTTTGAAAGAAGTGAATGGCAGAACTAGCCCCTGAAACATGTGAGCCATGCTATGGAGAAGCAGAAAATAGGTTACCCCTCCCAGCACAAAAATGCAGATGTGAATTAACTCCACATATGTAATGACATTTAAAAGCTACATTCAGTAAATCTTATTCAGACTGAGGAAGAAATATGAAAGAAATCCATCAACATTAATTTAACTCAGACAAATAACTATTACTCAATGTAAGCCAAACTGCAAAATGGAAAGATTCATGTATCTAGTCAGTAAGTTTTAATGATCCCCCCCCCCAAATGTTTAGGCAAAAAATGGATAAAGTAGCCCTTTTATTCAATGTCTCATTAAAAAAAAAAAGAGCAAAAATGTGCTGAAATTTGAAATAAAGTGTTCATTTTGAAGTAATGAAGAGCTATAAAAAACCCTCTTCTCTCAGGTTCTTAACTTCTCTCCTCCTGGGAGAAAGAGAGGGAAAGTTAAAGCAGTGTGTATAGCTGTTCATATTGTGGAGAAAGAGAAGCTTTTTCAAAGCATTTCAGCACTGCTGATGAGGAAAAAAGTTTTGCTTTGAAACTAGCTACATTGCCCCCCTTCCCCGCATTCTCCTCCCTGTATTTCTTGGATGGAGCACTGAGGAATGAGAGCTGGTGAGAGGAAGAAAGTGTCCATGTGGGCAGAGAATGACCGAGAAGGGAATTCCCTTGAACGTTTCTCCTTTTGTGCCTTTGAGTAAGCTAGGAAGGGGTAGAAACATGGGAGAAAATGGGGAAAAACCCGAGGCTTCTTGCCCAGTAACATTGACTCTCATTTCGACTCCCTCCTCTTCCCAATAAATCCCTTCATTTTCCCCACTCGAAAAAAAAAAAAAAGCCTGTGCTCAAATCAGAAGTGATGATAATGAGAGCAACATTGGTTCAAGATTAATGCCAACTGAGGAATTATCAATTTAAATCCTGATCACCTCCATGGCAAGTCCCTTTCCTTCACCACCGCTGGTGAGAGCACAACAGCTGTTGGACAGTGATGTGCTGTGACAGGAGAAAAGTATTTTAAGGCAGATGTAGGGGGAAAAGGGTGTGTGTGTGAGATTTCCATATTAAAACTGGAGGTAATACCCTGTGTAGGCAAATGACTACATACGCCATGTGTTATGTATATGTCAAAGCTTTTTTTTTTAAAATAACAAATATGTAAAATAATGGTGTTTCAACCTTAATCATTTTATAGATTATAATTAGTTTGTGTTAATCTGTCTAAACATTTCAGTGATGACAGCACTTCCTAGTAGCCAGATAATAAATCAGGGTCTAAGAAGCAAAGAAATTCAGACAATTTTTATTTGGTATGATTTGTATGCTGGAAGAAGTAATCTATATCCATTTAGATTTGCTTGGATATATTTAGGCTTGCATCTGAATTTATCTTTAAAGTGTTTATATATGGGACACTGAGAGAGCAAATGCTTTTACACCTGCTGATACCTGCCCGTGTGTCTGTGCCACTAACACTGTTTATTTTATGAAAACATGTTGTTTTTTTTTTTTTGTGTGTGTGTGTGATCTCTTTAAGAGGGTGCAGAACTAATTTTTAGCTCATTATGGAGGTAATCTTCCCTTGCTTATTTGACTTGGGCTGTTTCCATAACATCTGCTTTCATGCAAAGGCGCTTTGCAGTATATGGATGTAAGCAGTACTATATGTGGTTACATTCACATGTTGTTCACTTAATGAAATCCTGGCAATTGTCCCATGTTTGAAACACATCTGAACCACAGAAAACTACTCAAGGCTGTTGCTATCCAGGAACCTAGAGAGGAGGGAGGTGGCATTGTCCATGCTTTCTTAAGGGAGCTTAGCTAAAAATATTAGGGAAAAAAAGAGTGCTTTTTTTTTTAAAAAAAAAAAGAACACAAGGGGCAATTCTGGATCATGTGCTAAAAGGTCTTCTTAGGTAGAGACTCCAGAAAACGTTCTTGATAACTTTTTTAAATCGATTTACACTGATTGTCCTGACCTGTCCCCTGTTGTGACGCTCTCGGTGCCCTGCACAAAAACCTGGCTTTGCCAGGTTCATGGGCAGAAAGTGGATGAACTTGTTTCCAGTCCTCCAAGTCAGCCTGAGCCTGAATCCTTGACTTACCTGTGTCCTCCCCTCCCTCCCACAGCAACCAGCATTGGCACCCCACTGGGCAGCACCGGAGCTTTGTCTTCCAGAGACCACGTCACCTGGAATGTACTCTGGTGCCTTTGTCTCTCTATTTACATGTGTTTTCAAATTTATATCATTTCAGCTGGGGGAAAAAAAACACCATAAAATGGCAAGCAGATTTTTTCCCTGTGAAAACCACAGAAAAATTCAAATTTTAAGCATTCTTGCCCAAAAGCAAAGATGTCATTTTGTTCACTGCATTTTTCAAAAATATTTCCATAATTTCAATTAAACCATTTAGTCAGTGAAGTGGAGAAGGAGGCAAGAGGGTGCTGATGGGGAACAAGGGCTATTAAAGGCTAAGTTAACTATTAAACCCTTATAACAATTTTCTGGGGAATAAGTAGAATCGTGCAGGGCTATTCTTCCCTCCTGGGGTAGTGCCAAAGTAGGAGCTGGCCTTTCAAAAAGCATTGCACATTCCCACTGTGATACAGATCCCATCATGTGCTGTTTGCTAATGTAAAGATGTTTGTACTCCCCAAATCACAGCAGAAATAAACTGATATATTCTGAAGCCAACCCAAACCCAAAAGCTTCTTTATGTATTTGTTCACAAGCTGCTGTTTTATTACAGGGCATTTGTCAGCCAGCAATTCATTCTTTTCTGTTACAATGTTCCCATGCTATGGGAAATGATGGGGTTTTTTGAATGAGGCAGTAGAGAAAACCAAACAGCTCGGGCTCTCAGGAGAGGCAGAGGGACATAGCAGGGAGAGGAGAATGTAAAGGGTGGTGAAGAGGCAGAAAGTGTCTCAGGGTTTATGCTGTTTGCATCATTGCTCAGAGTGCCACCTCATCAGAAGATAACGTGGAGAAGATAATGCAATCCGCACGTTGTTGCTTCACAGGGCTGCATCATTACCAGGAACAGCAGAGATCAGTGGGTGTTCAGGTGGATATGCCCTGAGTCAGAGAAGACATCAGCTGATGGAACAGATCAGGGTCTAGTTGTTCTGTGGTTGTTTTTTGTTTGTTTGTTTGTTTTCCCCAAGATGCAAGACCTTAATCTCCGAAACTACATCTTGGTGAGATGAAAGTGCTCTTGTACTACACTGCTCCCAGCTTGTGAATCTAAACCAGACACATGCATACACAGAAAGCACTGTCATTTTTCATTCAGCTAAGGCATTAGGATTTCTTTCCTTTTTATTTTTTTTTTTTTGGCACTTTCAGCCCAAGTCGGCTAGCAGCTACATATTTCCAGAAGGATTTGAATGCACAGACTTGCAAGAGCAGATTTTCATCTTCAGCAGTGCCCAGGTTGTGGCAGCTGGAGCTGACTTCCTTGGGAACCCACCTGGGCTGTGTGCAGGGCTTCGGCTGTGGGTGCTAAGCGCTCACATAACCGACCTTGAGATCTTCTAAAATCTAAACCAGGAGACTGTGGCTGCACAAGCCCGTGTGTAGGTAGGTGTGTTTGAGAGAGATAATTATTGGGAAAGGCAAGAAAACATTTACCCACTGCTGTAAAGTGTTCTCAGAAGACAAGAAGAATCCCTATCCTTTAGCCTTTTAATTGATTTTAATTATTCAAAGCTCTTTCTCTCCTTGCTCAAATAGCAGTATGATACAATGTTGTTGCAAGTGTCTCAGTGCCTTTTGAGATACTTAAATATGAATAGCTGGGAAGCTGGTGCCTGCTCTTGCACTGCAAGCACACAGCAAAACCTTGCTGTGCAGGGCAGAGCCCACTGCACAACAGCCAGATAATTCTAACAGCTCTCTTCATTTCATGGGGATTCATTTAAGTGGATTCCACACAATACTCTAAAAATGTTATGAGAGATGATTCTAATAAGGCAGAAGCCACTACGGCATTTAAGGGGAATTTAATCTTATTCTACTACCACATAAAAAGGAGAGAAGTGCTGACATTTCAGCCCACCACTGGCCTATTTCACAAACACTTCAAACTGTGCTTTTCTATTATACAGCTGTGTATTCCACTTATACACATGTATATATTCCATCAAAACCCTTTTTGCCCCCTGTGATCCACAGTTCACCTTCCTCCTGTTTGGAAAAGGCAGGCACAGAGAACGGTCTGATAACAGTCTTCACGTGCAGAAATGACTCCAGTTTGAGGAGCTGGGGACTGCTGAGGCTGAGACCTGACAGCAGTATCGCAGCAGTGAATGGGCAGCATGCTGCATTGCTCTCGATGCAGTCCAAACAGTCATGAATGTTGCAGAAATGCGTGCTGGCACATGAGGCAGCACAGCTTGAGCATGCACCAGGTTATTGCCATGATTCATTGCTGGATAGACATGGCTATCCAGTCTGCCACAGTTATGATTCTGGAAGAAACATGTTGAAGCCGTGCTGTTGCTTATCTCGGCCTTCCCAGTTTCAGCTATGCTGTAAAAGACCCTCCACTGGAATCTGTCCCAGTGCTGCAGTGCACTAGGGCACTCACATTTCTCACTCACCGTCTTGTAATACCATAGGCACAAAGGTGAATGTAGGAGGAATATCAAACCCAAGGACTTGGCAGCTAAGAGGTGTTCTTGAAATGTTTATGCTTGCTCACACACAAGTTCACTGGAGGAGTTTGCAAAAGAGGGAGGCCATATTCATCCCAAGGAGCAAAGCCTGCAGTGGAAGTAGCTTGGTTGGAAGTGAAGGGCTGCCCAGGCTCATGGTTTGGGGTTGGCTGGCTCCCTCAGCACAGCTGGCTGTGCATTGCCTTCTCCCTCCCATAAGGCTGAGCAGTCCCTACACACAGGCTGGTTTTCCACAGAGGACTTAGCCCCCCCCCAGCCTTCCATGTCATGATTGCACTTCCCTGCTCCTGCAGCCACCCCACTGCTCTGAGCCACACAGCCCCCGGGACAAGGCACAGGGTGCCTGAGGTATTGGAGGGCCTTCGCTGGGTTCAGTCTTCCCACTGCTTCTCCCACTCTCCTTTGCACAAACCAGCCCTCCCCTTTCCTGAGGCATATACCTGCCATTATGCTTCCTGGGAGCTGGCTTCCTGGGGTAGCCTTCATCCCTATGATTGAGTTGACTTACCTTCTTCTTACTCTTCCCTCTGATAATATTAGCCTACTTATTGCACTTCCCAGGTATAAATTTACAAAGGTAGTTACCCTTCCAGCCATCCTCTGGCGAGACTGCTTTTCCAATTCTGTCTCTCTGGGCAAGCCATATTTGAATGATAGTTCTCTGACAGTTAGTAGTGGGTTCAGTCCTCAGCCAGAAGGGGCATATACAGAGGAGTTTGTGAGCTGCTGAAGATAAGGGCCATTTTTCATAGAGGTTTGTGTAATATCCACCATAAAAGGTCTTGCTCTCATTTGCATTTCTAGGCACTACTGTAATACTGATGCCAAAGGGATCAGTCGTACAAATGTCAGCTTTTGTTCCTTGTGCAGTAGTGATCCTGTTGGGTGGGGATGGTAACACTGTGGGTTTAGCTAGGGGATGCCCCAAATGCCCGTACCAAGTGACAAGAAGCTCAGGGAAGGGGGTACAACCCCTTAGTTTGTCCATTTCTGCTTAATCTGAACTGCCAAAGAATTGTAAAATAGTTCTACTGTAAAAGGGAAAGGGACAAATCCAAACTAGGATCCCCAGATTTGAGTCTTGGCTCAGATGATTTTCTTTTCATCCTTATGCAAATCAGACAACTCCTGCTTATTTCATCATGAAGTGGGAGGCAGGGTAAGGCTTACGTAGTCTACAGTACCTCCCAGGAGTATTAGGAAGGTTAATTAGTTAATGTTTCCAAAGTGTTATTATACAAGTGCCAAACAAAACTAACAACAAGAGGAAAAAATGACATGACAAAGAAAATAAACAAACATACAGCCAAATTAAACACAGTTAAGGGAGGTAACTCTGTGATATTAAATGTTATATTGTGGAATAAAAATGGAGATTGATGTAATTTACATGATCTACATAATACTGAATGCAAAACTGTTTGTTGGTTGCATTGTATGACCAGACAGACTGATTCTAGAAAGCAAGTTTTTATTTAAGTTTTAGGCTTCTGTGACAGTGATTTATTTTAATGGTACACAATACTTCACTTTGCATTTGTGATTTCAAGACCTCTATAAGTTTATGTAAATTCTAGCTGCTAGGGCACAAGATAAAATCATGGCTCTTACTTACTTCCATAGTGTCACATAAATGTGAAAAACTGAAGAGTTGCTCCAGGCCAGCATGCTACATTTTGACATTGTGAGAATCTCTGTATGCTACATACCCTGCTCAGATTGTACTAGCACGTACTGAGAAAGAAACAGAAAGCAAAGGACAAAGCAGCTTGTATTATTGAGGATCCAGAAGCAGCGTTCCCTCATTCTCATGCTATTTCACTATGCGGGACATCAGGAAAAGAGGAGAGAGAAGAAAAAAAATCAGCAGGCATGTCAAGTATATGAAATATTCTCCATGGGATCCCAATAAGATCAGAATATTTTTTTGTGATTATGTCACTTGGCAAACTCAGAATCGATCCTCTCTCCGTGCAATCTTCAGGATGAAATGGTGCTACTTTGGAGTGAAATTGCATGGTGGAAACATGCCTTGCTCTGTGATTTTGCCTGGTTCTGTAATCAAATTTCACTGTAATGAAAACTGTAAGTCAAGAAATTGAGGAAATGTCATGAAAAAGAAACCCCGAAATAAATATGCGTTGAATAAATCCATCTACATTAACTTGGAAGAAACAGGAATAGTGGCTAGCACAGCATGTCTGCTTTCTCAGCTGATCACTGAATCACAGTCTGACTTTGAGCACATCATTTAAATCTTGGTCAGCTTTGTGTTTGTCCTCCAGGAAGGGGAGAGAACAAAGGACACATGCACCAGGCTTGCTCTAAGCAGAGCCACAGTAGGTACTGGCTTGCAGCAGCTGCAGAGGGCAACCAGTACCCTGCTGCCCAGAGCTCCACGCAGCCCCATGGGGTAAGGGAGAGAGAGGGAGGCGCGTTTGGGACGATGCTCTTTCAGGACAGCCAAGGCAGCACGTTTCGCTTGACTGATCTTCGGGACTGGTGACAAAGGATGGTAGTGAGGGCAACACCCGTTTACACCCTGGGGTGCCTCTGGGCACTTTGAACCTGTTGCCCCTTTGCTTCTGCCATTGCATGTTTTTCCTGCTAACAAGCCCCAGGCCAGCTCTGCACGTGCACAAGGAGCTTGAAAGGCTCAACACGGGAAGGGCTCAGTCTGTCTCTGCTCTTACAATCATTGGAAGTGACTGCTGCTGGCTTTTAAAACATATTTGCATTAAACTGTGTAGGACAATGTTTCTTTCAAGGCTGAATTGCCTGAGATCAGTGCCACTGCAGAGTTGCAATCACGGGGGATCACTTCGTTTCATTCAAAATCCTTGCAAATGTGACTGCAAGCTCCAAGGAATGTGCCAAGCTGTGTCATTCACACTGAGCTTTACTCACGTAACCCCCAGCAAACTGGTCAAGCACACTGGTGTAACTTCATGCTTGCAACAGCTTCTTCCCCCAAAAGCGAGCCTGGCAGCCCATGGGTGGGTCTCTGCCTTTCCTCAGGGCCATGGAAGAAGTATCACTGGTTATCAGTCCAAAGTGTGTGCCATGAAAATTAAAAATAGTATGACATAAAAAAGAAAACTCTGGACCCAGATGAGGCCCTAGGAGTCTTTCTGGTACTGCAGGGAATCCTTTGGACAGCCCTACTCAGTTTTATTGCGCATGTATTGAAATCCAGTGTCCCCAACTACATGATGTCCATTTTCCCCCAAATCAAAAATTCCTCCAGTTGATAAGTATTGCCTGAAGTGAGATTTATGCCAAAACACATATAACCCTTCCCATGCTGTACTTAAGCTCACATCCTTTTCCTCCCCCATCCCATGAACTTGCAGTGCATCAAGCTGCAAGCGCACCAAGCTGAAGGGGTTTAGTCCATTCTGGGTCCCACAAAATCCATGCTTAATAGCTTGTTTCACCTGGGCAATCCTGTAGATGCCACTCTGAGGGCCTGTATGTGATACAAGGCAAAGGAAGTGCAGGGCAGGCTGGATTAAAGGAGACTCTGAGTTAGTTTTGGTTAAGCACACTTCTGTCTCTGACAAACCAATGTGTATGCGTATTGCATACCTGGTAGCAACACTCAAAGCACCCTGCAAAGGAGGAGAGGGGAAGGGGAAAGAAAATGTGATTATGAAACATCAGAGTAGATCTGATCATGTCAAATTCCTCTGGAGGAAAAGACAGAGAGAAAAATTACCAGCACGCAGTGCTTGAAGTCAATAAATGAAATTTACCCAATTCAGCAGAGGCATCAGGGAAATCACTCTTGATTTGTCTTTGATAGGTTGACAAAATCTCTGTTAAAGTTGTATTAATGCTTTTGTAACTAGGCTTCCAAATACATTGAACCCAGGCCAGATCTCAGCTTAATAGGACCAGCCCTCCATGTCAATCAAATTTGTAGCTGGTGAGAAAAATGGACCTTTTTTTGTGCCCCTTGTTCTCAAGTTGGGCAAAAAGCCCAAAAGTGTCTGAGGTTTTACTTTGCCAAGCTTCTGAAGGAAAATTTACTTACAGGAATGAAAAAGCCCCATGGATGGCTGTAACATAATGAAACACATCAGGCCAAAACCTGCCCCTAGACGTTTTCATGTGGCATCTGTTGAAGTCAGGAGTGGTATCATGTAGGTAAGCTGAGGGCTGAATTTAGCTTTCTGATAATGGAATTAGACATTATGAAATGAAGGTATGTTCTGCCCTCTGTGAGTCGGCAACATTAATGAATTAATTTACTACTTAATTAATATACAAAGCCACAGAGTACTGTTGGCGAATTAACTGTCAGCCAGACATGTTGCTCCAAGGGTCATTGGATATTTCTTTTCTTCCTCACCCTGCTTGTGTCAGGGGCAGAGATCACATGTTAGGTGCTGAGTCATGGTGTTATAATGGGAACTACTGGGAGCTGAGCTCTTTGGAAAAGAGCTGCTCTTGTCCTCTCCATCTCTGAACACAGGAGACAAAGGTCAGAACTTTGTCCAATGTGAGGGAGTGCAGAAACCTTTCTCTCTCTTTTTAATCCTGCGGTGATACCCAGACAGGCACTGCACCCTCAGCTGCATTTGCTTTATGGTTGAGAAACAAGATTATTTATATTAAAAAAGGCTGAGTACATTATAACTCAGTGTTATAACTGAAAATAAGAGCTGAAAGTCTAACTACAATGGTAATATGTGAATCTGTGTCTGAATTTTCCCCAAATCTGGACAGAGTTTTTAAAAGGGATCTAGATTCATAGCAAAGAAGAATCCTGACTACTTGCTGTTTCAATGTAGCTGATATTTCTGCCTCAATAAAAGTGAAATGCATGCTTAAACTTCCCTGAATTGCTTGAACTTTCTAACAGACTGAAACTGAGTAGGAAACATCACAAGAGAAGGCAGTTGTACAACTCTCAAATTCAGCTCAAGAGTTTGGGGCTTGTCTTCCCCTCTATTCACAAATTCTGGTTTTGAACTCAGAGAACAGTTCTCATAGCTTCAGGTAAAGCCCAAACTTTTCATTATGTTTCTACAGAAATTGCATGAAACAGTGAAAACTTTGGTCAAAAATGAGCTCTGGTGTGCTTGAAAGGTTTAGTGAATCTTTGTTAAATTGCACATTCATTAATCAAAGGTGAAACCTGTCAGGGTAGAGCAGGTTGATTGCTCAGTGTGTGCACTGCACCCAGAGCTTAGTACCCAATCCAAAACTCAGTGAATCCTCTGGGAATCCTTCCACGCATTCCCGTAGACTCTGGACAAATGCTTGAATGAAAACTAGTCCAGGATCTCTTTTCCATACATGATACAGATGAGGGTGCTAAGGAGAGGAGACAGTTGTTTACAAGGAATACTGCATCTGAGAGCAAGAGAAAGACATGATTATAGAAAAAAAATGCACTGAGTGTTGAGTGTTTTGCAAATCTGATTTTCTATCAGAAAAGCAATTTCACAACTATGTAAATATAGAGTTATTCTGTGCAAAATTTTTTTTCAAAGCTCTCTCTCTAATTGCACAAGAGGCTCCTTTGCTGTAATGAAAAACATCTGCCATTATTTACCAGCAGACTCCAACGTGCATTTGCACTGTGCTCTCTCTTACAAATGCACAGGGAACATGGAGTGGAGGAACTTGGTTTGTTGACTGGGTAAGGTTTTCTACAGGGAAATAGGGTGTGGGGAGCTCAGGGAGAGGTCTGATCCATTGTCCACTCTGCTTAAGGCCTAATACCTCTGTCAGAGCCATACGTGATCAAGCGCATGACAAAGCCTCCCCACCTTCCAAAATTTATCTCCACAGACTTTCTCCATTCCACATGCAAAAGGATGATAATCCCCTTTCGTAGTAAATCTTCAGATGAAACAGAGTCCACTATCCTTTTAGAAGGATACTGTATTTCACAGAATATTAAAGCTGAATCTGATTAGAGGCTCAGCAAGAAAAGCAGAGCCACAGGCACAGGTCACAAACAGGTGGACCCTAAACTGGAGGTAAATGGTATCTTTGTATTGACTTCACTGAGCTCTGGACAAGACCTAAGGTTAGCAGGGGTTTGTGTATATGAATTTTGAAACTTCTTTGGCATTAAACCATGGGGTGAGTGAAAGCCTGCGTAACACTGAGTGACTATAAGAAAAATGAGTGAACTGAAAACAATTCCTCAACAAAACAAAAATAATTGACAGTTAATGAAGTATTTCCAGTAAGTGAAAATACAAATTATATGAGAGCTATGCAAACTGCTTCAACTGAAGTGCCTTTCTGCCCTCATTGCTTGTCTCCTTACTTTGACAGCAGTTATCACTTAAAAGGATGTGCTCCAGGTCACAGCAGCTATCAGCAGGACACTTTTTAGTCATACCTGCTTCACAGACCTCCAAAAATGTAAGGGATTTGGTATGGGGTTGGTGATCTCTTTTAAAAATTTAATCATAACTTTTTTCTGTATCAGTGTTTTCATTTTGCAGAACACTAGCTTTTGCATTTCAAATCATGGCAAAAATATATTTCTAGTGTGCAAAGTAAAAATAATCTTGGTAGTCAGAAACTCATCAAAGGGAGATACAGGCTGTTCATTTGGCTCATCTTCCATCAGTGAAAGACAACTCAGATTATGTTTTAGAGCTGCACTACTCTAGGTGTGCTACTGATCCAGGTGGCTGCATGGAGCTGAGCCGTGCTCCTGCAACATGTCCCTGCTGCCCTCTTCCTGCCCCCAACTTGCAGCAGGAAGGTGCAAATTCGTTTTGCCCCGAATGAGGGACACACTAAACCATGTGCTTCCACACTGAGGAGTAAGAGCCCGCGTTAGGCAGGATTTGATCATTAGTTTGCAGTGATTGGGGAGAGGAAGGACAACAGAGGCCATTTCAGCTGAAAGCTTCTCATCAGTTTCTGCGGAAAGGAGCAGAGAAGACTGCCAGTGTAGGAAGTATTTGGGTAGTTGGTAAATATAAAAGATGATCCTCTACAAGTGTGGTTGGTTTTGAAAAAGATTGGCAAAGGCATTTCTAGTAGCTTCATGAAGAAGAGAGAGGAAACATAGGTGGAAGAAATGGGCAGCAATAGAACAGTTTTAAAATCTAAAATGAAGGGTTCCCCATGAAGAACCAGATGCTTTGATTTTTTAATAGTTTCTTAAAAAATAGCTACTCCAGATTCAGTAAAAAAAATCTGTTCTGGACTCACTAGGCCACAAAGTACCATCGATTCATACCTTCAGTTCACACTGTTGTCAAACCCAGTTTGTCAAACCACTACTATCAACACACTTTCTCCGACAGACAAATAAAAAAAGCCCAGTGAAACCTCCTAATCTTCTGCTAGTCTGGGCTATTAGCAGCTTCAGAACTAATGATGGGTGAACCTCCTAAGGTCTGAGATGTCAGTGGGAGTTATATGCCTGGATCAAGGACACGATATGACCCAGATAAATTTAAGACAGAAAGGTAGATCAAAATGTGGGTCAGGCAGTTGTTAGTGTTTCTTTAAAGATGATAGAGGAACAGTTCTTAACACTTCCGAGGAGTTTTGTTGATGTTCTTATGTACGCTCTTTGTTTAAAAAAATAAATACATTTTTCATGCCTTCAAAATTCCAAGCTGCAGAAAATTTCCTCTTGTGATGAGAAGCATTCAAAACAAAAACATGTGGCCTGATTTGTCTTTTATAGAAATCAAAGGCTGTATTCTAAAGAGACTTCCTTTACCACACAAATGTAGCAGATGTTTTTTAAGATTATAGCTGCACAAGCAATCTACGGTTTGAATCTCAGAAGCATTTAAAGTTTTTTTTAGAGGAAGAGTTTTTGTGTTATACTGTGATAAACTGCAAGTGAGTAGGAAAGGGATTGTCTAAGACAGGTAATTAAGGTGACAGTGTACAGTAAATTTGGCCAGCATTGTTTTCATTCAGGAAAATAAAGTTAAAAATTATCAGACTGTCTCAGTCTAATGTTTTGCTAGTAGGTTAATTAAAACACATTTCCAATGCCAAAGGTGAAGAGATTAGATCTATGGTAAAAGCAGCCCAACAGAACAATATAGCCAAAAGTGTATATTTGCATATGTGTTGTTAATACGGTATTATGTTGTTTCCATTATTGTTCCCCAGTGAAACCCTCCTGCATGCACTGGAGCAAGCTGTGCTGGACCCAAGGGCTGGGCTGAAGCAAAGGCGATGATGCTATGTGGGAGCATCAGGAGGCTTTCTCAGTGGGTTCAAAGTTGCTGGGTCAAGCTTCAAGCAGAAGTGTCAGGTCTTAATCCTGCTTTCTTGCTGTAATAATGTTCTCTCTAACTGCGAAAGCTTGTGCAAATCCTGAATGACCGACTGACTGTCTCAAGGAGCTTCGAACCCTGGTCACCTGGGGCTCCTGAATTGGCTCCTGAAGTAGTCTGAAATGGGAAGCGAGGATATAAACCATGTTTATGGCCTTTTTAATAGCTCTAAAGAATATTGGTCACTCTATATTCTAGTGAGATCATTTGAGAAAAAAACAAAACAAAACAGTCAGGAAAAGATGAGGAGTGAAAAGACAGATTATGCAAGGGGGAAGCCCTGAGAGACTGGGTGCGTTTCAACATCCAGGACTCTGCAGCAATCAGCTGCATGGGTTGTTGCTGGGTGGTAACACAGAGGAAATTCAGCCAGGGAGCATGAACCCTGCTGTCCTCTCCATTGCATGTGCCCAGGACACAAGAACAGTCCTGGCTGTCTGGTTTAACCTTACCATCAGCTACAGCCTTGATAGAAAAGGAACTGCTTGGTAACTAGCAGAGGAGGTGGAGGACACTAGACTTCGAGTCAAAATTAGATATAGCAGCTTCTGTTCTCTTAGTAAATGTGAGAGTATTGCTGGCAGGAAAAAAACAGTTATTCCAGGATGGCTCTCCCATCACAGCAATCTTTTATTGAATTTTGTGAACTATTAACCCACTCTTTTCAGGAATACAGTGATGGATGGTGATGTGGGTTAGTCCTACTTCTCCAATGAAATCTGATGAGGAAGATACTGGGTGGAAGCTTGCCCATTGCTCAGTGCAGCATGAGCCATTGCCTCCAGGTGAAAAGTCCTGAACCATCTCATGGAGGTGGGACGCAAAGTGTGGCCACCCCTGTGTACAGCCCAGGCTCGGGAAGGTCTTCCTCCTCTGTGCTTATCCTCTGCAAAGCCATCCTCATTCTTCATTGACATTTATTTACTTTTTTGAGAAATGTATAAATGTAGCATCTTTCCTATTTCAGAAGATTTAATTGCAACCTATTTAGTGGACAAGAGGAAAGCAGTTGAGGGAAAACAGAGAGGCAGGTGAGGGAAGGCAAGTGTAGCCTTTAAACCTCTTTTTTTGACAAGTCACTCATG
Organism: Elanus axillaris; assembly: GCA_026212715.1. Classification (NCBI taxonomy): domain Eukaryota; kingdom Metazoa; phylum Chordata; class Aves; order Accipitriformes; family Accipitridae; genus Elanus; species Elanus axillaris. The sequence continues at coordinate 20,116,581 of JANZLQ010000009.1, read as the reverse complement.
TTGTCTGGCGGAAGTGTAACTTTCGTGTTTTGCTTCCCTCGGTATTGGGCAATCCATCCTGAACACACTGCAAACATGTTCTTGCCCTTGTTTGCACTCTCACTAGTTTTTCTGATCCTCGTGGTTATATATTAATGGTATCTTCTCTGCACAGATGGGAGTACAGTTTCTATTTGTTTGTTTGTTTGTTTGTTTGTTTCTCAGGCAGGATAGCACCAGAACAATTTTCAAAGCAAGGGCAGGTTTCCTGGTGCAGGAGGTCAGACACAGAGAGGAAGGGAGAAGTGGAGGGCAGGGGCAGGGAAGCAAAGGGCACTGTCACTTCCCCATTAGCTTCAGCACTTCTGACATTTGCTCCGCATCACATTGCGGGGAGTGGCTGTGCGACTGCTCTGTCTCATCTCCTCAGCAATGAAGTTTTAACACAGCTCTAAAAATACAGGGGACACATTTTGTCAAAATGAGGAAACTTCTAGTCTTGGAAGTATATGTGAAAACACGAGATGGTTTGCTGTACCAAGAAAAGCATTAGTAGCAAAACTTCTTGTGTGTGTTGATGCTCTGAGAGTGTGTACTTCAGAAAAGAAAGCTTGGGGTTTAATTAACTTTTTTTTTTCCCTGCAGCAAGGATGGAAGTTTTGTCAGTTCTGAAATGTTCCTATTTATGAAATTGCCAAGTGATGGCAGATACCACCCAAGAAAAAGTGTTCATTACCCTAATGATTGCTCCATAGTACAAGTTGGCATGATTTTGGAAGCTTCAAGAGCAGTGCTAATTTTTGAGAGCTCCAACCTTATAACTGCAATGCATCAGTACCAGTACATCATCTTCCACTACTAGATGCTTTTTCTCTAAAGACTGGAGAGGACCACCATTACAGTTATAAAATTTCCAGCTACTGGGCAACATTATACCAAATTCTGGCTTCAGTTACACCAATTAGAATTATTTCACTTTCCAGACTTGTCAGATTGTCTTCTATAGATATCACGTAGACACATCCATATTTTCCACTGCTTTCAGGATATAACATCATTTATTAACAAGACTGGACCAAGGCCATGGGGTTTCTAGTACGCCTTTGAGCCAAAGACAGCCAGTCCTGGTTCCAGGACTTGGTTTTCTTGCTGTTCTCATTCACTTATATGAAGTCATAAGCTGTGGCCCTGGATTAAGAATAAACACCTGAAAATGAGACACAGAACAATTCAAAGGCCATCACACACCTTCATAGTGGATCATTGTTCATATACTGTTAAACCATGGGGGGGAGTTTTGTCATGGTGCTGGCAGAGCTGAACTGTCTAGAGCTGACATCTCACTAAAAGACATCTCCATTAAATTGGGCCAGCAAGAGTCCCTGCCCTATTTAATTCAGGTTTCCTTACTCTTTAAATGAGACATTTACTGGAAGACTTTACAGCACTACTTGCAGGCTGCTGAGTGTAGAGAAATTGTGTTGAAGGGAAGAGGGAAAATGGAAATGTGAAAGAAGGCAGAGTTGTCTCAGAACGACTGTTGTCAGTGATCAGGGGAGGTTAAGAGAAAAAAGCAAAATCCTTTGTATCAGCTGTACTTTCCTCCAGTAACCTCTATAGACATGATCTCAGAATGTGTCCAAAATAAATAAAAAAGATCTAGTCACATAAATCCTGAAATAAAGTAGGATTTAGAAAGTTAATATTCTGCATGTCAAAGATCTGACCTTTTCCTTTCCCTGGTAAGTATAAAGAGACTCAGGATGCTGATGATATAGCTGAGAAATAGTTAGCATAATTTCAGCAAGAGCAGAAACAACTTGAACCTGACAGATTCTTTAAAATAAAACTCGGTGCTACCAAAAAAGACTAGTAAGAATTGCTACAGGCAGAATGGCAGGAGATTTCCTTGCATAATTCCAGCATTTTGCCCCATCCCTTCTCTCCAAGAAGCAGCCCTAAGGATGAGCAGGTAGAGCCAGGGTATTTCCCACCTAAATTTAAATTTCTAGGTGGGGAACTTAAGGTATGCACTTGGTTGTTCTAGCCTCCTATTGCAGTCAGTAGAGAAACCAGCCTTGGAAAGTGCAATCCACCTGGGACAGTAGAGAATGGGTCTATACTAATGGTGTCACTAAACCAGGTAGAATGAGTCTGGATAGAAGTGAGCAGCAACAGCCCAAACCTCCACCAGTAAGTTTGAAACTTTTGCTGGGAAAATATTAAAAGGTGTGTGAAAATTCATTACAAATTCTGCTCGTATTCTCAGCTACTTCTATTAGTTTCCCAGGACTACTGTAGCAAATTATTTTAATGAGGGGGAAGTCATGGGAGCATCTGTTTTTTTTATTTAAAGCAGGAGAATTCTATATGGCTTGAAAGAAAGACTGAATAATTTTATAGGAGATAACACTTTGTCAAATGTACTCATACATCAAAGTATGGGGGGAAAGAACTGCCTGAAACCTCTGGCCTGTGCTGTTCAAGGAGGTAGAGTGAGTGAACTATTACCTCTTCTGGACTGAAAGTCTATTAACTAAAAGCAAATTCTGAATTCTTACCTACAGATATGATAATTCAGAAATCTAAAACTCTTCTAATCAATGAGCCCAAAAAAAATCACTATGTCACCAACAGTCTAAATAACATAGATTATAAATAATTGCTATGAACTGTTCAAGAAATTTCTTTTTTCAAAAAGCATCTGTAGCAAATGATTTGAACAGCTTCATGATCTGTGGACAATTTATGAAACAGATAAAGCAGTAAAATTCATTGATCAATTTATGTAATCTGCATTGTCAAAGATCAGCAAGAAGCTCCAAAAATGACAACCATATCCTACGCACAACAATGAACAGCTGTCAATAATGTTTTCTGACGGCTACTGCCCAGAACAGGTTAAAAGCAACTTTCTAGCTGAAGATAGCCTGACCTTTACCGCAGGACTGATTGCCTTATAAAGAGGACCATGAAAAAGCCTTGCTGCATGGTTCTCCTGAGGTGGTATTTGGGTCAGACCTTGAGCAAGTGGAGGGCAATGGCTCCATTCTAGCTAGGCAGTCAGCCCTACTATCTAACAGTAAACCTGTAACAACAAAACAAAACAAAAGAATAATTGATTATCAGGCACTGTTTAAAAAGCTAGTGTGCACATCTTCTGTCTCCAGAAGCCCAGCCTTGTGTTCCATGTGTGGGAAGGTTTTTGAGGGGCAGCAATTCATTGACTGGCTTCTGCTTGAGTATGAATGCTGAGGACATTGTATAACACGAGTCTACACGTTGCTCCTCAATTAATTTTCCATTTACATCCTCCTGTACCTGACACATTCTGTTTGCATTGAGAATTAATATTTGCAAGACTAATGAAACCATGCTGGGCATCAAGGAAGGGAAGAGAAAAGAAGAGGAAAAAGAGGGGAGAGAGACCCCAGGGGAGGGAGAAAAAGAGAGAAAGAGAGAAAGTATGTAGTCCTTGAACAACTTGCATTCTCAATAAAAGCGAGTGTTGTGTTCAGCAGCCATTTAAATTAATTTGGCAACAGTGTGTTGGGCTGGTGACTATACATGGCTTATCTATAGAATTAGATGATCCCTTCAGAGTTACTTAAAAAGAATAAAACACTCAGGAAAATTAAAAAAAATATATCATATTTTACTAAAACCCCATTAAACCGTCACACCCTCTTCTTTCTGCAGTTCCTCTGGCACTATTTCCTTGGCAGAGTATTTGAGCCTGATACTGCAACAAGAGACATTAGTTTTCAGCTGAGGGCCTTGCTTCCCTGTCTTTATTATACTCAGCTTTTGCACCATTCAGACTCAACTGATATGTATCTAGGATTGTGACTGGGAGCTTAATTTTGCATATGCATCACCTTTTACTGTACATGATAGTGGCTAATTTTGGTTCCTGCCATGTGCAACATTTGCCTCAAATCAATGTGATTCTGCAAAAAAATTGTTTGCCTGGGTACTAAGTTCAAGGTGTATGGTTCTGCCTTGTCAGGTAAATAAAATGCACCCAGGAATAAGCACCAAAGCCAGCTGGTGGACGATGGACAGCATCTATGCTAGTAAACTCTTTTATCCTCCAAAGAAGTGGGAGTTGCATGTGCACAGCCTCTGTGATCGGTCCCTTGGCCATGCTGTGCCCACGAACCATTCAGGGAGAGAAAGAGGTGGAATGGGCCAAATTCATGCCAAAGAACAGCTTAGCAGTTGACTGTATAAACAGTTTTGTTCTAGTCCTGGGAATGCTTCCAGACACGTTTGAATTTACTAATTTAAATGTAGTCTTGAAGTCCCAGTGCTTGCAATACCACTCCAACATTTCCCTTGCGAGCAAAGGGAGAGGTCATATGGGCGAGATCATAACCACATCACTAATAAACCAGACAGTAGAAAGCAAGCAATTATAAAAAGGCAAAACTTACATAACAGGATGGGAACTGGAACCCTTTTATAGAATAGGTTTACATTTTCTGCATAGCAATATAGTTTGCTCTTACTGGAGAGGGTTACAGTCTCTCTTAGTTACGAGTGTTAGTAGAAAGCACATGTTCATCTCTGAAGTGTCACCTGAAATCACGTTGTTATACTTTATTTTAATATACAAGCATTCCTAGCTGCACAGCAGGTCGTAAAAAATCATGATTAACACCAGGAAGTAATTCAGAATAAAATAAGCCCTCTGGACCAATATATTCCTGGGGTTGAGGCAAATGTTTAATCAAGGTGCTAGGAAATCCAGAGGAAAAAGCAGGACAGAAGGGTCTAAAGGAGGAAGGGTCTTCATAAGAAAGAAATCAAGCAAGCCTGGAATTTGACTTAGGACCTGATTTTCATGATACCCTCAAGTTCAACTTCCAATTTTCTAGTTACTTTTCTGATGCAGTAAATGTCTGCATTTTTTGTTCAGTCTGAAGAGTCCATATGAAAATGGCAGCGTTGGTCATTGTGGTATAGCTTTTCACATGCATCTTCAATTTTTGCAGACAAGTCTGGATGCAAATATTTGTAGTCTGTAGAAGTAGTTTGGCAACCTAATTTATAAGCATTAATGGATAATTGTTAGCAATTAAATGTTTGATTACCCAACTGGGCCTACAGATCAGGTTGCTAGATTTCCATCTGCTAATAGCTGTGTGCACAGGGGATCATGGGACTGAAAATGGGAGTGAAGACAGGGGTTTACAAGATGCAGAACTGAACATGCAAACATGAAGCTCAGTCTGCCGATCAGTTAGAAAACATGAAGCTTCAGCTATCTATTCTGTTTGTAATTTTTTGCATTCAAGACTGCAATGTAAAGATCTGCAGATTTAATTATCTTCCATTATCTTAAAGATCAATGAATTAGATCCATGTGTAATCTGAATTCCCTCTCTGCTTTTGTAGGCTGCAGGTAGGCATAGGCCACTTCTGTTCTTTAGTCGTACCTAAACTTCCCACATTTAAATTTGTAGATCATGCAAAGACAAGACCGTCTTCTGGATCTAGCTCAATTCCTCTGGTAGATGAATCTCTGCACCCATGGAGTCTGGCTGAGCTAGCTCTGGAACTCAGGGAGAGTGCAACCCCTACCCAGATGAGCAGCACTGCAGAGAAGGTCACAAAGGTGTGTCCAGCAATTTTCTGTTCAACAGCTGAATCTGTAACTCTCCTTATATGATGATGGAAGACCATTCATTTCCTTCACAGAGGCCATTAGTAGCATGACTGCAAGTTAAAAGGCCTGGTGGAGCTGGCAGGGATAAAAGACTACTTGTCCCTGGTTCTCTTGTTGCCCTCAGCTCACAGGTTGCTCTTGCCCATCCTGGGAGACCTGTACAGCAGATAGAGTCCAGAATTAAGCCAGTTTAAAATGGATTTAAAGCAACCTTTGTCTACAGACATGGATACTAATCAATAATTTCCTGGTCTATGACCAAAGACTTGGCCTTTGTCACAGGTTTAAGCAATTGTCCTGAACAGACATGGCTTCACAGTGTACCATTTTTTAAAAAACTTGGCTCACTTTGTGTGTATTTCCCCTCTGTCTCAGCTGACTTGCCCTCACTGACAGCTGTCCAGCAAAAATATAGAGCAAGAGATATGAATAGCACACTCTACTATTGGGCAGTGCCTATTAAAGTCTGCATTTAAGTGCCCTGGATGCAGAGACATCCTATATGGAATAGATGACTCCCTGCCGAGGCAGCTGCTCTCTAATATCCCCATGCTAAAAGGGAGGCCTTGTTAGTGGGAAGATTCTTGAAGTCTGAAGGAGAGCAAGATTCCCATCCTTGGCAGCATGGGAGCAGCACAACTACTCTACATCAATAAGTAATCTTATCATGAGAAGCAAAGTTAATGACTAATCTGTTTACCTGAGATTCATTAATCAAAGATTTACTAGAAGTCAGAATCCTATCACTGCTCAGGCACAGACAGCTTTGCTTCCATGTTAAAAAAGACAACTACGTAAACTGCACAAAGCATGTAACTCAATACAAAGCAATTTTCCCGGTGTGTGGATGACAAAGGGGAGCATCAAAGAGAAAAGGCTCTAATCAGAGGGGTTTATAGCTGGGCTGCGTGGAGCAGAGGGAAAGCCTCAATCTCCAGTGATGTGAAGAAGAGTTCGACTATGCTTAGCAGCAATATCATCAACCATCTGAAATTATTACGGGGTATTTTTATGTCGTGAAATATAATCTTGTTCTCCATGACAACTGACACCTCAATAATAGCACCTGTAAAGATTTAGAAGTTGCCAGAAGACTGCCAAAAATGTTAGGCTAAATATCCAGCATAGCGATCTGGGAAACATGGTTTAGATTGCAGGGACAGAACCACTGGAGAATTGTCCTGCCTACCCTTTCCTTAGGAACTGGTATGACGTGTGCTGTAAAATACATCTATTTAATGGGGTTATTTATGCGTGTTCTGATAATTAATGCCCACATTATGGTTCTAATTGTTATCCTGAGGTTAAAGGCACTAAAGGAAAAATGAATAGCAACTTAGGCTCTTGGTGTTGACTGTTCTTTGTGCAACTTTAACCCAATAGTTCTCTCTCTCCAGCACTTCCAGAATGACAGTCGAGATTTCCTGGAGAAAGCACTGGACACAGAAAACTTTATGATGGGCCCAGTTCTCCAACTCAAAGACTACTGATGACTAAGTCACTCACCAGTTTTAGCTCCAGAGACTGAAAATGTGGACCTGAACAGAGCAAACCCGATCAAAACAAATATTCTTTCCTATGCAAAGTTGATTCATTGAATTCAAGAGACAATAATGCCTCTTTACAATCCCAATTGTCACCATGCCAACTGATGTTACATCATATATGTGTAAACCTAAACATGGGGGAAGAAAAAAAAAAGGAAAACACTTTCCCAAACTGGAGAGTCCAAGGCTTTCTGGTGACCTAAGGTCCCTCATTTTGGGTTCTTAACATGTTTCATGATTCCACTATTGTTTGCAACAAGGAAAGAGAACCACACTAAGCAGGGACAGAGTTAGTTCAACGACTTGTCAAGATCAGGCTTTGTAGTTATTGTTCCAGTCATGTTAGAGAGGCAACGTTGCCATTGCTGCACTGGGAGCTGCAGGTACTGCAGTCAGTTAGAGTAGTTAGCTACAAAGTGCTGTAGTGATGCAAAGCTACAAAGGGGCTGTGGGGAATGAATGCAGGAGACAGAGTAATCAAAGACCAGACCTATTCCAGGATATAGCTGCAAAGCTGTCTACTTACTGGAATACATTTTTTTTTTAATGCCATGTGTTGTGAATTAATTAACTCAGGGCCAGATTATGATTTCCTTTTCATTACCTTACTTCTGCCATCCAAATATGAGGCTCAGAAACTCTTTTGGTCTGTGTCTGCTAGCTGTCTGCCTTACCCCTATATCTGGAGGCTCAGGAGAAGGATGTGCTGGGAGATGTCCCAACTAACAGAGTTCCAACCTCAGCTGGGACCTGCACTGATGGTCAATCAGTATGGAAAGAGGAAGTGCATATATGCTACATTTAACATTTAAAAAGTATCTAAAACATTTCTTAAGGTTCTGAACTTCCTCTTCTTCTCTACCACACACCAGCCCACAGACCTGTGAAGGGTTGTTGTTATCAAGTGTAGCACCTCATTTTCTTAAGCATTTTTCAACCACCAGCACCTATGCTGCCTTATCATACAAAACCAAGAGAAAATGTTGGTTTGCAGAGGAAGACATCAGTCAGGTGCTCTTGCTGCTTTATCTGTGCACCAGACATGGATGTCATTATCAGCATGTGGCAAACCTGACATCATTGTTTGGCATCCCTCAAGTTCAGCAGGAGCAATGTGGCCTGACAAGGAAGATTCTGTTTTTAATAAAACATATTTTGGCTATAGGCAATGCTTCTCTTTCCCTGGAGAGAATTATCAGTTTCATGTGAAGCTGCTTTTTGCATGCATGGAAAAGAAGCTATAAAACTGCACGCACTGCGAACACCCTGTAAAGTGGGAAAAGATATATGTATAAACATAGATACACCTTTACACCAGAAATTATTTTTAAAGACATAACTTTTCATTTTAACATTGAAACATTTTGTATAATTTTAATGCTCTTTCTCTCTCTCCATATATATTTAATTTACAACTCAAAGAAGGTGTGTAACTACCCCTGTTACAAACAGACCAATAAAACCAGGGAAATATAATTAGATGAGCAATTGGAATTTATTATGGAGTGATTGAATCTGAATGAGTAAGACCAACACTTGGGTTGGTTCACCTGGGAATGTGTCCTTTATGTTGCTAATGGAGTACATCCAAATAAAGAAACCACATTTTTCTTAGTAAGAAAAAAAAAGATGGTAGGGTCTTCTGTGCATGAATCAGGTATCTCTTTTATGAAGACAGAGTGCAAACTGCATAGGAGAAGACTTAAAGAGATCTTTGGAGGTGGCTGGCTGAGATTCTGTTGTATCGATCATTTAGTACCACTAGGCCTTAACTGCATGGTTAATGGCATGCTACAGAATTAAATTCTTCACAGAAGTTTCTTTTTTCTTTGTGATTTAAATCAAAATGCATAAAAAAATATATATCTTCTTCCCCAGAGACAACTACAGTATCTCTGGCAAATGGAATTAATGAAAGATGCTGCAATCCTTGAAATCAATGTAGTTACATTGATTTATACTGGTGTAGGAACTGACCTTTGAGTTCAAAACAAATCTAATGATGTTAGAAGGGAAAAAAACCTCACCCTAATAAATATACATAAGACAAAATTATCAGAATTGTCTACGTGAATTAGCATAAAATCAGACTCAAGATTACTTTTCTATACTACAAAATTTTAAAAGAAGTGTCTATTCTTCATCAGGTGAGAGACACCCGGAGGGGATGACTAGCACAGCTGAAAGCCCAGCAGCCGGGGCAACTATGTAAGAAGGAAATAAGAAAATATTCAAGCATTTGCCCAGTCCAGTGTGGAACCAGCTTCTCTGTATTCCCATGCAATTCCCAGTAATTATTTGTACAAAAAGAAAGCTCTCTGAAGGGAAGAGCTACACCCAACCATTCTCTGGCACAGCCGGCAGCCTGGTGGGGAAGGCGCTCAGCGAGGGTATTCAGGAGCAGCAGGTTCCCAGGAGCTGATTATCTTCTGCATTCAGGGTATTTCTTACACAGTTTCTGATAGCTCTTGAAGACTCGTAGAGAATTCGGAGAAGGAGAGCAACGTCTCATTCCATGTTGTTCATTGCATGGATGCAATCAGCGGTATTATACCTGAAAAGTGACTGGTGAGTATCTGCTAAAGAAATGGTGAAATGATACTCCCATGGTGTTTCCTTAAAGTCTCTGCTGAGGTGGGTTGTTTTTTTTTTTCCCTTTAAGTGCTCTTTTTCATTGTCAGCTTATAATGTACTTTCTGTAAAAGTGCCCAGGAATAGAACTTGGTACAAGTTTTTGTAGATGTTGAGGGCCTGGCTGTGGGTGTTCAGTCTCCTACCATTACCCATGTATTCACTTCATTCCAGTCCCAGAAATGGGAATTATATACAGTCAAATCAACTTGACTGTTACCAGGCTTTCACTTTTTATATATATTAAAAAGATTTCCCATAGCTACTTCTCCGTTCCATGATATTAAGGGAATCAGCCAAAGAATCAGCCGAGAATGCACTGATAATGCAATTACTACTAGATTGATGTTTTTAAATGTACTGTTGTTGACAAAAAGCCCTCAGAAACCTGAAATGTTAATCTGTTTTTCTTTTCCAAATTGAGTACTGCCTGCTGTGTACATCCTTTTATTACTGTAGGGCTGCTCATAAGCTCCAGGCTGCTGGCATTTATTTATTAAAAAAGAAAACATATTAAGAAACAGCACTGAAACATTTTTCAGTTGGATTCCAAAACAAGAATAATTGGCAGATACAGGCAAAAAAAAAAAAAAAAATTCCAAAATTTTGGCCGAAGAGCATTAACAGATGAGAACAGAAGGAGCAGTGTCCATATCCCCAGGGACGCAGAGTCAACGAAACAAAGCTGACTTTCACAACTAGTTGTCTAGACAATCAAGAGGCTTTTTACAGATTGATGCTTATGTTTAATAAAGAGGCCAAACTGCTTGAGTCTGCATGAAGCTGTAGGAAATAAAAAGCAAAATTCCACAGAGTGGTGCAAGAGCAGTATAATATAATTGCAGGGGTTTCAGAACAGAATCTTTATGAAAATGGGCAGCTTTCCTAGCCAAAAGACACCTTCTGGTGTCATTTATCAACAGCTGCTTTAGAAACCTGAGGTATGCTACAGTGATCATTCATAGGAAGCTCTGCTGTCATTAATGACCAGATATTTTCCACTTGTTCATTTTGCTCCTTTGAAAACAAGGAGCTGCACTAGAATTAATTTGCTAACTCTAAAGCATGCAAGTCTACATAGGTGCTTTAACATGAGCATTGCATAACTATTCTTTCTGTAAATACATCTGAGTAGCACCTATAGTGGAAGTTTCCCCCAGACAGCTTCACCACTGACTTGGAGTGAAGAAACATCTCTAAGGGAAAAGCAAACTGAAATTAAAGTTGCAATCACCATTACATGCAAAGAACTTCAATTCTTAAAAACCAAAAAGAGACATAATCAGCAGCAGTCACTTACTTGTCCTAAGATTTAGGAGTGATTATTACCCTGCTGAATTCTGCCTCTTTTCCTCTTTGGTTGGGAAAGAACTTATTTTCTTGAAGGACTGTGTTTTACTAGTATGCCTCTTGAATTTCTTTTATTATAGTATTCTTTTATATAGAAAAAACCTTTTTGTTTGTTTGCCAAAAAGAGCAGAAAATATTGTCTACATCATCTGGGTAACTGACCTCCAGTTTTCCAATTCCACCTGCCTTTCACAGAAAGAAACTACCCAAATAAGACATGGGGCCTGAGTGCTGTCTAATGGAATATGCAGCATATGACAAGAGAAAACGCTAGATTGCACTTTGTTAGTATTTATATGTTTTTTAGTATTCTTGGAAAGGACATGAAATTACTGTGCTCTTTCTTCAAGTCCACAGACCAAGGTTTAAAGTAATGCAATCTGTGCTGGAGTCGTAGTACAGCTAGAACGAGCCAAGCTTTCATTACAACTTACAAGAAGTGCCCTGGAAGATCTGTATTTTTACAATTCCTCCAAACAAATCACATACAAGACAAATAAGAAGAGCTCAAAAGCACATCCGTATATCCACAAACCTCCATTTGGGCAAGAGCAAATACGTGCCTGGTTTCAAGGAGGTATACTTCATGCCTTCTGCAGTTTAGAGGCATGTGTTTTATTTTATTTACTTCAGTAATTCCTCCGGTCACTGAGATTTTGAAATCTAAGGCCAAGGTCAGCAGCTACAACAGGAGCTGTTGGGGCCTTTGTAGGCAGAAGATGGAAGGAGGGAGTTTCATTCCCTGCTGACACCAGCAGGATTTGGGAAGAGCCAAGCCAGTCAGGCTGCCAACCTCGTGATGCAGGTTAGGAACCAACCAGGAGGATTCCCCGCAAAAAATGGAAGTGCTGAAGGTTCCTAAAACCAGATGCTTTTTTTCTCTCACTGTAAACACTGGATGCAAAGTTTGGTGCCAGCCTGCATACAAAACCCTCCAGGTCTGCTGGACCAGCAGCTTGCTTATGTAGACTCTGGGATTATGGTTCTACTGCAAAGAGAATGTTGAAATGAGCACACAGCATGTTAAAGGTAAAGTACCAGTGAAACTGTGATTTCTTGCTTGAATAAACCTCCCAATAATTTGAATGTTAGTTCTACTTTGATTTTTGCTGTTCCAAATTATTTTCCCTTCTTCTGCACATGGTTTCATAACTTGGCAAGTCCTATTTACTGATTAGCCTTTGTCTCTTTCTAAAAAGGAAGGCCAGGGACTTTCTGTCATCTTTTAGGTCAGCTGGCTCACTCACTATAAACATAGCCTGAAAGCATGGGATGAAATCTGCACACCCAGCCCCATGGGTGCACTTCTATGGAGCTGGCTGTCTTCAGAAACAAAGACAAATCCTACGTCCAGCCATATGCAGAATCTTGACTCTGGTTTCCAAATGTTACTCAGTAGCTGAGAACCTTTGGCAAGCAAGAGAGACCCTTTTTATACTATCCTGAACATTTAAAAAGCCGTAATAAATAGATGATAGCCTTAGAGGTGTGATTTATTTGTTTTATGAATCACAGAAGAGTCCGTAACTCATAAAAGATTAAGGCTGAAGCAAGTTGTATGGCTCTTGCATTACAAGTGGAGATTAATGTCTTAATTCATGAAGCATCATCATTAACTGGCCTACATTACAGTAGTTTAATGTTAGTGACAGAAAGAATTGACTTTTAACATTTTTAAAATATTCTGCATTTTGGTATGTCTTTGCCAAGGGGATTTCTCTGAGACCTGAGAGATTTTAAATGGAAGAAATCCTATCTCAGCACTAGCTTTCTTACATACACCTGCACACCACATTACTATTATGGAGATCCACAAGATCAGCAAGATAATAAGGACAGATTTCTCCTCACATGTAGATTGCTTCAAGGCATTTGAGACCTTTAGTCAAGCTGAGTCACCCTTAGGCGACTTAACTTCATTAGAGTATCTCAATTTACAGCTCATCTGCCATTACAAGAGTGTCTTTTGCTACAAATGCACTGCAAAAAGCTGGAATAGCTCTCCCCATCCACTGTGGCTGCTCCTGTTTCAGACCAGAGTAGCTTTGTTTTACCATTTTTGGGGCTTCTCCCTTTCTGGGGCCATAATTGGTTAAATCTTGTCTTTCATGGGAGTCATCATACTTATTCTTGAACCACAGATTATATCCACAAGTGACTTCATCTTTCATTGTAGCGTGTCATATCATAACACTACAGTATTGAATACATTGTAATTTACTAAAATCTATTAAAACACTCCCATTTGAGAAATCCATTACAACCTTCCTTGTTGTTATTACTGTATTCAAGAATGCCAACGCAACAGGAGAATTAACTTGATGAACAGTCCTGCAAAATGTGCCGTTACAAGCTGTTTTTTAAAACATCTTTCAAGGCATCTCCGTCAGCTCATGGATTCTCTTTGGTTTTCTTTCTTTTCTAGAACTATTTGCTAACCCTTAGTTGTGGTAAGCGATTATTTGTGCTTTCAAACAAACTCCATGAAAAACGTTTTTCAAGTGGAGATCAAAGAGCAAAGGCAAACATAAAAGCAGTCTTATAAAAACTGTGTATTAAAAAACCTAAGCTCCATCCATATGCCAATTACATCCAAACCTCATGGCCCCTTCTCTATGAGGCTTCTTAAAGGTGATAGAAATGTCAGATGAAACAAAAAGGGACACATTATAGAGAGGGAAATTATCATGGAGAAGGGAGGTGGCTCTCAGTAACCTTTGACTGAAGAGTTCTGGTTGGAAAGTGCACCTCCATAGAGCAATGCTTGCAGCACAAACTGTGGTCCCCAATTACTACAGTCTGAGGGCTGTAATCATTTCTAATGGTTGCAGGTGCCATTAAACAGACTTTCCGCAAGCTGGGGGGTAAAATGATGCCCTAAACCTACAAAAGCATGCTAACTCTTCAGTCCTTAGGAGGGATTTGTTCGTAAGAGCTAAGGGCTTGTTTTACTCTCGGAGATCACACGTTTCTATAGTTCAGACCTAAAATGAACTTATGTACCATCCTTCTATGATTTTCCTTAACACCTTTGTATCCAGGTTGTTCATTTTTTTGACTTCTGCCAGAGATGGGATGGCGAGGCACAAACACAAAGATTTCCTCATAGGGTATAATGTTACTGATCACTGAAGACCCCAGATACTCAGGTATCTGGAGTAATTATATGGTACCAGTGCACAGTGCACTTAAGCAAACAGCATAAAAGACTTCAAGAAGTGCAATTATTTTAGATAATTAAACTTCTTGCACTTGCTGACTAAAATCGGTCCAGATTGCACTGCCATCTCCATGCAACCGTAGCAACTTCTTCCTTCCATCGTGTCCCAGATTAATGTGAACACCTGGAATCAAAAACCTGAGGCTTGCGAGTAAGGTACATAAAACTTTATTGATCCTTCATGTATGGCATGGATCCAGTCACATAGCAGTGATTCACTTTCCAAAGCCCTGTCTCAGCAAGGAGCAGTGGTGGGCTCTCCAGAGACCCCTCTCTGCTTTGACTGCTTTAAAGTCCCAATCAAGAATATTTTAAGGAGATGATTACAGGAAATTACACATTCCTTCAAGAGATGTGAGCCTTCATCACTTGGATTTTTTAGCACATTAATATTTTTAAAGATAGTTCACAACTAAATATGGTTTTGTCTTGCCTATTGTTTTTACTGGGCTCATTTCAACACTTTAAAACTCTTACATGCCAACAGGGTTCAATGGCAGCAGCCTGTGGGCAATTAAGGTTAAATTTTAGCCTTGGTCATATGTGACTGCTCCTGTAAATGTGGTGAAACACAGTTGGAGCACATATCCCCAGAGACTAAGTAGGCAATGCTTTAAGGAAGCCATAGAAAGATAAATGGATGCAGAAGAGGCTCTGGAATTTTGCTTGAAATAATTTTTGCTTTGCTTTTAATGATCAAAACCATTCCTCCCACTGAACCACATAAAAAAATAGTATTTGTGTCTGTGCCAAAGGTGGAGCATAGTGTAGACCCACTGAAATAAAAGACAAGTGAAAAATTAATGAGAAACTGGAAACCAGCAGCTCCCACCCTGTGAGCAGTAGTCTTTTATATACTTCTTCCATAGTGAGTATCTCAATGGGGCTAAAATCACAGTAGCTCCTTTGACTTCAAAGGAGATGCACCGGTTGGGAAGTAGAGGAAACAATCTGGAGTGCACTGCACCAAGTCTGCACAACTTGGGAAGAGGAGAGAGACCCTAATAGAGCAATTCATCACTCAGGAGAGGAGGGAATATTTTTATTAGAAACCAGTTTTAAGTAAAAAGGAGAAGCATCTACAGGCGATCCAGCTTCAACTGAGGTACTCATTGCCCCAAAGGGGATGCAGCCTGGACCTTTGGCTGTAATTTCTAGAGTTAGAAAGACACAGACGCATACAACAAAGAAGACTGAGATATACAAGCATCCTTTCTCTGTGAATCCTTCACTCTCCAAGTTCTGCTCTAGAAGAAATTATCAGTTTGAGACTGTCCTTTCCCAAAGCCTGCTGACACCCATCTCCATGGGCATCACAGTCCTGCATTATGTCCTAGAAGGGTCTTTTTTTCCTCCACAGTAACTGCAAAACCCCCAGTAATTATTACTATCTAACTATATGATGTTTAAAATACTGGTTTCTCAAGTTCTTTTGGGAAACTTTAATGAAATAAATGGAGACACTCTCTCTTCTCATCTGTTTAGCAGTCATGCAACACAGTTTTCCCCCAAAATGAGAATTTATGGGGAGATCACAAATCACTGAAAATATTCATGTATGTTCTTCTATTGCTATTTACGAACCAAAAGAAGCTGTCATGCATGTAACGTGGAACCAGAAATCCAAAGGTTTTTCCTGATCTAGTGTCTTCCCCTGTACATTCATATAATAACATTTGTCTTCCATAGCATGTTTAATAAACTCACTCTGGTTTTGAAATTATGCCTTTGCAACCTAGGGAGTTCATTAGCACCTGCTCACTCTAAGTAGCACCTCTCTAAACCCACCATTTCTTAGGAGTTAGATATATAGTGTTTTAACTGCATATCGTTAAATGCTTTACCTATACTGAATATTCTCTGTGAAGTCTATGGGGCCATAATTTCCTCCCCTGTAATTAACTGAGCTCACGTGGTAGCACTGGCAAAGTATCTTTTGGAAGGGAGCGAGGTAAAAAGGATCTGCATGAGACTCTTCTTTGTGCTGATACCTGAAGTCTGAACTGTCCCGGGTTTGTGAGTATTAGAATGACAAAGTCAGCAGTACTGTATCGCTCATATCCCTGGCGAAGGAAATTCCTGCTCAGTTCAGATGTTCCTGAGCCCAGCTAAACTCCTCACCCTAGACTTTCTGTAACCTCACTTTTACTGCATCAGATCTCAACAGACATGCTTCTCTGCCATCACTCACTGTGTTTTAAAAGGTTCTTAGTTAATAAAACCTCCCAAATTCATCTTGTTTTACAGAAAGAGAAAAAAAGTAGGCAATAGGGTTTGAGAGGCTCGCCTGTGAGTGAGTTGGCATCAAAAAGAGAGAAGCAGGACATGCTGGACAGCCCAGTGCTGCAGGGTCCCACCACCAGCAGTGGTGACTGTGACACTGACAGCCAGCTCTGCTTCAGCACTGGGAAGGTTTCTGCGTTTCCCACAGCCTGGTTTGCCCTGAGCTCTGTCTCCTGGCTTCTAGGGAAGGAGTTAGGTAGTGCTTTACACAGGTTAGGCGATTTGTGCAGGCTGCTCCCCGCCATCCTGTTGTTTTGGCACTCTCATACCTGAAGCCACACAAACTCTTGCTGCAGCAGTTCCTGGCACAGTGGACACCTGTAGGCTCACTCTCCTCTACTGATTTGTATAACACTTGCAGGAGTGGCAGCACCCCTGGAACCTCTACCCCCCTGCCAAAGTAGGTTGAAATTGAGCAATGAGTCCAAAAGTTATTGGGGAGGGGAGGAGGATGTAGACACAGACGCACAGACAGAATGATTGCATAAGCCTCGTTCCCATGAGAAACAAGGCTGAAAAACAAACTGTCCTAACATGGATTCTCATAACTCTGCCTAGTAAGTAGGTCATGCCAGGTCTCAAACTCACATAACTTTGCCTTTATCACCAATGGGCTCTCCTCTAGGAGGCAGTCCTAGTTTTGGCAGATTTGACCCCTCCTGTTTCAGCTCACCAAGATATCCTTAAGAAAAAAAACATGCAACAAACCCTCTCACAGGTTGATACAATGCAAGGTCAAACCCCACCACAGCCTTGTATCACAGCAAGATTTATGCAGTGGGGAAGAATCAGGGAGCTAATAAATCAGCAGGGAACAGCTATGACATTGACCCCACCTGCTCCCATTGCTCTAGGAGATCAGGGGGTCTAAAATGAGATTCTAGATCTCTAATAGGTCTCTTCTTTTCTTGAAGTAGGAGAATCTTTCCTATTAACCTCAATGGGAATTACATGTCTGCCCTGAAAAGAGAATGGACATTAGGCCTGTTCCCAAGGAATAAAATCTTTGCATGCATGTTGCAGAGAGGCATGCTTTAAAATAACCTATCAAGAAAATACACTAATACAGATAGCCTTTCAGTTTGATTCTGAGGCCTCACACTCTTCTCCATGAATTTATCTCCAAGCTCATGAACAAACCGGACCTAAGTTTCAGCTATACTTTTTAGTAGAATCCCAGCAGACAAAATCAATCTGTTTTCCAAAGTCTGCAAACTCCTGGCAATGGTCACCCTTAGGCAAGGACCAGGCATCTGGTAGTCCTATAAGTCATGACTCTCGTAAGTCTTGCCATTGGAGGAGCCCTGAGCCCTCCCAGAGCTGCAATCTTTTTGCCTGTGAAGGGAAACGTTGTTTTACATCTCTTAGGCGCTCACATCAGCTCCTGTGTGCAAGAGGGGCTGCTCAGCTGCCTTCTCACTGACCATGTCACAGCGGAAAGAAAGAGAACTGGAGGCATTATTGTAAGAAAAATTGCATGCTGGTATGTAGAATAGGAAAAACTTCTGCAGTGGATCAAAATGTTTTTGAAGCCCTTCCCCATACTTAAGTGGGAATTGCAATGCTAATTGCTGTGTCTTGTGCACAGGCCAGATGTGAGAAGGGATGACCCATTCTGGGCTATCCTTTGTGTATCTGCACACTTTGGTAGAGACTGCAGGCACAGTGCAACTGGACACACAGCTGTTCCAGGGTGCTGAAATCTTCCTGCTTTTGAGTAGTGCCTGCTGGAAATGCTGATAGGGGAATATAGCCACACCTCTGAAAGCTGAGCAGCTGTAGGACTTGTGAACAAAGTGGCTGTGATGGAAAACAAGAGCAGCCCAGACAAACACAATGAGAAACCCCACTCATTTCAGCAGATACATTTACAAAAACTCTTTTCTTTTTTTTTTTTTTTTTTTTTAAACACAGAGGAACGTTCTTTCTCTTTCTTTTCTTTGAAACAAACAAAAACAAAACCAGAAACTTCTCCACTGTCTGTAGTGTACCAGTTGCTTTATTTATTTTTTTTTTTCCTGTGGGAACCCTTAACAAAATATATCCCCTATCAGACTCCAAGTATACACAAGGAAGCCCCAGATTTGTTTGCATCAGACACGGTGTCAGAAAGCACCATAGCGTCAGATTTATTTCCACCAGCTACTTCTTTGGTCAAGTGTGTGCAAAGGCCCTTACTGAGCTGTCACATAACATTGTTCTTTGTGTATTTATCCCTACAAATTTCAAGGGAGTTGATCATCAAAGTAATCAGGGTCTGGTCAATGGGCTCTTTCTGTATTTTTTCTTCTTTATGCTTGGTGATTATGAAAGATTGTCACATAAATGTCTGCTCCTCACACAGTCTGCTGTGTTCACTTTCTACATATGCTTTCCATAATGTTCCAGTGACAGGCCGCAGCTTCATCCAGTGTAGCTGTCTGAGAATTAAATCTGCAGATTTTTGTTTATAAATTGAACTTGCATCTCAAATTAAAGGGCTAATAGCTTTACAGCTTTGCCCTTTGCAAATTGTTCTGTGAGCACAAACATTGCAGGAGCCAAATACCCCTGCAAAAAGGGACAGGCATAACCACAATTAAAAAAAAAAAGCTTATTCCTTTCAGTAACAATTAAAAAAAGCAAAATGTATGCACTGTTGTGCTCACTTTTGATTTCCATACCAAGTTACCTCAGTCACACATGGGGATTTTACAGGTGATATTAGCTGTGTTGCACGCAGCATTACAAATGGATTTAAACCACTTTGCTAGAATAAAGAGGAAGGAACTCGGCTGAGCAGCAAAATAAACATTGCCCTGTAAAGTAAAAAAAAAAAAAAATCCTTCTATAATCAGAGATAAATTGCAAAGGAATTACAAAAAAAACCCCCAAAAACCAACCCAGGATCATTTACTGAGATTCAGAAAAAATTAGCTTGTTCAAGTTTTACCTGACCATAGAAATAACCAGTGTTCCTTCAGCTGACTTGTTCTCCATAAAACTGTTCTATTTTCTGTCGCCTAAAAATATCTGGCTCTTTCTGAAAAACTGATGAGGAACCCAGCTCCTTTTTCCTCTCCCAACATGCCTCAGCTTGAAATCGTCAGAGCTGTGATGCTCAGCTTCTCTCCTCAGCCGAGAGTGTGAATAATAAGGATAGGATTTCTCTCACCTAGTTTTAACCACTGAACAAGTGGGTATCAAGTGCAGGCTACCTCTCTAGGTACTTTTTATAACCAGTAAAGAGAGAATAGCCCTTTGGAGGTGCCACTGACTATTGACGAATAATTTAGACTAAACACCTATAAGTAGGTGAGATGAATCCCACCCACAGAGTTTTATTCTTCCTTGAGGCCAATTAGATATAAACGCTGTTTCACCATGATCTAGTTTCAAGACTTTGAAACAAGGCTTTCAGTCAAAAATGCAAATCCAGTGAAAACAAGACCTTTTTGTGGGAAAGGGCTGGTTTCTGATTCCTGTCTTTAAAAGATATTTAGAAGAAAACAATAGGTGTGGTTTCTACATTTTCAAAAAGCAAAATTTCCATTTTCTGTTTGAAATGAATCTTGCATTCGAAATTCACATTAATGTACAGTAATTTAAAAATAAAGGGTCAACATAAAAAAGAAATCATTCCATTGACCCGGCCTTTCCCCTTATATTTAAATCACAGATCTGCAAATAAATTTCAAATTTTTCCTTTCATCCTGATTTAGATGAGGGGAAAAAAAAAGCAATCAAAACTTCAAACATCTATTTGAGAAACAAAAGCTATTTCCAATACAGCTTTAACACTTCATGTACAGCTGAATCACCCCATGCTAAAAGGGGTGAGCTGACTTCACTTGGGTCAGGGGAATGCTGCTGCTACCATTTTTCATTCCTCTTTTGCTGTTCAGTGCCCGACTCCAGCACCAGTCACAGGCACTCCAGTGGGATGATGGGATGCTGCTGCAAATGCATCGGCCATAAACACTGTGAGAGGTGCTGGGCACAAACTTGGCTGTGTTTTGCTCGTGATCTGAGCCAAAAGGACTTGACCTAGGTCCCGTCTGGGAGCCAAGCGAGCAGGTCAGCAAGGTGCAGAGCCCCAGCTCAAACACCTACCTCTCTGCTTGGTCAAATAAACCCTCGGTGCTGAACTGAAAGGCCAAGAAACCCTTTAATAAATGCACAAAACCCAGAGGGAAGATTTGCTGTGACTTTTCCTGTGAGTGAGCTTACGCTAGGCTGTGTGGGAGTTTGGGAAAGCAACCTCTGGTTTTACCTGGTCAGAGCAGAGGTGCCTTGTTCCTTGCAGACACAGTTTCCATGCCACAAAGTCCCATAGTGCCCTTTGAGCTGTTGCCACCCCTTAACGCAGTGACATGAAAACCAATATTGAAAAAGAGTTAACATCTCAGCATGAAACTAAGCTGTACGGCATATGCTTTTAACATTAGAAAGAGGAAACAGTTCAGGGAAAAAGATGCAGACCTGGCAAGTTTTTCTTCGTGGGGGAGAAAAAAAAAGAAGAAGAAAAAACAGTTAAGAGCTTTGTCTTTCTTCAGATGGAGAGGGGACAGAGGAACAGCAGTGCGGCCCTGAGGGTGCAGATTGGTGCCTGAGAACTGTTGCTGCTGATATTGCAGGGTTTAATCTGCAGAGGTAACTGCCCCATTTCTGGCACTGAGTACAGGCTTGCTTTCCCAGTGACAGCCCTTTCCTATTGCATCCTCCTTGTCTGCCAGCTGCATGGCTGTGAGAAGGATTTTGCAGAGCCATGCAAACCAGTGCGAGGAATTGCACAGGCTCCGTGTGATTCAGGAGTGATACTCAGGAGCATGTAGAGTGGTGCTGACAACAGCTGTGAGATTCAGTGCATTTTTAGATAGTCCCCAGATCCTGCACCTACACAGAAATCTTGGCCTTCACTTATTTCAGTAGTTAAGTTAGGAGGTTGTTTTGGCTACAGAGAAGGACTTCAAAATAGTCATTGTGTGGATTCCAAAACCAATAAGCAAATAAGTGGAACCTCTTTTATTCCTCTCTCTCTTTTTTTTTTTTCTTCTTTATTTTAAACTGTGGAAAAAAGCCTCTGTGTTTTTTAAACTAGTCTCAGTATCTTGTGATATTTGAAAGGCTGGGGTTGATAATCCTTTCACAAGAGTAAGTAAAGAGTCACACAGATCAGCCCTAGAGCACCAAATCTTGTTCTCATTTCTCCAGTGGGCCAGCATGGGTGTAGCTGAGAGTAAAAGCAGACCCACAGCAAACGGCTGCTGAGAGAGGAATGGGATATTGAAAACAGCAGGCCACCACTTAATTGTTTGGCCAGTATCTTTGAGACGAGCATTGTTCGCCCAACAAAACCACCCGAGCTGCCATCTTGGATTTTCCTTCTGATTTTTAAGCAATGTCATTTGCAGGCCTCCTAATTAATGCCAGGCCAAAAGCCCCACGGCAAGGCTGACTCACGGTCGAGAGAATGGCAGAACAAGAAGCTGCCCTGTCGAGGCAAAGCCCTCGGATGCTCCAATCCTTTTCTTCTAAAGGCAAATAGTTCGCTGTGAACCATTATGAGCTTCCGAGTTTGTGGGAGCAAGATAAGGGAGATAAACACATCATGTGGTGATCTGAGAGTTTACTGGGAGTTACTCACAGTCTCTGGCATGTCTTTAATAAGGATACAGCTCCTACTTTGGATCCACTTTCCTTCCAGCCCTCTTTTCTTCTCTGCCTCCTGTGAGTTTGCTTGCATGTGTGCAAACACACATGCGCGCGCACACACACAAACCACAGACATGCGGACCAATAATCCATTAGACTAAATCTCTTTGAAAAAAGGCTTTCAAAGAGAATGAAACCCTCCCCCTTGGTTGAAATCAGAAAGAAGATGGGAGTTTGAAATACTGCTGCTGATGCTCTGGTAGAAGACCTAGAATACTTCAACCTTACCGAGATGCTCTTATATCAGATTAGTGTCCATCCATGCTGCAGTGTTACTGAAGATTGGCTTCCAGGTGTGGGCACTAAGCTGAATCTCTATGAGTGTTACTTTTATCTTAACTCCTGATTCCTTATTTCTTCCAATTTCCACCAATTGAGAAAGCTTTACCTTTCCACTCCATGAAGTCCACACCTAGAACTTCCCTTTGTCGTCTGTGGCTCTGCACTCACAGGCAGGGCAGGAAGGGGACAGGCAAACCCCACCAGTGTCAACGTGTCCTCACTGCTTCTGGGCCTGCCCTCACATATTTGGGGATAATTTGCCATGTTTTTTCATGCTTTAAGGGAACTTTCCCACTCAGATGGCTAAACTGCAGAATTTTTTCCCTCTAGAAGAACCGAGGGAAGGCAGGTGGTTAAGAGTTTTGTGTGTGTGTGTATATATATATATGTATATATATTGTAGGGAATCTGGATTAAAAACATTTGAACCAGCCTAGGCTAATACTTCAGCATGGCTGTGTAAATTCAGAACAAAGCCCATTTTTTTGATTCATGGGCTCTACGCACAGGGAATTGCACAAGATGGACTGTCCCTTTCTTCCTCTCTGCTCATGTCAATGGTACAGAATGGAAAATTTGCACGTGAGAAAAAAAGGTTGCCTTGAAGTTGCATGAATCATTCTGAGGGGCATTGCCCTACCTTGCCTCTTCTAAGTCATCTCCTATTTCCTCTTCAAGGTATCACGTGAAAGCAAACCACAACAGACTGTGCCATCGCTTGCTTAAGTAGCTTATTTTTATCCAGCAGTGAATATCCTCACTTCCCCCTTTTCGAAAGATCAATGGCTCTCCCAAAATCTCTTACTGTAACAGAGGTCCCCGCAAATTTAACTGTGTCTGCACTGATGGCATCTTTAAGAGTCAAACAACTGGCTTGCTCTCATTTTTCTTAAATGGTGACGTTTTCGTCATTGGAGAGATCATGGAAAAAGTTCAGTGGAAAAAAATTGCATACTTTCATCTCAGAAAGTCTCTCTTGGCATCACAATTGCTCTCATGCCTCTCTTTCCAAAATTAAGCTGGCCCATACTGAGCAGGATCAGTCAGTTTATACTCAGCTTTTCTCCATTCCTTTTTCATACAAATTTAATTGCTTAGAATTTTAGCTGGCAAGGGCTGAATGAAAACTGGCAAAGGTATCAGTAACTGACCTCTTTTATTTTTAGAAATAAGAATGTACCCATGGCCCATGGTTCCTCCTCTCCTTTCATGTAATCAAAAAGCCAAAACAGTTGATAGTATTGTAAAGGCATAAAATGTTGGCAAGTAAAAAAAAAAAAAAAAAAAATCAGACACAGAAAGAAATGCCAATGAAAAATGCATGTGCTACCCCACCAGGTAATGTGGCCCATCACTGTAGTCACTTATGTGCCAGGGAATAAAGTACTAGTCCCTGAGTAAGGGTTTTACAGCCTTAACTGAGAAAGGAACTATTTCAGCCACAAAATAACATAAACCCAAACAGAAATGTGCTGGAGAAAGGAAGACTTCTAGTCATGCAGAACAGTGATGTTCTCCCAATTGAACAAGGAGCAGCAGAATATTTCACTTCTCAACCAAATCTTGATCCTCCTTTAAGTGCATACAACACAGTTGTCAGCAACTGTCTGTGAGCTTTCCCTCAGCCCTGCCTGCCCGTGCTCTTAATACAGTCACTGTAAGAAGAAAACATTGATTTTTTTTCAGTGTGCCTGACCTGTGCTAACTGGGAAATGAGGAGTGCCAGAATTAAAGCAAGCACTTATTTTGCTGTGCATTTATTACATTTAAGCAATTTACTACCAAGACTTGATAAGTTCCCCTGTCCCACCCCCAGACCAAAGACAATACTGCTATATGCATCCTGACTCAGGAAGGAGATGAATTTTTATAGACTTGTGACAGTAGTAGAAATCTGGACATTTGAGAAGTCTGGAGTCCTGGAGCTCCCAAAATTTGTATTCTTCCTCTCACTTAAGACAGGGACAAAGCACAGCTCCCCGCTACAAGTGACTGCTCAAGATTTCATGCCAGGCACCCTCCCTTAGTATAACATCATGGTCTTCCTCTTTTATCTGAGCCCAGAGCAGGTCCGAACTGGAACTTCAAACATTCAGCCAACAGATGTTGTGAATATCAAGGGGCCCAGAAGACAAGTCAAATCCCATGATCCCAAAAGAGGAACTTGCTTTGTGAAATGTTTTCTTGCGTATATATACCCACAGATACTAGAAATCTCACGCGGACAACCGAGCTGATAACATTTCCACTCTACAGAGGGAATACTTTTCCAGTCAGAACAAACAAGGACATTTTAGTAACTGCAAACATAAGCCAGAGCCCTGCTTCAGCCACACAACTGAAATGCTGCATCTTTGCCTAACCGCAAACCCCATCTGGATCCTGCCCACACCCTTCTCACTCATATTTAATTCTAGCAGCAATCAAATGGCTTCTCAGACCCAAATTTTGTCTCCCTGTACCTGTTAGTTCCACTATGCCCACCCAGTGTTCAGCTCTTGGGGACATCTGCAAAACATCAACTGACTTTTTATTAAAGGTTTTATTAGTCAGAAGGGGCTATCTCTTTAAAAGGAGAAGCTGGATGGATTTCTTTTTCCCCAGGCTGCTGAAATACACAAACATTGTCACATTTGCTGAGGCTATTTCAAAATATATAAATGAAGCCTGCAGGCTGGGTAGTGATGGAGATCTACAGCTGCAGGGTGTAAAATTGGAATCCCCATCTACGGACACGCCACAGGGCTGCTCCCCTTGCACAACATGCAAAGGAAGGAAGTTGAAAGGAAGCAATTTATGAGTTAGCTCTGAGTAATACAGTGATATGGTTAGCAATGCAGAGGAGAAAAGCCTGTATGACAGAGTGAATATACATGGGCTTGTAAATCAGTGCTGAATGGGAAACTAACGTGAGAAAGAGAAAAGCTGTCTAATTTTATCAGTGTGCATCCAGTAAGGTCATGGGCAACAGCAGATGCATAGGAAAAAGAGAATAGGGGAAGAAAGACTGCTTTTTGTATTTTATACCTACACCTCAAAGGTAGCATAAATGGACAAACAGTGTTTTCCTTTCCTTCATAATTTCCTCTGAAAGAGGTAACTGCTATAGAACAAAGTGATTTTCTCCAATCACCCAGTCTGAGAAAGATGGTATATATTTACTTATTCAATAGGCAGAATCCTGTTTCAGAGACAACAGAAGGTTTTTTTCCTGTAATTTTGCTTATCAGTCTCATTTACTTTTTTACACTTTGTAATAATGAACAACTTCAGAAGCAACAAAACACACTTGGAGTCATTCAGCTCCTGTGCTGAGCTTGAATACAAGTATACAGCAACTTTTTCTAGAGATCAAAGATGTTTAATGGGTTTTTCCCCTAGTCATTTGGCATTTTTGTCAAATTAACTTCTTGGACCCATCGATGATCAAAGCTGTCATAAAGCACAGGAGTAAAGGCTGCCTACTGTTGCAATTTTTTAGGTTTTGTTTGTTTGTTTGATAAATTGAAAAAGAACAAAACCTCTGGTACATACTTGATTAATCTCTGGAGGTTCGGACAAGGTTTTGGGTATTTATCAAAAAATATACGTAAATGTGAGGCTTTTAAGTTTTGGTAATCAATATTTAATTTATTCCTGTATAGACAACTCCAGCCTACCAATTATTATGCGTTTGTTTAAAAGAAGAGGTCTAATGGCAATACTGCTGGCTCCAAAGATAAAGTCCAGCATTTAGAAAGGTGCAAGAAATGTAAATTGAACAGAGAATTTGAAACCATCTGCTGAATTCTTATTTAATTAAGGCCTCATCTGCATTTGAAACACAAATTAAGGTAAAGTGTGAATTTAAATGAAAAAGAGATTGATGAATAACTTCATGGTCATGTGAGTTCTGGAACAAGAGTGCATTGTCGCTATTTACCTTAATACACTTTGAAATTATGTTATTCAAATTAGAAACACAGACTTCTCTGTTCAAGAACAAGAGCATTGATACTTGGAGTTAATCAGAAACACTCAAGAGCAATCTATATGCAAGTCAGTTTATAACAAAAGTTAGCAAGAAATTGTGAAATGAGCTTTGTGCTCCACATGTAATATAGTTTATATAATTTCATAGAACTGCAGTTTAGGGAAGTGTCAAGCACACAACTTACCCAAACCTCACACAGATTACTTAGATATTCTAAGTAATATCTTCCTTGGGTGTAAATCTGGTGTAATGAATAGAAATAAGGGTGTGTTGTTTAAGGACACAAAGAATATTAAACTTGAACGTAATCATAGACAGTTTGGGGTTGCATGGGTCTTTGATTTTGCCATAGGTTCAATCTGAGCACAGAGATGTTGTGAAAATTGAACACCACAGGGACAGTATAAGGCTGAAATCCTGGTCTCGCTGAGCAGAGCGGAGCGGATCCAAAAGTTCATCCTGAAACTCAAGATGTTCTGGGATCTCTCCAGCCACAGAATAAAGGATCCATCTCATTCACTGTGGCACCAAAGAGGAGTCTTTTGTGTTTTTCAGAACAGGACTTGCACCCATGCATTGAGAAATCTCTCCATTAACTTGGCATGAGCTGCCACAAGCCTGAAACTCCCATTGAACTGCCCTATGAAAATGATGAGACATTAGTTTTCTAACAAAAGCCCCAGTGGTGAAATGCACTGATTTCAAGTCACACTTTTGCCATACTCAGTTTTTGCTGTCATCGACAATGTTTCTCTGACCCCCTTGCCCTGCAGAACAGGGCCAACTTTATTAGGGTTTAGAAGATCCAAAATTTTTATCTTTGAATCTTCTCCCACAAACCAGGCTTTAGTGTTTCATATAAAATAGCCTCTGGAGACAAACAGACAAAATTTTGCAAAATTTAAAGCACCCTTTTTTCATCAGTTGTCAAGATGGATAAAAGCCAGAGCATTCAATTTGACCTGTGTTCAACCACACAGACTTTGGAACTGATACTGCCTTGCTCAACTCGAGGGAGCTTAGCTATTGAATTCAAGGGAAACATGGAAATGGAGACTGAATCTGAACTAACCCAGGTTACCGGTCAGGTTCTAAAAAATAAAAACCTAATTCTTCCTTCTTAGAAAGCCAAAACATCATATCGATAATGGGCCTACATCAGGCATTTCATTACAAAAGGTCACTTATGAACACGTTCTTCTTCCTTTGACAATTGGGTGGACCACCATATATGCTGGAACAGTACTAATATATAAAAAATTAAAATCCCGACCACACTAATAGTCCCATCAGGGAACAGTGATGAACTCACAGTGTAGATGATAAAAAGAGCAGCTGTGGCAATCTCATATTCATTGCTCATGTTTACAGCCTTCTGCAGAAAGTAAGAAGCACTTCGCTTCAACACCCGAATACATATAATTTCCCCCCCCAAAATAAACAAGCATTTATTTTAGTTACATGTTTTTAATCATTTCTCCCCACATTATTTCTTCTCAGAGTCAAAACTTACCTCAAGATGCACAGAGCAGAGAAAAGACACTGCAGATTACACAGAAGCCTAAAACACGCCTGTAAGTAAATAAAATCAAATAACTGTAATAAAAAAAAAGTTAATTCTAGCTTTTTGTTTGTTTCAATTGTAAAATTGCCATGGGACTGAGGAAATATAGTAGC
Organism: Elanus axillaris; assembly: GCA_026212715.1. NCBI lineage: Eukaryota > Metazoa > Chordata > Aves > Accipitriformes > Accipitridae > Elanus > Elanus axillaris. The sequence goes on along the minus strand of JANZLQ010000009.1, from coordinate 20,088,274 downwards.
GCTTAATTTTAATAGTTCCATCATTGTAGATTGGCTGGGTATTAATTGTGTTAATGGTGATCATACTGAATTCATTTGGTATTTATTGAGAGACCACCTGTGCACCCATATGGTTTCCATCATTATTTAGGAGTAGTTAATGGACCCATTAGGAGTTAGCAGAAAGATGTGGGCTGGCAGTACTTCCCGAGACTGGTAGAAACATTCTGTTGATATCCATTGCATTTTGAGGATTTTCCAGAGCTATTTGCTTCCTACCAATTTTCTTTTTCTTTAAATTATATATAATCTCATTTTAGCTTTCAAGGACTCTGGAAAAATGAATTCATATTTCTTTGCCTATGACAAATCTAGGGGGACCACCTTTAGCCTTCTGATTTTGCAAAATATCTCTTAACATGTTTGCTGTGTAGCTCTCTGGAAGAAGCAGGGCTTAGGAAAGCTTCCAGCGTCACAACAGAGCTTCTAGCGGGTGGGTGCACTTGTGTGCTGGGGGAGAGGTTGAGAGAGGATGGAGAAAAGGGGAAATGTTTACTGGGACTCTTGGCCTGCAGTGTGGCAAATTTGCCCATGCAATATGTAGTCTCAGTTGTGTAAGACCAGAAACCTGTGGTGGGGAGGGGATGGTGGGGGAGTCACATGCAGGGAGTCAGCCTTGACTGTCAGCAGAGGAGAAGGAAGAATGCTTTGGCTGGGTGTGGTGGTAACCAAGGCTGCTTGCTGACCGCAGTGACCTCCTGCTTTGATCCACATATCTGAAAAGGCACTGCTAACGCTCTGCTGCTGCACAGGGTGAGTAAACACGCAAGAGGCTGTAGCAAAGCATTTCCATTTTTGGTGCCATGACAATGGGCAGATGGAGAAGCATCTGTGTAGCTTCAGTGCAAAAGGACAGTTACTTTGTTCAAACTGGAATCTCCGAAGCAGTCTAAAATGAGTTAAGTGCTTATTTCCCCAGAAACAGGGAGTCTGATTTCCCCCCCCCC
>JANZLQ010000009.1:20075248-20087281 GCA_026212715.1 Elanus axillaris | reverse complement strand
AATTTCAGGCTTATTTTCTGTGTACATCCCGAACAATACAAAGCTTATGCAATCTTTGCTCTGTACCAGTATCCATCTGTCAGCCATCTCTAATAACATTTGAATTTACTGGCCAATTGCAACTGAATTTGATAAAACAGTAGAGGTCTCAAATGTTTTAGGTTCATACAGATTTTGTAAAAATGGAGGAAGAGGATAGAGGAGGGGGAGAGATCCCAGCTAGTGCCTATACAGAGTACAAGGGGCTCAATCTGGGCTCAGCTGTAGTCCTAGACAACAGACTCCACTCCTCAGTGAAGTTTTCTCTCCCTTACAGGTGTCTGACAGATTTTCTCCCATGTTTAAAGAATTTAAAAACTCTTTCCTTCTCACATACACACTTAATAAAGAAAGCATTAATGCTGCAGCTCTCCTAGATTTCAAGTAAGTCAGGAAGCCACATGGTACACATCATGAGAAACCAAAATTCATTAGTTCTCTTGCTCATGGAAATACTTGTTTCAATAAACAAGGAAGAGACCAAGCTGTCTTCTATTTTTGCTAGAGAAACAATTAAATTAACAGTTATTCATCATGAGTGCATTCACAATGCGAATGAGGCCTGAAACAAGCATTTCTGCATGTAAGGAATATGATCAAGGTACTGTTGTCATGACTGGTGATTATTCATACTTATATTCACAACCTGATCTTGTTAAATGAGGCTGCGTTCTCACAAACACACCGTTGGTATTTAAAGGAGGCTCTTTTCTATAGCTATGGAAGCCAGGTCAGACTTCAGTGCACTCTTTACTGGATCCCTCCTTTTCTAACCTCTGTATATTTGGGCTGTATTCTTGGCCAGCTGTTAATACAATAGATGTACCTACCTTAGCATTTTCATAATTCCCTTTTGAAGGAAATCTCCCAAATGTCTTCATTTACCACGCTTATGTTTGAAGTGTACAACAGTCTTGAAGTGCGCAAACTAGATTATTTGGGGCAAATTTAAATCAAAAGGTGTGCATTCAAAGGGCTTCAACTGCTAATGAGCTTTCAGTCCAGTGTACTGGACTAGATCAACTGCAAAACAGCCCCCCAAACATGTACAAAGTGGAGGTCAGGTTCTTATCACTAGCAGTTTAACTCCGAAGATTTGCCTCCTTTGCATTGCTCCTCCAGCACGGCATGTCTTTGTGCCCATGTCAGCTCTCTGTGGGGATCAGAGCATGGGTACAGAGCAGGTTGTTGCACTCTAGTAGAAGTTTCTTAAGAACAGATATTATGAAGTTATTTCCTGAGTTTTACAAAAACTTTTCAGTTCAATTCTTTCTAACTGCTTCTTAATAATAGAGCGGTGCTTTTGCTTTTTGTTTCTTGTATCAGTGATGTAAAACATTAGTAACTTGAAATGTCACAACACTGAGAAGAAGTGAGAATTTGATGGCTTCACAGCATATCTAACAGCTCTCCAGACCTCTTCTCAGTCCTCAGCATGGCTATGCCACACAGTCAAAGCCATTAGTATATGGCTCTCATCAGGCTGGTATGGGGTGAGTTATGGCTTCAGCTCCTGCCCTGAAAGATATTGCCTTCAAAGAGAAGAAAACTTAATTGCTGTCCTGCTTATAAAACCTAAAGGCAAAACCAAATGAGAGGTCCATAAGAGCTGAAGTACTTTTTTCCCTGAGGAAGGTCAAGGTAAGACCTTCACAAATGGGGGCAATCCTGAACTAACTCACACGTTCAGTGAAATGAGAACTGCAAAAACATGCAAATGTTTTCTGGTGGTTTTGGCTACTGAGACCTTAAGGATAATGAAATTTGAAAAAAAAAGTGCCAGGACCAAAGGCTAGGGCTTGGCTAGTTGTTACAGAATTTGGTGGCAACTATCTGAAAAGGAACAATTTGAAACCAAAATGTTCTCTGCCATGAACTGCCTTTGATACCTCAGATTTTCTTTAGACTGATATGCCCCTACCTTCCATTCCCTGCTATAATTTCCTCTTAGCCCATCTCATCAGTATCTTAATAATGTTTCCTTCTTTATGCCTTTAAATTTTTTCTAGTCACTTTCTAAAAGGACCTAAATAACAAATGTTTTTAATTCCAATACCTTCATGCTTGTATTTTTTTAATATTGCAATAATGCTCTCTTATCTTTTTTCCGTATTTGCACCTTCCCTCATCTAAGTGGTGCAATCCTGCTTTTGTTTATTCCACTTTACTTTGCCCTACCTACTTTGCAAAAATACAGTATTAAAACTGTTGGAGTTGGTTTTGCATTGCAAAGTTTAGCTTCTCCATTGTTCCATACACATGAAACCTCTCTGTGCTGTTCCAGTGCTGCAAAATGATGTCAAGTTTCCACAGGGTAGCCCCCTTCAGCTGTACAAAGCTGTGCTTGGTGCTGCCAGCCCTGGTCTAGCTGCTCCAGTGCAGGAGGTGTTTTGTTTTGTTTCAGTCTTTGCTTTCTTACCCTCCTGTCTAGTGCAATGAATCTGTGCACATGGACCTTAAAATTTAGTGCCTTATTTGAACCATTTCACTGCCTATTACTTAAAAGTCCTCCTTCATCCCCCCCCTTTTTTTTTTGGATCCACACAGCTGAGCCTGCACCGGAAATGCAAAAGCATCTCCATGCCTTACCTACTGCTTTATTCAGTAACAAAGCACTGAAAGGACCAGAAACAAGGCAAGTTGAAGCTCTTTTCTTTTAAAATGGGTTAAAAACCCTTGCAGCACCTTTTTTAAGCTAAGGCGGGCAGACAGTGAATCCATTCTGAAGCTGCTCTCCATCACATCTTCCCTGCACATGTGCTTTTAGTTGAAGTCCATTACATAATTAGTACCTTTCAGGGTGCTTTTGGGGTGTAAACAACAGTAATAAAACACAGGATGTTGAAGGTAGTTTCCCTGTGTGAAGCAAGGCCTGCCCAAGTGAAAGAGAAGCCAAAGAGAGTGTTTTAAGATTATTCCTGTTCCAAATGGAAATTCAGCATAAATAAAAAGTGCTTGCATACATGCTGAATGTTGTGCAGAGGCTGGATGTGGTAGTCACTGTCTCTCAGGCCAAATGGCTTTTCCCAAACAGTAGTTCTGTGTTTCGAGGTCAGTGTTGCACCTGGTGAGCTCCTGGGCAGGGACCTGGAAGAGAAGAAATAGGCTGTGCCTGTACTTCTCCCATCCATCACGCAGCACCATTATACTGGGTCAGCTGAAGGTGACAGAGAAAGTAGGCATGCTTGTGGGGTGGCTCCATGTCTGCAGAGGAGGAAGCAGAGGAGGAACTGAACTGCTCAGGGTAGGTCTACACCACCAGTTAACAACAGATTTAGGCATGTCATGTCCAGCCCTGCACATGTTCCACCCACACTGCTCAGTCACGTAGTGTAAGAAACGTTTCCCACAGCTGTAGATATCTCCTGTGTATGTCTGAGTAACTTTTGTAAACCGCTGTGTACAGACATGACACCTGAGCTAGCTGGCTAGTGTGGCTTTTGTAGTGGGCAGAGAGGAGCACTGCTAAAGCATGACTCTTCCGACCTCCTTTGGATGCCCTTCTTAGAAGGAGATAGTTGGTAACCATAGAAATGCTTGTCTCCCTCCCTTGATTACACACAGAGCCCAGGGTAATTAGCTCAGCAGCAGATATCTGAAGTTTAATGGGATGAATTCCACTCCAGCTACACTTAGGAAGACACCTGGACACAGAAAGACATTGCACATGGTCAGGGTATAAAGCTCTTAAACAAAAGGTCACTAGACCTTTGGAGACATCCGCTGGGTGCAGCCAGCACACACAGTTCACTCCTGCTCTGTATGAGTTATCGAGCTGAGGCCAGCACGTACCATGGCTGGTCTGGCCACTGACAGTGGTATTGGGCCATGCACTCTTCTTTATGTGGTATGTGTGTTAACTCGTGAAAGATGGAAGGATCTAATCCTGGGATCAGGTGTGAACCTATGTTTACCTGACAGCACAGATATGTTCCTGAGCCACGTGGACCCAGTGACACACAGCTTCACACAGGGGTTTGCCTGCAAATGCAATCTAGCTTTGAGTTAGTGGGTTTTAGTACTGCAGTGGAGGGTGATCTCCGTCACACAGCATAAAGCTTGGGGAACAGCAGATAAGTTGTATGGAACCACTAAAGTAATTACAATCAGCCTTTGATCTTTAACCTGTGTATTCAGACTTGACAGGAACTTTCCCCAAACCTGAATATCTCATTATTTATTTTTATGCTTATGTTTTTTAATGGACTTCTATTCTTCCTTCCCTTGAGTACAATCTGTGTGGCCAAAAATAACGCGAGATCTGGTCTTTCCACCATGTTTTGACTCCCAGGGAACTGAAGAACCGTGAGAAGGTCTGATCTGATGTTATTTCAGCCCCACAAATAGCTCCCTGAGTGATTCAAAGTGCTTGCAAAAAAAAAAAAAAAAAAAGTAAACACAAATACCTGGAATGAAAATATAAGTCCCCGGAGCCACACACACCACAGTCTGTCAGAGCAGGAAGGACTGAAAACCCAAACCCTCTTGGTGGTATCTAATGTCTCTAAAAGGTTCTCTGGGTAATTTGTCCACATTTAATACTGCTCTCAAGGGGAAGTTGAACAAGTTGTATTGTTCCTTTTAACCAGTTGCACTCAGCTGCTTATTGCTCTTCTTCTTCCGTGAGACCTTAGCAGAGACTGAACCAGGCCTCAGACATCTCAATCAGTGAAGCTCTGTCAGCTACAGAGCTGGACACAGCATTTTCCCTCTCAGTCCTCTGCTCCCCAGGCTTGCCTGAAGGACAGCATGAGTTTCAGTTGTATCTTGTGTGCTGCCCTGAATGAACAGTGCTTTCCCCTCTAAACACTGGGCTCATCACTGTGACCAGCTACACCTAAACTTAACAAATCTGCTGCCAATGCAACTGCCTGCCACTGCTGATTCCATCCCATTGCATACCAGAGAATGCTTACTCTGCTACCCCCAGGTGCATGACTATGCAGGAAATGTTATTTTATACAAAACTTGTGTCCCTACCTCAGAGAAGACACAACCATTGTGTATCTGCTTCCCCTTGCACTGAAGTGGGTATTTCAAAAGACACTGTGGGAACTCATCTACAGCTGATTATGGTATAGACCAACATGTCTTTTGTTGATCTCTGTGGGAAGCAGTAGGTATTATTTTGGGGAGCTGTGTAAACCACCACACATTAACTATAAACTCTTAGTCATCTGCAAGGGATGCTGTGCCCCCTTCATTCATTACTTCATTGTAGGCTTTATATTCTTAAAAGAATGTATCTTTATTTTGTTTTCTTTCTTTTACACATGAACATGTGAACCATACATGCAGCAAGGATTCAAGAATTCATTGGCACAAGCAAGAACTCTTAGTTTTAAAGCAAGGAGTATCCAGATATTACAGAAATGGAGAGCTTGTAATCTGTAGCATAGCAGATTTCAGCCAGTAAGTGTCAACTTAGAATAATACTGAAAAGTCTGACCTCAGTTTTACCCACGCAATGTCAATGTTTCAGTACAAACCAAGAGTTATTTACAGTGGTGCCCTGGGAGAGATGGTATCTGCTGGGACTTTCTGGCTGCCAGTGATGTAAAATGACTATTTGGGTAGGAAACAGCATGCCTGGACCACTAGGCTGTAGGTCATACTACCCAAGATACTACTGTCTTTTTGATTGTCTCCATTTCCCCTTAACAAAGGACAAACCGTTTTACCTCCTTGTCGCTCCATCCAGCTCTTGTCTATTCAGCCAGTCTGGGCATAGCTTGGCTGTAGCAAGCAGCTGGTGATTTTATTATCCATGTTGACCTGGGTGATCTCTAAAATAAAAAGGTCAGTCAGACACAGAAGTGAATCTGGAAGACAGCATTTCCATTTGGGGAGAAAAAACTCTTGAGTGATGGGTTGCAAAGCCACATGTCAAATTCTCCAAGTTTCCATCTAATTTAGGCCCAGGTTTTTAGCTAAAGCACATCTGGAACAGTTACTGCTCCAAACATGTGGTACATGTCCTAGAAGAAAGTCTTTTAAAACAAAATAATAATCAAAAACCCAAACCAGAACCAACCCTCTGGCTTTTCTGTGGAAGGAAGGCAGGGCTGCTACCAAACTCAGTGCCAACAACTTTGGAAGCCCAAAACAAAGTTATATAATAATGACAAATATAAAACAAACTGAAGAAAATGGGAGTGGAGGGAAATGCCACTCTCTCTCTTCCTGCCTTGCTCCCTCCTTCTCTTTTCCTGGCCCACCCATGTATAACTGACTCCAATAAACCATGAAAAGAGCAACTCAGCAGCAGCTGGCACGCTGGACCTGGGAAGATGCCAGCTGCGGAGCTCCCACTCATTTTGGAAGTTGTATTTTTTTATGTATATAAAATATATATGTGTCAGTCTGAATGGCTAAGTCACTGAAACCAAGATAAGCAAAGGCAGCAATTAGCATGCACTCTGCAAGTTCTCCAGATCTTGTGTCCAGTAACTATGTCAGGCTAACCCCTCTAATGGTGTTCTTATGCAATTTTATTTTAGCTACAGGGAGCACTGAGTCCTTCTTTTAGCCAGTAGGAAGTTTTCAGCTGATTATGAAGACCAGTATTTTGTCATAAATTTGTCAGGTACAAGAAGCATTGGGCTTTCGGGGTCACAGTCAGGAAGATTTCTCTGTGCAATAAGAAATCAATTAGATTTCCCTATGCAATTAGATGCAGAAATATGCTATTTTCTTATTTGTATCTATTATTTCTGTGGAGTATCTCTTTACTGAGGCTACTCTTGATGCTTCATGAAAAGGGAAAAAAAGAGAGTCCCTGCTCCAAAGAAATGCCCAGTCTGATGCTTTTTGTTAACATTTCAAAGCAGCAATAAGATCTGCAAAGAAGAGGGTCTCTTTAAATCAGATGTGTAGTGATGAAATCCCTTCAGGGAACAAAGGGCTCTTCTGGGTCATAAGTGCTAGAGGCTGAGGCAGCAAGGCAGGCTGCTAGTGTCATCCAGACAGGAGCACAACCTGTGTTAAACTCCCTGGTTGCACCCTGCTATCACAGTTCCTCCATTTGTTTCAAGAGGAACCGGGGCCCAGATCTGCTTGAGCACATCTTGGAGTCACACTGACATAAGTGTCACTTTTTGCTTTTCTGACCCCTGAAATGTCTTTGAGCATCTGCCTTGTGCAGGCATTCAGCCATGTCTGAAAAGAAGACTCTTCAGAAAAACAAAGTGTTTTCCCATGTCTTAACTTGAGCTGGAAAATGGAGCACAGACTCCCAACAACTCACAGACTAAACATCAGAACCTATTATTCCTTCTTTTGTTTTAAGACTCACATCAGCGACAGAGAATGGAAAAAACGTGTGAATCAGGTCATTTCCAAGTTATGTGATTCACTCCGATAGGATGTTGCATTTCTTTGTCTGTCTTCAAGGAATCATGTGGAACAAAACCACAACAGGCTGCTGACTTGCTATGGGGTGGGGGTGGGTTGGAGGGAAAGAACAAAAGTGCCCCTTATTTTAGAAAATAATTATCACGCTTATCTTCTTCCAGGTGTCTCCAAGGCCTGCAGAGGTTTGACAGGATTCCCACGAATGAGAACTTTTGCCCACAGTTCTGTCCCAGTATCTCTCTTGCATATAATAGAGCTGGAGGCTTGTGGTCGAGTGACCTCAGCATCATTGCGAAAGTAGTTTGCTTGCATTATTCTCACAACACGTGATTCCATAAGAAACACCACTCTATGCCTGGCTACTTTTCATTAACTCTTTCCTGGGAGGCAAAGCACTGAAAACCACAAGTATGTGACCCTCTCTCTCTGAGACCCATGCTGGGCAATTCCAGGCACTCTCCAGGGTGGAGTTTCTCTGCCCCAAGAGGGCTACAGTCTCAGAGCACAGAGCATGGCTGCACCACAGGTCACAGTTGTGTGAGGGAGCTATGCTGCTTTCTATCAGATGCACTAAAGAAGTCTGCCCCTGCCCTCCAGGATAAGGTGCTGTGCACAAGCAGAGCCCAGCACTGACCTCATGGTGCCTGTTTGCCAGCCTGGAACACTCTGGCTCCCCTAAAATTATGTGAGGGGCATTTTATTAGTCCTGTGTATGTTAGGAGTCCATGAAGGGAGCAACAGAGTTTCAGATGGAACAGATTGTTCTCTCTCTAAAAAAGTTGAAATACTGGGGGGGGGCATAAAATGGAGAAGGCCTGTCCTCTTTAAACTTCTCTATCAAGTGTATATTTTCTTCTCACAGCACTGCTTTTCCCTTCCTTCTTTCTTTGAATAAAGATACTTGGGGCTGGGGCAGTTAGAGGAGAAATTGTTCTCTCCCTCCCTGAGTCCTCTCTGCTACTGGGAGAAAGCAGCCCAACTAAAGTTTGTCACCACCGCAGGTTCTGGACACTGGGGTGAATAGCTTGTAAAACTGTCTTTCCACATGTTTGCAAAGCACTTAGCACAGCAAGGGTCTGATTGTATTACTGCAGTGCTGATAATAAATATTGCTAATAATGAAAGCAGGAAGAAATTGTTACTGGGTGCTGCATGAGAATGGCAAAATTGGCTATTGCTGATTCCAAGTATACGGAGACTGGGAGGAGAAATTCTTTGTCTGCACAGTGTGGTGTTCAGAAAAGGTTGCTTCTGAAATCTAAATGAGGATGTATGGAAGCAATCCTTAATGCATTCATTCCAGGTTTAGTATAAAACCTCCTTCATATTAAGAGACATGGTCCCACTGCAAGTCTACAGGAGTCCCCAGCTGGGAAGGATGCAGTAAGTAAATGCCACAGGGCAGGGCAGGCACTCCTCTCAAATCTGACAGTGAAAACAGCATAATGGAACTCCCTACTGCCATGCAGGGGAATCTTTTTCATTTAATCAAGTCCTCCCAGCATGCTGGAATATAGATGTTTCCTGAGGGATGACAGCTTCAGACAGGAGACTCCCAGCAGCCAGAAAGTAGAGCCAGTAAAAAGATGGGAACACACAGTAACTGATCATTGTGCATGGCTCTAGGACGAAAGTGTCCCTGCCATGTAATGGAGGTCATCATGTTTGACGGAGTCCTCATTTAAAAATGTTAAGGCTTGTTGTTCATAACCTGGATGAAGTCCAGGTGTTGCAGAGGGCCAAGCCATCACCTCTTCCAAGGTGTAGCCCTCATGGTGTGGGTGCTGAGCACACAGAGGGGTCCGGAGGGCCGCAAAAGCTTTGCAAGCCACAGGTGCAGCCGTGATCTCCACTCCTGAGTCAGGGCTCTTGCTGGCTGCCAAACTGTACGTGGTGATTATGCAGTACGGACATGTCATCAGCTGCTAAGATGAGGCCTTCTGACTCATTTCCACTTGGAATCTAGATGACAATTTGGTTTGAATTAGACATGGGCTAAAGCCAAAACCCTGGATCTGAACTTCCTCGGATTTTGGGAAGACTCCAGTCTGGATCTGAGCTTAGCACATGGCTCTCACTTACACAAACATTGGAGCCAAACCCTGGATCAGAACATTCCCAGAATATCAGGAAGCTCAGAGCTCATCTTTGATGCTGGGATCATCTCAGGCACAGGTTTCCAGGCACAAAATACCATCCTTACGCTAACTTACTATTTGTTTTCTTCTATAGCTGGTGTTTAACAAGTGCATTGTTAGCTCTGCAGTTGTACCTTTCCAGTTCTTGCAAATGAGAATAAACAAAAAAAAAAGAGATATATGTGTGTGTGCATATTTCAATTGGAAAAGCATCTTCTTTCAAATTTGCCTATTGGATACACGGGAGGCTTTTTGGCTTCAGAGCATGACAGTTGTGTCTCATTCAAAAAATTCTGGACACAACTCTGTTGCTCTGGCCACTAATGCCTTTCAGTGCAGGAGTTACAGATATGGCACCATGACTGCAGTGAGAGCTCCTCAGCCATGCATTACTCCTGAGCTCACTCTTGTATGAATCCTTCAAAGAAAATGAAAGGACTGAAGAATAACAAAATTCCACTTTCAAGCTGCTCAGAAGACACAGTGCTAACAAACAGCCCCAAAAGGCGAGATCTTGCAATCTGCTGCTTTGGAGAGGCTGAGAAGCCGGTTCTCAATTCCCAGTGATCTCAGCGTGTGAAGTGCAGGCATGAAAGCATGAGAATTCCCACAGAAGGTGTCCCTTCGAACGTCTGGAAAATGTCGAACCGCCTGCCACTCTGCGCTGAGGAAAATCTCAGCTCCAACAGAAGGCTTTGTCAACACAGCACCGTATCATTAGCTCGAGGTTTATACACTTCAGTTGACACCTCTCCCTTGTCCTACAGATGTTGCACTACATTTAGGATTGAGCCTCTAACAATACAGCTGTTTGAACACATGTGCATTTTCCACTCAACAAACCGCAAGAATATGGCAACAGGGTTACAACATTTGGATCCTAGGGCTAGAATGAGAGAAGCAGAAAAGGTGTTTCTTTGGGAAATCTCTGTAGTTTCTCCTGTAGTTTCTCTCTTTCTGATTTTATTTGCTGACTGTACTACACTCGGGCCATGGGGAAGGTAATGTCTGATTGATATTGCAAGTGACAACTTCCTCAGTTCATCTTCAGGAGGTGTTAAACCCACAGCATTTTGCTAGTTCTAGAGAAATGGAGCCATTTTTACTTTTATTTGCAAAAATCCACTTTATTCCAATTCCTGTTAAGCACTTGTTACTTGGGAATAAATTAGAGCCTGCCCCAATAAAGGAGTTTAAAGAGGAATTATCAGATATGCTCAGAAGGGAAAGATTTTATAATATTTTTTCCACTTTTGCCATTATAGGATACAAGAAGAGATAGTTAGGTGTCGCTGGGAGTCTCACAAAAATTGAATGTCCTTTCTGCTACCAATAAAGTACAGAAGTTGGGGAGACTCATGAGTCATTTAATAAAATAAAGTGAGCCCCAAAATGGGCTTCTTAGGAAACAAGTTCTCAGGTATCATTCTTCTCTCATTGCCATGGGCATCTATTGCAGTTACCTTCAATTATTTGACTTCTGATTTACGTCAGTTGGTGCAAGAAGAATTGCACTTCTTTTTCATCTGATCAACATCTGTTTTTTTGAAAAACAGATGTGCACAAATCAATCTGATTAATGTGCTTGATTCTGCAATTACTGCAGGATAAATCAGCAGTGCACTAAAATCAACCCGGTGTCAAATTTATGCTCCTATACCTTCAGTGTTCAACCTGACTTGAATCCGATTTTTGCTTTGCAAAACTTCTTCAGATACAAAAGGGCCAGAGTATAATCCCCAGTGCCAGGACATGAAGCATTTCAGATGAACTGATGTGGAGTAATCACTAACTAAATGTGTCCATTTGGGGCTGCAACTTCAGACAACTACAAAAGAAGAAAAAATACAATACCTTTAAAAAGGTTGCAGGTTATCTTATGTGTTAACAGGGCAGAAAAACCCTTTCTCACAAAGTTATTCAAGATTTTTAGATATTAATTGGAGTTGTCAAAGCAAAATATAAATAGACATAAAACAAATATATAAAGATAAAAAATATAAATATATTTATATATAAAAATATAGACTGACTCAAAGGAGATACACCTTTGTTAAAGCAAAGAGGGATGCAACTGATTATCTGGTGGAGAATCAGTCCCCATGTTCTGTAAATCAGCTAGAAATCTGAGAACAACATGTTGCTATTTTCTTTGAAGGTCTTGCTGCTCCAGGAGACAGAAGCAATATAGGAATTAAAATTAATGAAATTTTCTTTACAGATTGGGTTATGACTTATTCTGCTGTCCATGTGAGGGGAAAAGTGAGTGGGAAAATCCACATGGATCCTCTGCTGCTCACTTGAGCCTGGTGTAAGGCACTGTTTGCATTGCCCTGTGCTGTAAAAAGGCTTTCACACAGGCAAATGTCACCCCATTTCCCCTGTGAGGGAAGCCCATTTTGTACATGTGCTCTCCATCTTCTCGTGGGAGGGGGGGGGGGGGGGGGGGGGGGGGGGGGGGGGGGGGGGGGGGGGGGGGGGGGGGGGGGGGGGGGGGGCGGGG
>JANZLQ010000009.1:20012787-20075148 GCA_026212715.1 Elanus axillaris | reverse complement strand
CTGGGATCAGCACAGCTGACGTTCACCTGGCATGGTTGCAGCAGTTGCTTGTTGTAGGTCTGGTACTGATAATGATTGTTAGCACTGGGACAAATACACTCCTTGACCTTGATATTTTTATAAGGGGGAATGATTAAGGTGAGAAAAAATTAAGGAAGATTTTTTTTCCCCTTATTCATTGTCACAGATGCGCTTCATGTCCTCTAAATATGGGCCCTACCATCAAAATTCAAATCCACATCCAAACCTGCATTTTCCCCAAATCTGGGGGTGCTTTGAGCTGGAATCCATCAGTTGTGGGATTTTTGTTGGGTTTTTTTTTTTGTTGTTTTTTTGGTGGTTTTTTTTCTTTTTTCAGCTGAAACCTAATAAATGTGCTCTATAAAAAATGAGTTCAGCCAACATCTGGAGGCAGATAAAAATCCTCCAAGCTACTGTTCCACAATCTTAGGGATCATTAGTACTGCAGAACGTCTATACAGAATATTTATCTTAAGCATGTAATAAAATGAAAGCTACTGCACCAAATTCAGAACAATCTCTGATGAAAAGAAATGCCTCGCATCAACATTAAGCTAGAGCCTTTCTAGCCAGAGAGAATCTTTTCTCTAGCCAAAGAACAGCAACTGTAGTTGCAAAAACTTAACACTAAACACAGGGGGGAAATTTATTATTTTAATTGTAAGGCTTCATCACTGGTTAGTTTAATGTGTCTTTCCCCCTTTTTCTCTTAATCACCCTCCCCCCTCTCCTTGGGATAGTTTATCGCTTGTAAATTATTTGTCACATCGTTGTAATTCTATCCAGATCCTTAACTTTCTAATCATGCATCTTTTATGGGGTCTCTTTTAAAGAAGCACTATAATTACTTGCCAAGGGTCCCTGTAAATTTTATCAGGCTGTAAAATATTATACTTTAATTATTTGAAAAAAAAATTGGAAATGTTCCCTCTGAAAAGCTTCACGATCGATATTGCAAGGAGCAAGGCACCTTCTGCAGTTTTGCATTTGTTCCTGATGTATATCTCAGAAGCCTTCAAAACTCTTCTACTTCATTCAGTGTCATGGGAAAGTATTAATGGAGAAACTGGCCTTTGATTAAGCTGAAGAAATTGCTTACTGCATGTTTTAGCTGTTGTAAAATACACTAAGAGGATGGCAAAAGATGCTCTCCCATTCTTTTTGTAGGAGGCATAGGGACTCGGCTATCAGCTTGGTGAAAGAGGGGTGTATTTAAGAGCAGAGCAGAAATGCAGAATAAACTACAGACAAATAAGTGAGTTTAAACTTTCTTATAGGAAATGGAACTTGTTTTAGAATTGTTTAGAATTCTCTGTTTCTACACAGATTTTGAAACTATCATCTTGTCAATTTGTTTAGTTTTATTAGTAGAAAATATAGAAATACTAGTAACATTTCTACTATTACTATTTCTACTAGCAGTAGGCATTTAAGACTCATTTCTATCAACCTTTACTACAGCAATTAGCAACTTCCGTGATGCTGTTGTCTAGAGGAAGTATGAAGAAATCAGGTACCTGATAGCAACCTGAAGTGTTTTCTGGAACAGGGTTTCCCATGCACTATTCAAAAAATTGGTTTGCAGGTAGTTTAAATCTGTACGTGTATAAGGTGTAAAATTAAGTATCATATTCATCACCAGTGCTTCAAATAAATGTGCATAGTAGCTAAGCTCTTGCACATTTCTGGTAAGTAGGCATTTCTTTAGATAGCTGAGCTGAAATATGAGGAAATTACATTATTTGGTCAAGGAGCAAGCAAGCTGGAAGCAAAGTAAAATATAGATCTCACCTCAGCTCCTTGCTCTTAGGGTACACTATGGGATGTGCTTAAAAGGAAGGACACATTACTCTATCTGTACAATGCCTCTTATCCTAAGAGAAGCCCTGAGAGGATCCTAAGAGATCCTCTTATCCTATCTGTCCAGTGGCTTTCCAGGTACTACCCTGGGAATACCCACTATCTTCTCCCCCTCAACAGCATCAGATAAGACTCACCAGCACTCAGACAACTCAGGTAAGGGAACTGTTAGATCCGTGCACGATGAACAGGCAGCCCTGTTGTTTCCCAGGTTTTCTGTGAATACCAACTAAAAGTACTTTTCCTGAATGCCCTTTCTACAAAAGCGTAGCACTGCTAATAAACCATCCGTGTTCTGCACAGCACCAGCTTTTGCAGCAGGCTTTGACTTGGTGGTCAATGGCATTGGCATATGTGGCGTTTTAGCGTAGCGACATCTCTGCACTGTCACACATGTCCAGGTAAAGCCGTCTCTGCACAGAGCTGTCAGAGCTGAGAGCGATGTCTTACAGGGACAGCACCTGAAAGAGACAGTGTGCTGTATCACACAACAGCATTCAGGAGATCAAAAAGTAGTATCTTTCATTCATGATTCAGGCCAAGTCAACCAATGATTTTTAATAATTGTTCATGAATGAGACAGACCTTGATATTTATTTACAGTGGTTGTTGACCATCAGAAACTGTTCAATAAATATCTCTTAAAAACCACACACAGGTAAATATAAAGCTGCCTCAAACTACTATATGTTGTTGCTATTTTTAATAGCTGAACTCTGACAGAAGGCAGTGGTAAGGGTGGTAACCATGTTTAAACACGGATGTAGTTATGGATGGTTGAATTATTCATTGCAAGCCAGGGGTTCAAGTGAAGTAAACTTTCTACCTGTAGGCAGGTTGTCCGCAGAGATCTGTGCTTGTTTCATATCCATCTCCGTATTGATACAGCTAAATAAAGAAACTGTGACAAGAGGCAGCCTGAAAAGCATAAGATACATCCGCTTGCAATTAGCCAGACATGTGGCAGATGTTTGAAAATCAGTATAAAACTGATTTCCATGGACTGACACCTGGTCCTACAAGGGTCCCTGGGGACTTCTCTGCTGTTGTGTTAGCTCAGGGGTCAGGTTCATGCTCCAAGACAGCTCCCCAAATCCTTCAGCTGTTTACCTTGCTGCTGTGAAAGTTTACACCCCTACTCATGTCTGGAGGGAGCCAACTGTCTTGCTCACTTGGAAACTCAAGTACCAGGTTTTTAGTCCTTCTTCAGAGCCACCCCTCCAGGCAGGGAGACTGTCACAGGCTGAACTGACATGGGTTCAAACCTGGAGATTTAAAAAAAAAAAAAAAAAAGGACCAAAAAAAAAAGAAGATATCATACACAGAACTATTCTGCATCCCAAAGGACAGGGAGAAAAACATGCAAATAGTTGCTTTGTGGAGCCTGCAAAGTTGCCACTGCCTGCAACCAGCATTATTCATTTCCCAGTTAACACAAGCCACTTCACAACCACTTCAGCATTGCTCTTTTATTCCCATTCAAAACAGCTGCTTCCCTTTGATTCCTCCCAGTCGGGGCCAGCATTTGTACTCCAGCCTGCATTTACGCTCCCCTCCTTGTCTAGATTTCCTGCCTTGATCTGGAGAGCCCGGGATCCCCCCTCTCTCGCACTGCTTACCCACCTGCAGCGATGTGGATGCAACCTGGCAGCTCTAAGCCCTGCTCCTGTTGGGACTGGCAGGAGCAAAGCCTGCTGGGGCACATCAGCAAGTGTGCTGGAGGGCAGGCAGCAGCTGGAAAGCAAACAGGTTCCCAGCTCTGGGGGTACAAGCCATCCTGCGGGCTGGCTGACAGCTACAAATCAACTCCGCTGAACGAGAGGGGAGAGAGACACTTTTTGCGTGTAAACTTTGCAGCCAGGGATTTAGGAACTTGCTCCTTTCTCCTGGTATGCAGATGGTATCTGTCACATCCACCATCTTCTGTAGCAAGAGGAACAGGAATTAACTGAAGGAGCAGAAATAAACACTGGTTTTCTCTTTGGTGCATGTTTTTGCTGATTTATCACTTGTGCATTTCAACAACTACTTCATAAGTGGTTAGAGAACTATATTAATTTCTGGAGAATTTAGTGATCAGTATTTATAATACTGAGAAATGACAGTAAAATAAAACAGGTCCTCAAATGTTATTGCTATAGGCACACAAAATGGAGTCTTATAAGCTACAGATTAATAACAAAGCTATAATCTCTTTTCTCTTCCCTTTTCTTTTCCGTCTGTGACTACAAAAGCATCTTAGCTTCTGGTCTGAACAGAACTGTATCCCTCAGTATCAGCTCCTCTACTAGAAGATCTCCTCTACAGAGTGAAGATCATATTTTTTTCACTACAGTAATTAAAAAAAAACCAATAAAACCAAAAAAAAGCAACTTGTATTGGACATAACACCAGAAGGCTTACTTAACAGCGATGACCTAACACATTGTGTTTTGATGATGACAGGGCCAGGAGCACAGCCGCCAGTGTGACACCTCAGCCTGACGTACGGCATTCAGAAACGCACAGAGCACACAGCCTGAGCACGTAGGATTATTACATGCAATCATGAAATGCTAATTGGCTACTAAGGCGAGCGGTATCAGATGAAATGTAAAACAAAACAGAAGCTGTTTCTCCAAGGCTTTTAAAGTTAAAAGGATGGCTAAGCTTGGGTAGTTAGAACCAATAACACTCAGATATTCCCTTTGATCCCATATTCCTGCATGTCCATTATGAAACCATCAATATTGTGTGAAGGTCAGAGGGAAGGTGTAGGCTCTCTGAGGATCAGCCAAATGCTACTTTTGCATCTCTCTCAGCTTCTCTTTCCAATATTTATCTTCATCAGTGATTCTGATACTATAAACAAGGACAGCTCACATCAAACTCAAGGCAGTGAGGGGAAAAAGAAGTAAGAGGTGGTTGCTGGGGAAGATGCTGTCCCAGGTCTATGCCCAGCTGCCTGGCCACAGGTTTCCTGTAGCACTGCACCTCTAAGTACTGTATTTGCCTCAGGCAGCTTCCCTCCAAATAATGTTAAAGAGAAACATTAAATCAACAGACCCTTATACACATTGACTTAGAATTCAGTGAATGCAAAAGTTGTTCCCTCTGTGGGCCCTAAACCATACAGAAGTTACTAGGAGGACAAGGCACGGGTGCAACAGCAATGAGGTTTCCCACCACCTGCTCCTGCCCTCCTGCATTAGATGGGGACTTTCTCCATTTATTTGGGATGGAGAGTAGTGTACAGGTGTGAGGGTTGTTCCCTTAGATATCTACCAGATTCCACAGTGTAAGAAAATATCAGCAATGCTTTGCCAATGATTCCCAAAAAGAGACTCACAGGGATTATTTGCTAGCATAGGAAAATGGAGGAGGTAATAGCCCACAGGTGTTGTGCAATTAGCCCATAATTAACAGTCTTAGACAGAGCAAAAAATCTGAAAAAATTGTTAGAAACATGGGACTGTGGACAAAATGTCTGTGGCTAGAGTTTAGATTTTTTTTTTACCAGATCCTAAAATCAATGACCTGAGACAATAAATGAACAGAGAGGTATATCTGATTTACATGAGGTCATCGAGTTCTTCTGCCTCTGCCACTGAAAACAGTAGAGTTTGTGCCATGGAGAGGCTGGAATATCTCTTCCAGCTTCCATGGTGTCAGCACTGCCTTTTTTAGGACAAGGAAGTCCCTCTCTGAAGACCATGCTGCATAGAAGAAAGTGGCACAGGTGGTCAAAGTCCCACAGAGAGACTCATGGTGGCCTGCTCCCTACTCCCAGGGCAAACTTGGCCTCATGAATGAGATGCCAAAGTTCAGGCACCTCATACACCTGGCAGCAGGTAGTGGTTGTTTTGGGGCTGCATGAACTCTTGAGGGGACTCTGCTCCCGGGCAGGTCGGAGCTTTCAGACCTATCAGGATGGCCTGATTCCCCAAGGAGCAACATCTTTCTGACGCAAACAGACCTTCAGGGCTGAGGAGGAGCAGAGCTGAGAGTGTGCTGTTGCCATAGCAGAGGCAGGGGAATCTATGGAAACCCCTGAAAGGGTATTGCTCTATGTAGTTGCAAAACAGCATAACCAAAGACAGTACCAGGGCACTTACAAGGCATGCTGTGAAGCTAGGATAATTTCAATCCATTTAGCAAAGTGCTTCCAGTCCTCGTTACAGAGCAGGTGAAAGGAAAATACAGTAAATATTGAACAAAGTTAATCTGTATCCGCAGCACTTTGCCCAAGAAAAAGCTAAAACCGTCTGACTGTTGCCCGCTTTTGGTTTATTATTTTCCTCTCAGGCAGAATGCCTTTTTTTTTAATAATAATAAAAAAAAAGACTGCTGCTGTGTGATGGTTAGCTGCTCTCATTCCCCTCCATATACAGAGTCAGTAACCCATAAGGCACAGGTGAAAATCATGGGGTAGTCAATACCCTATGGCAATGGCAGACATTTTGGTAACATGATATATATCTGTGAGTAATTACACACTTTCCTCCTCAGTTAGGGTGGAAAAGTGCCCTTGAAAATTGCTTACTCTCCCACTAAAATATACAGGATTTGTACTCTAAGGAACAAAGCAGACGTACAATGAATCACTGAAATCAGGAAAAAAACAAGTAAGGTTCTTTGAATTTGTCCTTTCACAATCAGAGGTTCAGGATGCAGTTCTTAAAATTTTCTTGGTATTGCATTATGCTGTGTTCTTGGTTACAGTAGTTTAAATATCAACAGTTGTAGCTAAATTTGTTCTTGAAATTTGCAAGCAGGTGACCAGGGATGAATTTTACTTTCAAGACTAATACATTTATCAATCTGGTTTTGTCTTCTACCACTTACAACTTGACAGTAGTCAAAAATGTTATAAAATGCCTGACCAGAAAAGTTCTTTTGAATATATCATGAAGGGACCTGAACTGCTTGCAATGATTGCAAATCCTTTGTTTTCCAGAGAAAAATGCTCATTGCTCATTTTCCATTGAATTCAGGCATTTTGGAGCAAAATCATCTTTCATGTTCTCTTTTCTGGGGAAATCCTCACTGGATATAAATAGCTATGCACTCAGATGACTTCCAGTACTCTTAGTGAAGGTATTACTCTGGTATAGAAACTTAACTGGTTATGCAAGTTTTGTTGAGACTATATCAAGCTGCCTGCTGCTGTGCCTGCTAGAGACACTTCTCATCCATTGCTAGCTGCAAGGACATTTGAGATTGTGGAAGAATTATTGTGTTTCATGGCCAACAGGTCATTTGATAGCTGACTCTGGAACTTTGCATTTTAATCTTCTTAAGCCCAGGGTCCAGGTAGGCTAACCTGTTGAAAGCAGGACACTGTGGTTGAGCATGTGTAGACAAATGATTGCTTATCATCAGCTAACCTCAACTAGATCAGCTCAGAGTCTCCAGTATATTTGCAGAGCAAGTCTTGAACTTGACCTTCTTAATCAAGTGGGAAAGTGCTTTAAAAGTGCTCTGCCACTGTGTTTGTTCCAGTGTATTACACAGCTCTGTACAGTTTACAGAGGGCAGCCTCGGGCGGGTCTGTTATGCTTTGTCCTAGAACGAAGTTTGAGCAGAGGCAGCAGAAGACCTATCTTGGTCCACAATAAAGATGCAAGAGTTATAACCTCCTCCTGAGGCAACACACAATAACTCAAGCAGTATTATAGAAGGGTGGACAGGTGTTAGGTGAGCATTAGGGGAGAGCCCTCTAGAGATATAATAGGGTGAGGAAGCTCAGAGCAGAAAGCCTGAAAAGGAGGGAGGACATTCCTTCAACTCAGGCAGAGGTAAGGAGAAAAGCCTCTGGGAGCTGCAGTCCAGGTTGGAACTGGCTTTGTTCTGATGTTGTACCTAGGTTTACATTTGCAGAGTACCGCCTGTGCCTGCCTGTTTGAAGTATACAAGTGCTCGGAGTAGACTATGGGTGTCTGAAGCACCCCTTCTGGAAGAGCCACTCTCAGTAAGAGGAAACAGGCAGCAAATATCACTGGTGACAGGCTGTTTGGAATGAGCACAATCCTTGGCTGTGCCACACAGCTCATAAGAGTAACTTTCAAGTCAATGTTGACTATTGCATAGCCCTACCCAAATCAGGTCAGGTCATACATACCTCTCACTACAATAGCCTTGTCTATGTTGCTCTTACATAACATTGGCATGAGCAGAGGAAAGCTTTGAATGGGAATCAGATACATCTGCCCTAGAGCCTGAAGGGAGGAAACATCCCTGACTCCATTAGAAAGGCAATGGGACCTTGGGTCTCAGTTCACTTACAGCTGAGATGGTCACTAGTGGAAGTTTGTACATGAGTATCATATAACTGGAGAAACTACTATGCTGTCAGTAAGCCTGTTATTCTGGACAATCAGTGTCTCCAGACAAACTTTAATAAAAGATATTTAGTAATTATCAGTAGAATGGAAGCTGCACTAAGGCCAGCTATACAGAGCTCCATTTTCTATCAACTTGAATATCATGTGACTATTTAGATCAATAAAGAGAAAATGCAAAACACCTGCTTTTTGCAAATGTTGCTGAATCCAAAGAAAACTTTCCACATCTATTTCAGGTTTGTGTGTGAAACACATTATAAGGTATCACACACACAATCTCAAAATTTTGTGAATGCTATTCAGTATTTCATGTGATCTAGAGGGACTTCAAGTGCAGCTCACCCTTTCATGAATATCCAGACTCTTGAGCTAGGAAATGACATTTCTCTTTTGTAGGGATGCATTTCTCAAGCTGGTAAAAAATGAAGATGCTATCCCAAGTTGGAGGGAAAGCTCTCTCTCCCCCCTTCCCATTTCTCCAGAGGAAAGAAGATTTGAAAATTGCATTTGGAAGACATTCAATCAACAGACGGTCAGCTGTGCTCACATACCATTTGGATCAGGTTTTTAGAGCCATGCCAGAATGTACCTTATGCAAAATTAGTAAAAACAATTACACCAGAGCAGAGGAATAACACAGCAAACCATACAGACACGTAAGGCACAACCAGCCATTAGGTGAAAGGCCAACATCATTTAGCAAGTCACAAGTTCATAAATGGTAGATTTACAGAAATTTAATCCCCTTCTACTCATCAGGGGATTTCACTACAGACCAGAAATAGCTAATTGGGAATAGGAGCAATGTATTTTAAAAAATGAAACGCATTTCAGAAAACTCCTTTGAATCCTTCAAAAAGTAAAAACACTAATTAAAAAAAGATGTTTCTCTAAGAAACAGCCACAGGTTTACAGGGTGGGAATTGGCTAACTTATTAGAGCCTGTTCTGTGTGTCTGGCCACTGGTTGGCAAACGCAGACCTTTACGCTGTAAAAACTGTTTCAGTAACACTTTGAAATACTTGCCCAATCATGTTTAGTTCACTTGGGAATCATTATAATACCATTAGATGGGATTATATCATTTGGTTTAATGTCAATTGCATTTCCATATTGTGTCCAGTGGTTTTATGATGTGGACAAATATTCCACCAAGGACTAAGCTGAGGCCATCACATTTAAATTCTTTTCCTGAGTCGCAGTTGGCAGAAATCCTCATCTCAAGACATCCAGGCTGCAAAACCCTCCTTGGAAGCAAAGGGGAGACCAAACACAGTTTTACACTGTTCAGAGGATTGCTCCAATGGCACTTTGTGTTCTCGAGTTTGCTGAACCCACCTAAGAGCTTGAGTCAAATAACAAAATGCATTGCCGATCTCTCCCTTCATCTTGACTAGAAAGACCACAGTGAACTACAGATTTGAGATCTTCTGATTCATAGTGGCCAGCCAGAGTGGGAGCCTGAGCACCAGGACAGATGTCTTACCCTCCTCACACTGGAAAAGCAACACTAACAGACATCTAAACTACCTGGAAAGCTGGTAATTAGCTGAAGCCCTCAGACTCAAATGTATGATCACATCTGCTTTCAGAACCAAAATACTAAATGCTTCCAACAGTAATAAGGATCTGGAGAAATGAAATCTTCATCAGTGGCAATAAGAAGGATGCCAGGCTTCTTGTCTCACTAGATTAAAATGTTTCTGTGCTATAGTCCTTATCACTGTTTCAGGACAATAAGTAAATAATCCCTTTTCTCATAAGGGGAACAAGCAAAGCTCCGATATATTGGATTGTATAATGCATTTTCAACAAGAGTTTTGTTGCTGTCACCTCTAATAGAAATTAAATATATATGCCAATGGCCTAGGTAACAGGAATGCAGGTTTCTCCATATGGGAAAAAGTGTTGCTTTCTAACAAACTTACAGTCATGCTAGAGAAGAAGGTAGATTCTGCTGTCTGAAGCTGCTTGGAAGTATTTTAAAGAAAGCATGTGGCAAAGTACAGAAAATATCCAGACCCAAAAAAGCATGATAAAAGTATCAGGGCTTGATATTAATAATAATAATCTTAATAATAAAAATATTGTGTAATGGGACTATACAGACAAAGAATCAGCGCTAAAATACATCTGGTGAAAGACCTGTTTTATTTTTCCTAGAAAAGACAGCATGTTGATGAAGCATTTGTTCCTGGCCATAAAATAATATCCATCACTAGAAAGTTAGGTGTTAAAAAAAAATTAGATCTGGTCCAGAGTTGGTTTGCTTGTAAAAATTATCATGATGCTCTGATTTCAATGGTATGCCTATGTGTCTTTTGGGAACCCTCTGCTCCCTATCTCTTATAGGCCTCACCTGGGTGCAGCGTGTGAGCAGGGAACCCAAGGTTTCTGATACCTCCCAACCCAGGGTGACAGTGGAAGAAGGCAGTCCCCTGCAATGGAAACTTTCCCTCTTTCCCCTGTGCAAAACCAGACTGGGACAAGAGTGTGGTGGAGTCTTTTTGCAAACCTTGGTGAAATGTGATGTGTTCAAGTTCTCTTCCCCTCCATCAAATTTGACTGAACACAGCTACCGGCTCAAAGGCAGAGACAATAAAGCGTAATAGTTGGCCACAAGCACTCAGTTTCTTGCAACCCCCATAGAAGACTTGTTTCCAGAAAGACATAAACTGATTGTCCACAAGACACAGACCGGGAGAGAGGAAGGTGTTCGGAACGCTTATGTTTCTGTTGGACGTGCAATGAGCTTTGCAGAGAGTCCTCTTCCCGTGTTGTCTCTGGTGTTAACTGGACAGCCCAAGGAAGCTGTGAAGAGGGTTTCTCTCAGCTGCAACCTGGCCTGTGGTCTGTTTCTAGAGGAGAGTCTCAGTGTGTCTGTAGGGAGGCTTAAGCCTCTTTCTAGGCACCAACCAACATTTGGCCAGGGGAGAGCAAATGAGTCACATCTGCACAGCTCCTTAGCAAACAAAAGCCCTGTAAAACTGCTTTCTTTTAGTTAGGAGTTTTCACAGGGAAGATATATTTTCATGGGAATTTACAATTTTTTGCCCTTGAGAGAAACTTCACCATTTCCCTTAATCAAAAGCGGTGTCATTTTTACCACTAAACATCTCACTTCTTCCCATCTGGCCAAAAACACTCCAGTGAGACATAGGATTGGAAGAACTTGCAAGCCTTGGAGGGCCAGATCCAGCGGACCAGGCTGACTCAGTTCCTTTATGGCTCTAGGCAGTAGGCTTGCCTATAAATGCATATCCCTGTGTGGATGTAACCCCGGCATGTGCAGTTCCTGGCAGATGCAGAGCAGAAGCCAAGAGACAGAGCAGATTTAAACCGCACTCTGTCCTGGAATAGTTAAGCAGGACTGAAGTGCAGACTTCAATGGTGCTTGAGCAGTGGTGAGGACAGGTCTGGTTTTGGCAGGCACAGAGCCATATGCTGTCCTGTGACCCAAGTACTGGAAGTGATGGATTTGCTGGGGAAAGACCTCGTCTGACCACGTGGTCAGTGTGGAAGAGCCACGCATGCTGTCCGTGCAGCATTTCCCAGCACTGCTGGGTGGCTGTGCATCAAGTTAGCATTGGATTGCAATGAGATGGTCCATTTTATTTTGGACTTTGGTCCTCCCAGAGTCAAATCTCTAAATCTCAAGCACACATGCCCATGATGACACAGGCTGTGTAACCTTGTAGAACCTCATGTATAACTGCATGGGGAAGCAGTTCCTGCATCTGTTTAAGATGTGTTTTGCCCTTAGGTCTGGTGATCATGGGAAGCTACAGAGAACTCTGAAGAAGAGCTAGTTGAAATTTACCATTCGATATATTTTTCCATCATTAAAATGCAAGGAAACCTCAAGGAAAAATGTCAGGTTTTTAATTACTTTCAAAGAAATAAAACCCTGGTAATTGAAAGCATTCAGTTTGCAGTAGCCAACTAGGGAAACATTTCTCTAACAACCGAAAAGTGGAAGTCTGCAGTCTGTCATGCAGATATTTCCTGCAATGTTCAACTGCGTAGCTTCTTTAGTTGCTGAAAACTAGGGGAAAAAAAATCAATGGATTTTTCTTCTTGCAATAAAAAATAATTTTAGTTTGTGCACACTCAACAGTTTTGCAGTGGGGGAATGTTTTCTTGACCCTTCTGTGTCTGGCACTACAGCAGTAAAATACAGGCTTTCTGTTTCCCTCTGCAGTGTTTTGCTTATGCTCCTCTCCCTTCCCATTAGGACTTCAGCTGCAACTCCTAATTCTGAACTCACGTAGGACAGACTTGGGGACTAGAGAGACCTTTTTATTCCAAAGTAGGTTACCTACAAGCATGCCAGTAAGAGGGTTACCATTGGAAATGAGGTCGTCTTGTGCTCTTACGTGTGCTACCCTGTGCAAGCATGAGACGTTTGCATAAGGCACCTTTATGTGTGGGGTAAGGCATAGATCCCTCGCAGGAGGTTTTCTAGGTGGTGCTGTTTTGTAACACCAACCTTGCAACACTGCTGTCAGCATCTGCTGCCCTCTGCCACAGAGCAGAGGTGGTGTCTGAGGGCAAGAAATGCAGGGCAAGAAGTGTTTAGTCTGCTTGCTCTGATAACCTGAGAGAACCTGGTAGTCCTTCAAAGCTAAAAATTATCAAATGGGGGGACTGACCCCACGAGCCTACCAATCTGAAGAGACAGGAAAGGAGACAAGAAAATGAGACTGGGTGACTTAGAGTCTATTGAATTTATACAGAACCTCATGTTTTCTAGCCCCATTTAATTTCTTCAGGACGTGTCTGATGGTTTCTGTTTCAGAGCACGTCTGAGATGCAGAACCACAAATTCCAGCAGGTTGTGTGAGAGGTGTGTCATCTTTTTTTGTCTGTTTACTTGTTTATGTGGGTTTTTTCCCCTGAGGATAAAACCCAGTGATAATTAATGCTGTCATTTAACATGTTCCTTCCGAAGAACAAACCTAGCTTTCTTCCACTGCCTTCCCTTTCTCATGTTGTTTCTGAGAAGAAGAAGTACTGAATGAAAACAGAAAGCTGCATTTTCCAAAACCACATTCAGTGTGGCCATGCACGTTTCTGCTTGGTTTAAAAATATCTCTACGCTTGTACACATGTTCCGTTCCTGCCTTTTTGAGAAAAGATCTCCAGTTGAGCATTGGCCCACATGAAGGTGAGCTGGACAGCAGTGCATACTAGTGGGCATGTGAAAGAGCTAAGCTGAAAAGGAGGAGGAAGATAGGCTGTCAGGGACAGAGAGCTATCTGTATGCTGGTACTGACAGGGGGTGGCATTTAAAAGCGAAGGAATGGGTGAGCACAGAGTAGGTGGCATATTTAATGTAGGGACGATGTGTTTTAGTTTCTCTTTCAACAGTTTCTTCAAGAGACAGAACTTCTGCAACATGGAGCTAAGGGCCAAGAAATGTCAGAGTTTAATTTGGTCTCTGATACTCAATCAGCGCATGGCCTCAGGCAAGTGACTTATCTTTCCTCTATCTAAACGTCTACATCAGTAAAACAGAGGTGATAGTACTTTCCACAAGAGTGTCAGTGAGTTTAGCATAACTCATTAATGTCTGCTTGGAGCTTTTAAATCCTGCAGCAGAATATCCTCTGCAGGCACTGGTGGTTAATGCACTGTAGGGGTGACAGGCAGGAGACACTGAAGCCCAGCACCCCTCCTTTTGTGCTCTGTGACTGACAGCTTGTGATATGGTCATAGGCAGACGGCTGGTGGGTAAGCGCCACGCCAAGTACAGGTCCCCATCAGTGTGATTAGAGGATGCTCCCACTGGATAAGACTGTGACTGGGAGAGTGCCAACAATGTCTCATGGAGAAACAAACAACCAATGTATCAGCCCTGATGACTGCATTCAGCTAATGAAAATGTATGTAATTGATATTTTATAACTATATGGAGAAAGGATTTTTTTTTAGGGCTTTAATGGTATCGATTGACGGAAGAAAGCCAGATAGATGTCTCTAAGCTACAGGCTATAGGGCTAAAGTGCCTTTGAGTCAGGAAATGTATACTTGTTTAAAATTCACTTCAAATTTTCACATCATTTGCAGCTTTTAATGGCATTTTTGGACCCTGACAATTAATCATGTAGCCACTCGAGTCAAGTGATTGTCTCATTTCTGACCAATTATTGTTGTCACCCCCCTTCCCCTATATTCTGTGTACTGACTTGTACTAGGGTCTGAAAGAGAATAATTGCCATGAGGCCCTGGGATATGCTTCAGGATGCTCTCCTTGCCAGTGGTCTCTGATACAGAACTTCGAACCTCGTTCTTTTCTGAGGTTCATCACTGTTCATTTCATGTGAAGCTGCTTGGATTAGCCCAGTGGAGCCAATACTGCTGCTTTAAAATATACGCAGATATTGTTTACTATTTCCATGAGCCCTTTGAGGCAAAGATTATCCTTTGCTTTGTGCTAATACAGCCCCTCAAAAAGAGAGTCAGGGTGTTGATCATTACTTAGGGTCCTCATGGTGCCAAAACCCATTAAGTCATTCAGGTATTGTTTGTATCCAACTGTGATTACATGGGCTGCTTTTTTGGCCATGGCATCATGCTGGGCAAAGTAACATGTAGAAATAAGAGTCAATTTTTCTCTATAAAATAGGGAGACCAAAAAGCAGGGGATCTGCAGCAGCAGGCTCCTACTGCACAAGAAAAAGGAGAACCTGGGCTCCCCATGCAGGCAACTTGAACATGCAACCCAAATTTAGATGAGATTGAGTGTAAAGGAGGCAAGTAAAATGAGCTGCAGAAAAGGCATGGGTTGGAAAGCTAGTAAGAAGGTTACTTTAGACAAGGGGTTTCTGTTGACTTTAATGGGATTTGGATAGCCCAACAATGCTGGCTTAGGTTTAAGCACCCAGATTGGGTTTGGTCATTGTAAATAAGATTTGCTTTCTGTTGTGAGATGGGGAAGCGGACCCAGCAGTAGACACTGGCGCTCCAGTTTGCAGCCTACGCAGCATATAAAGCTGTGAGTTGATTTGTGTGTTTGTTTTTTTTTTTCTTGAGGATTTTATTTGTTGCTTATCTTGAGATATTTTAAAAATGATCTTGACGCCCTTCCCTTTTTCTCTTTTTCACTCTCACTCATTAGAACAAAACATGAAAGATTCACATGCAAAACATTAAACTAAAAGAAGAAAATAAAAAGAGTAAAAGACAACAAGTAAAAGGAAGAGAAGCTGACATTTCCTGATCTACGTCTCTATGCACCCACACACAGAGAAGTGTCTTGCACATACACATCGAAGGGACTTAGCTATGAATGCAGTGTGAGATCTCATTTTCAATTCTTACAAAATGAAATGGTTACATTGAGAGAGAAAAGGAATGGGCTGGACATAAGAGGAAAGTGCAGAGTCATTCTTTCTCTTCTTGTGGTCAATGTGTCATACATTGGTTGTAGCTATGCTTGGGACACTTTGCTGCAGAAAGAAAATGAAGAAAATCTGATTTGTTTGAGTACTGTTTGTAAAATTGTACTGTCACTGCATGCAAGACTGTCCTATAGATACCAGGTCTTAGAGGGTTGCCCCTAAAACCATAAATGTTAAAGTGTTACTGTTGTCTTCTCGTCCACCACTTCTATTTCCACTTCCTCTAATTTTTATTCTACTTCATTTGTAAGAGCTGGCTTAGACAATTCAACATTACAAAATAACATTTATGGAGATTGAAAGTTGTGGTAATTAATCATCTTTGGGTGAAATTCTAGCCCAATGAAGTCAGTAGCAAAACTCCCACAGTTTCAAGGTTTCAGCTCATGGCATCTTAGTGCCATGAATTATTTGTACTCTGCATGTCTTTTGAAGCTTTGAGTATATTAAAGAAAAACAGTGGGTTTGTGTGTTTGGTCATTAGGACGGAATAAACAATGGCTGCAAGTTTTAAAAGTTATAGAGAGATACAGGGTGTGGTATTTCTTTTGTCTCTGCAGATCTCAAGACCAAATCAGTTTTTAAAAGTTTTTGTGACTGCCCTGCAAACAGTTGGGGATCTAGAAATTGAGCCATGCTCTTTCTGGCTAGTGGTAGTCACAATTTAGCTCATGAGTGTGCTAATGATGCATGAGACAGAAACCAGAGTTCTCCTAAGTTTCATTGCTTTTCCAGGACTAACCATAAAAAAAGCTTTCCTATATTTATGGAGTCATAGCTGCAGCTCACTGGAATCAGTAGAAAGCTTCCCTGTTGATGTCAATGAGCTTTTGGCTCAGATTCACAAAAATCTGATTCTCCTATTTGAACTGGTATGACTCCATTATGCAATATTTAAGTGTTTGTAACACTAGATCAGAATACACCATAGATAAATTGCAAACATGCTTATTTAATCCATGTAATAGAAGAGGATTAATCCATTTTTCCCCTAAATAATTTACTAAAGCAAAACCTAAGGAATTCCTTAAACCCCCAGGACCTGCAGTAACTGGGGCTGCTTACAGTAATCCCTCTCCGGCCTTAGAAAGATGGTCTCAAATGTTATTTATAAGCACTTAATTTCCCCCCCCCCATACATTCTTCAGTTTGTTGCACTGCCAGATACAAACAGAAAGCGAATAACCTTTGGGGAAGCTGCAGATGTCTTATTCAGACTCTGAAAAATGTTAGTCATTCTGTTTAGCAACAGCAACTTTCTTAGCAATCAGGTTTGGGGTTTTTTTTTGCCTAAGTAGTCAAGATAGGACCATAGGTGATGATAATACTGACAATTAACAAGCAGCAACATTGCTAAATACTATTGTGACCAGTGTAATGCCAAAGTTAACACTTGCAGTACCTCTGCATTTCTCACAATGGTTAGAGAAGGGGTTTGCCAGTCTTTAGCAGACAGGAGGAGGAAGGACTTGTGTGATTTGCCCATGTCACAAAAGTCACTAGTAAAAGTCATAGCAACATCTAGTAATAGATATTTTAATTTTTTTTTCCTCAGGCAGCTACAGATTTTCTAATGAGAATTTCTCCCTCTTATATCAGTTACAATGTTGATTTTCCAGAGTTCAAGGGGAAACTCCAGCTTGCCTCTGAACATGCAAGAAATCATCCAGTATCACTCTTAAGAACTGATCACCCATGAGGGGCCATAATCTCATCACTGGCTTGGAGAAAGGAACAGCTGATATGAGGCAAAAGCACTCCTCAAATATGTTCTAGAACTTTTTGTATTCATTAAGATGTTTCAGATACAGAACAACCCTCTTTTTTCAATATTTATATTTTCATCTGCCCTGACCTGGGAACTGCAAGCACTTTGAGAAGTTAATTGAAAGCTTGCTTTGTTTCATTTTAGCTTTAGGTCTAAAACTTTGCTTTTGGTAATGGTACCGAGAATGCTTTTGTCCTGTCTGCAATAGCTCAGAAACCTTTTCCAGCAACAACTGGGAATTCATTATTGATCACCATTGTCTTGTTCCAGGGATTCTCCACTGACATGATTTTTCTTACTGAATGACAACAGTAACCCCCAACCCAAGAAGGGGATTATTTCTCTCATCTTTCCATTCCCAGAAGGCTCCCTCAATCACAACATGTTCTACAGAGGATTCCCATATTGTCCATCCTAGATGAGATGGATTTTTTTTGTTTGTTTTTTTTTTATTCCATCCTTCCTCACCCATGTCTGCTACCTGCCAAGAGGGGCTGAGGTCTGAGCAAGGACTTCAGAGACCTGCCCTCAGACTCTGAGCTGTACAAGTTTCTTATGTAACTTTTGGGAAATATTTTTGCCTGAACTGACATTTCTGTAAATAGGCAAAAATAGTGATATTCTTTTGTTATTAATATGGTCCATAATTTTTTTGAGCAGGTGCTGTTTCTATTAATATTAATATATTGTACTTTGTACCAGTAGTGTCCATATCTGCTGGCAGAAGAAAAGATCTAGCAGGGGCTTATTAATTAAAAAAAGAAAAAAATAATTGCAAATTGCCATTGCTATTTTGAGTAAAGCTTGAAAAGCCACAAGGTGAGTAACATGGAGGACTGAGACATGAAGAAAGTGGTAGTATATATGCAGGGATGCATAACTGTCTATTTTTGTTCATTTCTAAAGGTGGGAATTAATGAAGGAACTGTTAAATACCGATTTCTTGGTAGTTCCATGTTAACATTTCCTTGCAAATACAATGTACTTAACTAGCTCCAAACCATGCCTTATTAGCACAGACCTCTACTTTACAGCAGCTGTTCCCATAAGATTTTTGTTTCAAAGGACATAGTGGGAAAGGCAACAAAGCATTTAGGAGCTGAGACAATGGACTGTCTTCCAAAGCAAAGAATAGAAAACTCAGCCAAGCATGAAATCTAGATAAAAACATCTTATTTCCAAAGAAGGGATGAATCCCAATACTTTGTATGGGGTGGAAGATGGAGCAGTCATTATTTTGAGGCTAGCCTTGATTTGCTGGTGATACTGGTGATATTAATAAAGTTATTAAAAAATGTTTACCAGTGTGTCCAGCATCAGCTGTGACATCATACTCTTAAGTTCAAAATCCAGGGGTTAAATTGCCCTTTAATTCAGGAGATGTGTTCAAAAAGTTTGGAAAGAAACAAAAATAAACACTTAAAAATGAGGAAACACCAATATATTTTGGTGCTGTACCTTTTATCTGCTTTACAGAGTTTGATCCTTTCATGTTAAATTCTGGAATTCTTCTACACAAGTCCAAGGGTGACACACACTCAGCTTTTTCTTTTCTGGGGTCTGCCTTTGCAAAAATGGGTGGGGTCCCAGTAATAGAGCTCAGAGAAATATGCTGCTTATAGTAAAACCTGGTGACACCTTAGATCCACTCTCCACAGCAATACTGGGAGCTTCAGAGAGTCTTTGCCCTTAGTACTCTGTCTCTTACTTGGTT
This sequence comes from Elanus axillaris, assembly GCA_026212715.1. Classification (NCBI taxonomy): domain Eukaryota; kingdom Metazoa; phylum Chordata; class Aves; order Accipitriformes; family Accipitridae; genus Elanus; species Elanus axillaris. Next base: position 20,056,059 of record JANZLQ010000009.1, on the reverse strand, counting down.
CTTGTCTAAGGATTTAAAGCTACAGTATTTCATGCAAATGCTTTATTCATTTCAGTCCAGAATATGTTGAGAACTTATATTTTTTTTATCCTTAATTAATCCAAATCTCTACATGTCTTAATGTAATGAAAGACTAAAAATAACGACCTAAACACTCTCACCCTGCCCCAGGCATTTTTTTTAAATCTTTTTTTTCAAGGGGGTTAATTTTAGACTTGGCATCTTTGCCCCATGAACTTCCCACATGTGGTTAAAGCTACAAGCCAGGTCCTGCCACCAGCCATATTTACCAGAAACAGCAGCAGAAATTTCCAGCAGAACAGTAAAGGGGCTGCAGTTCCTGTTGTTCTGCCAGTATATTTCATCTAAAAATATTATTCATCTTGCCAACCACTTTAATGCAATTGGGGAAAGGCAGAGCTGGGAAGTCAGAAGAAAAGCTCTTTGTTAAAAAATTTCAGCTCAGAAGTCACTCTATTTTCTCCTATATTGTATGATGCTCCTTTTTTTTCCTTTCTGTATGTCCTTCTTCACTGTTTACCCTATCTGCTTCTCAGAATTCTCCCAGTTGCATTAATTATCATTCAGTAAAATACTAGTAATTTAAGATGCCTGTGCTTTACTTTTAAATACAACTTTTTAAAACCCTGCACAAAGAGATGATGCAAAAAATTATCCAGCTGAAGGGTCAAAATCTTTCCTGATATAACTACCTGGATTTACATCATGGGAGTAACCTGGAAATAGTTACGAGGAGCATGGCACACAGGCTGGGCTTTGCTGAGCCAACCACAGCCCTAATCTTTGGCTTTCCCTTGTTTCGTTGACTCTGTCATTTCTTTCTTTGTAGTTTTCTGTTGCTGAAGCAGAAGCTGGAAGATGATCAGAGAGGAAGGCAGAGACACTGAGGTCAAGTGTCCTTGAAGTCTGCTTGTGACTAATACATTAGTGAGCTTATTTGGGGAAAATCCAAAACCAACTTGTTCTGCACCTGAGCATGATCGTACTAGAGCAGAGAACTTGTGGCATTCAAACCAGACCATTCCTAGTAGCAGAGAAGAAAAAAAACCCAACACTTGTAGGGATTTTTTAATAAATAACAACAACAAAAATTTTACTTCACTTTGATGACTTGACAGCCTCTTATTGACGACAGCAGTAACCCTTTCCGAGAGCTGCTGTGCGCCAGGCTGGATGCATCCCACGGGATGACTCAGGCACCATGTCTGCTGTGTCCTTGCCGGGAGGGGAGGGTGGTGGTGAGCGGGGATCAGTGCACCTGCATGGGTGCAGGCTCCCAGCCTCCCTGCAGCCCACTGCAAGGGGGGGCCTTGGGGGGACTGTCACGGGGGTGTGCTTGGCTTTCAGCTTGGGTCACTGTGCTTAGTTTGTTCCAGATGAGTGCCTTGGTGGAGCTTTGTGGTACTTTGGGGGTAGAAATAAGCCTAACCTGCTGCCTTCTACTTGCGATTTTACATAGATATGTAAGGATACATATAAACAAAGAAAAAGCAGAAGAGTCTAGATTATAAAACAAACTGTTGTTCCAACCAGTCAGAGCCAGAGGAAAGCTTCTATCAAGTGAATTTTAACCTTGCACACACTTTCATTTATAATTATTATTTATGACTATTACTACCATTAACTTATTTAGTGAGCTGAGAGTACATGTTATTCTGACAAGAGTCAACGAAATAAACAATCTCTTCCCCCTCCAAATCCAATAGTCTAAAAGTGGCAGGATACTAACTAGATCTAGCATGAGCTGATAAAATCATTACAGCCTGAACATGGTGTAGTACGTACAGTAGAGACTTTTAAGAAGATTTCTGAAGGAAGAAATTGAAGGATGCTGACATATATTAATAGGAAAGCTGCTGCAGGCATATAAGCAGGCTGAAGATGTACAGTTTGGAGCGAGTAGAGGAGATGAGGAAGGGTGGGCAGGGTTGAGGGCAGGCACTGGGAGCAGCAGAGCTGGTCTCTGCCTCACTAGTGAGTTGGGGCAATGCTCTAGCCTTCAGACTCATGCTCAAAGCCAAGTCGCTGGTTTCACTGGCAATCCAGTGTGGTGGATCCAGCTGGCTGACCAAGACTGCCATGCAAGAGAGATATTGCCTCTGAAGAAGGTGAAATTTGGCCTCTCATCCTTTGGCAGGGAGGAAAGGACAGAGGACCTAAAACCAAGGAGGAAGAGGAGAAAATTGGTGATGGGCAATCCACAGCACCGTTAACGCCAGGTTGCAAGATGAGCCACTTGCTTGCCATCACTGTGGTGGCATATGAGAAGTGCAGTGAGGAGGTCATTCAGGTCCCCACCTTGCATCAGAAAATCAGTCTGAGAGCTGTCCTTGAGACTCTGCAGACAGCACTCACCTCCACCATGCTTTCTTATTTGCCATGTAATCCAAATTGATTCAGCTACCCTTGTATTCTCATGCTCCCATGCCCCTGCCTGTTGTTTTTGGCAATTCTCAGAGAGTTTTAACCCTCCACTTTGCTTTGAGTCAAAGGCTGTATTGTCTTGGCCAACTAACAGCTATAAATGTACACACTGGACTGATCATTGTCTCCTTATGCTCTTTCCTGACAGTCTTTTATCCAATAGAAGAACAATATTGGGTCAGATTGTGCAATAGCCAACCATAAACCAAACCATCCAAGGAAAAAAAATTCATTACTGTGCTTTGGTATATCCCTCAGAGCTGGGTGAGCTTTTAAAAATCTGAGCTGTGATAAAAGAGGTCTTATCTTCAACACAAATGACTTGCTCCACCTGAAGTTGTGGCCATCTTACTCCATGGAGTCCATCTCTGAGCCTTTTTGCTCTGCAAGAACAGCGTAAAGCAGGAGAGCTGGACCTTGCAGCTATTCAAAATTAGGCATAAAATGCTGAATATGAAGAAAAACATTGTGACTGTACCAGTGTTACAAATGATGGAGTGTTTCCTCTCCAGCTTTTGAAAACGTCCATTTGGATTTTTGCACGCGTGTGTGTGTGTGTGTGTGTGATGGTGCTAGGGTCAGGAGAGCACTGGAGAGAGATGAATTCCCTGACTCTCTTCTGTGGAATCTTAATAATGTGTTAAGTTATTGTGCAGCGGAGGAATGCAATTAGCACAGCGGCCAAATCCTCCTCCAGCAGGTCATTACTGCATTAGTAAATGGAGGCTGTTAAGGCACACAGCATCCCTAAACATACCAGAGGGGCTGCTGGCCCAACAGGACCCAGGATTGATGAGAAAACTCCCACTGCTCTCTCCCCTTCTCCATCCACTTTTCATTATTGCTTTTCTGATCAAGCATGTGACCACATCCTCCCCCCATCCTCCCCCATACCCTGTTCCTGAGATACACTCCCAGGAGGCCTCTCTGGAAAATCAAATCACAGCCCACCAAGAGGTGTCTGTGATATATGCAAAAGCTACCTCCAGCTGTGAAGAACTTAGCACAGCCTGCGGGAAGCTTCCCTAGCCAAGTGGAGTAGGCAGAGCTGAGACGCAGAGGTGTGCTCTTTGGTGAGGTGTGGAAGCAGAGCAAGGCTGCCGTTTACCAATTTCAGACAAGGAGAGAGAGGACCCCACCTCAGCCCTGGGTGCTAACCCACTCAATGTTTTGTCCTGTTGTATTAGAGGGAAATTTCTATCATCCCTTGAGGTGCAGGTTACCAGCACTCTGCTTCTCAGGCTCAGGGGAAAGCAAGGAAGAGGTTGCTTTGCTGAAGCAGCTAGACATAAATTAACCCTGTGGTTTCCTAGGTCTGACAAATGTCATTGTGCTTTGTATTGCTCCTGCAGTCTCCTGAATTAGCCTGAGCAGTTCCAGAGAAGCCTGGTGAACCCTGCAGATTATATAACAAATGGCATTTGTTTTCACATGTTTTAAATAATTATGAGTATTTTGGAACTGTTCTAATTAGAATAAATGCAAGTTGGCATCTTTTTCCCATGATAAAACGTAACAGCCTGAGGGTAGTCATAAGGGTAATGAGAGAACCAGCATCTTGCTCATGGTAAAGACCTCCAGCATAGTTAGGTCAGGACGTTGCTGGCCCCTGGTAACTGATGATATGTTTTAAATCCATACATCATGTTTAGATACTGTGGCCCCTAAAATATTATACAAACTGGGCTCTACACATAATGAATGAATCTTTCTCCCCACCAAAGTGTTGAAGATTAAAGTCACTCCAGCAAGTTTCAGGATGACATGCCATTGGAGCCAACCATGTGAGCTCTTCAAGGAGATGAGGTAGGTGAAGGTTGCTGCTAGTACTTCCTTATTTCACTGAGAAGCTAACAGCTGTAACAGAGATCTGCCTCCTTTGATAAGATACAACCCAATGCAATGACTTCTCATAAGGCAAATTAAAATACAAGGACAGACTAAAAAAGCAGGTTTTCTAGATTATGGCATTCTTGAACCATCTGTGTCTTCAAACAAGCACAAGTATCACTAGTAATTACTGTTTATCTGAGACCATTGCAAAGCAAATGCTCCAGATTTGTTATTGCATGGGCCCAGCAAATGGGAATGTCTGCAGTAGCAAAGTGATTATGTTCCACATGGTCAGGAACCTGTGAATTAGAGACCATAGTACGTGCTTATAAATAAATAAATAGAACTATAGTTTTAAACATATAATATAATGGGTTTTTTTACCAGAGTACTGTTTCCAGCTTTTCAGCTTTAGACACCATGTTTATATTGCTATGCAAATTATTCCTCATAGAGAGTTTACAAATTTTATGTTCGTTATTAATAGCTTTATGAGTTTTTCCCCTTCCTATTTGGTGCTATCTATAGTGCTTGGGTAATACATAATTAATGTTAACTGCTTATGCTCTGGCCCCCAGTGCCAGTTTACATTAGGATATTTTCCCATGTCTTTTGTCTCTGGCCATTGGAAATTGGCATTCAAAGGGAATGAAGTAGTCAGATTACTTTGTGCTGGTCTTTCCAGGCCTTATATCTGTCTGACTGATATGATGTTGGTGGATTAAATCACTAACTTCTCTCTTTCTGCAGACTTGGGTTCAAAAATATGTTTAAGCCTTGGCAAATTTAGTAATTTCCCTTTGGGCCAGGTCTTGTTTACAATCTATTGATAGTACAGCCAGGGTGGTTAGAAGTGTGATTCTTCAATGGTGTTTTCATACCACAACAGTCCTAGGTAAATGCAAGTATACCATCAGAAAATCCCCCCAAAGTTATCTTTCCTAATAAGATGTATTTCTTCGGGGAAACTGTCATAAACCAGAGTAGCAAAAGTCATAGTAGAAGCTATGTCTATGTGTCTGGACAAACAATCCCTTTAAAGTAGCCTTAACCTTCCAGGTCGAGTGGATTATCTTATAATAGCCACCAGTTTAGATTAATTGGCAGTCTCAGTTTAAGTTGCTAGATCAATAGGGCAGGGATGCATGTGTGGTTGTAGTGATGGTGATGGAGGGAAGTTTCAGGTGAGGACAGAAATGCTTTGATTGAGCCGTCTGTATTGGCGAACCTGCTCCCTGCTTGTCAGGCCAAGCTCTATACCTCGTTGCGCAATGTGGGATTGCAACCTTTATCTGCTGAATGCATCTCCCAGAGGTGTAAACACCCAGTGCTCCAGAAAGAGCAAGAAGGTCTAAAGCTTAGTGAAAATGTCAGAACAAATGGAACACGGGGAGGGAAAACCCAACACTGGCAGTCTGTGGAAGGGAACTTCTCCCATCCTCACTCTTAAGCCCTAGGAAATTGCAGGTCTCCCCTCTATGTTGAAGAAAGATGGTCACAGAAACTTTAAACTCTGGAACCAAATTTCACTGAGACATTTCCAAGGCAGCAGCTTGTCTCCCCTGTCAAACCACCAAGGTTACTAATAAAACTTTGGGCTGCTCGTATCTGATGTCTGAAGTGCCATAGACTAGCGACAGGCTAGTAGACCTAGATGGCACCACCTTCCCTTTGTGTTAAACCAGTTATTAAACAGGAGAAGTTCAAGACAGAGCAACTGTGTGGTAATAGGAGATTTTAATATAACAGCTTCAAACCAGTCCCACCTCCTGATTCTTCATGAGGCACCAAGATGAAATAACACCCATTTTGTAAACTTCATTTATCGTGACAAAATTCTACATGCTTTGTAGCCCTAAAGGAAGAGGTGACAGAGAAGTCCATATCCAGAAGGCCAGACCCCATTTCTGCAAACTGAAGGGCTCTGTACACTTCTTTCTAATGAAGATTCATGAGTGGAGATGTCTACCTTATATGCAAGAACAAGGTTAAGTGTAGAATGAAGTAACATGATCTAACATTACATCTGTAAAATAGGATATTGAGTTTGATTAGGTTACAGCTCAAAGGACTTCAGAAGTTCTAATCCTGTATCTGTCATTCATTTCAGTGATATGCTTTTGCTTTTGTGCAATAATAGCAGACTGCTGTGCCATTTATGTGCCCTGGCAAGTGTTTCAAAAATACTTTGCAGGTTCTCTTGCACTAGGAAAATGGGATCTTGCAACTTTATTCACCTCGAAAAAAACAATAAATCATATTTCCCTTCCTCTCAACCCTGAAGCAGAAAAAACAAAACCATGAAAATATTCCCATGTGCCATTAAGAGGGGTAAATTTTGTTCTTTTGAACAACTGAATATTAGGAAACCAACTGGATTGGAGGTTGTATTATTGTTATTATTTTAGATCATCAGTTGTTTTTGTTCAAATCTGTGTGTTGTCTTTGCAGGTATAAATTCAGCTCTGGGTGATGCAAGAGGGACTCTTTGCCTTTGTTGGTGCCATCCCAGGCTCCTGCTACATGGGAATAAGTAGAGCCCTCAGTTATTTGTGACTTCTCCCCTTGTCTCTCCTTCTTACCGTCCATGTCATGTTTGCTCAATTTACTACACAACAAGTATTTCCACTTCTTGCCCTGAAGGGTCAAGTGAGCTCATAAAAAAATCTGTCTGTCTCCATGCATCACCACTAAGAGTGCCCATCAGGCCCAAATCAGGGTCTATTTTCTGTTGCCATGAGATAGGTGATGGTGTATAAAGGAGACAGGGGTTAATCCACGGGGTTGAGAGAGTATCAGCAGCATGTTTTAACTAGTAAAGGAGTACTGATTGCTGGGAAGCCAGTGAGTCAGCGGGCAAATGTCTGTGTTTGTGTTTGTAGGTGTGTGTGAGAGAACAAGAGAGGCATACCCAGCCATACATGCTGCATTACTCAGGACCAGATTTATCGGGCTGCAAGTGGATGCAGCTCCCACTGAAATCAAGGAAAAATTATTCTGCCCTCCTGGCCAAGTGCACTTCTGTTGAGCGCTGCCTTGCCTTGTGCTGAGAATGCTTCTGGGCCTCTGTCAGGATGCATCATGGCAAAGCTGTACGGGGAATGGGGTGTTTCTGTTTTTCAAAGGATAATTTTATATATGTAACATCTGATTCTATCACTTACAGCTGATCTTTGCCTGCTGGCCTCCCTGTGAGAACTTATTCTTCCCAAAACCTCTAAAATCTGGATTGGCGTAACTCCAAGAATTTCATTTCATGACTATTTTTGCTTTTGTTTCTTGCTGGAATGAAACTGAGACCTTTTCAACATCTTTCTGAAAAAAGGACACATACTCTCATCAGTCTATAACCCAGCAGCTTGAATGCTCCCAGGAGATGCAGAAGTTGCAGATTTAGGAACCTTTAATTAATTTCTTCTTTTTTCCTCACATACTATGACTACCCCAGGTGGAGCTTCTGGAAGTACAATTTTGTTTAATGGCACTGTCACACATGCCATTATCACTCGTATCATAGCTTGGTGTCATCCAAACTTGTTCCACTTGCTTTTTTGCCTTGCCCATCAGGAAGAGCAATAATATGCTGAGCCAGACTATTAAGGGATTTGCATGCCATCTTACTCATTTTAGGAAAGAATCTGGTTCCTTTGATGCACCCACTGAATTTTTAATCTTGGGGTCAATTGATGAAGCATGGCACAAAGAACAGCTCATACATATAACTGTAAAGGAAACGTAAATCTGTCATCGAATGTGCTTTTGTGCTCCCCTTCCTTCCCAACTGTGGTGTTCAAACACTTCATAAATGTTACTCTGTGTCCTTCCAGAACATCTCTCAGTCAAGGCAGCTACTATTCTCATTTTAGAGGTAGGAAATTGGGGTAGAGATACTATGTCATTTCAGGGTCACCCAAGAAGACTTTCTTAGAATGACGAACGAAACCTTGGCTTCCTTAGCTCCCACACTGTTGTCCTTCCCCTCTAGAAATACAAGCAAATACACATTTTTAAAAATGAAGCACTGACAAAACACACAAGGGACTCCTTTCCCAGTATGGGTAAGCCATTGAACAGACATCACCCTGTCCCATAGACAGCGCGAGGAGCTGAGTGGCAGATAAGAGTCAGCTTATCTCTGAGATGGCAATTGCCTGGGTGGCACCAGTGGGTGCTGGAAGAGGCTGAGCCTGTGGGTGGGGTGTGGCATTCCTAGAACGTGCTGGCTGAATTGGGAAAACCAGCCATGCCCTGCGGCATAGGTGCTTATTGAAGCACTGTATTTCAGGGAGGTGTCAGAGACAGACTAGAAGCCTGTTCCTCCCAGAACATGTCTGGGTCTGTCTCCTCCCAGGGAAGGGATATAAAAGGGCAGCTGCAGTAGGTGGCTGATTTTTAGCAGGCAACGTTGTGCAAATCAGACCTTCTGGGGTTAAACCAGGCAAATTTGCTATGAGCAGAAGGGGAGTTTTCCTTGCATGAGAACCTCCATATTACAGCCCCCTCAGCTTGAGGATATGCCTTGCATTAACCTGCAGATTGGGCTTAACCCTGGCTCACAGAGATATAATTAATTAACTACAAAGGAATTTCAGCTCTTCTGTAAAAAGGCAATCCTCCGCCTCGATTTTCCAGCCCTGCCATTGAGTTCCTAATGTCACTTTGGCCACAAAACTTTGAAAGAAAAGAATAAAACATTTAATGTTCCTCTTGTTTTTATTAGTAGTAATACAACTCTTTGTTTTCTGATGCTTGACTCATGCTGGTTGAATTTATGGGGTGAACAGTGCTGGGGTCTTTTCACTTCACAGTGGGGCAGAAAAATTACTTGTTGGGGCTTGAAAAGCAATTGCATCATCAAGAGTATGAGAATTCCTTTGAGGAGAGCTGTGGGGGGGGTTAAATAGGAAGAGAGATTTTCTTCTCTCAGCTTGTTTTGGTTTGTGAGTCTCTCTTATCAACGTGCATCAGACCTGTGTTTATTGAATTTCCATGAGTTGCTGAGATCTGTGGCATGATTAACAGGAGATGCACACAGGGAATGGGGAGGGCAGCTTAGGAAAGGGGAGGTGCTCGAAGCAAGGATGTAATGATTTTCTTGTCCTTTGCATGGAAGGAACGCACACATTGAATGTTTGTGCAGCATCCAGCACTGTGAAGCCCCGATGTGGTGAGAGCCTTCTGACTAATATATTTGGAGTGATAAAAGTGGCTGCTATCAGCTAATGAGAGTGGTGGGAATGAAAGATGAATCCCTGGTTTCATAATTTTCCAGGAATGCAGTTCCTTCTGGCTACCCAGAAGTTCATCTACCATCCAGCTGCCATGTGGGCTGCAAGTGAGCATGCAGTTAGAAGAGGGGAGAACTGCAGTTCTTCAATATCTTGATAATGTAAAAATAGCATATTCAGGTACATGATATAGATGTCTTCTGATATACTGACCTTATAGTGATACATTCTGAAAAAATACTAGTAGGGGTTTCTGTGAATGTAATATAGGGACAGGAAAATCAGAGCTTTCAAAGATCTGCAAAGACCAACAATAATAAAACTCAGTCAAACCTTTGACTGGAGACAGAGCCTTACACCAGAGCTGGGAAAACAGGTCTTACTAACTCCCTGTTGTGATAGCAGCCCTTCGGGAGTCTGTTCTTCTGGGTCATCTCTCAGTCCTCTTTTGATTAACTTCTGTGGCAAAATATGGCCTTGAAATTGCCAAGATTTGGGGCTGTAAAATTTAATAGAAAATGATTTGTTAGAAGATTTCTCTTTTACAGGGGAGACCAGAGAAGATTCAACCTATAAAAAAGCTGTGTTACCTCTAAAGGTGAGAGGAGAACCAAAGCCCTGCATAAACCAAAAGGATCTACCTTAAAAAAAAAAAGTAATTAAGAGTTTGAGTGTATCAGCAATCAGCTGATGCCACCCAAGTGTTCAGTGATGTACTTAGGCACCAGTGAAGAATCAGTCATTATGTGTCAGAACATTACGTAATAATTTTAATGTATAAAAATATCTCAGCAGTCATGTAATGTGCAGGAATTAATTACAACACCCATGTGTGTTTGAAAAACTAGGAGACAGAACAACTTTATGGTTTGTTTTAAATTTAAACCAAAGGGGAGGAAATTGGAGATACAATGAACGATCCTGTTACCAAATCAAGTGTATAGAGGTGTTCTGATTATGTTTTCTTCTGTGAGCAGCTCCCATAGATCATGATCAGGAGGAAGATGCTGGGTCACAAATTTTCTAACAAAGAAGCTCACAAACTGTGGCGTATTTTCCCCAGAGCAGACTGGTCTTTGATCTTTGTTCCTTCTTCTGTTTATTTTTTTAAAATGAAGGTATATCAAATTGTCCAGGATGTCTTGCTTGCTTTGACACAGTGATGGAGCAGTGAAACAGTTTGGGCAGTGCTGGATGGAAGAGGAAAGGTGCACCAATACTTAAAAGCAAGACCATGGAAACTATGAAAGAACTGGTGTTTTGTGGCATGAGTAAGAACAGACTTCATTTCCATGCACTTTATCAAAGTGAAGGGAAGTTTCATTTACGTTGTTTAGATATGAAATCTTGCAAATCTTGCAGCGAAGATACTGATCACTTAGATTTTGACAGAAATGGCCTTTCTTACTTTCTTTCTTTTTTTTTTTAAGCTGAAGTGAGTTCTTAAATCTAAAAAAAGAAAATAAGAAATTAAGTTCAAACAGAAGTTTGTGGACAAGAAGGACTAACCAGTTTGGAAATCCTTGGTGCTTTCTGATTTCTTTTATCTCCTCTGAGTGCTGAAAGATTAGCTTTGTATTTAAATAATTAAAAAGTAACACAAATCCACAAAACTTGCAATAAGGAGATGCAAAGTCACAGTGTCACAGAACAGCTACTATTTCTTGTATCAAGAGGCTGCCTTAAATTAGAAAGCCAGTGGTAGACAACTTTGTCACTGCCTTTTCACAAATGAACTGTGCCTCACCTCTAGCACGACACTACTATTTCCCACATATTATTCCATTTTCTGAGCTCAATGAGCCACTACATAATAATGATATTTAGTCATTATACAATATTTTTCTTCCCATGCTAATAGCTAGAAAAGCTAAAACAGAGTTTGAGACTAACATTTTCCAAAGAGACTTCTCATTCTGGAAACTTCAGGTTTCTAACTTGAGAGAACCTTGGACTGATTTTCTGAAGACGTGAGCACCTACAGCCCTATGTTGACCACATTTTCCAGTCATGAATTGTCAGATGTGTTTTCTCAATTTGAAAACTTCTTGGCCTGATTTTTAGAAACAGCTCAATACCCAAACTCTGGGAAAATTGGGCTCTGCTAAAGCCTCTGAACTCTCTCTCTTGGCAATAGACTTCAACTCAAGTTATTGAAATCTCCAAGAGAGACAGCATGACTTCAGAGTCCAGTGAGGGACTGCATTTGTCTGGAGTTGGCATATGATCCATTACTTTTGCTATTTTCAGTACTTATATCCAAGATACTTCAATACTAATTTTATTTATTAATGAGAGGTAATTTTCCCAGGACCCAACTGAACAATACTTCCCAACTCCCAGTGTATCTTTGTTCTTGGTTAAATATCTACCAGGTCTACAAACAACCAGATCTACAATTGGACTTCATTCTACTCTTTTGGGTATTGTATTGGACAACATAGGCAACATTTTTCAGGAACATCAGTAACTGTCTTCCAAATACGTCACAGAAAACCTGACAATACTTGAATGGGAAGACGCAAATAAATCATTGGGGTTACCTCCGGGGAGTGAGGATATCATATGCTCAGTTATTGCAAAATTAAAATGATTCTTGCTAGTGATATGGAAGGCACTTCAGAGAGTACCAGGTTTTCAAGGAACCTTTCTTTTTTTCATTTAAATGCAGCTTTTAAAGAAAAAGACACTGCAAAGACTCAATTGTGTGGCTCTTTTATTTATCCTTCTTATCAGCTCCAGCTCCACATTTTCTAATTTTCAAGGACAAAGGATGGTATACTCAAACTAAAGTTCTGCACACTCCTCCTGAGACGTGGAAATCAATATATATTTTGCCTCCTCACAATAAAACTTCAGCAACTAGAACATAAATGTTGATTCAGAGAGTCCCAGCCTCCGACAGTTAGATACCAAACCCTGAAACTTTCTGAAGCCATTAGCACTCTATTTCTCTGCAAAAAACTAAACCAAAGCATTTTCATTCAAGAACAATCAGCTGAAGGACACATGCGTGATTGGTGAGATCAGCCACATTATAGACTTCTTTTCATAAAGTTTGCAAGCTCTGCATCCTAGAATAAAATGTATTTTCTGGGTAGAGCCCAGCCAGTTCTTTCTTTTTGGAAAAGGATATTTTAGATTAATCCCCTCTTTCTCTTCTAGCTCCTCATTTCAGATATGTATACACAGGTATCTGCTTTTACATATACTTCTAGCTGACCTTTGGGGTTTTGCCTCAATTAAGCACAACTTCTCAAACTAGAGGAAAACATTACACACTTTCCACTTTTTCTCAGCACCTGCAAAGCCTACTGATATAATCCAGTGCAAGTGGGCCACTGCAGGAGAATTTGGTGCTCAAGGAGAATGTGTTTCCTGTTCACTGAAGAGGTAAAAATGGAATCACCATTCTGACTCATTCAAGTAGCAAACTCCTCTGAAGATCACATGCCTGCCGAGCCAATGTTATTTTTGGCAGCTCTTCATGGAAAGCTATGGGTTTTGTTTTGCCACATCTGTTCTCTCAAGTATATTTTGCTTTAGATGAGCCTGTTCCACCTTGTGCATTTTTTTTTCTTGGGGTGGGGGGACGTAGGACGGAAGGGGGTTGAGTTTGAATATTGCATTGCATTGCAACAGCACATTTTCAGAGCAGAAAAAAAGTTCTCCCTTCTGGGCCTTAAACAGTATTTCCAGCTATTGTGTGTACTCCCCAACCCTTACACTGTTTCTAAGAGAAATGATTTCTTTTGCAGATGTTGAAAGGAATACAAGCACAAAAGACTCTGAGGACTTTTATAAAAAGTAGGGAGATGGGGCATACAGATGTGCCACAGAAAAATGGGGCAGGGAAAGAAAAGGATATTTTATGTTGTGCATAATATGTGTAGCTTTGAAAATCTGATAGACAGTGAGGGTGCTGTTTCAAGGAACCAAGGCTTGTATAGCTGAGTTCAGAGGCCAGGCTGCGTTAAGCCAGCCCATTGTGTCACCCAGCAGGAATCAGAGAGACACAGTTTAGTGAAAGCCACGGGCTAATCTTCAGTGTTTCTTTGAAATATTATTTTTGTTTTTTAGCTAGAGTTGGTTTTGATTGTGCTGCAGTTGTCATTACTGGAATGGGGCACATTTTTGTTATTAGAAGGCAATTATTTGGAAGCTGCACATCAGTGCTTTAGTGATACATACATGTGTACAAGACAAAGCATGCACATATGTGTGTTTGTGAGTGCACAAAATTTTTAATAACGATGCCCAGAATTCATGTGATTTGCAGACCGATGTATTCCTCTGGTACATTTTGTATATATTTGCTTTTTTTCTCCCCTATCAATTTTCTGGTTTGTATTAGAGAAGGAAAACTTGATTTTGATTTTTTTTTTCCTTTTCTTTCTTTTCAGAAGTACTAACCCTGTACCCCCTTGCTTGATGACTCATTCCCTTCTCCTTCACACAAAACACCCTTTCAACAGTTTAGCAGTGAAAACATTAGGCCTGTCTCTTGGTCACAAGGTTATTGTTTTCATATCTCTTGGAGCAAGACCTTGGGATAGCTCCACTGACAAATTAGCAGTCGTGTTGAATGAACAATTACACCAAGGCAGTATTAATCTGGGGGCCTAGTTAGAGCAGAGAAGGTGCCTGATTTCAGTATAGGAGGAGGTGCTGAGAGGAGAACCTATGTGATCTCATTAGATAAATTGTGGGTTCTCATTAAATCTTTAACAGCTATGTATGTTTACATCAGCTTTCCTAGAGGAATGCCTGGTACTCAAAGATAACTGGAGATTTTTCTCACTAAAACTGGACTTTCTTATATAAAAAACCCTTGTGAGGTAGACACTTTTCTCCTCTTTTTGCCTCAGTGTAGACATCTACATAGGAAATGGGTTTACCTCCAAAACAATCTTTTAAATGAATGAATATGTTATTGTAAGCCTCCTACCACCTCCAGGCTGAGGGACCTCAGGAGCATTCCCATGAAATTCTACTGTTTTCGGGGTATTTTTGTGAAATGCTGATGAAATGAGAAGCTTCAGACATTCTAGCAACAACTGCTCCGGAAGAGGAAAGTTAGTGCTTGCCTTCAATTTTCACAAGCTGGAATCGTGCAGGAAAACTGACACCGAAAATATTTTCATATGTACCCTCGCAAACCAAAACTGCTGAGTTTCACACGGCTGCTCTGCTGAAGAGCTCTGCTTCCTGCGTGGGAGTTGTACTTGCTGACTTACACATCAAGGGAAAATTGAGCTCACTTCCAACTGGCGGATCCCCGTCCTGAGTGCAGCCCTCTCTCTTGGAGGCACCTGAGTGAAGCCTCCTGGCCCCACAGGTGGTGGCAGACAGCTTTACACCTGCCAAAGCTCTAATATTGCTGGTCATCTGCCAGCCAGAAAGGACAAGTCCTCCTCTTCCAGGCTAGGGCTGCAAACAAAGAAGAGATAGACCCAGAAGGGCGGGGAAAGAGAAGGAAGACAAAGACGTCTGCTGTCAGACCAGGAACATCTTTTAAATAGTTGCAAGTCAACATTCATTATTTCATTTGGTTTATCCTGACAGGGAATTAAGCACAGCTACATGCTGAGTGTGTATGTACAAGATGCCACATTGATACCCATCACATAAATCCCTCATACGGAAATGAAGGGCCTTGTGCAATGGATCTGAACCTTTGGGCCACAGACTGGGTTTTCTTAGTTGCTTTCCTAATATCTCCTATATTTGTCCCAAGGATGCACAGCTAAGCAAACCCCTAATTGAAGGCTCATAGCAAATTCTACAGATACCCAGAGGCCAGACATAGGTGGAAATGTGGGAATTAGGTTATTGCGAGCAATGTGACTAAAATAATCTTGGTGTAAAGCTACCTCCTTAAACTGTCAATTTTTTGGAATAGTGAGACCTGTTGCTAGTGGAATGAGTACAGGAAAATGGTTTTTGTTTTGTTTTGTTTGTAAAATAAAACTTCTTTTTTGCATAACTTTGCACTCAGAAATAACCCGTGCCTCCAAATTTGAGTGTCTGAACCTCTGAGATCCTCAGCTACATCCCAGCGACCCAACAACATGCACTGTTGAGACTTGCATGTATAAGGTTTGTTAAGAGTGCAGCCATTTTGGGGGTTACAAACTATGCACTTCAAAAAGAAGATCACTCCACTGAAAATGCAAACCTCAAAAATGCCTGTGAGAGAGGGCAGCATCTATCTAATGCACATGTACTTGGTCTTTTCACCATCGATACAACTTGCTATGCCACAGATACGTATGGCCTATAAACAGGAGCATGTTAATATCTATTTCAATACTTTGGCGGTCTGGGCTGTTTCAGTTCTACTTCTTTCCTTAACCTCAAAATGAGATTAGAGCCAGACTCATGTCAAGTGTCCCACAGCTAACCTCTAAACTAATTTTTTATTGCCTTGAAGAGAAGGATTGAGAAAAATATTTATAGGCCCTGGAAGAATAGTAAAAGTTTGCAAGCATTTAGGGCTTTTACTCAATAAACCTTTATGTGCCCTTCACGCACCCATTCAGCTCTGAGAAAAAGTAAAAAATAAAAAAAAATTATAAAAAGCACAGGGAAATCGTGCTTTGACAGTTAGTTGAAAATCTCGTAAATTCCAGATAAAACCAACACTCACACTTTGTAGGAACCCATCTGTAGTCTGACTATTGTACAAGCACAAAAACAGGGAGAAGAATTAGGATGGTTCAGGCTTCTCTTCAGACTTCTCACTTATCCCTTTCCATTTAGGCCAAAACACCCTCAAACCTTTTTTAAACTGTTTTATAATCTGTGCCCAGCTTCTCTGTGATTCTTCTCATTTGTTTCCTTTTGGTGCTTTGCATCAACTGAAAGTTTGGTCCTTATATCTGCAGTCCCTGAGTGATCATCTCTCTTCCATTCCCACCTCCTGACTACCTGACATCTCACTTTTCCTATCTTCTTCTCTGCACTTCTTCACTTTCCATGATGCTTCATTTTCTTTCTCACAGACTATGACTTTAAAACACACTTCTTCCAGGGAAACCTCCATGAGCCTTACCTCCTGACTCACCTGTGTGCTTTCAGTGTTCAATCCTAATCCTCTTTTGGGGTTTGCTGTGCATTGTGGTTGCAAGGACCTTCTCACCTTATTGCTTGCAAACTGCTAAGCTCATCTGACTTGCAAAAAAATAGCCAGGTTTAACATGGGTCTTGGTGCAAAGAATGGACACAAGTTTTTCTTCCTCTGTTTCAGCAGTCACTGCTTTCCTTCCACTTTTCCTCTATCCTCATAGCCCTGCTGAATAGGCTTCTTCAGCCCATGGCCCCATGAGCTCATACTGTAATCTCATGACCAGATCAATGAAGAGCACTGCTCATATAAATTGCATAGTTATTATTAATTAAAATTAAAAGTAAAAATATTTGTAACTTCTCTGTTAGATAAGGCACTGATTTCCTATAAAGAATAATGAGTAACATAAACAAAAAGCTAAAAAAATCCTAAGAGGGCAAAAACTACCCCCATAGTTATTATTGGGATTTTGTTGTGGGGTTTTTTGGAGGTTGAAACAGAACATGGGACAACACTTTGCTGATACTCATATGAAACACTGTAAAAGCCCAGACCAATCCAAGCAGGTAAGAGAAAGTACAGAGGAAAGGAAAAATCAATGCCTCACCTTGGGAAAATAGAGCTCAGAAGCTGAGAGATGAAATGTCTCGCAGAGCAGACCTCAAGGCAGAGCTGAGAACTTAACATAGGCTGGTATTGGTTGATCCTTTTGGTATAATTCATGCAAAATCTAGTTCATCAAGTGAATATAAAATATTCAATAGCCTGAGAATCCTCCACTCTGCAGTGCTGGCTGTGGAAATGTTGACTTGTCAATAAATCGTTTGGACAGGCTACCCCAGACCTTGCCCATGTGTTGAAAATACACTTTCATAATAACATGCCATTTCTCGCATAGCGGTGATCGGGACAAGCATACTCACGCTCCCTCTTCTTTAAAATTGGTCTAACTCCAAATCCAAGGAGAGCACAATGCACGTTTCAGAGGCCAAGGAGACAGTATGCAGGAGACACTGGGTAGAGCAGCCACAGGTCCGTTTTTTGCAGCTCTTCAGTGCACAATGAATTTCTGTAGTTTCACTGGCTGTGGCTTGTCTGATTCGGTTACAGTCTCAAATATGATCTGATTCCTGGGGGGATACTTTTTTTCCTGGGTAATTTCTCGACTCAGCTTTATACTCTCATTTGTCATTTGCAGTAAATATACTGAATTTCAATTTTTATTTCTTTGCAAAAGTATGTCCAGGAGGCTGCATTGGCTGACAGTTGCACCAACATGAATCCTGCTGGCAGCTGGGTGAAAATCCCATCTCGTCTGGGGAGGGAGGTGAGGTCAGGCTGTGACACAGGACCCTGCCATGCTGAAGGTGTGTCTGCAACTTGAGATTCATTTCCTGGCCTGGTAGCAAAAGTAGGTCCATTGCAAAGGAGTTTATATGCAACTTGGTCTGCTCAATCTGTATCCTTCTCTGATGCAGAAAAAGAAGGGGGTTAAAGCAAAACTCAAAAAAGGGCAGAACTGCAATGGAGAATCCTCTCTCTGCTCTGCCACTCCACACTGTGTGGTAAGTGTCTGAGAGAAAAACTTGGAAGAGAGTTCTCATCTTTTTAAATTAGTTGTGATGAAATTGTTCCTATAAAGCTGAATTAAGATTAAAAATAATGACTATGATTAGGCCTACTCCAACATGAAAACAGGAGCACATTTCTGACAAGAAAGACAATGCAACACACAACCCATCTATCAAGGGATGGGGAGATTCTTCATCCCTAGCTATCCTCTACATTGAAAACAAGAAACAAAACAGGGTGATTTTTCAAAAAACACCTCAGCAGTCTGGGCCTTGGAAAAGCACACTGAAAGCCAACAAAGCCATGGTTTTCCCCAGATGCCTAAACAAAGTGAGGAAATTGCTGGATAATAATACATCAGAGCTCCACGGAAGCAGAGAGCTCTTCCCTCTTGAAAGTCTCACCATGAGCAATAACAAGAACATGGGGGATTGCTCTAAGCCCTGTCTTCAGAGGCATTCAGAGTCTTGAGAATATTTCGAAGCACCTGAAATCCACAACTTCCACTACCAGAGAGTAATGTATGGACCTTTGCAAAAGCGTGGTTTTGCAGACACATACAGAGGTTGCCCAGGGAAGCCAAAGTCAGGGTCAACCACTTCAGCAGAACGAGGACTCCTCCCCAACACACTGCAGGGTCATTTTCCACCCAAGTGACACTAAACGAAATGGTAGCGAGAAAAGAAACACAATGGGAGAGACAGGGCAAAAGATGTGAAAAAGAGCAGCAAGTAAATTGGAAGAAGTACAAACAGAGAGGAGGAAATTCAGGGAAAGTTGTGTCTCTCCTGCTTGCTTCTTCCAGACACAGCAAAGTTATGTCTGAAAAGTGATGAATCAGGGACCACAGGCAAGGACAGGAGCAACAAGGCTCAACTGTATGACCTGAGGCACGGACAGGAAAGTAGAGCAGAGAGAGGGAAAGCACAGAAAACTGTCAGATTTCTGTGGGCATTACCATGCTGTGTGTGCTCTTCATAAAACATTTATTGCGAAGGATGCCTCTCTCCTTTGATTTGGGATTCAGAACCTCAACCAGATTTAGACCAAACATTTTCTTTCTCTCTTTTTCTTTGTCCTCCATCTAATTTTAATATAAATTAGGAAGACATGTACACCCCCCGCCTCCCACCCCATATTAGTCTACAAAGAGCAGATAAAGAACACATACCCAGGTCCCTAGAATTTGGGTTTCTCCTTGATTTTAACAGCTTAATTTGAACAGTGATTAACAAATAAATGAACCCTTTGCTCATCGCAACAGCATTAACATGTGAGCATGAAGAAGCGCTTATTTATCTTGGCAAGACTCAGAGCTGGGATAAATGATTCCAGCTGAAGATAGAATTATGTCTCTCAACTCCAAGCTAAATTTGGGGCCAAATATGTACTCCCTTTACTGCAGTAAATGTCACTTTCCTGATCCTAACACATCAGTTCCAGTGTATATTGATGCAATCCACTGCAACAGCAAAATCACTACCGCTGTAATATTGCTCCCATAAAGCGCTGGATAGAGGCCTGATCGACTGCATCGGACAACAATTACCTCAAATCAAATTCTCTCTTTCTGGACAGTGGTGTAAATGAGGAGTATCTTTACCGCAGATCGATGGAGCCACAGCAGAGGCAGTCAGGGAGGAGGAGGGTGATAAGCAGAGAGAATGTGCTCATTTCCATTTTTGCCCAGGGAAGCACGAAACACTTCTGCTGCTCCCCAATAACTGTGCTCAAGAAGAAGAATCAACGCACCCTGCAATTATAAGCCTAAAAAGGTAATCAGTGGCCAGACGGCCCTAATAAAAGTAGCTGGGGCTTCTATCCTCACGCACAGTGTGTCTTGCCTGAAGCACAGAGCATTTGGCCAAGTCCCAGAGGCAGTCAAGTGAAAGGGTCTCACCTGCTACCTGCAATCAATCCTTGCCTACAGTGTCAAGCCGACCTCACCGGGGGTCATTCGGCAAGGCTGAGCCATTGCTCTGTGTTTGTCAGGGGGGATCGGTTCAATGCTTCCTGTAAGGGTCAGTGGCAAAGGCTGGCAGTAATTTTCAGCTAGGTATGTGGAGGGGGGGATGGAGCCTGAGGCAATACTGGCTTCAATAAATACTTAAGGAATTTAACAATCCAGTGCAGACCCTGTGTCAGTGGATGATGATGATGTGATGGAGCTCTTGCTCAGTATTGCAGAGCTCTGTCATTAAACATCTCTGCTGCAGGGAGCAGCAGGGCAGCCATGCCATGCAGGCAATCTGATACACAAATGGTGTGCCTCATCTATCGAGTTTCTCCAGATAATCAGGATCAGCACCCACTAACACCATCAGTGTCCTGGACGTACAACACTGAGCTGACTCATGTCAATGGAAAAAAGAGGCCAGTGGTAATGTTCTGGCCAAAATTGCGCCACATCACAATACAGGCATTACTCATGCTGGGTCATTTCTTAAATATAGTACAATCATGCAATATGCCTAGGCCTACATGGTAAGTAAGGGCTCTTTTGTATTTTTTTAAACCCAGGAATTAGATTTGATTTTTTTTTTTTTATAGCCTTAAAGGGCTAGAGATTTCAATAGAGGTTTCCATTTTGCAGAAGGAAGGCACAATAACTACAGGAAAAAAAGGAGATTTTCTGGGCATAGAGCCAAACCAAGACACAGGTCACCTGGCTCGTATAATCTTCTGTGCCACAGACTCCCCATCTGCCTTCTGGCAAGTCATTTATTCTACCCTCATCCTTTGTGCTGCAGCTGTAAGTGGGATAATAACACATCTCTACATCATAGGGCAAATGTGAGGATAAGCATGATGGTGTCAGTGCAACTATTGCATAATGTGTTGGTGGGCTAGAGGGATTACTGTCCCTAAGCACTCCCTGTGAGCTGCACAGCCCTCTGAATGATCATCTCTGGTTATTTGTACCTTGTAAAGACTAAGCTGAAGCTTCAGCATTGTCTGTCACAGGTTTTACACATACCAAGACATTCTGCACACTGATCGGATTGCAGCAAGTTAAAATTCTCCGCCGAAAGTAAGAGATCAGCCCTGCAGGAGATGATGGGGTTCAGCAAAATTAAATGATGTGTTTCTCAACCAGACAAATAAAGAGGGATAGGCTAAACTGAGTGAAGAATCTTTGTGTACCAGCAGCCGCTGCTTCTGATGAGGTTTCTACTGCCTTAGATCTGTCATCAGAGCTGGTTGTGGGAAGGCATTTGGACTTCTTTCAGTTCAAATGGGTCAAATGAGCAAAAATCTCTGATCACAGTAGCATGAACAAGTGCAATTTAGACTAAAATGGGCCTGGGAGAAAAACACAAGCAGGTGAGTGAGCACCCTAGGCTACTGTTGGTGACAACTGCTGGTCTGAGCTGGGAGTTTCTAGGAACAAAGGTGGAAGTTTTCCTAGGAACTTCCACCAAGGTTTCCAAAGTGCACAACTGCCCTTAGATGCAGCACTGCTTCTAAATGAACTTTCTTTCTGTAGGCAAACTGTACCACTCATGAATCCCACCATCTTGTAGGCCAAAGCAGAAATGAAGAATAAGGTTGTAAGTTGCACATTGGTAAGTGTGTCTCAAAGATGATATAAGCCAGTGTGACATACAAGCTGATGAGGCCAGAAGCAACGGTAAATTACAAAGAATTTTTGGCTTGTCTATACTAATTTACTAAATGAAGCTAAACCTATTTAAACAAGGCTTAAACCATTTTAAGTGTGTTGAGCTGGCACCAAAGTAAGTTGATCCACTTTCATTGATTTAATTACACCACTGTGATTTATAGACCACGCTGTTGTCTCTTATACCCTTAGACTTCTTTAGCTTCACCTTCATATTGGATTCATAAGGGAAGAGGTTTCCAAAATATTTGTTTTTAATGTAAATTTAATTATGGATGCCATGGGAGTGGGCAGCCAGCATCCCCCCAGGCATCCCACAGTATGGAGATTAGATCTCTAGTGCTACATTGAGAATCTTTCCAGCTGCTCTTCACAGTGCTGATAGCATCACCTCAAATGTACCCAATCTGAACCCAAAAGGGAAGAAGAAATGAAATTTGCACATGGCTCAGAAGATTCAATAATTCACGATATTTCATTAGACAACATCTCCATTAGGAGCCTGACATTTATATTCATGGTTGAGCGGAGGGATAACTTATGAGTTATCTCTTCTGTCTTTGTGAGTGAAGATTAATGTCATAAACGCTCAGCAATCGTGTATCATATATATACACACTTATATACACTCAACATGCATTATTTTTATCTCCTATGATCTTCAGGAGTGAAAGCACTTGAGACAACAGTTTAGGGGAAAAGCAGCTTCTGAATGTTGTCAGACTGTGCACTAACCAGGGGAAAAATTGTGTCATCAGTTGAACAATCTAAACAGTAGGCGTATATCAAGCCAGGGAGAGTGGTCTGTGCTGAAGCTGTTGTACACTTGCACTATTTAATATGCTGTGTATAACTCTAGAGGCTCTGTCCTAAATGGTGAGCCTATTCTTTGTGTGAAATGGGAAGAAGAGGAGGGAGAGGCAATTCCCTTCCATCTTCCAGCTCTCAGAGGGCTTGAGCTCAGTAGCATCAAAGCCCATTCTTGCATAACTTAGAGATGTTTGACTGAATTTCTAAAGAAAGTGATTGCAGCTAGTGACTGCCATGGCTTAATCACTGTGCACTGTGCTTCACCCTCTTACTGTCTCCTATGCCAAAAGGCTCTGCGGTAAAGAACAGGGAATGCCAATTTTGTGCCATCTGGGGATTTCCCTAAGACAGCTTTCTGGCTGCTTGAGATGGAAGCAGCTGAACTCACAACAAAGCTTGCACAGTCCAGGACTTGTTTCTAATGAAAATCTATTATAAGCATTGTATAAGGAGAGTGCGTAATAAACACCATTTATCACATGGCTCTCAAATTCATTACTGAGCTCTCGCCTATTAGCCTACAGATTTATAGACATCAGGATCCATGGCCAAAAGGTGCTGTGTAAGTGCAAATAGTTATGGTTGTTGGAAAGATCCTCTTGGATTATCCAGTCCAGCCACATGCATTCCCGCAAACGCATAAGCAGGTTCAATGATCTGATACAAAAAATCACTGCCTCATATTGTCTGAGATGACTGATGTCTCTTGAATTATTTTCTTGACTGTGCTTTTCATCTTAATTAAATAGGCTGACTGGTCCATGCCAAGAGATAGAACAGGCCAGATTTTTTATTATTTTGGCTAGTAAGATCTATTCCAACACAAGTGGGTCCAGTGCAAGTTTCTCATATAACCAAAAAGACAGCCTCCTACAGGATTCGACTGTATATTCACTGATCCAAGTGATCTGAACCCCTTTTTAATCTGTTCCTTGTCATCCCCGCACCCAGCTTGCACAAGACAGCTAATTTTAGGTAGTTTAGATAGATTTTAATTTCGTTTGCTGAACTGCACAGACATTCCTTTGAAGTATTTGAGACAACAAAGACCAGGAAAAATACATTAAAAAATTCAGATTAAAGCTCTATTCTTGCTCTAATTTGTGTGTTACTTAGGCAAAACAATAGAAAAATCTAGGGGTTATGTCAGTAGCTGATAAAGAGCAAAAGCTCAAATCCAGGCAGTTCATCTTCAGCTAGTAAAGGTCTGACCTCAAAATGCATTCTGGGTTTGCTTGACCCATTGCAGTGTGATGCAGAAAAGCCCCAGCTCTGCCTAAGGGAAGCAGTATGGCCATTTTGCTGCAGCATTTTTCCCAAGCTAGTTATTTCCACTGCAGATCAATCATATCATCTCCCATGCCCTTAGAGGAGCTCCTGTCCCCTGTCCCAACGAGGTACCCTGGCAGAGCTGCCAGTGCAGTGGGCTCTGGCACAGCACTGCTGCAGCAGGCTGGCAAATCAGGCCCTTTTGATGCAACACTTCTCTCTTCAACAGAGATGAATGATTTTAAAGAGTTTAAAGGGACGCAAAATTAAAACCTGTACCCACAAGCTGTTATATGCCCTTCTGCATATTTAATTTATTTTTCTAAGGAACACACATTTACTTTGCAACCAAACACAGAAATACCTTACTTAGCACCCTGCTTTTAAAAACAATACCCTATCACTGTTTGTTGTTCTCTCTGGAAAAATTTCTAAGCCCATTTGCCCACATGGGCTTGTGTGAGTGGGAGATGCCACTGTGCAAATCCATCCTGCAGCAGGGTCCAGAGGCTGTGAACACTTTTTCTGCGTGAAATTAATTGAGCTCCAAGGGTCAGCAGGTTACAAGTAGGCTCATTATGACAAATGATTTCTGTCTGAGTAGGAAGACCTTTGGGGTCAGTTCAGGATTCTGCCTAAATTTTGTAATTACGCCTGCCTCAGGCCTTAAACAAACTAAGTGTCCCTTAACATGTGGAGGGAGGCAGCCTGGAGATTAAGGAACAAGCAGAAACAGCCTTGGCTTAGTCTGGCAGGACAGATTTTTAGCTGAATCTTGTAAATAAAACCCCTGACAAGCTCAACAGAGCTGGAGACAAGCTTAGAGCCTGACAGGGAAAGATCTGGATTCTCGAGGAACTCTTTATCCCTGCAATGATTACAAGAAGTCCAGCTGGGAAAAGCTCATCATAATTTCTACTCTGCCTGCAACGGAGACGCTTCACTTTGCCAAACCCAGAAAGGATAATATGCTGCAAAATATGCAACTCGATTGTACGTGGAGCTGTATTAGTAACTTCAGGGCTTAGCTTGTGACTCATAGATCTGGCTGGACGGAGGAGTCATGTGCCAGAAAACCAGGCCAGGTTCTAACATCAAATAAAGTCACTTACTTCAGTCTTCATGTGGTGCTTTTCCTTTGCTGACAGCACTGGAGGGCTAGGGGTGGGTATGGCCCCTTGCCCTGGTCTCTGCCAGGGAGTCTGACTGGTGCTTCAGCAGGTGGCAAGGAGAGGGACAGGACTGTCCCTGGGCTGGGACTCACCTCCCCAACTTCACTGTCTACAGGTTACTTGAAGTTAGTCAAAGTTATTCACCTAAGCAAATTCAAAAGAGGAGGGGTAGACACTTCCAAAGCATGATTCATCCTGTCCTGAAATAGATGGGAACAATCCACTTTGGAGAATACTCCTCTAGAGGAAGTCTAGGCTTCCTGAAGCTTGGAGAAGCATCTTTAAATGAGGTGAGATGGAGGCACCCAGGCTGGTCCACCCCAAACTCTGGAGAGTCAGCCCAAGCTGTCCAACCTTAGACAACACCAGTGGGAATGCTGGGCATGCTCAAGTGCCCCAGCAACATCTCATACAAAAGAGCTGCTTTCCAGTTATTTTACGTTATGCTCCTATGCAAAAGCTGTCTGTAGGCTATTCCTCGAGCTCAGAAGGGGATGCAAAATGTTTCCTCATGCTGCTGGCCAGAGGGACGCAGCTGGGTGGAGAAATGAGCAGTATGAAGAAAAATGCTTTCCTGGAAGTCTCCATTAGACTACAATACCTGATGGTGGCCACATGAAATATCAATTCATTAGTCTAATTAAGTTGTATATCTATGCACATAACATATATTGCTACGATTCTAAATATATGTGCAAGATATTTCATGAAGCGCACGGCAAATATCTAATGTTGTTTAAAAACATTCACTTTGAAACCATTATTGGCTCTGAAAGCTGAGTTCAAATTTTAGGATTTAAATCTGAATTTCTAGGACATTTACCCCCCATATTCTTTCTCCTCACTGTAGTTTTAAGTTAGATATTTGTATAATTCAAAGTTTGGGATGAAAAATAAACTGACATTCAGGTATTTCCTTCAATATTTGTTTGAAAATCAGGCTAGTTATTTCTCCCAAATCAGGCTCCCTATTATGATTTGCAGCATTTCATTCATTAGTCTTTTCTTGTAGTACATTTTCTACTAATTCTGAAAAACCATAGGAACATAGGATTGCTTGAATATTTTAATTATTCATGTAAATTAAAGAGACAGAATAAAAATTACTTATTCAGAGAAAATGTCTTTCTGTCTTTCTCATAACACTCATAAGAGCAGAGTGGTTTTTATGTCATCATTTTTCACTGGTCTTTTATTATGCTTTATTGCACTCTGATCACCATGGACACTTAAAATACTCTACAGACAAACAGATTCATGGTTGGTTTTGAATACTTATGTAATTGTGTGTGTCTGTGTGAAATTTTTTTGCAATGATTGCATGATTACACTCTGATCTGAATTGGCAGCACAATATAGGAAGGTTTTAAAATCACATTTAATGCAATTTTTATAAACTCAGATGATGTTAATGATAAGATAAAAATGTCAAATTTATTTTTAGCAATGGAATTGTGAGTATATTTCACAGAATTTTATTCTTAAAAAATCTTATAGTTGACTTTTATGAAGCTTCTGGGTTCTTTTCTATTTTGCAATAATTTTGGATACTTCTGATATCTTAGATTTAAACTTTTCAGTCTCATTTTTGAAGCTGTCAGATAACAAGTCAACTCTTGTACACACAGTGAAATGACAACTGTTAAGTAATACTGGCCAGAGTAACCTAGGGAAATGCTCTGCAGATATGCCTAGGACTTTTTCCTATAAATAAAGATGATCTCAGTTGGTTTTGGGTTTCTCAGAGAATGCAGTTAATAATGTGTGATGATACTATTTATAGTGTCTTCCCTGCGCAGATCCATACAATGATATCCAAAGAGGCTGGCCTCGTCTTTGTTTTGGATTTCAAAAGCAATTCAGATACTTAGGCTAGGCATGCAAGTCCAGGAGGAGGTGTCCAGGACAGGATTCAGCCTACTTTCCTCCAAGAGAGACAATGAGGAAACAGAAAACATGAGGTACCAGGCAGGAGGCGAGCATGTCCTCCAGCACGGCCCGGGGACAATGCTGCATCTCCTTTTCTGAGCAGACTCTCCCTGTGGTCTTTGGCAATTACCTGTGCCCAGATTTTTAGAACTGGGCACAGGCAATTCCATGTTTCATTTGCCCATATAATTACTGTAATTGTGACCACAGTTGTGGTAATTGTACATGCAGACAATCAATTAGACATCCAGACTGGAAGATGGCACTTCCTCTACTGTGCTCCAAACAACATTTTCAGCTATACCTTGCTGGCTGAGCACCTACAGTAAGATCTCCTTACTCAAAGCAGCATTGTGCAGTACACGCTATCTTCCTCTGGCAGAGAATTACGCTATACAACCTAATCAGTCATTTCCCTTCAGTCCCCCCAAATGGCGTCTTTTGGAAACAGCAATGCAGCTAGTGATTGGCAAATCCGTCTAGTTTGTGATGTGCCAACACTTGAAGCAAGAAAACAAACAAAAATTACCAATGAAGCTGTTAAGGCAGGAAACTCTATTAAGAACCCAAGGGAGAAGTTGCTTCCCTGGTTACATATAATATGCATTATGTAGTCTTATTGTACCCAGCAATGGTAATGAAAGTCCCTGGAGGATTGTGTCGTCTGCTGGCCTACAGCCAGATCTGTCACACTGAAAGTACTCTTCTACCCTGAAAAGTGTTGGTAAAAAATAACATCTTTTGGTTTCACGTTTATGGTCTCTTAATGATCCAGTATATCAGATGTATTCAGCTTACAAGTGAAAACAGTGCTGAGACAGAGGTTTAGGTCTTGGTGTGGTTTCCCTCTGCCCTGACTGCTAATCCTGGGAGCTAGAAATGACCATGGAAGCATCCAGCAAAGCTTGCTTTTTCATGTGGTGTTGCTTTCAGTAAAGGCTTTTATAGGCCAGATCATATCCTCAGGTTAGGTCCCTTCAGTGCCTAATCTTTTTGTTTCTCCTTCAGTTTCATATTTATCAGGAGGATTTGAACAAGTCTACATGATGGGAGTTCAGTGTCCTGTGATGCCGGAGAGAGAGGGGCTGTGTGCCTGCCTTAGCCATATCACCTCAACAGGGTCAGTAAGAGCTAAAAATAGTATGTCTTCATTTTTTAGCCATGAAAATGTAGTGGAATAAACTTCTGCTGAATTCTATAGGATGATTTAAAAACCTCATATGACGGCACACTTAAATTCTATATATAGGCTATTAGATTAATAATAGCACCCTATTGATCCAGAGCTTTCCCCAAACCCAAAGTCAATACATAGAAGAGCTCTCATTGACTTCCTCTAGCTTTGGATCGTTTCTTTTTGTCTTAGCTGAGGAGTTTTCCAGAGGGGATAAAAGAACAGTAGGAAATAATTGTATCTTGAGGGACAAGGAAGTTGAAACCTTGGTCTCATGTGATTTGTTCCAGTGACAGACTTTGAACAGAGCTGGGCAGAAGTTTGCTTGATTTTTGTAAGTGCTGATTTCTATTAGAAAATGCTATTTCAATTAAAAAGGTCTTTTTGGAGGAGAGGAAAGAATGAAAGTCCATTCTGAAAAACAGGAAAATAATGTGACATTTTTCAGAGCACAATGACTTTTCTTTTTCATTTCATTCAAACCTATGTTTTAAAATGGACTTTATGTGAAATAGTAAAAGATAGAAAGGCAAAAAAAATCTGGCTGGCTCGGGAACCAGAACATTTCAACTAACCCTGAAGTTTCCTTTGTGAAATGTAATTTTGCAAAATTACAGAAGAAATAACCTAAGTATTTCAGAAACTGTTGAGGTAAATATAGAAAAACACATTTTTAACATGTTAATTGGTGATTGTGCAATTTGCTTTTCATTCTACACATTACCTCAAGATGCATTTTACTAACTTCAAGTGTGTCATGTTTTTAAGATACTCTTTGGAATATGGACTATCATTTACTATGTTTTAAGAAGCTATACAGAAAAGTGAGTTATTGCCTCATGGTACTGAAAATTACTCATGAAAAAAGTCAAATAATATTGTCAGAAAAGAAGGAAGGAGAGCTAAAATGGTAGACAAAAAATACAAATAAGGATTTAGAGGAATATCAGCAAAAATCTTAAAATTAGTATTATAAGCACCATAAACAGTAATGTCAGCACACTCTCTTGCTACAATTAAAAGCCTCTTGGGAAAAGTGACATCAAAAGGAGCAGAGATTAATTACACCACCCTAAACGCAGTGGGATAGGTAGCACCTTTCTGCTCTGTGCTCAGTACAAGGGACAAGGAGCTCCTGGGCAGTGATGGAAAAGGAGAAGCTACTGCTGGAACCCAGTCCCCCAGAGAAACGCACAAACTGAGGAAATCTGCAATCCCAGCTCCTAGGATCTCTCTCCTTAGTACCGGTGTCTCCTTTAGCAGTCACCTCTGCCTTGACCCACTGACCGCTCTTGCTGCATGTGGTGTTTTAAGGAGTCAGACAAAGGAAGGGTGGCTAAAAAAATCTCCTGGATTGGCTTTCAACCACTTGCTATCATAGAAAAACAAAAGCAGAACTTGATCTTTTGTTGTTGTTTTGGGTTTTTTTTCCCCTCCTTTTGAAAAAGGGATTCCTCATCCTTACTGCTCCTTTATATTCTAACTGCCCCAGCTGGAAACCTTCTAGGCCTTTTTTAAAACAGGATTAAAAACACAGTTTTCTGCATTAGCACAGCTCAAAAGGATAACCTCAGCTCTTTTCTCTGCCAGCCAGCTTTTTAATCCTGAATCACATGTCACTTCAAATTATGAATATGATTCTCATGTCCCCCTCGGGCCTAAATTTCACCCAAGTAAATCCTCTCATTCAGCAGCCGGAGAAACGTGTCAAAAGCAGTGATCTTCAAGCACTGTGAGTGCTCTGGGAGAGATCAAACTGTCCCAGTCTGAACTCTCTGAGTGCCAGGCATCTTTTCCCCTCCCGCTTATTGTTGTTGACACCCTGCATCCCCCCTTACTTCTCCCTTGGTCTGAAAGCCTGGGATGGCAAGAGAGAGAAAAAATAAGTCCCTTCTTAATTCTAAATATATCTGGGATTTATCCTTTCTGCACTTGTGGGGGCAGAGGGAGAACAAAGATGCATGCATGAACTGGTTCTGGGTAATGAGAAATTAAACCACCTGATAAAGCACTGCTTTCTTTCATCTCCTAGTACAGATCTCTTCTGATATGATCAGCAGTCAGACGAGTGAACTGGCTAAACGGCCCTGATTTCTGAGCCAGCCAGGTCGGTGTCACACTCCATTTGAAGAAGGAAGCCCTTCCTCACCTGGTTTCTCTCCACTGGACAGACCGCCCCCACTCCTCGAGTGTCTTGCAAACTTAAAACATCCTTGTTAGAGAAAATGTGCATTTCCAGCTCTGGTCTACAAATAAAGAAATTAGGATTGCATCTTGTAAAAATTACTTAAAAACTGAGGATCAAGCCTGGAATAAGAACTCTAGAAATCTACACATTGGGTTCTGGAGGTATTTGACATTAGGTCAAATGTCTTCTCAAGAACAGGAGACCTTCCCAGATCAGAAGAAGAAGTCTTATCTCTTCAGTCTCTTCAGGGAGACTAGAGCTCAAAGGACCATGTTGAGCTTTCCTTTTCCACTCTGCTCCCAGTATAGCTTCTTCCTCTCCAAAAAGGACTATATTATTGTTTTTCTTATGTCTAGATATTTGTTCCTTTCCCAAGATGACTGTGGCCATTGCCTTTGCTTACTCTGATGGTAGATGCTGCAACAAATCTCAAGGCAGGTGCCAAGGCTTTGCCCATCTTTTCCTATTGGGAGCTGTGAAGCATGTTGGTACTCTACTAGTGAGGGCCATCTCCATCATGGCAGGATGACTAAGTGCAAAGATGACCTTCATTCAGTCCTTTCAGAGCAAAGAACAGCGATGTTTGGTTTTGGTTCCAAAGGAGCCCCGTGTTTAGAAATAATAGCTTTGCTGAGGTCAGTTCCAATCCAGACATCTGAGTTCAGCTTTCTTCTGCAGATAGTGGAGACACAGTCCTGGTTTGAGGTCATCTCCTCTGAACACACTTTTTCATAGGTTCTCTACACTTTATCAGAAAAGATGTTTTGGTATGGTTTTAGATTTGAACTTTCTTAGGAGTTCTCCTTCCTCATAGGGGCTAAAGGTAAAGACAGACCCAAGACATCATGGAAGAGAGAGAGCACCCAAAACCACAGTGTGCTGTAAGTCCCCACAGCCGCATCACATGGCTGCAACAATATGGCAATTTCCCATTTGAAAATCAGTCAGACAAATGTTTTTTCTCCTGCAGAAGAATAAACACAAATGTGGAAAAGGACTAAGAGGGCATGTTTATCGCTCACTTACCTTCCCACGGTGAAGAAGCCACAGGAGTTATTACAGAAACCTCACCTTTCAAAACATTCCCATGGACATGAACATGCTACTGAACAAATATATATCCTGGGAGGATTTCTCATTCACTGGAAGATCAACTCTGATCCAGCCATTGCCTGTAGTTCTTGAAGTTTCAGCAGCAAAACAGAAACATAGTGGTTTACCAAGAGAGGTGGGCAGGAAACAGTTTTTCCAATCCACAAGCAATTCTCAGTTTAGAGTTTTCCCACCCTAATACTGTGTGAAAGGTAGAAATCTGAAACTTAAAAGGATTTAGATCATATCCACCAAATACTTTTTCTGTTTTTTCCTTTTTTTAAAAAACGGTTTGGTGTATAAATTTTAAATATTTTCTTTTAATGTCAAAATGGTTACTTTTTAAATATAAATGAAAGCAAAAATATTCTTCTTTAATTCATTCTCCTCCCCCCCGCCCTGCCCCAGGAAGACATTCAGATCACCACCTGTGATTTCCATCACCTGGTATTTTTCAATTTAAAATAATTGCCAGAAAAATCCAATCAGTATTTAAGGCCATGTTAATGACTGCCTTACTGCAACCTAGAGGTGGCAACAGTTTAGTGACTGCTCAGCTGTATGTAGAGAGTTTGTAATCCCTTAAGTAGTGCTTTGAGGCTTCCAGTAGCTAATATATGTCCACCACCATAGCAAGGAATAAAATGAATATTGCTTCCTTTATCGCTTTATGTTTAGTATTACAAAAGCTTGTAGAACTGAATTTCCAGAGTGGTGATTTTTTTCCCCTTCCACAGTTGGATGATAAATTTGTTTATCTTTGCTCTTGGCACCAAACTTTGTGAACATTTCTAAAAGAAACAATGAAAACTCACTCATAGTCTGCTAAATCAATACTCCCAGCGTCTCGTTCTCCATTGCCAATGCACCTTGTATAACCATTCACTGCTCTGCCTGAGTGGCAGTTCGCGTCCATTTTGCACTGGTCAAATGACTAAACCAGCTGCAAAGCAACAGAGTATCAGAGCTCTACCTCCTCCCTTAGATACCAATCTGAGCATCAGCTCTAAGAAGTACAGAGCTGAGGATGAGCCTTCATCCCAAGCCATCGATAAGTAGAAAGGATCAAAGTGAACAAGACAAAATGACAGGTGTACCCTCTCTGCACAACAGGGCTAAGTCATAGTATTTCAGTACAGTTGCTTCCTTAAACATAGAGCACAGAGACAGACTGGAGAAGATATGATTGCAGATGGTATGTGTAAGAGGATGTAGATTGAAATTTGACAGTCACTTTATAAATGAAACCCTGGCTGTATAATCTCCCTTCAGGTCTACTTGCTGCTGCAGAATAGTTTTCTGTGGGTAAAAATACCAAGTTTTCCAAAGCCTGATTTATGATTATTCTCTGCTAAAGTCTTAAAAACACAAAAATTATTACAGCTATTTGTATCTCATCCTGGCATCGTTGTTCTCCATTGCAGTAAGTGGAACTATCTTTTTTTAAAATGCTGGATCGAATCCATATTCGATTTATTATGTCTGAGGACTGCTGTTCTGTATTTTATAGCCTGTTGTTTACGAACTGTGCAGGGGGATAAAAAGTGCACAGTCTGAAAAAGTGCAGAAGTGTCATCATCATCCTTCTTTCTCCCCCCCACCCCCCAAATAGTGGCTCCTAAAGGCATCAGCTTTTTAGACCTTAACAGCAAAGCAGAGCACAAGAACAAAAATTAAAATCTCTTGTGGATGGGTGTTTGGCACCTAGGCCAAAAAGCGCCTAGCTCCAGAAGACATATGATGGAGATATGAGGGGGTTGAAGATGTACCCAGTTCTGCCCCCATGTGCTTTTACTGCTCTGCATTCATTTATTCTCTTTGTAATTTAAGTTTAGGGAGAAGGAGTGAACAGTCTGGTCCTGGGAGTGGGAAGCAACTCATGAAGAAGTGAAGGAGGGAGCATGTATCCAGCAGCGTTTCCCACCTGTCACCATATGAAAGCTTTGTGCATATACTTTATACGTGGCTTGCACCAGCATATTTCCATCCACATCCTAGAGCAGCTCTGATGTTGTGCTTTGTCCTTCGCCCAATAAACCCCTTATAGTGTGAGCACTGGTTTCCCAAGTAGCTGCAAAATATTTGTCTGAATTGGAAAGAGTGGGTTTCCATATTTTTAAAAATTTGAGAAACCAGTTTCCAGTTTAGTGCTTGCCAGTGATTCTTTATCCTGTGAACCTCAAAACCTTTCTGAAGAAGCAAACCAAACCTGCTAATGGGTTAGGTGGGTGATCCTGGATGCTGGCAGAGACAGAGGGAGAGGATATGTGATAAATAATGGCCTGGCAGGCTGTGACAGCCCACTGGAAGGCACGTACAAACTAGCTCAATGGGACTGAGAGCACATAAGGGGTTTTGGGACTTGTTCACCTTTCACCCTCTGATGGACCACAGTGAAACAGTGCACCATCTGTTGTGCACCACTGTTGGCAACCTTTTATCCTGTGACTCCCACAGTGGCACTGGTGCACACCCTTTCACACAGTGAAAGGTTTCTAGGCCACATCCTCCTCCAAAGAAAGAGAGAGAAAAGTGTGAGGTGCACAGAAACCATTCCTCCTCATGCAGACTGAGTTTACCAGGAGAGGTGAGTGGAGTCCCTTTGCTATGGTGCAGTCACAGCCTGTCCCACCATTCTGACCACAGCTGTGCCCACCCATGTTTTCCCCTCTCATGGGCACCAGGTTGTCAGGAGTGTAACCTTCAGTAGAAAGCAAAGGAAAACATAAAGAGAATTCAACCACTCTCACAGTCTTTTAGCAATAAAATCAACTTACTGATGAGTACTAGCATCTTTCTGGATAGAGAATAACTCTGACAAAGCTGAGCTGCTCCACAGCACTCCCAGCCTGGAAGACAGTTTTTCATGCTGTCAAGCCCTCGCCACCAGCCAGGTGCCACTGGGGAACGGAGTAGGTGCTGGGGGATTTACATTTAACTCCATACATCTCATCAAAGTGCCTCAGTTATGAATGTTGTTGACTCCTGGCTGAGTGGATTGGAGGGAGATTGGCTCTCACTGGGATGATTCGCGGGCAGATGCTTCGAGTTACACTCCCATCACTAGGATCCCAGCTCAGCTGCCTCGGTGGTATGGCAGGGATCCCTCCTTACCCTGTCTTTTAGGATGCAGTTAAAAAGACTTAAGTCTTATTGCCTTCACATGGCTAGAACACCCTATTAGGGTTGTCTCGAGTTTTGTTTCTGTCATATAAAAGCCATAGCAATGAGTGAACTAGTAAATGTGTACCTGTTGTTGAATACAGAGACTGAGGTTTTAGAATACATCCAAAACCAGTTTGGTCCCTAGTTCCCTTCAACAGCCATGCAAAGTAGAAGGTATAACTCTCAAAGATGTCTTTAAATGCCCCACATCAAAAGCTGTTAAATCTGCAAGATTACTCAATT
Source organism: Elanus axillaris (assembly GCA_026212715.1). Classification (NCBI taxonomy): domain Eukaryota; kingdom Metazoa; phylum Chordata; class Aves; order Accipitriformes; family Accipitridae; genus Elanus; species Elanus axillaris. Next base: position 20,021,248 of record JANZLQ010000009.1, on the reverse strand, counting down.
TTCTGTGGAAACAGGGTCCTCCAGTAGCAGATTCCCCAGGCCAGCATGCTCCTCTGCCTCACTTTGTGATACCAATCTCAGCAACATTATCAAAGTTAGGATCTCCTGGTAAGCCATTTCTCTGCAACAGGCTACATGCCAGCTCCCATGCTTGGCCAGGTAAAGATGGGCTCCTGAGTAGAGTAGAAGTCCCTGCACAAGCATGTTTGGATGTTACCAGCCCTCCTGGAAGAGACACAATGAATGAGGAGAGTGATGAGGCTATGACAACTCTTTCATGATTGTGCTTCATAGGTTGTGCTGTTTCTGACTACGGTAATCATTAGCATCAACTTCCACAACAGGTAGGAAGCCAGGGTTATTCACAGTATTATTTCACTTTGGAGCCAAATTGAACTATGAAAACATAATTATACTGTGAGTACATAATATTGTATTATTATGAAGATATATGGATGAATTTCTCCTATACTGAAGTACAGAAATCTCCTATATCGCATCACTGACTTGTGTAACAATATTCCTACAGGTAGACAATCACATTGACATGGTTTTTGCCCCTGGTCTGGTGAGATCATGAGAAAAAATCTTCACTCTGGCTCTCAAGCCCATCTGGTGTCTTTTTCTGTGATGGAACAGCAAAATACTTGTGTTTGGCTGTTTCAGAGAAAAAGACCAACAACAGAAAGCAGAGTGGTTTTGTAACATTATTTGTGTAATGACTTAACACTCAATGTTGTATAAGCAGCAGTATCACAATGTTAGCCTCACATCAAACAGATGGCTAGGGAATTATGATATCTGAAAACCGAGAGCATCTTCCATTTCTAGATGCCAGTTAATAATACAGGTGGTGCTGTATGAAGGGAAGAGACTTTGCTACAGCTTTGGGGCTCAACTAGTCCACAGGGTCCAATTCCCAGTTCAATTGCAGTCCTTTCCTCCCTCTCGCCACATAGACATCTGGTGTTATTAAAAGCTAGTAAAAGAACTGTTTTCAGAGCTAGCTCCCCAACATTGCATGTGTAACCATATGTGGCAATATAGCATTACATTAAAAATAAAAAAAAGACTTCTTACTGAAGATTGGCAACTTTTTTTTCAGCATCCCTTCTCTGTTCATGAGGTTATTGGTTCTTGTAACTGTTCTCATCTTCTGAAGCTATTTAATTAGATGTAGTGGGTGGATTTATTAAAAAACTTGACCACTCTGCTCTTTAGATAGCCATGACCTTATGTCTGAGTGTGGAAACCACCTCAAATCTAGCACGCTTAAAAAAAAATTAATTAAAAAATTCCTTTTTCCCTCTCTGTAGTGTATATGCTGGCCTTACTCCTATTGTGTCAACATGGACAGCTTCTATCACAATATGAATGATGTTAAAGAAGCATGTGAAGAGAAACTGGAGAAAAAAAACTGCTAGAAGAGATAGTGCAGCAATTCACTACAGCAACAGACCTCCTCTGGAGTCAGTGGATTGGAGTCTTGACTTACCCAGGGGAAACTGAGGCTGGAATTTAATTCACTCTTCTCAACAGCAATGGCAGTAAAGAAATAATGTTAGCTTCAGTGACCCTGACCTGAAGAGCATATCAGATTAATCTGTAATGTCCCACACTGGCAATTCAGATGCTAAATCTCTAAGGCATAGGGTGCTGGTGCTCAGGAATGGCATTTCTGAGCTTAATGGGCTGTGGAGCAAGGTGTGCCTCCTCCTCTTCCTCTCTGGGAGGACAGAAGAGATGAATTACAACATGCAGTGTGGAGGGAAAGAGGGGACAAGAAAAAAAACAGAGAGAAAAAAGACCTATTTCGTCAAGTAGCCTCCTTTGCAGCGGACAGGATGCACACAACAGGAAGGATGTGGACACTGAATAACTCATCTCAGGATTTCTCCACCATTAAGGAAATAGAGATATTGAAGTGTGGGTTTCCTTTGCATGCTATTCTAGTGAAAAGCAATTCAGCAATAAGGCAAAATGTTACTAACACTTTGCCGCTGCTAAAGGAGCAAATTTTCCCTCTCTTCCTCCCTCTGCCTTGCACCTGCTCATTGGGCTCACAATTCACCAGCACTCAGCAGGAAAATTAATACTTACTTCATGGTATGCTCCTTCATCACAGACACAGAAACACACCGTATATCTACTGCATGGCCACTTGGGCAAGAGTTTAATACAACTACTAAACATGGAAGGGAATAGTAAAGCAGGTCTAGCTACTAAACCTTCCTGGCAGATTCACAGTTTCTCAGAAATGTGGCTGGAACTGGATTTTGCCACCCCAATAGTGAAGGTCCCCAAGACCAAGCTGATGCCAGGATGACCCTGTCATAGGAGGGACCGAAATGGGAACAGGGAGTAATGAAAAGGTAGGTTTGCTGCTCCTGTTGCTCTTGGGGAAACCTGTGATAACGAAGGGGAAAGCAACAGATGTATCACTGCTGGGAGCAGCCAGCTCTGACAAACTTGCAATCAAACCCTCTAGATTTTCTCTTAACTGAAATGGCACTGTAAATTTTCAGGTGACTTTTCATGAGAATAGCCTTCTTGACATCATGAGGATAAACAGCCTTAGTGCCATTTTAAAATTAAAACCCCAAAGTTTTATAAAGAATAGATTGTAAACTTCTACAGATGGGGAATTGTCTTTATTTATGCATTTATACAGCTCCTCGCACAGTGCTGTCCCAGACCAAGACTCCTAGATATTATGGAATACAAATGATATCAAACAGGGTTATTATGACACTTTTGATAGTTTCATTTCATTTTTCATTTGCAAATTATTTTAAGAGTTCTGGAGGAGAACACCCACAAAAGGAAGACGGAATCTCTTGCAGGCAGAATACATGTAAGCTAAAAAATGCTCAACAAATTCTTTAGTGACCTAAGTTTCATTACACATCACTAGGAAAGACCTAACTTTAGGTTTGACCTCCACAGTGTTGTATAAATAGAGAAGGAAACCTGAGATGCATTAAGATGTAGCCTTCCTCAGGAAAAAAAAAAAAGCAGTCCCTTCATTAATGACTCCCATTATAGCTATTCATTGTATCCTCTTTTCCTTAACAAAGTCTCACATTGTCAGCTAGCCCTCTTAAACGTTCATTGTGTGCCCATTATCAAAATATCATTTTCAGCTTCACTGAACACATGTAGGAAATGTAGTAGTGTAAAAAGGAAAAGGAGGAGGGAAGATAGCACAAGAAAAAGAAAGATAATAAGCTTAGACTATATTTGTGTAATTACCCTCTCCAGAACAATCTTCTGAGAAAAAGATATGTTTAATTTTTGTTATGTCATAAACCTTAAACTCTCAAGTTGTCACTGATTCGGCTAGTAACTAAACAACTGAAAATGAACACTGGAAGATTGCCTTCCCCAACAGTTTAATTTTAATAAAGATGGATTTATTATGAATGGAGGAAGATCTCTGTGGTCAATTTTGAGTCTGTTTTTAAGGACTGTCTAATAAATTTTATACATCCAAATGGGAAATTACTAGTGGTTTACACAAAGTAAAAATTGTGCAATTTCACAAGCATGAAACAAACCTGTTTCAGAAATGTCCAGCCAACACACCGATTTTTCTCTTTCTCATTCATGTTCTTTATGTCTTATAACTTTACCTGTCCCTTGATTTAAAGTTAATTCTGGTCCCAACTCAGGCTTCATTTAAGACCATGACAAAACTGCCTTTGACTTCAAAGCAGAAGATCAACATCTCAGTGTAAGATTAAAAACTTGGATAATGAAATACAGTAATTGCTCAACAGAAAAATGATAGAAAGGCTGCCTTCTCTGACCATAGTATGCCTCACCATTAACCTTGAAGAAGTTTTCTGTTTGGAAGCTACTAATGCTACCAATTGATGTAGGTGCCTGCCCAATTTGAACGGTAGAGAGACATCAACAGCTCGCCTAAGATCTAGCAGCAAGCACTTGGCTGCAGGCAGAAAGGCTTGATCATTAACCCACAGCTGGATGTTATTCATCCTGCACTACCAGTGTAAGCTAGAAGGACCAAAGCACAGGTGTTCTTAGGTAGAAGGCCCTCCGCAGCTCTAGTTGGTCAAGGCAATGGGAGCCAGGCAGCCTGCCTCTGCAGGGGAGCACACTAGGCACTTACAGCAACGAACTGGGTCAGCCTGTATCCAAAGTCAAATTTCAAGTTGCATTCTCAAGGGGATAAATACTTGTATGGCTTTCAGAAGTGTATCTTTCAGTGACTTGATTTCAGGACACAAGCAGTCTTAGAAAGGGCTGAAAGGAGTAAACTCTATTATCTGCTTGCAATTGGCCTGAACTGGAATTGCTCTGGATACATTTTAGACCTCCAGTGTCATGGAGACAGCATTGGTCACAGTCCTTGCATTGCAGCTGTCATCACATGTACATTTGTCACCTTTTTTGCCCCTGAATATGAATATTTGGGTTAGATTAAGTAGCTTTCTAAATGTCAATGGCATACTGGATTTCCATCCATCCATCCTGAGAGCCCTTTCTTGTTTCATTTTTTTATAAGATATTGAAAACTTGGAACCGTTAGCACAAAATCAATGGGAATTTCACTAAGGGCTCTACCTGAAAGACACAGTTTTGCTGTTCCTGTCTTGGTCAACCACTGCCTTAGGAGCTTTCAGCTGGGCTGGCAGGCAGATACACCTATTCCATAATTGCAAGGCCATCCTTGGTGGATGGAGCTCTGCCAGCTGGCAGGGAGGACATCTGGAAGTATGCAAGCAGGAAGGATACATCTGCATTGATAACACTGTGTGGTCTAACAACTCTGTGACTTTGCTTTTCTTTGTCATTAACATTCACACTCTTGCAGCAGCAGGATTTACTTAGCATTTTAAAAGCAGACAATGAGCAGGGTACAGCTTTGAGACGTGGACAGTCCTTGGGGCTGGTTGTACCTTGCAAATTGACCTCAATGGGGTTACATGCAGCTGCATTTACCCAGGAAAAGAGCAGGGGCATAGACTATAACTTGCAGGATCATGGCCCGTCCCTTAGCTGCCCACTCCCCTGCCAGCATTTGCCTGCAGCTCCAACATTCTCCTTTGTTTTGCTCATACCAGCAGGGCAGTGTGGTGGGTCTGAACTGGGCAACATCACTGCAGCCTACACTTCTCCTTTAAGCTGCAGATTCAGCAACAGTTGTTTAGTTGAATCTTTGATACATTCACAAAATATATCTATCCAACTATATCTATTTATCTTCATCTATGTATCTCTATGGAGATATATAGATAGATAGATATAGATATAGATTCTCTTCGTCTCTCCCAAAGAAAAGAATCAAAGCCCAAACTTTTCTTTGCCATTTGCAGTTACTTTTTCATTAGGACATTTTGGGAGTCTTCCTGTCTTGGAGGGTAACCTGTTCTGGTTTTTTGTTTTTCTGTCAAAAATACTTGAAAGCAGAATGACTTTTTTTCCCTGTAAACTAAGCTAAAATCTGAGAGATGGAGTCAAGTCATGAAGTGTCATGAAGTGTCCATGAGTGGGGAGTGATTGCTGTCACCTGGGTGCTCTCTCTCAACACATCTGACGCACTGACAGACATCAGTCAGTGCATATAAGAGAGCTCCTGGGCACTGGTAGCACAACCCTATTTCCCTGTTGTGGTGGCCACTTTCGTTGCAAAGCCTGGGTTAGAGGACTTGGACCTTGCTTCCCCACCAGCTTGGCTTTTCTGCACGTCTCTCCTATGGCCTAGTTCAGTGCATCACTGACATGCAGTCTGTCTGTTCACGCATGGTACGTGCAGCACCTCTCGGGCATGCCAGACATTGTGCTGACATTACTGGCAACCTGCCCTTTCCTTAGGAGAGGGCCTCACGGAAAGGATGGTGGCCAGGAGCTGGCTGCTGCTGCTTGTGCTCCCTAAAGCTCATGAGCCTCTGAGGAACCGCAAGTGGCACATGACTAAACTTGGCTTTGTCCCTTCAGCCAGCTCTGCCGGCTGGGTACCTGCCTGCCCCATCTTGCTCAGGAATGGTACGAGTGGGTGCTGCTGAACAAGCTGTATTCACACCTCCCAGCAACCTTCCCACAGCACAGCCGGGCGGTAAAGCAGGGATGTGTGAAGAGCAGCTGTGGAAAAAGGCCAGCCTTGCAGAACAAAGGAGACCTGCCCGAGATTCCTGAGCTTTCCTTGGTGTCTGACCATTTGGAAGACACGCTTTGCTTGCCTGCTGGTGCTTGGTTTGCCGGTTCCCCCTGTTTTCACTAATTCCTGCTGGTGTCTGATTGAACCTTCTTGTGGCTTTACCTCATTTTGAGTCACGGCCTTGTTAACAAAGGCCTGTGTGTGAGAGAAAAGCCATGATGGGAAGTGCAGCGGATGTACTGTATGCAGCACCACATCTAGTGAAAATCTAGTGGGAATGCCCACTGTGGGGTTTGCTTTTTTTCCATGATGTTTGCTTAATTCACTGTTCTACTCCCTGGCCTTCCCCTTGCACCCAGGCTCTATGTTTGCTGGGGTTTAGTCTGACCATTGCTGGCTTAGAGTGGTCTCTTCTCCTCTCTAAAAGGACAGCCAAACTGAGGAATGGTTGTGGCTGGAGAAATGAGACTATACAACTGACATAGTACTCTTCACTATGTGGAAACTGGATTGTCAATCACCCAAACCAGCTTATTTACACCATTTTGAATGCAAATGAGTCTTTGAGCAGGCATAAGTTATGACTGTATTCACTTTAAGGCCCCTTTATGCTATCAGAGCAATGAAAAGCAGTCTTACAGCTAAAACTATATTCCCCCCTTCCAAGCTGTGGTAGCAATTTAGCTTGTTTCCACCATCCTTTAAACTGATTGTTGCTACCCCTCCTTTGGGGATTATATTACTTCATCCTGAATGAATGCTGATGGAGACTGAGGGTCAGATTTCATTCCTCTGAAAGGATAGACCTGCTCCTGCTGATCTTGTTGGAGCAGATGAGGGTGTAGCTGCTCTCAGGGATTCCCCACCATCCATATTCCTCCAAGCAGAGTCAGGAAAATGCAATGTAGGACACTTTTCATGCAGATGAATGGCAAGCCAGCCATCTTTACCTAAGTGGAGGACAGTTCTTCACCTCCATCAGCATCTCTCCAAGTCAAATGTATTAAAATTGAAGGTATTCGAGCTGCCAGATCTGTAACCTTAAATATTATTTAACCAAATAAAACTATGTTCTCCATTCTAGGCCTCCTCACATGTAGTAGCTATGGATGAATTAAGATTCTGAACAGTCAGTTCAGCTTTTCAAGACTTTGCCTTTAAAAGCATGCTGTAGCCTCATCTGACATAAATCTACATTATCCCATTGCTCTCTGTGTTGATTTATATCAGTGGACCAGCTATTATACCAACATCAGTAGCAATCTGCATCTCTATTGGTGGTGATTAAGAGTGAAAAAACAGCTGGGAGCAAGAGAGAATATAATACTTAAACTGTGACTAAAAACCTGAAAAGTAGGAGCCTGATCAATGCTGTTAGGAGTCTGCTGGGAATAAGCTGCACTTATGATTTGACTTAGTCTGAATGGACAAAAAATCAGGCCACAGCTGTCGTCAGGTCTCCACCCTGGTCTTCCACAATTAGTGGCTCAGATAAACTGTGCAATTTTATACCCATAAGCATCTATGGTGGTAACACTAGGTGATGAGGAGACCTAAGTGAACCCTTAACTGGTCCACATACTGCTTTGGCAGTGCTGAATTTGCACTTCAGGACTTAGATTTTCACTTCACATTGCCTAATATGGGGTTAAGATTTTTTTTTATTATTATTATTTTTCAGAGATTCAGAGCTGCTGGTGACTTCCAAATTGGTGCTAAATGGCATTTTTTCCAGAACTCAGTTCCCATTATCCTGAGTTCTTCCGAAAAGTCCATCTATGGCACTTCCCAAAGCTGCTGCCAGAGAGCTCAGCCGCTCCCAAACCCAAGCTGAAACAACAAGGAATGTAGCATGTGTTTTCTTAAGAGACAGGTAAAGTTTGTCTATGAGAGAAGCAATCCAGGAACAAGCCCAGGGAGCCTCCACAGAGAGGCTTGTTTTGTTTTTTCTTTACAATTTCACAGCTTTAAGTTCTTTCAGGTTCTCCTCATTCCTGCTTTAAAAGGCTGAAATTCTCTGTAGTGCAGCCACAAATATCACAGCCCTCTTGTCAACGTCCAAGCAGCTCAGAGCTGCAATTTATTTAAAGCTAGCCTGAAGTGAACCAGTTAGTAAGAGCTGGTTTCCCATCACACCTCATTTCACCTTCTGCTTTTGAAGCCCACTTAACACAGCCCTACTATTCCTCGGGGACTTCAAGGGATTAAGGCAGGCCCCTTGACAACACACTGACTGCTCTAGCACTGTTGCCTTTTCTGTTTATCAACTAAAATGAGAGAGAGCAGACCAAAAAAAAAAAAAAAAAGACAAAGAAAGAAAGAGAGGGGGGAGAAAGAGTG
>JANZLQ010000009.1:19988365-20012687 GCA_026212715.1 Elanus axillaris | reverse complement strand
GGGTGGGGGGGAGGAAAACAAGATTTTGAATGCAACAATAAAGCCCTGTTGTTCAGGGCTTTTGTTACTATTAGTCAGCTTCAAGTACAAGCACTTGTACCCTTAATAACATAGCAGAGAAATAACTTCCCTAAAGCTCCCTCTCTGTATGTCAGATAAGTTGCATTTGTTTCACTAATTCTCCTTTCGTAGGGGGACCCAGGTGTAAAAGCCCGATGGGGCATTCAGTTGCCTGTGCCTGAGGAGCCCAGAGGATTGTAGCTCATTTAAAGCAGTTGATAACAGTATTTGATCCTTACTTCTTTACTTTACCAAAATCCTCTTGCTGCTGGCATCGTGCCTAAGGCATTGTCTACCTGCAAAATCTGCAGCATTATCTTACTAATAAAAAAGATTGGAGAACACTGTGAAGAGTTACAATAACACAGGATGAATGGGATCTACCTGAACTCCTTACTATATTCTGATCTTGGGAGGGCTTGCTGTTGGATGTTGAGCAACAGCAACAGCTACTTATCACTGCTCTGTCCTTCAGGGAGCTTAAGTCCTGTGATAACCACAGTATGGAAAACACAGGCAAATACTATGTGCTTTCATGAAGAAGGTACAGAAGATGTCTTCTAAACAACTTCCTCTTTGAAAGAGCAGGATACTCTGGGAAGAGGCTGGTAGAGCACACAGTTTAATGAAAATCCCAGCAGCAGTGCTGAGAAACCCAAGGCAACACTAAAATATGCAAAAGCGGTGGATGGTGGGACCCCATAACACCAGGCTTGAGAATTAGGAACCTCCCTCTATCCTTCAAGCAATGAACATCTGGAATACACATGAGCCAAGCAGGCAAAGGAGGTCTAATAAAAGCTGTTTGAGGCAGCTCAAAAATTTAGGAAGCCCATGTGGCTTTTCTATGGAAAAATGCTGTAGAGGATTAGATATCTGCCACTGCAGCCCATAAACCTTTTCCCTCTCTCACTCTCCTATGTAGTACACGTTTAGACTAGTCTCTACAGGACTTTCTTGCCTTCATCACTCTTCAGTCATATGGAGACAGAGAAAGAAAAAATAAGAGAACCCTATAGCAAGCTATTCATCAGCCCCCCAGGACAAGTGAGATCCCAGCCTATGGTGTGTACTGAGCTGTGGATGGGACAGCATCGGGGGCAGGTAACACAGCGCACAATTTATCACCTTGAGATTTCTTTGCATCATGATAGAGCCATCTGGTCCTGGGGCAAATACAACAATCCTTGACTGCTATAGCTGTTAATTAGCAATACAGTCCAGAAAAGGGGTCATGCTTCTCCAACCGGATAGAATCTACTCCAACTGGATAGGACCTACTACCTTCTGCTTGTGTAACTGACTCCCATCAGTCTGTATTTCCTTTCACAGTGGCAGAGTTACTTCTGCTCTCCATTGCTACATCCCTGTTCTGAGTTTCACCAATGGCTGCCTGACACAGCCTCAAGACTCCTGTCATGGGAGTAAAAAGCTGAGGCATCAGTTCAGAGTGACGTCCTGAGCACTCAGCAGGTGCCACAAAAGGATGGTGAATTTGAATGTTTTCAGACATTTGCATTATTTGTTTTGCATTGCCCCAGTTGCAGGAAACTCCGTGAACAGTTTTTCTCCCTGGATAATGCCTACTGGGAAAATTCATTTTCTGCTGAGCAGTCCCTCTGCTCTGAAAAAGACAGCAAAACCTTCGCTGTCACATCCCCCTTCAGGGTGGGGACAGGAGGGGGTCTTTGCGAATCATAGGCTTTCAAAACCACAGCCCACAGAGTAACCTCATCAGGTGGGAGCGGGTGGGTAAGTTTATACTGGGACTTGTTTCCTCTTTTAGTTTTACTGGTTTCCTTCAGCAATCATTAGGGCTTAACTAAGCTTTTCTGGCTTCCCCTTGTGCTTCTGAAGTTCTTTTGTTCCCACAGTGGAAGCAGAGCTGTAAGGATCCTAAGCTTCCAAATCAAATCAAATCAAATCAAATCAAATCAAATCAAATCAAATCAAATCAAATCAAATCAAATCATTTTATATCCCTGAAATTCTTGGTCTGGGCTTAAAGTTCGACTCGGTGCTGGCCATTTGATCCACACAATTAGGGAAAAAGGACAGAGGGCAAAGCTGGTATCTTCTGAAGCTGAAATCTCTTTATATTGGCTGATTCTTTTTCTTCAGATCAAAATAAACTCACAGTACTACAGTGTCAGCACTTACTTGTCACACGTCCCACACTGGCCCAGAAGGAGGCACAAGCAAGCACCTGTTACGATAACATTAAGCAATGGAGAAGCCCAAAGACACTCTAAGGGATTTAGTGTGATAGCTTTTAGATGAAGGACTGTCCTGCACCTGGCAAAAAGAAGAAAAAAAAAAATAATTCCCCAGATGCAGAGCCTTGATTACAGAGGCATAAAGCAGGGTCTGATCTGATGGCAAGTGATCCACTACAGGGCATTGCCATCACCACCTCTGTGACTGCCCATTAGGTACAGTAGTTTTCCTCCCAAGCCCCACTGTCACCACACACAGCCCCAGTGGGATCTTCTCACCGCTGCCTGGAGCACCACTTCACTGGCTACTATAGAAAAGTCACTCTTGCTGCAAATCCAACTTACTTTTCTTCTAAATTAGGCTGAATGTTACTTACATAGCTCCCTGCAGTGAAGAAAGCACTGACAGTGACAGCCTCTGATGCTATGCAATGTTCAGGGCTTCAGGAGTTGCTACCAACCATCAGTATCAGGCACAAATAATCCTGCTCTAAACTCTGCCATGGCATAACAAGCCTTTCCTGGGTGTGTGCAAGCAGCACAGATGTCTGGCATCAAAATCTGCTTCAGAGCATCCACTGAACGCATTAAAAAGAAAATGAACTGCATTCAGCTGGATCTCAGTTCATCCTTCCAGACCAAGATTTTAAAGGAAGGCCTCGAGTGACTATGCAAGTTGTAATACTAGGGGATGAGAGGGTTATTATCTGCCAGCAAATTGGCTGGATTTGGAGCACCCTGATGCAAACAGAGATTAGGGCATGGACATCAGTGTACTCCACATCTTCAACAATTGTAAAGACAGCAGCTCCTCCCAGCTCACTCATTTTGGCCTTTCTGTCAAACTAAGCATGGGGACAGCCTTGACAACAACTGCTTGCAGAAGGAAGGAATCCCTTTATTCTGGTCTCACTTTAATTTCTGGGATTGTAAAATACCAGCTGCACCATAAGCTTCTGCTGTGACAGTGGTCAGGCCATAGGACCACCATGGCTCCATTTCTCCCCCCAAAAAAGGATGCAGCAGTTCTTCCTCTCTCCCACACAGTCTGTGAGCTCGAGCTCAGGGGACCTTGTTACTCCCTGCAGCCTCCCAGTGCTGCAGTGAAGAGATGAGCAGTCTAAGCAAGGGCTTCCCCAGCACCAAATGCTGGAGAGGTGTCAGCCCTACCAAGACCATATGCAGCCTAAGGCAGGGTGCAGGCGGCTGTCCCTGCCTCTGTGTTGCCACTTCTCTGCCACAGCCACCACTGCCAACGCCTGGCAAAAATGTCTGGGAGCTCTGGTATTGGTTTCTGATCCCAAACACAGATACAAATTCCCAACAAACTCTAGGAGTGCTGGACTCCAATTCTAACGTGCCTGGCACAGAGAAGTTTGGGGTACAGTTTATGCAAATGACTTCTAGGGTCCATTACCAAGGAAAACAAGCCCATTTCTAAATAGGAATAAGTAGGCACCCAGCTGAAGTCTTGAAGGTATTTTAAGCAATCCTGCTTTGCTAAAAACAAATCCAAAAGCAGTTACTGTGGCTCCACTGACACATGGTGACTTGCTAAATCACATTAACTCAGTTTTAACTGCGTGGCTGTATGCTTCTGTGTCTGGCAACTCCCATGCTAGCCCAGGATTCACAATCCTTGATCATATAGTGCCTTGGAAAAACATAGCACTGTCCCAGAATATTTCCTCAGGGCCACCTTGAACATGCTTTGGCAGAGCCAAGGAGCACGTGCAATGGAAAGTTCATTTTCACCTGCTTCATCTTAGCAGGTGGCATCTCTTTGTGGAAAAAAAAGGCACAGAGCGAGGATAAAAGCTTCAGCAAAACTGACTAACTACATACATAAAATTGCTGGAGAAGTAGCTCTTATAGATATGTGTAAATTCTTGGGAGATTTGCTGAAAAAAATACTTATTTTTTCCTCCACCATCAGACTGTTCCTATAAACCTTATAGGCAAGAGAGGAAAAGGATACAGTGTCTGTAACCAGTTCAGGCTGTTTCTCCCTCTGGGAGATTTCGAGTGATTTGATTCAGCTTTCTAACATTGTTCAAGGTAGACTTCATCTCCCCTAGCACTCATCAAAGCTGCTAATAGGTACTTCAGAACTCATAAAGAGATGACCAAATCTTGGGCATTGGGGACTCTGGCTCATTTATCTTCCACAGGCAGAATCAGATCTGATTTTTTACACTGCCTGCTCAGATGCTAATGCAGTGCGTGGTCTCTGGCTCTTCATGGAAGCTTCCCTTACAATAACAGTCTGCTGTGAAAACACGAGGAAAGCAACACAGACTTCATATGGCTTCTACGTTTAGCTACACACAGATGGAGAAATGAGGGAGAAAAAGAAGAAAAAGAAAAAAAAATTACTCAGAAGTCAGTTACTAGGAGTGGGGAAGAGGCGATGGATTTGAGTATACAACAAAACCAACACAAACTTTTTTCACACAAAGCCTCCTAATTTGTATAAATAGACACAGAGAAGCTGTGAAGCCCAAATTTCACATATCCTGTGAAGATCTGGTGAGGTCTCAGGTTCTTAGTTAACATGGAACAGGTAGATCCATGCCATTTTCAATAAAATTGGAGTACTTCTTATTTGGAGCTGATCCCATGAACTACAGTGAACCTTTCCTCGTTTTTCCAATGAGAATCTAATTATTATGCTGCTCCTCACATAATGCAACAAGTAGATTGAGGTCCAGATAAACAAGAGTGGTTGTGCTAGTGGAGTGACATTTGTGTGGTACTTGAAATATCTGTATATATTAAGGACAATTTCATGGATAACTAGTGAGAAGCGACACTTAACAGTCCTTTTTGTTAAAATGACTGTTTTGATATAAAAATGCTTCCCATTGAAGACAGAGGTGTACAAACCTACTCTGCAGGGATTATGTTTAGGATGGATTTTTTGTTTTTTTTGGGGGGTTAAGCTCAGTTTCCCTTAATGTGCAGGACTTTTCAAACTGCTGTTACTGCTGACTGTACTGTAAACTGGGTTTGACCACAGTTCTAACAATAACCATAGAAAATAACTGAAAAGACTAACTAAGTTACACTTAAGAGATGCTAATTGTAGGAGTTGTGGTGCAGGTTGATTGTGGTGTTTGCTGGATGCTGTAGGTGAGTAGGTGCAGGGATTCCCTGCTCCCCAAGGCCGTGTCCTCAGTCCACTGTCTGGGACGATGGGTAACCTGGGAGTAAGAATACAAGGCTCAGACTAGCAGCTTCACTGATGTTATTATTACAATCATAGGCAACACTGTTTTCTTCTTCTCTTGGAGAGCCTTGGGGATTAGATCATGTCCTGCACGGTGCTATGGGGTAGAGAGGAGAAGGGGTACTTTAGCTATTCTTAGAAAGCCAAAGGAGCATTTAACTACATCAAACCTCATAATTAGAAAAGCCTCTCTACCATCTCCTAACATTAGAAGTCTAAAAAAATCAGCCACCAAAGCTGCTTCTTCATCAAAAGGGAAAGACAACCCCCTCTGGAGGACAGGTCACCTTAAGCTCAGTGCCTGTGACGGGTGGTGGGTCATCCTCTGGGGATGTGTGTCTCCTTCCCCTGACGCCAGGCACAGCCCAGCCTGTGGGCACTAGCACAGACAGCTCACGCTAGCTGAGATGGATTCCACCCTCCCTGTCAGGTCTTCAGTTCATTGTTTTTATTATGACTTGAATTGACATATTTCATTACGTACGATCACCCTATGCCCCATCGTACATTCATCACATGTGTCAGTTCTGCTTTTCCAATCTGCTGCTTGATTAGCCTTTGTTAACAGAAATACCCAAATGATATACATGTAGCTGTGTACCTTTTTCTCATGTGTTGGAGGACACCATTGCAAAGAGACTGCCAGGGCTTTTTCCCAGATAAAAATAGTCAGAGCCATGCAAGGCCCAAGGACATAAACCCATCTCTGTTTCCAGCTCGGCTCCTGACCTGCGGCTGGGACACGGCTGAGCATCTTCTTGCTCACCCTGGGTGCCTGCAAATTCTCTCCACTCTTTCTCTCTGGAGTTAAGCAGCTCATCAGCCATAACCTCTCTCTGTGTGTTTGTGCCTATTACAGGGACTGTCATTTTGGTAGAGGCCTTTAGAGGAAAAATCACTCTCAAGTTCCTGTCGGTGACAAAAGTAAAGGTATAAGGGGGCAGTTGGCTTGAGGAATGACAAAAACAGAGAATTATTATACTATATCCCCTAGCATTGAGAAAGATTATAGATGCCACACAGGTTCTTGCAATGGCAAGCTAAGCAAGGGCAGTCAGCAGAATCCATTTACGAAGAGTAGGTCATCCTCAGCAAATATGATTAACTCCTTGGAGCGGAGGTGACAATGAGAGCTGACAGGGCTGAAGCAGCAGACATAATTGACTTGGACTTCCACAAGGCTTTTTTTTTTTTTTTTTCCCATACAATACTGCATAAAAGACTTAGGGTTAATAAGTCTGGCATTGATAGTGAAATTCTCAATTGGCTACAAAAAAGAATGACTTGGTAACTGAGGTTAGACAAGTTGGAAAGTGGTGATAAATGGATACAGATGGAGTAACGGTGAGAGGTGAGAAGTGGAGTACCACAGGGAGCAGAGGTGGGGGCTTGCTCATGCATCAGTGACCCACCGGAGAGGGGGATGGGAAGTGAAGTGTGCACGTCACCAGAGGACACAAAACTGTTTGAGAAGAAGAGGGAGATCACATGTGTGGAGACAGAGTTAAAGATAGGCAGGTTAATGGACACTCATCCCTGCACAATGCAAATTGTAGAAAATGCAAGTATGGCTCAAAATGAAAGAGGTGGTGAAAGGACAGGAGGGATTGTTTCTTTTCTGTAAAATGGTGATTAGGAATAGGATGCGAGGTGATAGCGGAAACATCCCCCACAGGTAGAGGAGGATACAGGTTTCTGGGGGTAGGATGAAGCTGTGATTGTGAGTGTTGTACAGTGAGTGGGCTTGTCTGCTCTTCTGGACACTAGCGTTGCAATCTATTTGTGGCAAACCCAATTTCTTTCAAAATTTCTCTTTTTTATTCTATGAACAACTTATCCATTAACTGATGTATCCATTAACTGATCAACATTTTAGATCAACATTTTAATCTGTCTACCTATTACGTAGCCCTTGCCAGTTCAAAGGCTGAGAACCTCAAAGTTTTAAATTATTTCATCCTTGTATTCAGACCTTTTGTATTAAGGAAGTATTATCTCCATTTTACAAAGATCAAAAAGCATAAAGATATTAAATCTAGTTATCAGCTGTCATAATTCTAGCACAAATCCTGCAGTACTTTGAGATTTTCTTTTCCATTTCTGATGGTCAAGGAAGTTTCATGATAGTAAAATATTTTTTATTCTGTTAGTCCATATGTAAGCTTCACAGACCAGACCTTTGAAGACCTTTCAAAACAGCTAAGTGAACGTAGTTAGCGTATGGTCTTTGCAATATTTTGTTTTACTGTGCAAACAGAAGGTTGCTTACACGAATGTTTGCAGAAAGCAAGTATCAGTGAAGCAAACACGTGGCCTCTCTTAGATAAATGGTTTTTGCAATATTTGCCCAGCTGTAGTGATTTTTCAACTAGCAGTTGGAAAAGTGACCTCTGATTTGACCTTAAGAGACAGGTTCTCAAGCCACAGGCTGCAGCAAACTCTGCTTCTCAGCAGATTAAGATGATCTGACACACACCAAACTTACAGATTTTACAGTAAAGAGACTCTCCCTGTGCATTGAGAACAAGAACTAAATCTGAGATCTCTAAAAATGCAAGCATTTAATCCTGGATCCATTCAACAGCAAAACTCCCATTACCTTAGCAAGGACAAAAGTAAAACATACTTGGCTATTGCCAAAATGAGTTACTGAGTTATTTGTATTGGTAAAGGGGATTTTCTCTCTAGCACCAAGATCTACCCTACTTCTCCCGCCCATCCTACCGGTGATAAAACTCCCATCGGCTCCAGCAGAGTAGAGCTGGTCTGTAGCTAAGCACTTCTCGAATTCCACCTAAATGCTTATAACATGCAAATAACTGCAGATAGGACATACAAGTTCCCTAACCCCAGATCTTAAAGTCTAACTGAAGATAAAAGCAACAAATGAAATATTGTTCATATTAAAGTGAAAAGCAGAATAAATTGAGAGTGACAGTAGTAAGGACCAGATTAGCATACATACAGCAATGACCACATTTTATTGGTGCAAACCTCTTTCTAACTGTAAATAACTAACAGTATTAAAAATATCCAGCTCTAAACAAACACTATTTTAAAAAGTCAAAATCCTCAAGTTCAGCAAAGCACTCAAAGCTCACATGGAACATTTAGCATGCCACACTAATGGGACACAAGCACTTCCTCTGGCAATTTGCTCAACTGGGGTCACAATGCCAGGCCGTGATGCCTCTGTGCCACTCCTCACTCGGAGTTACGATGAGATTGGGTGGGTGAAAGAAATAACTATACTGCTTTCCTTGGTCTTGCTTTCCTTAAAAGCAGAAGCCATTTCACATATGTCATTTCTAACTTGTAATTATCCTTTGTCTGTTTTGGAGTTGTGCATTTAAGTTCTCTTTTCTGCTCTTTTCACAGCAGTCTCCTTCTGCTTGTGATCGTTGTTATTTAAGGAGAAAGGAAGAGGATTTTTTCTTCTTTAGCTGTACATTTGGAGGTGGAAAATATTTCTTCCTTTTTTTTTTTAATGCTTCCCGTGCTAAAAAGCCCCCCTGAACTCTCATTTTATGGACACACAAAAAGCATAATTTTCTTTGTGCAACTTGACATATCCCAGCGGCAGCATAGCACTTGATTATTTGATGAGACAGCATTGTGGATCGCATGCACAATGGCCCCCGAGAAAATTACACCCTCCCAGGCTTCAGCGAGACTCTCTTTGATGACGAAAGGGTTATTATTATGAGCATTATGCAGACGCTCAGGTCAAGCTCTTACTAATTTCAGGGGTTTTTCCTTTATCATATCTTGACTGTTTGGGCAGTATGTATGCAAAGGTAACTTTCAGTCCAAGGAACAAACACTAGATTTAGCAAATCATTAAAAGCATTTGCTTAACTCTGAGCATAAGAAACAACAGTTGAATTAATGGGAGCACTCATGCACTGCCCACTAAGGAAGTGCTTTTTCAGTTTTATTAACTGCACTTAATGAAGTTTAAAATATAGATAGAGAGATATGTATGTAAGTGTACTGAAATCATACTCTTTCTCCTCTGTCAGAGCAGTAGCCTTCATTAACTCAGCATTCTGCAGCCTGGCTAACTAGGGCAGGACTTGCAGTAACTAGTATAGCAAGTTGAATTATTCATTATGAACTTTTTCTTATGGAGGAATGTATCTTCTGTTTTTTCCTACTCACAGATTTTACATGAACATATCATAATTTTTTTTTTTAATGATTTCTCCTTTCTTGAGTTTTTCTCCGGTAAGGAAATGGTGCAAACAAATTATACACAGTTGGTTGTGACAGGATCACAGCAGGACTCAGCTCAAGAGTTCTTCACTGAGCTCTGTGTTGGTCACTAAATTTATATGATTTCTCTATTTATTCGACTGGCTGAACAAAACATGAAACAAAGCCTATTTTTATGCTAAGAATTCCTCTGATTTGCCCTTCAAAAGGAACTCTGTCTTTTCAAGATTCCCCAACTTACTCAAAATGTTCATGCTTATCACCAATATTTTGCCTGTTTCCACCTCTAATGGCATAGTATTCCTTTCGTCTTAACAGCCCATTCCAAGCAAAAACTTTCTAAGACTCACTACCAGGCTTAATAAGGCTCCCAGTGGGAAGAAACTGAGATCAACAAGGGATGTCTCTGTGCTTATTATCATGTTGAATCTAAATGGTGTCATTCCTCAGAATTCATTAGTTTAACAACATTCCCAAAATATACTTGGCAAGTTGTAAATGTATCCTTTTGATTAAATTACTTAAAAGTTATAGATTTTCTTTTCTTTGTGTATATTTTTACTGAAAACTCACCCAACTTACAGATTGCCAGGAAAGTTTATTCTTTATTGGAATTAACACAAGAAGCACTGGGAGTATTTTTAGCAATATGCTTTTGATTAACGAATCATATTTTGAATGTTGTTAACAGGGGATTTTTAAGTGCAAGATTTCTTCTTCTAGAGGGTCCCACTCTGAAATTGCTTGCATCAGCAGTTCCTGCAGGAGAACATAATGCAGCAGAACAGAGTGGGGGTGTAAGCCAGGTAACTATGTCCATCAGCATATCCCAGAGCAGAAAGCTTGGGCAAAAGAAACCTCCCAGTAGGAGAAAAGAAAGGCACGGTACCCAGGAGCCAGTTCAGTCACTTGTAGAAGGATGTGATCTTGAAAGACACTCAGGTACAAATGTAAAAATAGGTACTGCTGAAAGCTGCTCTTTACCTGCAGAAGCCCAACTGCCCGTAACCATCCGTCTCAATGTAACAGGAGTGAACAAAGTCTAATGCTTGTGGTAGTCACCTATTGCAGAAGACAGGGCAGAGGTCTAACTGTGGTCCTTCTGAAACAAGGAACAAGCCCCCTTCAGCACCATAGCACAGCTGATGGGCAGCCGGAGAGAAGGAGAGACTCTCTACATTCAGAATGAAGAGGGAAAGGGCCCCTCAGAAGAAGACTCCTGCATGCTACAAGCCAGGGTCTTGAAGAAGCTGAAAGACCTTAGCACTGGACGGTGCTTACTCCTGCCTTAAATAAGATAATAGTCATAACATGGAGTCCTTCCATGAGCCTTCCTGGACAGATGAGTTATGACAGAGAAGACACAGGACACATTTGTTTCCAGCTGTCTCTTGAGTAAAGATGTCTCTCAGGAAAGGTATTAGCCTGTCCAAGAAAATCAGTGGTGTCTGAAATCAGTGGTGTCTGCTAAGCTCACTGCAGCTTGACACCTGCAAGAAACATTACAAAGAAGATAACGGTGAGCATTTGGCAAATAAGGATTTTCTTGAGCCAGCATGTCTGTTATTTGTAATTCATAGGCTTGGCAGAATGATCTGGGATTTTTCAATGGTTTTCTCTCAACCTGCAGAATAGATCTCATTTTAAAAGAGGCATTTTCCTGATCTATTTTTAACTTTGATATTATGGTCAGAAAGGGAAATCCCCAAAGATATATCAGTGCTTGAGATACAACATCCTGAGTCTGAGAGATATAGAAATATCTTGTATATTGTCTCTCATCATTCTGGGAGAGTCATTTCTTTCTGGTTATCTGCACAATACTGCAAAACAGCACAGATGTTTCGTAACAGTAACGCTCAGTGAACTCGCACAATCTCTCTCCCAGTCACCTTTTTATTCAGAAGCTGAGTATTTATTTTCCTCTCCAGTGCTCTGCCTGGGCAGCAGATTAATCCTGGCCATTCAAAATGGTGCCTGATAGACCAATATAAAATAAACAATTTGCAACAGTTCCTGAACTGTGTTCCAGCAACCACAGAAGCACGGGGGATGTGGAGACAGCTTAGGAGAAGAAAGGGGCTCATTTGTCATTAAGTCACTGCATGCTAACTTGCTGGTACACCTGAACTGAAGAGACTGGAAGATCATAAGACATGAAGAGGCTAATGGGAAAAGAAATCTGGACATGCATGCTTACTTGCTTTCACAATATGTGGACATGCAATAGGGAAAGAGACAACACGACAGGTGGGTCCAGGCTATATCATACTCTTTCGGATGCTGAAAAAACTAACTTTCTCTTCACAGTTAGTAGGTAAGTGTGAATGATGTGAAGTGCTACTTGTTTTTTTCCCCTTCTTAGTATAAAACCTGAGATTTTGCAAGCCACATGTGCTGAATTGTTCAAGATGTGGAAATGAATTAAAATATTCAGGAAAAACTGGATAGCATCTCAAGTGAGATTGGAACTGGACCTCAGGACTTTGAAACTTTGGTCGACAATGACTGTCATTGCATAAAATTTAGTAGACAGCAAAAGACAAAATGTTATGACAAAGTGACATTTGCAAACTGAACACCTCTCCTGCCAGATGGGGAACTGGGTGAATGGACAAAGATTCAAGGCAGATGGGTTTTCCTAGCCCTTTATTAAGCTGTGCTGCTCAGGAGCTGTGCCAGGGTAGTGTTGCATTATTTATTTATTTATTTATTTGCTGTGAAAACCACCCTTGTCTCATACCTGGCAATTATAAGGGTAGAAATGTTATCCCATAAGGGCACTAAAAGCAAATGTGTTTGAGTGATCCCAAAAATTCTGGCCGAGGGACCAAGCTGGTGCCCACTTGTTTGACAGCATCTGCCAGCTCTTTGAAACCATTTGATTTTCCAAAACCATGGTGAAAATTAGTGCTGCAGTAGGACAAGCACTTCCGAACAAGGCCAGGGCTAACTGGGCCAGGCATTATGGAAAGCTATGTAAAACGAGCAAGACAAAGCAGATCTTTGCTGTAGTGCTTGTCATATAAGCAGGCAAAATAGAAACAGTCTGAAGAAGCTTATGCACAGAGAGTTAGACCAGAGCTGCCCATGCTCGTGGGAGAACTGAGAGCAGTAACTCACATCTCCAGGGCAAGCATCCACTGCCCACTTGCTTTCCATTTCTACAACTGTGACAACAGAGACAGGTAAGGGGATTTTTTTGGCCTTGATTTTCATGAACTTTACTCTCCAGTGTCTTTTTTCTCCAAGGTTGGAGAAATCTGCACCAAAAACTTACTCTGAGGCAAACGCTAGCTGCTGCTTGTCTAGTGAAAAACATTTATTGAATGATACCAAATGCCACTAAATTAAAAGACTGCTCCTTTGCAGCTCCATTTCAAATATAACAATTTTGTTACCTCACAAGCAAAGCCGACAAAGCCACTTTGTTTTCTTCAGACACAAAAGGACATTTTGAAGTAAAACCCACTAAAACAAACTTGGTTATATTTCATTAAAATAGGTAAGGGCAAGAAGTTTCATGTTATAGCTGCTTCTCTCCAAAAAGCATCAAAGCACTTCACAAAGCAAATTCTCCAGCTGAAAGCACTTCCTCATCTGAGCAGTCCTGCTGGACTCTTGAAAGTCTCTGCCTCTCCTTTCATGAGCAAGGTTGGCTTCATCAAGACCTAATGACCAAGCCCTGAGAGACGCTGAATACCTGCTGCCCAACGTCTCTGCTAGATCTCATTATGCCTTTCAACAGCACTGAGACAAAGGGAATGCCCCATTACACAGATGGATAAACTGAGTCATCAGGCTTTTAAAATGACTTGCCCAGATACTTGAAGCATTGGCTAAATCTCATGCACCTCATCCAGGCAATTAGCCTCCTTATGGTGAGTGGGTCTGGTTAAATCACTGTGAAGAGAAAGATGTAGCACTAAATAAATGACTGAGCACACAGAGCGTATTGTGACTGAACTCTAGATTAGATCTACTTAAACTCACTTTAAAATGAACTAGTTCAGATATTAGCAGCAGATCACCTGGTTTAATCTGCCAGGCTGAGCTGCGATGGCCAGCTGAAATGTCTGGATCCTGGATCAGCTGGTTGATGCAGGGATGCCTCCCTACCCTCCCTCCTCTAACCACCAAACACTCTGCTGCCCGCTACAAATTAGTTTATAACTCAGGAAGAGTTCCCACATCAGATGCATCCTGATAGCACAGGGAGGGTAGGAGCAGCCCTAACCTGGAAAGACCTGTTCGCCAGTCAAAGATTGTCTAGAGATTTGCAGGAGGGCAGGGCCCTTCCGAAATGCAGCAGCCCTTTGCCAGCTCCTGGGAAGAGGCAGACAGGGCTCTGAGGCAGCAGGCAGAGACATCTCCTCCATGCTCTGCTTGGGATGGCCACCTCCAGCCTCTCATCCCCCTTCCTATCCCTCCCGCCATGCGGCTCAGCCCCACGTCTTGGCAACCCTCTGGAAAATCCAAAGTATGTGATGAATGCCTGCGTAAATCTGGTTAATTTAATTACTTCTGGGAGATTGATATCTCTGGCTGCTGAGCCACATTAGTAAGACTGATGTCAGCCCCTCCTGCGGCACACGCAGGTTCGGGCAGGAGGGCGGTGCAGGCGGTGCAGCCAGCTGGGTCAGCGGGTGCAGGAGGGATGCGTGGTGAGACGCACGGCTTCTGCCTTTTGCCAGGGTGCAGGAACCAAGTCGGAAACTCTGATCTCAAGGCACAGACCTGGACTTCTCTGTCTCATTTAGTGCTGTGGTGGGGGGTGGGGGTTGGAAATGTGGCATGACCTTCCTTCAGCACTGTTTGCAAAATGATTTCATTGCCATGATTCTCTGTCTGCCGCCACCTGCAAAGGCTCCTGTCAGCTCCAAGCACAGCAGAGAAGCTCAAACAGCAAACAAGACATGGTGCTTACTCAGCCTCCGGAAACTTTGGGCATGAGTCCAGACTGAGCTGGCTCTTTGTTTGACCTAACTCCGGTGGGACCCATCAAATGGCACATGTATCTACGATATCTAACTGAAGCCAGCTTTGCCTTCCCCACTTTTGGGGGCTGTATCATCCCAGGAGCCAGCATTAGGCACCCCGCTGCCTCCCAGTACTTGGGCAGAAAATACAGCATGGCAGGGGACACCCCTGCCATCTCTCCCATCACACAGACTTCTGCAATGCCTTGTGGATAACCCCTCTCTTTCCATCTGCTTCTGTAAAATCATTTCACTCCAAAACCCCCTCCTTACTCACTGTGCTGAGGAATTGAATTCCCACTGTTTTTAACAGGACTCGGGTACCTGAGGATATATCTGCAGCTCTGAAATCAAGTGTCTGAGCTCCAGGGGCCAGTGCATAAAGAAAAAGAATTTCCCATAGAATTTTAAACCCAAATCATTTTTCATTCAAATCAGTTAATTTGCTCCATATAATCCAAGTTCTGGAGCAGCCCTATAAATGAAAGTGATACACTCCTGCTATTCTCAACAGAAGCATTTTCTCCTTATTTCTTTCTATGTCCAAAGATTTTCTGGCACCCATATAAAGGTTAAATCTAGCCTGAAAGCATATGCCTTTCCTCTTTAGGTTTGATTAACTATGGCTGAAAAGATACTGTGAACTGGAAGCTCTGAAGACTGGAGTGGTATCAGACAGACAGACAAGCAGGGGACAAATGAGTCTTTTTAAGTTTTTGAAGCAGTTCTGAATGAGGTCTAAATTGCACCAAATAATGTGCTTAAATAAACTGCTAGCAAAGGAAACAGCTGTCAGAATATTATACTACTGTGGATCCAAGTATATACCCTACAGTTACGGAACAGAAAATTGCCAAATGAAGATTTAAAGTGACAAGATCTCTGTATGGCAGCAACAGCAGGTGAAACACAAGAGTCATTTAAGCTGCTTTAAATGTAACTGTCCCATGCATTGAGTATCGAAATTTTTCAGTAGCTGCCTCATGAGTTTTCCTCTCTACACTTTGTTGACACAGCAAGGTTCAGACCACATCTAATGGTTTAAAGCAATGCTTTTAAATAGTCTTTCCTGCTCTAATAAAGCCCATCTTGGATTTATCATCAAAATAAGAACTGTTTAAAGCAACACCCAGAAGGCATAAAGTTAAATGTACTATTTTCTAAGCTCCTCTCCTTGTTCCTTCTCCACACACAACTTTAAGACTAAGTAGCTATATTGACCTTGGGTATGTAAGAAAGCTGGACCCACAACCTGTGTAACTCTTTTGCAGATATTCTTGTACCAATGGCTTGACATAGCAGCCTCTTAGAGTAATTGACAACTTCAAGTGAGCAACAATTGCCTCCTAACTTTTTACATTAGGGCTGTATTGTGTGTACAAGTATACACATTAAAGACCTCTCACACCTTTCCAGAGAGGTGAGGATGAGCAGGTGTATCGCTACTGTTTTCTATTGCACATCTTCTCTATTGCTGTGGATGCACTTTGCAAGCAGGAGTGTGGCACAAGCCATTTGTAAGACAGCTTTTTATCCTAACGTCATGCCTTGGGAAGCTGAGATGTGATGTGTAGCTGAACACTCTCTGCACTTCCCAACACAGGCAGAAATAAAGTTTGAGGTTGTAAGCTTGGCATCTGCAAACTACAATTGAGTGGAAATTTCCTTTTGACCTTGGAGAAGAAGATGAGAAG
Source organism: Elanus axillaris (assembly GCA_026212715.1). Lineage (NCBI taxonomy): Eukaryota > Metazoa > Chordata > Aves > Accipitriformes > Accipitridae > Elanus > Elanus axillaris. Next base: position 19,996,294 of record JANZLQ010000009.1, on the reverse strand, counting down.
GCCTTCACCCTTTGGAGTTTCAGACATACCAATCAATTGTAAGCATCTAACCAAAGAGCCATCACAGTAGGATGAGTTAAGGGTCCCTCTATATTCTGCTGGGTTCACAGCGTACTTCAGTTAAGTGCTCCAAGTTAGGAAGCCCAGATCTGCATCTGAGTCCCCAGTTTAATGACTGCAACCTCACAGTGCTCCCTCCCTCTCATAAAATTGAGAAAACACTTTGTCAGTGCTACACAAGTTAATTCAAAGTGAGCTCACCAAAGAAATGCAAATAGAACAGCCTAAAACATTTAGATGACTTTAACTGTATTCTTAAACATTTGGCAGAGTTAGGGCCTGTGATTCTTTGGGTAGAGACGTGCAAGTCTGTGAGCATGAGCTCCATTTGCACAGGGGTTGGCCTGGGAGGGTGAAAAAAAGGGTTCAGTTTTTTAATAAGCTAAGAACGTGAGGCAGCCTGCCCAGTCAGGCTGTGAGATGTAACATTCAAACCAATCCATCCCTATGGTATCGTGGTGGCTGCATTTTTGGAAACTTCACTTTTTTACGTTTCTATTTTCTCATGTCTCTGCCTCTGGACCTCATTAATCTCCATACTATTTGCAAGTGAACAATTGCCCTAATTCCATCTGGCTGGCATACAAAAAAAGAGACTTTTTTTGTAAAAAGAAGTTGCTCTTTTCATTCTTCTTCCCTTTCCTTCCTTATTCTGGAAATTCCTGGCAATTTAACACTTAGCTACTTCTTAATGATATTTCCAGAGTTAAGCTGGTTGGTACAACTTGAGAAATGGGATGATTAATAGCTGGGCATATGGGAGTGCTCAGCAGCCAGGCTGCTACTGTTGCCTTGACCTTGTTTCGCAGAGGATGATCTTTTTTAACATTACTGAACTGAAATTAGAACCCAAAGATGTGGACTTAGACCTTGCTTCTCCCTACCCGGAACTCTCCTGTGTTTGATGGACTCGCTCATTCTGCTTAATGATGAATGCATGAAAAGCTTCCCTCTTAGGAGCCAAAAATTAGGACTATAACTGGAGGTGCCAGTGGATGTAAATTAGAAATGAAGACAGTGACGGAAGAGGCTCGCTTTTTTTGTGATCGACAGCCAGTCACTCATCCCTTACGGAAGCCAAAGGGCTGCTGTGGAGGGATACAGTGGTCTAAAGCTGGCTAAACTCTGGAGTGAAAAGTTGCATGAGTTACTTCTGAGGGGGTTCAGAAAGTAATGGAGAAGAAAGTAATTTTCTGATCTGAACACATTTCTAAAGGCACCAAAACAGGGTCCTCACATTCAGTCTTCTGAAATAAAATACGCCATCCCACAACCATGAAAAAAATGTAAAGGGAACATAATGTACCTAAAGGAGTCAGCGCTTGAGTTTTCAGCTACAGTCAGCACCTCTGATGAACCCAACTTACTGTCTCAAGACTATTTCAGTTCTGAATCATGAAGCAAAATGTAGAATTTGTGAGAAAAGGTGATCACGATAGCAGATGAAGCATGCGCATACACACAGAGGAAAAATTCAGCTTGCAGTTACTGTAGCCTACATGACATCCAGTTCCACAGACTTATGAAATGAATCCTGATTTACAGGCAGGTAATTAAGAGCAGATCTGCTGAGCGAGAAGGCAGTGTTTCTGCAGGTCCAGTTGCCAGCTGGATCACATGTCAGAGCACGGCGTTGGCACTGGGACTGAGCCAGCCCTGCCAGCTCCTCTGCTCAAACAGTGTTAGCCCCTGGAGCAGGGCTGAGCTGCCCCTCTCTTCTCTGCTTGTCTTTGGGTCTTGTCTTCCACCTGCCTTAAGCTAAAGAACTCTTCTGCCACCAGCTCTGAGCTTGCAGGAGGGTTTTTTCGGATTTCTTTTTCTTTTTTCTTTTTTTGGTGAGGAAGGTTTGCAAACGTGATAAATGTAAGACATGGCTTTGCTAAAGGTCTGACATATGGGATGCCTTCCTAATTCTTTCAAGCCTACATTAATCCTTATTAATACCATTAACATAATGTATGAGCTGGGGAAAGAGCATGGAAGGAATACAATTTGGTTTGTCACACAAGTACCTGTTCCACCTTCCTATAAATCAAGCAGGAATGGACTTCCATGGCCAAAGTGTTTTAAAGTGGGCAGGCCTGCCCAACAGCCTACATGTTCCTAAGGTATTTTTAAATAAGCTAAGTCAGTGGCTGCTTTTCTGATAGCTGCAGTAGAGAAACTAACTAAAACCCTTCTCCCCTTAGCCCTACTTTATCGCAATTAAACCTGACCTCTAGTTAACTAGCCAGTCTCAGCTTAGATCCCTCTGTAATGCCTGAAGTCCCACAAAGGCACCCCATGCTGCTCCCTGCCCCTGGTGACGTCCGTAAGCGCTGGCTGTGGTCCGATCAGCTTTCTGGGCAGAGTCTGCATATTTGGGAGATTTTGCAGTCTTCCTTCATGAAGACTGATAGGTGGGGAAATTAACTACGAGAGGGGATATTATAGTGGTTTTCATGTTCAGGTCCCAGTTTAGGTCTCTGCAGGTTGTAAGCTGTTTAAGCCTGCATTTCCCCGTCAGCAAAGCATTTCAGCACGTGCAAAACTTTTACTTAGCTGATTAACACTGCTGACTATGGGCCTTAAAAAGGTGCAGTTCCATATTGGGGATCCAGCCAGAAGCTCTCTTTAAAAAAATGCTCCATATTTGCGAGTTGAAAAGTGTGAGGGGCAGAAACCGTCTTGCTTTACATGATGATGTACAATGTCAGAGGCTGCACTTAATATCTCAGGAAGAAAGTAGCTATCGCTCCTGGACAATCTTTAAATCCTTTAGCAATTCACAGCCCAGTCATACACAGCCACCTCAAACAGTGTTTGGGTCTGTATGTTTATGGGTTTTAGTGATCTAGGTTGTGCCGTGTCCAGGGAACCAGAAAGCTGTATTTCCAAGGTTATATCACTTACTGAGTATTTTGTAGAGTTCATCTGCTTCTTTTACTTGGTGAAAATGGTAATGACCTTCTGTATCCCACACAGTCAAGCTCACACTGATATGAATTTGGAAAATACTATATTAAATGATTTATTCCAGCTTTATCCATTTACTAATAATGTAATGAATTATTGATGGGTACTAGGAAAAAGAAAAAGAAGCAAAATAGTATTTCAACAGAGGCAGTTATTCAAAAAAGTGAAGTGGAAGGAAAGCATTTTCCATGCCATCAGATTTTGAGCTTTGAAATATTTTCCTACCCAAAACTAGGACGACAATATAAAAACAACTCTCTTCAAGTACTTTTACAAACAGAAGTCTCCCCTAATGCAGGATCTGGCCAATGAACATGTAAAATATGCTAAAAATTAAAGGTGATTTAAAAAATGCAAACAATCACTTTGGAACAAAAGTCAGAATCTTTTCATTTAAAGAAATATGACAGAAGGAAAGTTTTGGCAATTAAAGCAAATCCTTGTGAAACAGCTAAAAATGAAAGATTTAAACTAAAACTCACACTTTCACTCAGACAAATTTGATTTCAATGAATCAACCTCTCCTGTGGAAGATACATAACTGAACAGATCTCGGTTCTGCCTAGTATGATAAGACTTCATTTCTGACTCCACTTCCAAGGCTCACTCTATTAAAAAATGGGAAGGGAGCCATCAAGCCAAACTGCACCTCCTTTTGGGGAAGGAAAACAAGAGACAAAACTGATTGTTAAAGTCTCTGCTGATACTAACACTATAATATGGGGGTGGGTAGAGACAGGACTAGACCTTCCTTGCAAAATCTTGTAAAACCCAAGAAAAGCAGGAAAGGCTGTGTTAGACTTCGGCTAACATTGGTGTGCTTGATTGTTTCAGAAACTGAGCTATTACAGGCCCTTGGGGAACTGAATGTGCAAGATTGAAGTATGAGGGATGCACAGACTGAAAAGAACATGTGGAAGTAATGCAGATTGTGAAAATCCGAGGCCCAGTCTTAAACCCAGTCCAGCTCAGCAGAGCTTTGTGCACATTCATGGCGCAGAACCACACGGTCTTGGAAGTGAAGCACTTGCTGAAGCCCCATCTCTGAAAAGCTAATAGTCTTTGAGCCATATCCTCAACTGTCTTTCTGATGAATCTATGGGACTAATGTAGATAGTGAGGGAAGATCACTTTTTTGAGAAAACTGGTCACCTTCTGCATATCTTTGGGTCCAGTCATTTGCTCTGGCTTTAGGACCTCTGTTGTGGCCAGCTGCTCCCCCAGCTCCCTCCCGCCCCCAAAGAAAAAAAAAAACCTGCACAGAGGATGACTCAACAGAAAAACAAAATAACTCCACAGAGGACTCTAAAAATATGCTCAATTATCTGCAATACAATGACAGCATTTGATTCAATTTGAGCCTTATGGTTTTGTTATTTCTCTCTCTGTCAGTAGGATGCATACTGTGAACAACAATCTCTGCATTTTTTTGACAAAGTAGGAAATTCACAATGGAAAAGAAGAAAGGTAATGAAATCCTGAAGGTGTCTTCTTCCTCTCTTTTAAAGGACTGGTAATGAGAAGGAAACTGGTTATAGTCAGAGCTGCCAGGCTATCAGATGGAATGAGATTTGAAGGGAAAAAAAATTAATGGCATGCTAAATATGTTGTTGAAATGCACTGGGAATAGCTTCATGTTAAGAGGAAAACAGCTTAAAATCATGTAAAACGGAGGTCAGGCGTGAGAAGGAATGTGTCTGCAGAGAATTGTGTGCATGCTAAAAGCTGCCCACAAATTCTAAGTACACACATTGAGAACTGCACAATAATCTGGGCAAACAAGGTTTTCAGAGGGGGAATTATCTGCATCTGCAGCTATTTTGGGGTATACTTCATCACTGCATACTTTTTCACTTATCGCAATCTTGCATTCAGTGACATAAACAAATATGAGGATGTGGGTCACTACAATTTTTTGCAAAAAAAGCAAGAACATGATAAGAACAGACTTGATTTGCTCTGTTAAAAAATGTTGAATACTTTTATCAGTTTCAGTTATAGTGGCCAATTTCCTTTTAGCTCCATTCTCTGAGGAAATAAGGTTTACACACTCATGCTCTGGGTATGTGCATAAGCACACTAAACTTTTTAAACAGTTGGCTAATGTTAACTGTATTCAGCAGAGGCATGATTCTCAAAGTTATTAAGGTCCTAAAAGTTTTCAGAAGAAAGGGAAAGGCTGCAGTGTGCACTGATACCTTGGTGCAGAATCCACATGGAATCTCAGCTTGGAGGCACAAGCACATAAAATAAAATCGTTTTCCCAAAGTTCATGAAATTACTTGCTCAAACACTACAGTATGCTTTAACAAAAAAAAATCACATTTAAACCACCAAAGTTGGACTCCTTTCTAACTAAGAACACATCGAAATTTCAAAGCTGTCTATATAGCAATTGATCTCTGGGATTCCAACAGAGGTTACTTAGAAGATGGCACCACAGCACTATCATCTTACATGGACAGCTTTGAAAATTAGCCTCTAAATACCCAATCCAAAAAAAGAACGAAAGAAAGGATAAACACACCATATCCTCCAACTGAAATCCCTTTTTAGTTTCTGAATGGTGCAGGTTCTCACTGCACTTAATAGAGAAGAATCAGATAAAGCTAAATAAAGGGACTTTCAGGGGGAAGGGAAACTGAGTGAGTGGTCCAGGAGTAGCGCAGTCCCACTTGCCCCGCTATGAACATGCGTTCAGTGATGGAGGCAAAGACCAAACAGTATACATAAATTGTAGGTGTAAACTTTTAATCAGCTGGGGAAAGAGAGTCTCAGCAGTGTTGCTGTAAAGAAACTTCTGTCACCACAGAAATAGAGAAGAAGCACTGGAAGCCAGCGGTCCCAGGAAAATGGCATTTTGAAATCACAGCCTCTGAGAACCTGTCTTCTAGGAACAAGGAAATAAAAAACAGCTGATGGAAAAACAATAATGGCATTTTATTTTCTAAGCTATGGGAAGGAAATAGATGTAAAAAATTGTTTTGCTCGAATTTGATCCTAGCGTCATTGAAGTCCAAAGGCTGAAAGGGCCAATAGATGATTTCAGAGAATATTCTGTTGGCCTCCCATCTGACAGAAGAAAAAGAAAAAATCTTTTAAGGCATTTCCATGAGAAGTTCCAGAGTGGCATTATCCAAAAAGACTTTCCAGTTAAAGAACTGCACTCATCTTTAGTACTTCTTATTTACCAGGGAGGTTAATAAAGCAGATAGCTAAGTAATTGTTTTTAAGAGAGGGTCTTTTAGAAAAGAAGGTCCTATGCAGCCTGCAGTCTTTCTGGGTCAGAAATCTACTCTCCTAAATATAAAGAGTTAATGAGCTGGTTTCTGCACAGTGTTGTAAAGTATCGTGGCCAGCTGGAGTGCTTACTACATAGTCTATAGTCTCAGACAAGTCTGTTCTCTTTAAATTGTATTTACATGGATTTTCTTTCTGGTTTTCTATTTGTTACACTGTGTTAAATAAATCTGGCTTTATTCAAGATAATTTGGGTTTATTGATTATTACTGGGGACAATTACTCTGAGTGATGTCCCAGGGGAAGAAAATGAACCTCTGGTGAGGGGCACAGCAGCTAAGGAACTGTCACACACGGTTAAAGGCACAGGAGCTCTCTCATAGAGAAATAATAAGGATGTTCTGGCTGTGCTCACTGCACAGACCATCTAACTGGTGATTAAAATACACCTGATGCACTCAACAATTCATAAGGTATTTTTCATTTCTATATCACTACATCGGAGACCATATGGAGTCACCTCTGTATCCGTCCTGCTGTGTGTTCAAATCCACCACTGAGAATCAACCACCAGGTCCCCAGGTGCTAAATGCAAAAAATTGAAACAGCTTTAGGATTTCTGGCTAAATACATATTTAGGTGAGGTCTTGATGGTCTGCAGATGTCTAATATGGTGGAAAACCACCAATTCTTAAGCCCTTTTAAGTCTCTGTATGACATACTGCCCCTCATTGCACTTCATATAGAAAAATCAAATAGGGCTAAAGAGACCAACATCCTAATATTGTTTGAACTTACACTTCTTTAAAAGGCAATGATAAAAATCCCTTTGACATGGAGATAGAAAGCGTAACCTTGTCACAAAAACAAACAACAAAGAGACATAGACCCAGTCGTCTAGAGTGTCAGTTCTTGAAGATTTTAAAAGTTCTGTCAGTCGCTGTTTGCTTCTATTTACATTATAATTCTCGTAGTTATAGGTGTGGTTTGTACCAGATACATCAATCCTGCACTGTGTTTGCCTCAGATTTGTACAGCCGATGCTCCTGAGAGCAGAGAGGAGCATGTGGATATCTCAGCCATGTCCCTGGGTGGGAAAAATGTAATGTCCCAGTGATGCTAACCGGACTCCCAGTGAATGGGATGTGCCATCACCTCTACAGGAGGACTCCCAGGCACAAACTAGATCATGCCAATTTGGTGTTGCTACACAATTCTTATGGATTTTGTCCTTTTCTTAGTTAGTGAAAATAATAGGAGGGAAAAAAAAAAAAGGATTCTGAGAGGCAGTGTCCCCTTCCCAAAACCTGATGGATAGAAATAGGTGCTGTTATTCAGAAAACTGAGATAGGAATAACAGGGGGTTTGTATTCATCCTTGATCAGCCCGTTATAAAATTCTCACTTGCTTAGAGTAATGCAAGCAAATAGCAGGGTTCTAAAACGGCATCAGATAAAACCCCTGCATGTGCTGACACGTCTTGGCAGTGGCATGGCTGCATGGAGAGGGGAGAGAGTAAATGGGGGTGGGGTGTAGATAGGGATTATTTCAGCGTTTTTCCTCTCTCTAGGGTTGAATATTTGTGCATGTTCCTGCTCACTTGCCTCTAGCAGAGTCGGTGGACAAGGAGAGATCATGAAGATTTACAGCTGTTTTAAGGGGGGGGGGTGGGAA
>JANZLQ010000009.1:19969450-19988265 GCA_026212715.1 Elanus axillaris | reverse complement strand
GGGGGGGAATCAGGGGCAAAGGCAGAGTAGCCCTTGCTGTTCACACACTCCTGGGGACTATTTACCCCCTCTTTGTTTTGATTCTTTACTTAAGAGTTAATCAACGTTTAAATACACAGAGAGCTCTTTCTCATAGGACAACAGCAGCCATGGAGAAAAAGAGGGAAAAAGGCACTTTCATTTCAGATGCTATCTCCAAGTAGTGTGTAAGATTTACACTGAGTCACTAGCTGGATAGTTGAAAGTGCTTCATTTAGTCTATGCTCAAACCCATGCAGAGTCCAGCACAGCTTTAGCAAGTCCTTGCTTCTCAGGGAAAGGACACACATGGGAATTCAGAGGCCTAAAAATACAAATAAAAAATTAGGTAAGACCTTTGTGATTTGTTCAGTTTCTTACATGGATTTTGGTAGCCACTAAAATCACACACAACCTACTAACCTACACTAACCTACTAACCTTAGGACACCAGGAAAGCTCTGTTCTCTGAAGAAACAGCAGAGCTTTATGAAGCACTTACCTACCTACTTTTATTTACTTTATTACTTATTCCTAACCATCCGTTTATCTTAGTTATTTATATTCACTGTGGTAGCATCAAAGTGTTTAACAGTCTTTAAAGTATTTATCCTGAATCTTCCTTATCTTTAATATATTGCTTTTGTCATGCAAATAAAGTACTTTTCTGCCCTTGCATAACATGAGGGACTTGAAGCCATGATTTGCATATCCATACAGCGTGGCCAGCCTGTATAGGTAAGTAGCCCAGGTTCACATACACTGATGTGAATATATTGCTTCCACTTCATTTACACCAAGCTGTGAACCTCCACTTGGCAATGTAGATTGACAAAACAGATGTACTCCAGAAGACTACTACGTCTAATTTCAATTGAAAGAAAAATTACTTGTAAGTTGCCATTTTCTGTGTAACACTAGAGAAAATGAGGACTTGAAATAACAGGTAGATATCTTTGATTTTCTCCACATAAATAAGTGACTTAAGAAGCCTGTAACAAAGCTGAAAGCTGAGCAGACTCTAAACCCTGCCTTTCACCCTACAGATGGTTATGTTTTTTGTGTTTTCCTGCAGTAAAACAAATGAAGTAGACAGGTATATCCATCTATTTTAAGAGAGATGTTTTCCTTGTGTATTGTTTCTTCCCAGTTTTATCTTAGGAAACAAAAATGCACATTATCATTCTCTGTTCAGCGTTCGGGAGGAGGTGTTTAACTTGCCTGGAAAAAGAGCAAATTTAGGATGAAAATGGGGGGAAAGTGAATCACAAACACAGGCAGAGACAGTGTTTTGGAAAGTTTGTAATAGTTGTGCTGAGTTTCAAACAGAAGCCCAGCAGACAGAGAGATCCTTCAGAGATTGCAAAAGATGTTGGAAGTACTCATACATTGCAAAACCCAGGACAAGGAGGAGACACATGCATGGCACAATATGCTCTGCCCCCGAATAGCAAAATCTCTTTTAAGTGATAAGCCAGAAAAGCAAATTTTCAGCATTTCTACTTTGTGTTTCCCCCAGCCAAGGGAAACAATCTTCATTACACTGAAAAGTAAATAGAGGCAGTCTCAAGGAGACCTTTTAAAGAAGCAGCAAAAAAGTATTTTGCATAAGGCCCAGGGCTGGGATGCTGCACTGTCAGGACCAGGGAGAAAGCTTGGTTCAGGAGGAAGGAAAGCAACAATACCTTCATCTAAGCCAGGCTCTCTTGATTCTGGGATGTAGGGAAAGTGTGATTTTTCCTTCATAAAATGAGTCTGAAGTCTAACATAAGGGACCATCAACTATGCCTCAGCTGATAGCAGGTAAAGTACAAGAAAGACATGGACCTGTTAGAGCAGGTCCAGAGGAGGGCACAAAGATGATCAGAGGAATGGAACACCTTTCCTATGAGGAAAGGCTGAGAGACTTGGTGTTGTTTAACCTGGAGAAAAGAAGGCTCCAGGGAGACCTTACTGAGGCCTTTCAGTAATTAAAAGGGGCTTATAGGAAAGACGGGGACAGACTTTTTAGCAGGGCCTATAACAATAGGACAAGGGGTAATGGCTTTAAACTAAAGGAGGGTAGATTCATACTCGATAGAAGGAAGAAATTTTTTATGAGGAGGATGGTGAAACACGGGAACAGGTTGCCCAGAGAGGTGGTCAATACCCCATCCCTGGGAACATTCAAGGTCAGGTTGGACGGGGCTCTGAGCAACCTGATCCAATTGAAGCTGTCCCTGCTCACTGCAGGGGGATTGGACTAGATGACCTTTAAAGGTCACTTCAAACCATTCTGTGATTCTAGGATTCTAAAAATGTATTTGTTGACAAGCCCAGGAGCTTGTGATGCCTGTTTCCTTCCCTGTGACACAGGTCCTCCTGTCCTCCAGGGACACACCTGGGCACATGCCATCCAACAACCCTACGTGATGGCTAGCCATAGCCCTGCAGTAGCTTTCTGTGCCAGTTATCCACATGGTAGCCCAGAAAACTGGGCCACAGGTTTTTTCTGCCTCAGTCTGAAGGAAAAGGATTTCAGTCCAGATTGCAGCTGAGCGTCAGGAGCATTACACTCTGTTCTTGGCGGTAGAACTTGCCCAGGGGATGGGAGGGAGACTTATTTATTTATTTATTTATTACTATCTCACAGCTGGCCTACTTCTTCTATCATCAAGTGTAGTCAAAATGGCCATGTTTCCAGCAGTGACAAGCTGTGCTATTGATGAATATGAGACAATTTCACTTGAACCTCCAACAAAACTTATAGTTTCATATTCAGTTCCCCAGTTGTCTCTTACCAAGCATTATTTTCTGTAAATTGTTAAAGCAGAATTTTGTAAGTTTACTGACTATATGCTATGAAAGCTCCAATTATTTGGAAAGTAGTGAAATAATATGTATTTCAGAAGTATTAGCAGCATGCCTTGAGCTAACTGATGTTGCCATACTCTTGTGCTGTTTTGGTACCCGGAAATCTGAAATTTGTCCACCTACTACTGTATTCCCCACCTTCTCCTGGACTATAGGTAGAAACATGTGGATGATTAACGGAATGCCATATGTCAGAAGGAGACCCAGCAGTCTTATTATTCTAATAAAGGGCCTAATGAAGAACAAAGACATGCTGCAAATACACCCAACAGAAATGCCATCCCTGATTACTAAAACGCTGCATTACAGCCTGTCTGGCATACATTCACTTCAGCTCCTGGTGTCCATCAGCGGTGACACAGCCAGCCACCCCTGCCCCTGCCACACCAGAGCAGGGTGTCCACCCTCCCGCTTTTTTGCATAAAAGCACAGACATGAAGAGACATTCACACCGACAACCAGCCTTCCAATGTGCCTGCCTGTGCAGATTCAGAAGAGTCTCATCCCTGGTATTTTATTTCAAGTGTCTTTTCTGTAACTCCTTCCTTCATAGGTTAATGAAGACTTAAGCACTCCGTCTCAGCAGCACTGATGTAAAACGGCTGCTTATTGCCTGTTCCAACTCACTGACTTTTATTATGATACTTAAACCAAAATGGTGAACTATTACACTTCATAGCCTGCAAATAAAAGCAGAATGTTAAAAAGCAGAGGCTATAACCTCTGATCCAGTCAAAATTGCTCTAAACATCTAAGGCTCATAATCTTGAGACAACTTTAGTCGGCTCCAAAGGGCAAGGAATGGCACGGATTATCATCCACAGCATATAAGGGACTTTAATTGTAATACTACAGTTTTTATTCTACCCATGCTCAAAGATAACAGAAGAAATCCTAAGCCAGCATGTGGAACAGCTCAGCTCCATTGACTTCAGCAGAGCTAATCTGGTTTACACCAGTGGGAATTTAGCCCATTAGTGAGAAGACCTGAATAATCTACAGCAAGTAGGAGATATTGGTTCTTCTTTCCTTTGGACCACACAGAGAAGCCACTAAGGTGATGGCAGCCAATTTTCCCTGTTTCCAAAGACCCACCTGTTCTGCAAATCATTACAGCGACAAACACTACATTTCCAATTCTGCACTTTACTGGAGCCACTTGGGCAGTACAATATCCATTTTTAGAGACAGGAGGTCCTGGGGTCAGGTCCACAGTGGCTTGGGCACCGAAATCAAATAGGAGAAGGGAGAGAGTTTTCTCTCAGTCACATTTTCAGCTTCCAGATCTTGGGGAAAGCCAGAGGCCAGCTGAAACTCTGGCTCAGCTTAAAGGAGGGAAGGGACTGCTTTTTGCTGTAACCTCACTCCTTCCACATATGCAAGTATGTTCTGTTAATTCTGAAATAACATTGTTTTTAAGGACCTACCTTAGCTATAGCCAAGTTAGCCAAGATGGATTTAAGTCCCATATTCCAACACACTCCTACCCAGGCAGTGGAAAGCACTATTGAACCAAATGCAGTCTGGCTGGATACCTTTAGTAATGCAAGCTTACCAAATGGTTAAATGTTTCTTATACAGAAAACTGAGCGGTGTAAGAGGAGGGACCCGAGAGTGGACATGAGACAGAACCGAGGAAACTTTGAATCAATAGTGAAAGTTCACGTAACTCAGAATTTCTGGTTTTACACAGTGAAAAGTCAAAATGGTTAAGTTGCAAGGATGAAATATTTTGAGGAATTTCTGATTTGGCCCAAAGCAGGGAAAAATAGTACTCTCACAAAAGGAGCCTGTTCATGTGGAACTTGTACACATTTCAGAGCTTGTCTTTCTGCTTCTGGTTTCCTCACTGCTAAATTCGAGCAGGTTGTTGGAAGATAGTGCCTTTGAGGGAATGAGAAAAGAGGAAAAACTCCTATGAAAGTCTGCAAAATTAGACACGGCAGCCATTCAGGAGGACCCTGTTCCCCTAAAACGTGTCCACTAAAGCAGGGAGGTTTTCTGTGTTGGAGCAAAGTCCAAAGGACCTCTGCTAGACCCTGGCCAGAACCCTGGAGTAACAACCAAGAAGATTGCCTCCCATAGAGGCACACATTTGTAGGTAACCCCAGCTTAACGGGACACTGGGAATTTATCCAGCACTAAGCAAAATAACACAGATAAGATTTTTTAAGTGACTCACTGTTTGGAGAGTCTTTTGGGGTACACAAGTCAAGACACCTAAATCTGTTAAGGAACCTAGGAGGGACCAAACTTCAAAGAAGAAGTAGATTTACAGATAACAGATTTACAGATCAGGTTCTTTAAAAGCTGCCTCAAGGTAGGGAATAAAAATAATGTGAAACAAAATAAGTACTACCAAGGCAACCCACAGTCTATATTTGCTGTTGAAAGCTCTTGTTTAAGATCAGTAGAATTTAAAGCAATTCACTCCTGCACACAGCAGAGCTGAGGAAATTCTTGCTAGAGGAAGCTGAAGGTGCAAAAGGCTTGAAAGTGTTTAAAAAGAGGTTGGGAAAACTCTTGGACAAAAAACACCCCTTTGGGTTTCTTAGAAATACATATAGACCAATAAAAAAAAAGAGATAAAAAGAAAAAAAATTTTAAAAATAACCAAAACAAACAAACCCCATTCATAGCTCAAGAAGCACTTGAGCCACCAGTTCCTGGGAGAGTGTGATGGAGGAAGTATATGCCTGATCATTCTCCCATGCTCTCCTAAACTCCCACTATCCAGCCACTTTAAAGGAGAGGATACCTGGCTAAGCAGGCCTTGGTCCAAATCAGTGCAGATATTTTCCTATCCTTATATTCTTACGTCTGAAAACCATTATAGAGGTAATAATTTATGGAGCTCCTGGTAACTGTGAAGATGACACTGGTCTGTACTTAGTACTTTTTGTCTAGGTTTTGCAATGACCACTGTTTTTTTCTGCTTTAGAAAGAAGGAAGATTTAAGGAACTCAGTCCAGCAGTTTGGTCCCTCCAATGCAAAAAAAAAAAAAAAAAAGGCTTTGGATATATCTAAAAATAGATGCCATTAAGGAAATAAAGCAGTTTGATATAACATAATAGCAGCATAAAAGTTCCTGCGCTTTACCTCTATGAGACAGCAAAGCCAAGAGAGATCTAACTAATGCAGCGTAACTTTGTAGCTCCCATTCCCAGGAACTGATCACCCCCAAATCTTCACAGCATCCCCAGGGGAGAGCAAAGCACTATTATGTCCTTTTCACAAAATCAGGGAAGCGAAGCACAAGTAGAAGAAGTGATTTACCCAAGGTCCTGCAGGAAGCCTGCAGTGCACTGCAGTGTTAAAACTGAGACTCCTTATTCCTGGACAAACACTGGTGCCCTGAGGCTAGCCAGGCTCTTGGAACCAGAGTCTAGGTCAGCCCTCGCTGAATTGCCTGGCATCCCCCTCCTCGGAGGTGTCCCCTGACCCAAGCGCTGTGTGTACTGTGACCTGCCTCCTCTACAGCCATGGCTCAAAGCCAAGGGAATTCAGTTCCCCCTCTTGAAATCCACTCACTCTCACATGGTAATGAGCACTTTAATCTATCAGGAAAATGTAGAGCTTCTTGGCGCTGCTTTTTATTTCTGATCTGTGTTTTCTCTCTCTCTCTTTTAGGTTAATTTATCTGATTACATGCAATGCACTGCAGCCGTGCTAAGGTACCAGTCGAGTTTCCACTTGGAGGCTTGGAGGAAAGATTACCATTAAAACGTGACTTCCATCCACTCAGCTGAAATTACTATTGATTGCCAAAGAAAAATATTTGTGCTGTGAAGCTGGGAGCTATGATGTTGAACCGTATTAACATAATGTTAGCATAGCTACGGGTGTTTAGTGGCACGCAATCAGATTTGAAATGAACGTTGATTATAGATTGAGATTAATGTTCACATATTCATAGGAACACAATGAAAAGAGCAATTTCCTTTCTACTACAGATCAATGGTTTCTCCATTCAATTATACAGCTGTAATAATTGCATTATGCGGAAATATTTCTTAATGGCTTATTTCATTCTTTCTGTTTGCCTCTGTGTGTGTGTGAGAAAGATCTTGTGTACTTGCATGCACGCATGCATGTGTGAAATCTTTTGTCAGTGGTACTTGCCAAAGCCTGCATTCAATGCAAAAGACTTTAATTACTAGTGCAAATGTGTAATTTTTGGCTAAGCTAATAATCTTTTGGCATTTTCCCACTATTCTCTTTATTCCCCAACAGAGCCCTCAGATTCCTCTGCTTGTTTAAGGTTTTAACAGCTGGATCCTGCTATACAGCAGATACACCAGTTTTGGTCTACATGTGGCTCTGAATCCCCAGTGTTGGCCAAAACGGCACCATCACACCCAGAGACACCCTGCTGGGTTCATGCCTCTGTGTCCCGCTGTTGTAGTACTAATAGAAGCTGGACTTTTGGTTAGAAGCATTGCAGTCTGGCACAGCTGAAACTCCTTACTCTCTTAGTGCTGTCCATCTACTCATAGCAGTTGGTGTAACTAAGAAGCACAAGACTAGTTAAGCAAAATAACTTCCTATGAGCTTCCAACCTTGTTCTCACCACTCAGGGATTTGGACTCAAATTAAAAATGAGGACTTGAATATTGAAGGCACATCTGCAGAAACAGGAAACAATTCCTAGACATCTTATTTATCTCACAATCAAGGCAAGACAGGACACCTTCTGAAGAGAAATCTGGTAGTGAATGGATACTAACTTGAAAAGCACCTAAGGGATTAGGGTAGAAGAACCTTCTCTTCCCATTTTAGTACAACGTTGCTTGAGGGAGCTCTTTTTTCATTTTTCTCTGAAATAAAAGTTCCCACTTACTGTCTTTTTGCTCAAAAATGTATTAGCTCAGATGTATTCTCCTTCTATGAAAGGACCATATGTACTATCCTGGTTCGGTGGGTCAGCAGCCCACAGGAGAAGAACATGTCTTACAAGAGAACAGACGTATCTCCCTGAAGCCGTTCATATGGTGGGTGTGAAAGAAGGAATTTTGCACAGAAAAATGCCAAGTCCTTCAGCGAGAATTGGGCTGTAAGAAAATATAAGAATAGTATCAGGAGCTGATGGAACAGCTTACAGTACATGGCTCTGACTTAGGGGATGTCCTGTTATTGAACCTTTTGACTTCAAATGGCTTGACAACATCTCTGCAGAGATATTTTGTTAGCAGTGTGGACTGCAATGCATGGGCAGAAGCACATTCTCCAAGCTACCTCACAATGGAAGCCTGCAACATTTCCAAGCTCTGTATCAGACACATCCTACAGACCATATTGCTGGCAATGATCAAAACTAATATTACAACTTAAAAAATTTCATAAGACACAAATGAGTAATGAGCTTCAGAGGTTGTTCAACTTTGAAGCTGAGGGTAAGAGTATTCTGGTTGTACACCACTTCTGCTGACTGTGCTCTCTCACTAGCAAGAGTTACAAGAAACCATAGTAGTCATGTGAGATCTGTACCGTGTACTTAAACTGGCTTGACTTCCCCAGGAGTGTTCATTTTTTTCTCTATGGAAAAAAGGTTCCAGCAACACAACACAAAGCTGAGCCTCAGCATGGTATGGCTTGTTGCATTCATCTGACACTGCAAACTCTCTGAGGGAAAGAACTGATTTTTGCAGGGGATTAGGGGGTTTTTTTCAGAACATCCAGAAAAAAAGATGTCCATGTTTTGGTACATTCTATCATTCCACGTTGTAGGAGAAAAACACAAACTATTGGCAGCATATATGCAAGATTCAAAGTTAGATGTTAGCTGGTTTTAGCTGCTTTAGAAGAAACCTCACCACCCTTGATATGTGGAAGGAATTACTAGACAGGGTTTACAAGAATTGCAGAGTCACTATTCCCCTTGTGATGCTGAGTCATCAGATGGTAACAAATGAGCAAGAATGAGGCAACAAGGGCCACTCATTCAACATTTCAACTGCATCCCTTTTTCCCCTTTCCTCAGAGTTTCACATCTCTGTTCAGTTGTCTCAGTTCATCAGAAGTCACATGGAGGGAGAGGCAGTTTCATCTCACGTACATTTTTAGTTACCAGACAGTGGAGTTGCACAAAATGTATATATTTGAAGGGTCTTGCCTGGAGGACAAATAAATGGAAGTAATCATTGCTTTTATTAAACTAAGTATTTGGGCTTTTGGAAGTAGGATAAGAGAAGTTAAATGAATGGAAAATGTGGAAGAAACAACATAAGTTTGATAAATCCCAGTGAACAGAAACCAGCATTCAAAGGCTATATGATGTTTAAGATTTTGAAAACTTAGCAATTTGAAATGTATATATTTCTGAGACCTTCAGGGGAACTTTGTTTTTAGAAAAGGCATTTTAGTTTTCCAACTTTTCATTTAATGGTATACCAAAATGTTAAGTCCATTTTGAAGGTCCTGGTTACTTTTTTGAGCTTCAGCCACTCCCAATAATATGGGTCAGTCTCATATAGCCGAAACTTACTTGAAAAATAGTAAATAGTTATGTTTGCATACATGCCAGATTGGGCCCTCAGGCACACCAGTGTAACTGCTGGTAGAGGTTCTTTTCAAAGAATCACACTGGGTTCACAACAGCAACAGGGAACTGGAGTTTGACACAGTACCGCTCTTACCTGACCCAACTGGTGGCCTGAACTCAGCTTTAGTGTATGCAGATCTGCAACAATGGGCTTCAGAACTCCGATCTTACAAGTCCCTTTGCCAACTACTGTAATTTACCATAAGCATTCAAGGCAGATACTCTTCAATGTTCTTTAGGAAGGAAATCATGTAAATTATTAGATCACCAAGGCAGCAAAAGCTGAGATAGGCTAGCATGTCTTTACAAATAAATTGCTGAAAAGAATCACAATACATACAAGTAACAGAGGAGAGAAAGAAAGTGAGCATTTAACAATGTTCCTGTTACAGTCTTCCCTCAGAAGTTGAAGGAAACATGAATTTCATCAAGCTTTGAGTTAGCTTCCTCTGGAGAAGAGATCTGTCTTTGGCGTGGATCTCTTTAGAAACCTAGGGAGGGATTCATCTCACCTGACTCCAGACAACTCTAGTGGGGACAACTGTGTGATCCAGTCATCCATGATTCATTTATTGTCAAGTCAATGGAGAGAAGTAAGGATATCTGAATTATGATTAATGACCAATTTTTGTCAAGCACATCAAGATGAAATGAATTATGTTTCGGAACTGTTGACTATTCTCCATAGTCTGTAGGAAAACTTGCATGACTAGTTCATGTGGAGGTGTTTAGCCATTTACAGTGAATGTTTGGAAAAAGTGAATCTCACACCTTTTTCCTAAATAATGTGAAAAATACAAAAATGTGGGTATTTGTATGAGCACAGATGACAGTAACAGGTTCTCCTTAAGAAAAAAATCCGACTTTTTAGAACTAAATAACATTTAGTAACTAATTGTCATCTGTTTTCTTCAGCAAAAAATAAGGAAGCAGAATCTGCTAGAGGCTTGTTCAACCACAGGTTAATCTGAAATCACATCCCATTAGATGGGAAAGAGAAAGAAATGCTTTGTTCACCAGGTTATTTTCTACAGATTTTCTGAGTGGCCTGTAATTTGGCCTAACACTTTACCTTGAAAATGTGGAAGCATATGGCATGACCTTCAACTCCTAATAGCCTTCAAGAAGCTGAAGTTGGATTATTTGGGGTCATGGGTAACAACTGAGAAGTCATGGGTCAAATTCAAAACCATATTACATCTCTAGAAAAAATTACCTTTCCAATAACTTATGGCATGACCTCTAGCTCTGATTAGTCTGTGAGGGGCTCTTGTCCTCCATTCACACATTCATGTATTCAAAATCTCTAGATCAAATATGAAGAAAAAATTCTTTCACCCTGACTGTTATGGCAGAATACATTTTTTTTCTTTCCTTAAGGACAATTCTGGTTTTAGAAACACTGTATTTATATTAAATACTTTGCCAGTGAAGCTGATTTTAATCATATGCATGAGTTCCACCAGTGCTGCTCTACAGAGTAAATGGAAATATCATATGAGATCAAATAAGTGGATTTTACCCTTTTGGGGACAGATACACTTTTAAGAGAGGCATTGATATCCAATAGCCATCTTAATTTATGACATGTTTAATTTTGTGCATGATTACTGTAGATGCTTTTGTAGAGGAGTGAAAATCCATGTTTTAATATTCTGTACTCAAAGGCTTTGTTCATTTTTAGAGTATTGCTTGTGCAGGTGCACAAGTCTTCATGACTGATAGAAGCAGCAGACAACCTGGCCATCGACACAGTGAAAATTAATATTCGAGTATCAGTGAGGCAGGCACAAGGGGCAAAAGGTCTGGAGATACAGTGGAACCCAGTTTGTGTTTATCCATTTACTTACCCTGAAGAAAATTTCTCAGCAAACTAGAACTGCCTTCCCTGGGATAACATCCTCAAATGAGCAATGATAAAGCTTCTTTCTGCCTACTGCTTCAGTCCTCTCAGGAAACAACATGACTTCATTGTTCTGTACATCACCATAAGTAGACCTTGGCCAATGCCAATTGCATTTATATCCACAAAACAATCAAAGAAAAAAATGGAAAAATGGAAGTGGAAGGACCTTGAACAAAAAGACTTACAGAAAAAAAAAGTCTTTATGTTGTCTATCACTGCTACATAGGCAAATATAGTTCAGTATGTCTCTGAAGCACCAGTATGCTTTCAGAGCAATAAGTAATATGGGATGTCACTGGTCAGATATTAATATTTTGATAATAATTCCAAGAAAGATTAAGAAATCTACCAGTTGTCATCAGAAATGTTACCTGTCAGAAAATAACATGATGACAGGTTGCTTGTTTCATAAGCTGTGCTTCTCCTAGCTTATAGTGGGAAACTGATGAAAGAATTATAATTCTCAGATGTGTAAAGCATGTATTTAGGAGACCACTAACCAAGGCTTGTGAATCAGTGTCTTGTGAAGGCTGAGTTATTGTCATAAAGAGTGTAAACACAGCACGTTTGAGGAAGTGAATCTTTATTTGCATCAAAGGCAAAGCACTTTTTGTTCAAGAGGGAGAAATATCTAATTGGCTAAATTTTATTTTTGAGGTACATCTAAAAGTGGTGCTAGGAGCTGCACTTGCAGCAGAGGCTTGGCATCCAAGGGAATTTGACTTCTACACTCCAGGCTGGAGCTTAACTTCATCTTTCAGGCTCATTGCTAAAGCATGTTGAAACATTTTCCCACAGGTTAATAGAAGTCTTTAAATTTGAGAATTCAGCATATATCACACTAGATTCATTATCTAATCAGAATTAACCAGAATGCCTTATGTAGGGATGTCCAGAGGTAGTTCTGTATTTTTCTCTTTGCTGTTTTGTAACCTTCTACATTACAGTCTTTAGCCTTCAAATGACATGCCGGAAGGAAAAGTTACTATTTGGTAAATAGTAACCTGATAGTAAGAAAGTATATGTTGTTGCATACTTTTCTGAAGTGGCTTACAGCTCTGCCTCTGTGAGCTGTTCCTCCTTTGCACTGGTATCCTCTGCCCCTTGGTCTGGGTATTCAAAATCTCAACATCAGCTGTTTTTGTGTTATGCTGATGAAACAAACCCACAGTTTTCTTGTTTTCATGATAAGAAAAAAGGGGAGGTTCCTTTTCTGGGCATGTTTTTCTGTGTTTCCTTCCCAGTGGGAGAGTACTATTGGGAACACCTGAGTGTTGTCCTGACTGAAGAGTGACCTAGCTTTGTCTGTAGCTGGGGAAGGACCTGTACAAGTCAGCAGGACTGCTAATGTGCTTAGGGGTAGGTGCAGATAGTATGGGAAGAAGCATGATTTGGAAAAGCCATGCTGAACAGTCTTTTGCAGTAAATGCCAAGCCTCTATTGAGGTGAAGAGAGACTATGGCTTTTTACCACCATTTTTTTGCATGCCAAGATTGAGGAACAGAGGCCTGCTGGGAAAGAGAATGAAAAATCCAAGAGACTTTACCTCAGGCTGAAACCTTCATCATCACATGTTAGCATTATGAAAAGGCAACCCTTGTGCTAGGGTTATGCTAGGTAGCACCTTGTAACTGGAAGGGCTTATATGTCACGCTACATTGAAATATGCAAACATTTTTCACCTCAGCTCAGTAAGTTCTTGGCATCAATCACAACCACCTCCTTCTTCACCTGAAGTGGTTTACGCAAAACTGCCCATAATTCACTCTTTCTGAGGTTCACTAGCTCAAGGAACCAAATCAAACCAACCCTTGCAGATTACAGCAGCCTCACTGCTGCTCTTTTCCCTGCTCACCACAGCCAGCAGGAGGTAAGTAGAAAGGCACTTGCAGAGCACCCTATCTGCATGAACTGGCTTCATTCTTCATTTTGTATTTGAAATTCCAGATTCACCCTCTTCTCTTTGCTTTCCCCAGCAGCTTCCCTCCCGGCTGGGTAAAAGGCATGCCAGATGTTGTTTTGTTCCTTTACTTTATAGCAAGATTGCTGCTGCCCTTTGTGTGCAGATGTTGGGATCAGAAATGCCATCATCATACTCCTCTCAACATTTTCTTTTTTAACTTTTTCCTCCATACGATTCCTCATATCTCCCCCTTCCAATATGCAGTTACGCAAACTCCATTCACACACATACTGAGTCCTCAGGGTCCATGGACCAAAGAGAGTGGCATGAGTACAGACTGCTGCACCAGCACAGGCTTTTGCACAGTACAGCTGCCTGCTGCAGTGGCCAGGCACTCTTATACTGGAAATTTCAGCTTCCAGTTGCAAAAGGCAGGAATCAGAAAGCTCCAGAGCCTCCTCATCCAGCAGAGCTGGAAAGGAGAATGGGTGCCATGACTATCTGCTGATATCTTCTAACTGTTGGCCAAGGATTTCTTAGAGCAAAGCATCAAAGCAGAGTGCTGAGTTGTAATACCGGGGGGTATGGAGGAGCAAGAGGATATTGTTTTTTCCTTCCTTCCTTCCTGGGGATTCCTGGCAGTTAAGCTGAGCTCAAAAGCATGGAAAGATCAGGAAGCTATTTCAGTGGATGAGGCCTCTGGCACGTACACTTCAGTCTGGTGAGCATCTTGGTGAATGCTTTGCAGTGTGGGAGGTTCCATGCTTAGATCAACAAGTCTTCCAACCTTTAGTGTTATTCTGGTTCAGATGGAGGCCCCCATCTGTTATTATCCTCAAGAATCTCCCTGCATAACAGGGTCATCCCTGGATGTGAAGCTACAGCTGATCAGATGTTACTTGCACTTCTTCAGTAGGTAGAAAACTAGAGACTTACTGACTTACTGCGTGTGGAAAACACCATCCTGAAAAGTGTATCGCTGTTTGGGGGGTGAGAGGCCAATAACAGCAAGGCAAAGGGCAAATACATCAGTCTCTATTGCACCTAAAGACCTGACTTTGTTTGCAAGTGAAAATGAGATTTATGTTATCAGCCTGCTCCCTTAATGATCATTTGCCGACAATGCAAAACCATCACTTAATGGAGTATGACTGGCAATCTCCACTGAAGAGTGAGCTCTGATTGGAATAGCAGAGTTTGATTCAGGTCAGGCTTGAGGTATGCTACCCAAATACTGAAGGGACTGAGAATAGGATCAGAACAGAGAGAGGCACTTGCCTCAAATAATTTAATCAATTAATTTAGCCAGTTTCTTTTTCTCTTTGCTTGCAAAATGTTCACAGGCTGATTATAATTTCTCAAGATTTATTTCTTATTCAAATTTACTCAATGGTATCTTTTGCCCTTTTAAAAATAAATAATATTGACTGATTACAAACAATTCTCTAGGAGGAGATGCTGTTCAGTATTCAAAATATGGTCTGATTTAGCTAATGACTTGGTCACATGGATCACACAGCACCATTTCTCCTCTATGAGTGACAGCTATAAATCTTGCCAGTCAGGAGGAAAATCAGAATTCACCAGGGGTATGGATAGTAAGGGAGTAGGATCTGATAAACAGGTTAAGGGAGTTTTAAACTTGGAGCATCCTAGAGGAAAAATCAGCCCTCATGAGATTTGCTGGCTGGGTGCAAAGTTTATATATTTTTAACTTCCTTTCCTTGCCTATCTCAGGCAGTTGCCTACAGCACAGAGACAGAAAGTCCCTCTTATCTTTGTATGTCCTAACTAGTCCTGAATCTGTAACAAATGCAGGATGGAAACTGAGCCTAAGAATAGGAATATACAGGGCATGGCAAAATCTTGGATTTACCTTTATGCTGTCTGACCAGCATATTCTGAGCCACACTAGAGAAAATTCTGCTTTGCTGTTACTATAAGCCAACAGTAAATTTTTTACCTCCTGGTGGAAAAAAAATACAACACAAGAATTGTGACTAAAGGAGAGACTGACACAAAGTGTCATCTCAGTGTTTGTCCTGAACTGAGGAATTTTACACCCCACCCATTCCCCTAGGGCTATGCCTAAAGTCTGGATCTATTTCAAAAAACTTGGACACATGAGTGCACAACCTGAGGTCACTGGAGTGACAGTGTGCTCCTGTTCTGCAGCGCCTGGAAATGTTTAAATGCTGAATCTCCACTGCTGGGGACTCTTATGAACAGGTTAAATAAGCATCTGCCAGGAGAGACACCCATCGAATTAATCCCACTTTGTGGCCACACTATAGCCTAGACAATCTCACGAGCTTCCTTCCAGTCCTTTTTTGGGGGTATGATTCTTGACAAAATAGAAGAAAAAAGGTCCCCAAACCCTCCTTGCCCAGGTCCTGTCTGAAAGACAATTTATTCCAGGTTTCCACCTCCTGAGACTCTTCCAAAAAGAGGATAACCC
Organism: Elanus axillaris; assembly: GCA_026212715.1. Classification (NCBI taxonomy): domain Eukaryota; kingdom Metazoa; phylum Chordata; class Aves; order Accipitriformes; family Accipitridae; genus Elanus; species Elanus axillaris. Next base: position 19,972,585 of record JANZLQ010000009.1, on the reverse strand, counting down.
AAATGACTTTTGAATGAAGCCACTTGAAGTTCATCGTTCACCAGGTTCTATGCAAGTGAAAGTCAACTGCCTCAAATATTTGCACAGCACAATGCCAGGAAAAAGTGTGAGTACAGATCATGCCAATCAAACCTAGACTGGAATGAAATCTGCAGCGTTATTTCGTATTTTGCAGCATAACCAAGGTCTAAGCAGATGCAATTCTGGCTTAATCTGAAATATAGGACCAAAATTTGATTGAAATCTCAGGTAAAGCATGGGAGAGCAAGGCTGAGGGGCTCTGGCAGAGCTGTGCGGGACAGGCTGCACGGGAGACCCTCTGGGGCTTTCTGCTCACTGCAGGACTATTCTTCTCAACTTTACATTAAAGCCAAATTTAGCAACACAAACAATATTATAGAGTCATATGGAAAAAAGCTCAGAGACTGTGAATCCATAGCATTATTAACAGGACAGAGGTATTTCAAAGCAGCTGTTAAGATACAGGGGTGTGTATATGCATGAAAATCCAAGCAGAATTCTTTATGGTAACAAACACGTACTTTCTCTTTTATAAATCCTCCTCTCACCCCCATTTTTTTTTTGCAGTTTCACCCTATTGTCAAATTCTATTTCTTCCACTACTTTCACCTTCCAAAGAAAGCAAACACGTCCCATTTCCAGCAAAACGCTTATTCAGTGCCCGTCTTCCCAGTGCTAATGGCTTTCTCAGATGGAAGATGTCGTGCTAGGCAGGAACCAAATGAAAAAATAAACAATTAATGGGCAGGATTCATTGTTTTTTACATGCCTTAATATTTTACTTTCCAGATTGGCAGCACCATGGGAAACCCAACACTTGGATGAAGAGCAGTGCATATGGTGAATATGGGAGAAGAATTTTTTAAGCTGTAATTCAGGTAAGTGAGAGTCGAGAGGGGTTTTTTTTCTTCTTTTCTTTCTCTTTTTTTTTTCTTTTTTCTTCTTTTTTTTTTCAGGCAATGATTTTATAGCACATATCATCAAGTCCATATTAAACAGAGTTTCTGGGCTAATGCTTTCCAGCCTTGACTCTCAGACTTAGTAACTGTTCCAAATTGTACTTTAAAATGTCTTAGCTGTACAAATACATGAGATGTTTCCCTTATGGACTAAACCAAAACCAAGTTAGATTAAAAATAATTTTTTTTTTAGCATTTCCAATTAAGTATTGGTGAAAGAGAAAAAAAAAGCCTATCACATGAAAAGGTGATGTTTTTAAATTTACCTCCAATTTGATATTAGCTTTGAGTGCAAAAAAAGGCCTCAGAGAAAGTCCACACACACTAAAGTCTACAGGGTAGACTTACAGGAGAAAATCAAGTTCAATAAGGCAGTGACTTGTTCTTGGCTATCTGACTTGGGCTAGAGGTTCCCTTAACGTGTCAGATGAGCTGGCCTCATACAAAGCACTGGGAGAGCTAGTTGCCAAGCTGAAGGTTGCACAAAGGAGCTGTTATATCGTTGTAAGCAACTGAAATAAGCTTAATTCCATAGTAGCACAAAGTATCAGGGTCCCCACAACACCCTACTAGCAGCACAAAGTGGTTTTCTGCACAGAGGTGTGGAACTGGAACTGCTCCACATGAATTAAATGACAAAAAAGCCTTTGAATTCAAGGGTGAGAGCTTTGTCCAGTCTGATTTTAAACTAACCATCAATTCACCTTTTAGCCATTTCCAATTATTCTTTTGCCATCTGATTACATTTTCTTAATTAATCTTTTGCTATATATTAACTGTCCTTTATTAAATGCAAATTTGCAGAGGATTAAACCATGCAGTAGATCCACATTATACCAAATATCACAGTAAAATCTCAATAAGCACAATAAGCACGAGTGTTTTCCTTTGTTTTAGAAATCAATGGATATTTAATTAACATGGGATAATAACTCTTGCAACTAGAAGAATCCTTTCAGATTTAAATGAAATCATTATATGTTAAATGAGAATACAGATACATTTGAATAATTTCAGAGTTCTCTACAAACAAGGATGAATTGAAATACTCTCTGTTCTTCCAGCCTGTGCAAAGATTGATGCTTTACCCCTAATGTCCTCCTAACCTGAACACTCAGACACTCACTCAAGAGGAAAGGCAAAGGACTGCTCAGAGGCCAGGATGCCTGGCTCAAGGAATGCAAACCCATGCCATTTCCCAAAGCATTAGGCAATTCTTCCTGGCAATAGCTGGTAGTTAGTAGAGACCGTGTTTGCTAAAGGTTAGAACACCCACATGAGAGACAAGGACTCTTCCCATGAACATAAGTTGACTCTTACACACTAAAAATCCTTAGGAATTTTCCAAATTTCCACTCATTCTGGGTGCTTAATGTGAATTTAGGGTTGCTCAGTGCGTTTGTCTATCCAGCCCTTGATATTGGAAAGGCTACTGGTGAAGACATTACTCCCCAGCAGGGACTTCTGAATGTCATTTAATGATGTCACAGAGACCGATATTCCATGGGAGTTGGGTGCCTATGACTCAGACACTCTGTTGATAACTCTTGTTTTTATTTTCTTTCTTTCACCCCAAAGAAATCTAAATATTTCACACATGTAATGTTTCCAAGACAATGTTAAGGCAGCACCTAATGTTTGGAAGTGGAGTTGAGGAAGAATTAGTACAACACAAGCCACCAGAAAGAGGATGATAAAATTAGTGTGGCTGGAAGGAATATTTTCTGGGAATTCTGGAAATTCCTATTTCTCCTATCAGTACATGGCCTACATGTCCTTGTGTCTGAAAAAAACCCAGCCTTTCTAAGTAAAAGTAATGTATCTATCTCCTTTGTTGTGTCACTACACATACTTCAGCATAGCAACATCTGGGTAGATTTTTTGGAGGGAGGGGTATAAGTCTTGCTTTCATGGATTACAAAGATCATTTACACCATAAAATGAAATAATTGACATTATTATTATTATTATTAAATTATAAATGAGGAATAAAGGGTTTGATGATGTGGGGAAGCAAAAGGGTTTTCTCTTGGTTTGAGTCCCTCTTTCTCCCCTCCTCCAGACTGATGACAGCATGACCTCCCCTCAGTGCTCAGCGCTGTCAGCAAGGGCCTGGGGATCCTGCATCCTTAATCACTGCACCAGAGAGAAAGGG
>JANZLQ010000009.1:19937720-19964133 GCA_026212715.1 Elanus axillaris | reverse complement strand
CACCCCCCCCCCCCCCCCCCCCCCATGGTGGCATACGCAGAAAGCCCCTCCAGGGAGGAAGCCACTGAAAGGCCCAGGCACTACTTCAATTCTCTGTGTAGTTTAAAAAGCGGTTTTCTACAAAGAACTAATCCTGCCTGGCTGGCTTGCACCATCCCAATGCAGTGTTTGAAAGCAATTTTTGGTTGTGATAAGAAATGAAATGATTCCTCTCCAAACCAAAAAAAAGGGGGGGGCTTCCCTTGCAGGGGTCTGTTTTTAAGATCCATCCTTTAGTAAATACCATATTTAGGTAGATTCAATGGTGAAAGAAATGACACCTCTTATCTAAAGGGTGAGTCTGGAGCTGCTGAGGTGGTTTGTTAAGAAAAAGCTTTGCCAGAGGTCAGCATGGAGACTAGGTGACCTGGCCCCTTGGCTTTCCAGCACAGGACTTGGTGTCACTGTGGGTTCAGAGCAGTAGCAGAGGTTGGCCTGGCACATCTCACTTTGGCACTTCTAAATCGCTTTTGAATATATTGGCAATTTGAACAGTGCCAGCTGCAGTGGTTTTATAGATATTTCCTGGAATTTGTTATTAATTTGAAGGCTTAAGTTCCTAAAGTCAGGAGGGTCTCAATTTGCTCTGCCACTTCCATCAAATCAGACAAAAAATTGGATCCAAATGTATCACAAACCTCCCACCTTAGGTAAACTTAAATGAACTAAAACTTATTGTATAAAAATCTCAGGTGCATTAATTTACTGGCGATCTTGGCAAAGCCTAGTTTTAGATAGTTTAATCTGAATTCTCAGCCTATGTGGACCCCTGAACACCTATAGGTTTGCTTCCATGACCTCAGTAGAACTCTGTACAGCAGAACAGGTAAAAAATGGGAAAAAATTAGTCTCTTCTGGTGAGCCAAGCAGAAGCGGAACAGTCTACTGTGGTCTCATTGACACCTGTGAGCATTCAGGTACACTGAGGGATTGATCTCTATTCACTTCAGTGCAGGATTGAGCTTAAGATAGGCACTCTTGTAACTGGTTGTTGCTGCCTCTCATCCCTCATCACCATGAAAAACAGAATATGCATTCAAGATCAATGTAATATAGGAAGTTGCCGCTTGATTTATGCAAATATATTTGATTTTATGCAGATGTACAACTGACCTTTCTTTGGTCAAAGTAAGTTGGCAGGTACAAGCTTTTGAGCTCTAGTGCAGGAAAAAAAATGAAAGTTATCTGCATTATGCAATGGAAATTTCTTCAGAGAACAAATATCTCCAGTTACATACAGCAGAGACTACATGACAGAACATTTTGCTAACACTTCTTGAAGAGATTGCTTGAATCCTCACAGAGAAAAGCTGGTTGAACTTTTCAATAGGAATTTATTTTCAGCAGAAATAAGATGTTACAGCTGAAGTAAAAAGTATTTGAAAAGAATCAGGTTTTTAAGCAGAACAAGGCAGCAGGGGAAAGCCAAATCTGAAAAATGTTTAGTGAAGTTGTTTGTTTGTTTGCTTGAATTTCAGGAGAAGGCATTTTTCTGTAAGCTGGTTATTTATTGAAAGTCATCTTCAAAAATACATTTACTTCCAGTGTTACTTGTAGTTTTCTTTAAAACACTTGCAATCCCTTCTCCCCCTCTCTAAATTTTTCTGTGAAAAAACAACAGTATGTTTTTTGATTAGGAGTAAACATGATTGAACTCAACAGCTGTTGGGAGTTCATATGAATGTTTAGAAACATTATTTTAGAAGAATCTGATGAATTCTGCTTTCTCAGCAGCAATGGGTTTTTCTGAGCCAATATACCCCTCTCCTATGCTGATATTAACTGAACCTGAATTTTACTACACATTTTCAAAGTATTACTTGTCTATTAGCAGCATAGCTTCTCTGTTAGCCCTAACAAGATTCAGGCAGCTAATACCCCATATGTAGCTTTGAAAATATACCCTTGCTAAGTATGCAGTCAGGAAACCAAAGAAAACAACATGAAAAAAGAGGAAGAGGAGAAGGCGGCTATATGCCTGGGGCTCTGGAGTATGATCTAGGCAGGGCTGATGAACCCTAGGAAGGACAAATACACACCAAGGGTCATAAGAACAGCAGTGTGAAAATGGGATGCAAAACAGCATTTCAGCATCTTTTCTGTGTAAATAAAAGGCTGAGAACATTCTCACTGAGGCAGAGTTAATCAGATTTTTTTTTTATTTTATCTTTAAAAAGGAACTGAACCAGACTCAACTCTAGATTAGAACTGGCCCAACAACAGGGAGGTGTCATCAGAGCCAGACTCGGAGCCCTGCCAGGATAGGATCAATCCTCCAGCAAAGTCACTCTGATGTAGCAGAGTGAGTCCATCCTCCATCACACCAATGGGGTGCTGGAGCTAGCTGCTCCTCAGCCTACAGTCCCCAAGACTTGGTCAATGATATAAAGGTTGTCTGGAAGTTGGACTCAGATTTAAATCACAGCTTGGCAATCCACAGACATAAAATATCAATCAAGTAGTGACCTGGAATGACAATGCCAACATAGAAATATCATTAGTCCTAAAAATCAGAGTCAATCAAAGATTTGATCATGTTAGGCACAGCTGGTTGATCAGAGGGGAACTGGACTCACTTTAGGACTAAGCTGGACATCCAGGATAAGAAAACCAGCAATTCTAATGTGCAACACTAGCTAGAAAGCAGACCTGCTGAGATATTTAGGCATTTAACTCCTACTTGGCTCCCTAAGAGATCATTTTAGAACCCGAATACTTTCATAGATCAGAGTCTTGGTAACTAGTGACAAAGAGATACCCCTAGTAAAAACGCAGGTGACTTGGCTACATGGATCTCCTTACATTTCTGTAGGTTTCAGCTGTTTAATAGGCTAATGCACTTTTGAGCATGCCACGAGGTGCTTGGAGTATGTAGACCCAAAACCCACTGTAGGCTCCAGCCTGGGGCTGATCCCATGCTGACAACAAGGAGCAGCCCCAGGCAGGAACAGACCTTCCCGCTCTATGTTCAAACTCAACACAGTGTGTTTTGCAAAGCTTCAAAGTGCCACTTAACGGGACTTTCATTTTCCTTCCAGCTGAAGGGAAAGTGTTGTCAAACTCCCAGGCTGGCAAGTTGGAGTTTACACAGATGGAACAGTTAGCACAGACCACAGAACAAATACCAGCAACCAACCAGTTTCACACTTCTAAAGAAAGAAAGAAAGGAATGGCCAAGGCAGGCCAAAGCAAACAGGCCTTGGAAAACTCAAACCCGCTGGCTGGAATTTTCAGCTGTTACTTTTCTTTTCACATTCAGGCTTTTTTGGAGATCTCTCGATTCAGCAAAGCAGAGAGGGCTTTTGCATTCATATGAAATGATTTAAAGCTCCATGAGGAGTGCTGTGCTCAGTCCCAACAACCACAAAACATACATTGTTTGAAATTTTATAAACGTGGTTTTCAATGAGAGCCACATTTAAAAAAAAAGTACATTTTCTTTCCAGCAAATAATATGTTGTTGAATTTCCCACATCTTGCCTAGCTATGGCAGTGGGGTGTGCCGCTTTATATGCTTTTTGCTTTTTAAACCTGAGGACAACTCCTACACCCCTGAAATCCTGAGCCCTGAGTCCTCTTCCTTCCCCTGGGCTATCATCTGTCCCCACTCCCCTCCAGCCGTGCTGCCCAGCTGAGGAGGGCTGGGTCCCCCCGGGGCTCATCCATGCTGCCCCCGCAATCAGTCAGAAAGGTCATTGTTGAGTATCACTGCCCAAAACCTCTGCAACACCCTGCACTGCTGCTGGCTGTCCTCAGAGCAAAGGACCAAAGCAGGAATTAATCCAGGTCTCTCCCATGGCAATGGAAGCATAACCTTTGGGCCAACCCCAGAGGATTTTATTTTATTAAGACACAAGGGTCATGTCTCCCTTCGTTCAGCCAGCCTTTCATTCTCGTCCTCCAGTAACAAAGAAATTGCTAAGGAATTAAAAAAGGCATCTCCTGCAAATACACAGGCAGAGCCACTAGTCAATCTCCACTTGGCTTTTGAGACCTGCTGAGTAAAATTGTTTAGGGGTGGATAAATCAGTTTAGATAAAATTATCCTCTTCTATTCCCAGAGACCTGCATTCAAATGCAAACCTCATTATGAAATTGAAACTCTTCATACTGTGTAAACTGTGACTTGTACTAACAACACCGAGGCAAGTTCTGCTCCTGCTGACGCAGGTGTTGATTGGAGTAGCTTTGGATTGCTCCGTCAGTTTGCTGGGTGTCTGCAGGGGCCTTCTTTTACTTTTGATTTACAGTTACGGAGCTGAAGTATCATCTTGTTCTGAACTGTTTCATTCAGAATTCCTGTTTCTGCCTGGTTTTATTTCCACATACCAGAGGTCTGTGTTTTCCTCCTTTCTGTATCAGCAATATCTTCCTACCCTATCACGCACAGTAAGACTATCCGGTAACTTGTGCACTGCTGATGTCAGATTTTACTAGATCAATCCAGACTTCATGCAAAACTACACAAACTCAGCTTAATTCAGTGGAGAGACTTCACTGTTCGTTCCAGCTGAGACATTAAATGATGCTATTCAGGGGTGTAAAACTGAGTGGAATTAACTTACATGATGAAGGAGGAGACAGCTTGACAGAGCGAGTCGAATAACAAACCAGTAGTTCTAACCAAAACAGTCAAATCTGAAGCAATGGGGGCTGTGGCCAAAAACGATCAGTGTCCACTCAGCTAATGAGCATGGGGACCAGCTACAAGTTTAAGGCTAGGTCAGGTTATCTCTGTGCTAGGGGTAATCGGAGACAACAGTGTAGACAAACTCCTCTAATTTATCTCTGTTTTATCTTGCACACTTGTGCTAATTGCTTTCCTTGCTACATCACTTTGCACTCACTTGGGGTGTAATTTCCACTTGCTCTGCGCTTACTGGCACCTCAGCCAGGGCACCTTCCTCCAGGACAGACTGGCAGTGGAGCAGGTTGCCCTAGGGAAGCTATGCTGTCTCCATTGTGGAGGTTTTCAAGGCAAGACTGGATAGAGCCCTCAATAACACTGTCTGATCTAGCAGATCCTTCTGAGGTCCTTTTGAATCTGAATTATCCTGTCATCCTAAGGTGGCCACCTGTGCTGTAAAACTGGGGCAGGTTTTCTGGGGACAAGGAGCTTAAGGGACTTGCACGTCCCCAGAATTAGCATAACCTCTCCCATGTGGCAAAAAAGAGGTTGCACAGACACCTACATCTGTGTCCCATCCACCTACTCCCTGCTAAGATGTTACCTATTCAGAAATGGTATCATTAGCCAACCACAGGGCAATGACACAATGGGGCTAAATCCTTCCATGGTGAAACCATTGGAGCAGTGGTGCACCATCAGAAACATTGTAACTCAATATTATTTATAATTTTTTTTCAGTTAATACTGCTGTTTATACAATCATACTGAACTGGACCCAGTGATTCCTGAACTTCCAGTATTTTTCTTTTATTTCAGTGCCAAGTGTGTACAAAGAAGTGTCTACAAAAGGGGGAAAAAAGATTACGATCTTCCTCTTTGCTCTGCAGCTCCTGCTTATGGTGACTAGTCCCTCCCTTTCAAACAACCTTTGCTGACAGAAACCTGCAATGATACATGGCAGGATGCTCTAGCGTACCATGGAAGCCAGTGCAACATGACGCATTTACTGTACTACAACGTACTGTATCTCAGTGCTAATGACATCTGGGTATTGAAATAACCTCCACAGGGAGCAACACTGCAACACCTGCTTCTTCTGGATAACTCAGTCTTCATCTCTGTGCTGCAATGGAAAAAAAAGACCTTCTCAGAGAGGCTGCTGCAGTGGAATGTCACATTAGGGCATGCTTGTTAATGACAAACCATTACAAGGTTGCCAAGTGTTCAGAAAGATGCTCCCAGGATCACTAGTATTGGAGTATTTTATGTAGCATTTAATTAGTCTGTGTTCAACTTATATGCAGTAATATAAATAGAAAAAACAAGAAAACCTTTCATTAAGTGATGCTTAGTAATCCTTAATCACATTTATTATTTGATAACATATCATAACAGGTCATGGAACATAGGTCCAGTGGTTGAAGCATCTCTGACATTGTGCGGAGCTAACGAGGCTTAAGGGTCAAATTCTGCCTTCGGTTAAATCAGCAACGCGTGCAATTGTGTTGGTGCAATCTAGTACTAAAGACCACTTCTCAGGAGTGTACCTGTTCCAAGAATGAGCAAAAGGCCTTGCCCTTGTTAGTATCATCTACTTTTTACTAAGTATTCATGACCCAAGATGGGATTACTGAGTCCAGCAATGCACAGCACCACCCTAGTAACACACAAAAGGGAGATTCAGATATCCTTTTCCATGGGCTTTGCATTCCTCTTGGGTTTTTTGGTGCTGTTACGCTTCTACAAGGCTAAATGTATCCAGGGAAGCTGCTGAGAACTTCAAAGTGTGATCCCTGGGGATAATTTTCCTTCTGAATGTTTCCGGTGGGAATGTCTAACAAGTTAGCACAGCAATTTGTGAGATCATCCCTCTGCTTTCTTACGTGTGTTGCTAAGAAGCAAAATGACTTAATGCCCAACTGAGATGAATACAGGATATTTATTTATACCTTTTTTCAGGCTCTCTTCACACTCAGGCAGGCATAGATTGTCATTCACAGTCAAATACTTTTCCAAAATTTTCTTCTGTGAAAGGAATACCTAATCTTGTACCTATTAGAAGAGGTATAAAATTATTTTTAATGAAGATTTAAATTCTGGAGGAAGAAAGCATTTGGGGGCAGCACTGATACACAAATTTACTGTATTCTTTCCTAATTCAAGTCCTGTTCATAATCAATATGAGACACTGCCAGGAGGATTTTCTGCTGCAAAAAGGTAAATATATGTAAAAATACATACATCTCCCTTGTATTTCAGCAAATACTATGATTTGTGGACAGATGGTCAATGGTCAAAGAGTCACTGTTTACCTAGTCAGAAACTAATATCTGAAAGCCATTTATCTCTGCAGTGATGTTGCCTGTATCCATAAAGATTCTGTGATCTACTTTGAAAAAAATCTAGATGAAATATAGTCTTAATATAGTGGGCACATTGCTGAAAAAATAGAATTGAAATACCTCCTCAGCCCAGAATTTTTTCTTCAATGTCTCTTCTATTTATTGATTTTATTGTTTTCATAAATACAGTAATTAGTTTTTGCTCTCCATTTAAAATCACCTACTGAAATATGACCATTCCTTTAGTTTTCTGAAATATATAAGATACTACTTCTAAGTCTTTTTTTCCTCAGCAGATGTAATAAATGCCTTGAGAAATGTCCCTATGGTTGTTCAGAATGAACGTGGAAAGTTACAAGTGCATTTTTTTTCTGTATAAATTAAAGCCATTGGCAAACAAAATAATTTGTAAAGGAGATGTTCCCTATTTGCAGAATAGAGAAAGTTTGCTCTTAGGTGCATACACTTAATTCTTAACTTTACCAAAGAGTAAGTGGAAATGCTTGTGTGGCTTGTATGTGTCCTTTGCAATTTCAATTGCTATTTGGGTTTCTGCTCCCACTGATAGGAAAATACATTGTGTTTGCGGGGTGAACAATCACCCTTCTGGGCCATGCACACAGGAGTGTGCACACTTAGTTTTATTCAAATACAGGATGGAGGTGAATTCAGCCATTTATTCAGAGATTCCTATGGGAGAGTCCTGTGGAAATCTAGCTATGGCAAACTACAGTTTTCAGTTTGGTATTGTGTCCCCTGTCTAAGGATCTGTAGATGGGAAGGGTATTAGAGGACTGCTTTTAGCTGCAGTGATTCTTTGCCTGTTTCTCTACAGCTAAGCAAGTAGCCCGCAACTTGAGTTGAATTGGAACCTGGTATTCAATCAGTATCCCAGCTAGCTACAGAACCAGCCCAAGGGAGGCTTGGGCTTGGTGTAGACCCAACTAAGTGTCCCATAGGTAACCACCGCATAGTGAATATACATTCCAAGCAACGACCGCTGGTATTAAATTGGAGCCAGTGTTGTGTATAGAGGTCATCTTTCACATCTCATGAACTTTAAGCCAGAAATAGAGCTGGTTGCTCTGATAACACTCTGCCTCACATTCTTGTCTCTATACTGGCTCTGTATGTTCAGATTTACTACAGGCTACTTCCTCATGAAAACCTAATTTAATGGTGTGACACAGCATCACGCAAGGGATCCCAGGCTAAATCCAAATAAGCAAGTCCTGATACAAGTTGTCACGTCCCCTTGGCTATTTGTGGTGCAGGACCTCTGTTCGTCTCTGGCTCAGGTGTCTCTTCACCACTCTTCACAGTGCTGGGTAGGGAGATGCTGGAATGACCCTGCCCTCCCAGTGACACCACTGGCAGCTTCTACATGTCCCAGGGGAGCATTCAGCTGCTGGTCCACATCTGTGGGCTGAAGGGGCTGTGGAGGGCTGCCTGTTGTTAAACAGCTGCCACGTTTCATCCAAGCAGTGGCTGCATTTTAGTGGTGGCTGAAGTGCTTCCCCTGTCTACATTGGAAAGCTTGTTGGGATAATTTTGGATGACAGATATTATTACTATATTTAATTTTTGAAACTCCACTGGAAAAGTTAAGCGCTTAGAGAAATCCCTACACTTACTACATTCAGCTTTTTCCCTCGTAAGAAACGACTGGAGAGTTTGTTCTTTTAATTATTATCATTCTCCCTTGAAATTATAGGCAAAGCACTTAGTGACATTCGAAACATAAATTACTGGCCTGCAGCCTTGTGCTACTGTTTCTCTATCTCTCTGCCAGGGCTGCAAATCAATTTTCTGCATTTATTTCAGATTTTCTGAAGAAAATTGTGGAAAATAGCTGTTGGCACATGGCATTTTTCCACAATGGTTAGAACTATTGAATGGGGCTGTAATAGGCTGCCTTGGAGAAGCCAGCCCCATTAAAATGCCAACCTCAGACAGATCAGAACACTCTCTCAATCTGAATTTCATAATTTTTCCACAGGAAGAGCAACATAATTTTCCTTGGTCTTGCCTGCAGTCCTGTAGCTTTGTTAAAAAAAAAAAAAATTAACTGTCCTTTATTTTTCATTTCTTCTTTCTTCTCTTCTGGTTTTCTCCCCCCCACCCCCCTTTGTTTTGTTTTGCTTAAGTCCCAGCCATAGTACCCTCTAACCTTGGGTGATTTCTGGAGGGTTTGCTTAGTTCTTGTTTCTTTATGCTGGTTTTGTCCAGGTTGTTCCTTTACAAAAAGACTTGGAAATTCACCTGTTTGGAATGACGATTATTCAGCCAGTAAAATGGTTTTCCGTCAAAAAATGTTTTCAGGTGATACTGGCCTTACAGTGACATCGCTTTCTGACTGGAAGCACCTTTACAACTATCCTGGCTACCTCGGGATATAAACTCATTGGGCACTGGCCAACACTGAGGTATATTACACCTTCAAGTTTGGCTGATTTCTTTGGGTTTAGCATCAAAGCCTACTAAGGCCGTTAAGAAAAAAAAAATAAGAAATGACAGGAGCCTTTCAGTCTGTAAAGCAGACTTTCAGCATTTGCAGTGGATTGTGTAGGATGAATTGCTGGGAGGGAAAGAGAGCATGGTTCTATGCAAGACAGCAGGTTGCACAAGAGATGAGAGCCAGAAGAACCAGAACAGCAAATCCCTGGATTTCCAAGGAAGAATTCTTGCAGAATTTTTGCTGATCCCATTGGCCTGGTAAAATTGTAGAGCTGGTTAAAGAAAATAAAGGACAGCGTTATGAACCTACTTACAGATGGGTTTTGGTAACTGGTAAAAGCTTAAAGAAACGAGGTCACATCTCAGCTTCTTCTCCCTAAAACCTGGTTCTTCCAAAACCCCTAGAGAGTCAGATTCTGGGGTTTTGATTATATGTTTCATTGCAAGGCAGTGATGTAATGTCAAATGTGATAAAGTGAGGGAACTGAGCTTGGGCCGAGAGGGGTGGAAGTTTGCTGGTTTAATCCAGGTCTGGATACTTCAGACACATCTAGCCGTAATTCCAGAAGCAAGTATTTGAGGTTGGAATATCTTGTTGCTGGCTGGTCTGATGCTTGTTTTGCCAGGGCAGAAGGAGCTGCTGCAATACTGTTGTAAAAGAATTGTTTCAAAAGTGAAAACCGAGTTAACCTCTGGGTGTTTCGGCTAGTGCCGAGTAATGAATTGCTATCTTCATTAACAGAAAGAATGCCAAAGAGGCTAAATGAGTCAGAACAGGCAGAGACACAATCCTTTAATGAGTTGAACAGGAGCTGGTTTGTAATGTGAGGTTATTGATAATCCCAGGGTTTATATAACAGCATGATTCTAGGTCAGGGAGCAAAAAAACCACACTCCTATATACACACACTCACTTGCATGCTGTAAGATGACACACTCTTCCGAACAGATGGCTTCAGCCTGGGTTAAGCATATGCACTCAGGAAAGATGACTTTTTTTTCAGCGGGATAAGTCCTTCTGCCTGCTTTTACACCTCAATGTGTAGGACAGATGTTGATTTTTTTCAGTGAACAGTTTTGCAAGGAATCACCTGTGCTATAATGGCATGGGATTGGTTTAATTCATCCCAAGAAACTCCATATTTAGACATTTTTTTAGAAACACTGCAAACATCTTCTCTGCAGCTTGAGAAACAGTCTCTTATTTTGCTGACTTCCTGCATGTGTACTGGGGAGTTTGACCAGGTCTGGTGTCAAGGAGCTGGATCTGGAAGTGGGGGAACCACACAGGGTGAAATAACCATTGCCTCTCGGCTCTTTTTGCTCAGTCTTGCTACTGGTAGGTTTGTATTGCTAAGGAAGGTGGTTTACTTTCCCAGCAAGGTAATACTAATGTACAAAATGGTTCTATCATCACAAAAAAAAAAGCATTTTAATAGTAGGCTAATATCCCTTTTTGCTTAATAACCTGTTTAGTAACAGAATAACATCATTGAAGGGCAATTATGTTTCTTTAGACGTGCCAGGATGGCAGTGCTAAGCTGATGCTGGTTGTGACTTGGGATTTTCACCTGGTTTTGCTATCCTAACTTCAGTCATTTTGCAGGAAGCAGTTTCTACAAGCTCTCATGACCTCGCAGATTGTCAGCACTGCCCATGGCACACCTGCCAGTACTGTCTGATCTCTGTTTATGGTTCTATAAAAGTCAATTTATGATATTAAAGAAAATTTAAAACGTTCTAATTCTGAGTTCACTAGTCAATTGTGGCTTAAGCAGCCTACCTTAAATTCCCTCCCACAGCATTCCCTGAGAATCCTTAAATTCTCAGGCTTAATTTTCCTGTGGACTTCATACGGACAAGCCTATTACTGAATAAAATAAAGGAAACTAAAATATCATCCCCAAGAATGGCAAGCGTGACAACTCCTGAGTCCGTGAGTGACACTTTTAACCATATTTGTATGAAGTTGAAGGCGTTTTCATCCTCTGAATTTTCTGGGGTTTTTTTTTTTTTAATGGGCACTTATTCAGGGTGGTTTTTTTTTCCTCAGACAGCAAAAAAACCTCCAGATAAAGAGGAAAATGTTAACAGATGTCAGCCTAACACTAAGTCTCAGACCCTTTGCTTTCTTGTTACAGGTAGTATTTGTTGACTGCCATTTAAGGACTACTGCTGGTGAAAACTTCACAAACTTTCATAGCATTGCTGCTCATGAAGTCTGGTAGCAGCTTTATAGAAATGGACGTTTTGGTTGCTATCATTCACATTTGAGACAGCCACAGCTGAAAAGCAGATGCTATGCATATCAAAGGCTAGAACTAAATTCTGGCTTCTGTCATTACCACTCACAGGGGACACAAAGTGGAACGGAGGAAGAAAAATATTTAACAACTGCAGATGACCCCTAGAGGGGTTTTGAAAGGGGGAGTGGTGAAGTCTGAGCATGCTGCAGGTGTTAAACTGCTTCGAGAACAAGCACAAGTGTTAGCATGCACAGGTGTCAGTATCTGGAGAACCACAGTGCCAACTTCAGCATGCACGAGCAAAGCCAGGGAGCCAAAGTGCAGCATGAAGAGGATCTCTGCAACAATCCCCCATACGAAGAAGGTTTGCAGTTCCTCTGTGTGCATTGGTAATACACTCCCTAAAGTTTTGTGTGCTGTTTCATTGCTTTTTCAAAAGTCAGCTTCAGTGCAGGTGTAAGAAAGGGATAGGGTGTTACAACAGGAGGATTCTGCCCTCCTCCCATCAGTGGTGGTGGTGCTGTGAAGTTCTTCCTAGAAAGCACAGGACTGAGCCAAAAATACAGCTAAACTAGTGTCCCATTGCATTGGCAAGAACAGTGATTGCATGTCATCGAACTCCCAGTGTTCACAGCACTGAAAATAGCAGGAATTTTCCCCTGAATAAAATGATATATTCCTCCCTCAGCTACAGAAAAGAAACAATGGGGAAAGAAGATCAGGTTTGCCAAGAGCAGTGCATCCCTTTCATTTCAGTATTCTCCCTGACATGTAAAAAATGCGTAATAATTACAGAAAGGAACTAGCAAGCACTTCACAGTTTGGAAATAAAGTCAAAATATTTCTGACAAAACATTTTTCCACCAGAAAGAACCAAACCTCTGTTTTGCTGAAAACAGAATGAATCAATGGGAGTTATTCTGGACAGATTACTTAGGTTAAAGCAGCAAGAAAAATGCCAGGAGATGTCTATATCAAACTCTAGAGGTCAGGAGTTCTTTTGATCTTCTCCCAGTAATTTGAACAGAGTATCTGGGTTCATTTCTAAGTGCCATGAAGAGCTCTGGCATGATGAGGGTTGGAAACACAGGCTTTTGAACAGGGGAAAAATAAATTACAATTGGAGAAGCTGTGTAAGGCCCAAAAGGCACTTTCCATGGAGTCCTGCAAGCCTGGAGACAGCCCTGCTTCACCAGTTTGAATTTTTCTATTCCCTCTGCTGCTTGAATGCACTACTCACGTGTTTGCTGTGTCTCGTTTAGTTGCACAAAAGTGAGTGGGTGAAATAGTTTAGATGAAAGAGAGTGTGTGGCAAGAGATCAAGAAAATAATTACTGCTGTGATCCACTGTTGGAGCTAAAAAATCTCAATTAAGAGAGAGGATGAGCAGGAAAAGCTGTTGGAAGGAAAGGAGAGATGTATATGTATGTGTACACACACACACGCTCATACACTCCTGCTCCTTCTTGTGTTTGCAAGGAATACTCTTGCAATTGGTCCAGCAAGTCATTTGGCTACAATCCCCTCCCCACCCTAGACTTAGTTTGGTTTCTCAGAAACTTTAGAAATTTTCTTAGATCTTGCTTTGCACAAAGGTTTTACAGCATCTTTCAGGATGATCATTTACATTTCAGCAGGGAGTAGAGTGAGACAACTTAATACAGATCTGTGGAGACTTCACAACTGCAAGTATCCTCTCCTTTTCAAGCAGCATACTTGAACAGCAAACAACCTTTTTCGTTGAGGATGCTACATGGAGCTGGCATGGCTGGGAAGAAACTCCCCTTGCCTGAGTTGGTTTCCTGCCTCTTTCCTGGGGTGGCTAGTGACCACAACTCTTCCTAAGACAAAATAGGCTGTTGGGGCAATATCTGATGACAGCTGTTATTTTCTTGTAAGCATTAATGATACAAGATCTGACGGGGAGATGGGCGTGAAGGACATGCCCAGGGAACTTCTGTCAGGTGGGGGGTTGGATAGGAATGGAAAGCTACAGAAGCTACAGATAGTAAGAGTTTCACAGCCCAACTTGGTAAAAAAGTGAGGCTGGTGTGCTATAGATAAGGCTGTGAATGTATGCACTGTAGGGATCTCATTTACTATTAGTCAGTTTAACCCTGCATGGATGAGTGTGAACCTGTGTATGGAACTGCTCCACGCAAAGAATGTAAACTGTATTTAAACTGTTGGTTTATCTGTTAATGCAATAGCATATAAATCTGTCACTCGCACAGGTTTGCTTAGCCTTCTTGGCTGAGAACAGCCATTCATTTTGCAGTAGAGATCACACGTGCCCTTAAACTGTACTTTTGAAACATTGACACACTGCAGATGTGTGTGTGTGTATAAACTGGGGAATTACATCTCTTCCCCCTCTGCTTCTGCTTGGCAAATAAACACCCATTTCACTTGTTGCGTAGTGACACCTTCTGTGCACTCTCAGCGGTGGTGAGCCCAGGGCAGCCCGGCCGTTTCCGAGGTCGGGCACAAAGCACAGCAGTGGCAGGGAGCATGGGTGGCTTGCTGGGACCAAACCTATATGACAGCACCTGCATTCACACACACTTCATGCAGAGTGGATGGTGGCATATGAAGTTAATGTTTTTTGAAGGCAAGCGGTGTGAAGCTGTTTGTTCGCCCCATCATTTGCCCCCCCACATAATGCATGGAGAGGATTTTTCATGAAAATAAATACTGCACATTTTCCCCCATTTTGCAGAGAACCCAGTCTTCCTGGGTATTGAAAGAGTGGTTTGATGTTACAGAGCGATGTGGTCATCAGCACCTGCTGGAGTGTGCAAGCTCTGAGTGCCAGTCCTTCTGCTAAAGAGCCTCAAGGAAGCACACTGATGAAAAATAAATAAATATCCAAGCTGCAATTAAATAAGCACTGTGAATGCCTTCTATTGCTGAGCATGGAAAGCTCTCTGAACTCAAAACTCTAGAAGGCAAAAGCTTAACCCAAATTCTCAACAGACTGTATGTGTGCCAGTCTACCCCAGCACTGGTGTCAGCATGAAAACTACTGCTGCACTAATACAGTCTTAAATGCATATATGTCAAAAATACAGGTTTAGGATGATTGTGTGGAATTGTTACCTGGAAAAATGGGACATTACAAAAGCTGTAACTCGTGTCATTCATACTCCTGGCTGGTGGAAGTTTGTCGCAATGCCTGCCTAGTGTGCTTTGTATTCATTACTTCTGTGCCATTAAAGGCTTCACTTCATGGCCACAGCAGTAATGGCAGAAAGTGTCAAAAACACAATAGAAAACATGGTGTTGCAAGCTCCCTAAGTAGGTTCAGTCAGGGTTTTTTTGGTCCTGGGAAACTCCTGCCTATACAAGGATGTTGCATCTGGTGAGGCTGCGGTGATATACATGTGGGTGGTTCAAGGTGTGGAACGATGTCACCATTCCAGTTAGAACATGCTGATCATGATGTCGTATCAAAGAAAACCGCTTGCAAAATGACTGTCAGCTGAACCCTGTGCAAAGGAACATAATAGTTTGTATGTATATGTATCATTTGAATATCAGTGTGGCAGCCTCCATTCCCATAACTGTCTGCAAAAAGGGAGGGAGGGGACCCTTACATGATGGTACAGTCTCATTGCAGGAAAACCCAGGTGGAGGAGAAAGTGTCTTTTAGCCTCCACGTCAACTTACAGCTATCCTTGAGACTGCCAAGGAGGATCCCCAGTGCTAACTGCATTTGTGCTGGATTCAGTACCATACAGCTGGCCTCAGGAGCACAGCCAGAGAGGAATGACTCCTGCAATTCTAGCTCCAGTTCATAGTGGCACACTTCATTATTAATACCAAAAGAAATAGGATGCCTCTAATTTTTAGCCCAGAGTGTTGTCACCTGAAAAGGACCTCTTCTACTCTGCCTGTCATATGGGTTGCTGGCAGGAGTGGTGGTGTGTGGTAACTTCACTGTGCAGTAAATGTGAGTGGAAATGTTTTCCTGCGTAATATGCCATGTGTCATAAATCTCCACGCAGTCTGTTTAAGGAAGGACATGGGATGAGATCTCTGCCGTTTCTCTCTTATCTGTCTGTGCTGGGTAAGAGACCTGACATTATTCTAAGTTCACAGATTCTCTGTCTAGCTGCTGAGGCTCTGCCCATGCAGCAGCTGGGGAAAGGCAGCGCTGCTCTGCCAGCCAGCAGTGCCCGTGCAAGCCCTGGAGCAAAGGGTGTACAAGAAGGGCTGTGTGTCACAGCATGAACCCACAGCACACCACCCCAGCATTGCAACAGCTAACTCCTACAGGTTATCACAAGTGTCTGGACAGCTTCTGTACCTTTTGGTACCCCTCTTCGAGCAGTGGCTATCGCCTTTTCTGATCTGTGGGTTCCCCTCGGTGTTTTCCAAGGGAGCTCCTGAATGTGAATTGCTTTTCTTCGTTACTTTGAGCAGATATTTCAGGACTAGGCCAAGGATCCAGAGAAGTTTACAAATCCCACATAGCCTTAGAGATGTGGCATAAAGTCTCACCCTTAGTTTCCCAAGGGTCTAGTCCGGCTGACTCCAGCTGAGGATGTGGCGCTGTTAACTTCTATTCAGAAAGTAACCATGCAATATTATATGGGGAGAGGCAACAATTAGTAAACCATCACATCATTCTGATTGTCTTAATAAGTCTAAACCTGTGAGATGCTGACCAATTTTATTTCCCATTTGCATTCATGGGAGTCAGAAATTCCTTGCACCTCTCAGCACTTTGCAGTGTTAGGACATTCTAACATCAGAACAAAAGGCTATGGCTTTCTGTCTTTGAACCTTCCAAAAGCAGATGTGCTGTGCCACATATTTCCAATTACTAAACAGGATTAAAAATCTGGGTCTAGGATGTGAGTCATGGCATTCAAAGTAGGTCCAGGACTGAAATTTTGCTAACACTCAGGACCATTTTGGCTTGATCTCATCAGGCCTGAAATTCCATTACTTTACCCTTGCGTGCAAATAAGCACTACAATAGTTTCAGTCACTGCTAGCGCAGCTATTACTTGAATAAAATGGTTCATTTGTTTTAAAGACCTAAATCAACACTCGATCCATATCTTAAAAAAAATAAAACAACCAGAAGACATGTTACATGTCATGAAATCTGGGTTTGGGAGGTCTCTGCTCTGGTGGTTTCTGAAGTCATCAGAACTCTTTGGCTGAATTATTCCTGTGTAAATCACCCAGGCATTTCTCACTGTTCTCTCCCCCATCACCTGTGCAGACAGCTCTGCTTGCTGCCTGCTGCAGCAGGTGACAAAGTGACCCTGTGCACCCAAATGCCGATGGCATGGCTGGGAGGGCACTCACACTGGGATCAAATAACCACAGTAATTGGAACAATGCTTTAAATCCCTCAATCCCCAAGTCATACGTTTCCATCATATGAATATATACACCGATCATCTTTGGGGGGGGAAGGTTAGTGTGAAATCAGCAGGCTCAGAGCAGTTTTAATGAAGGTTCATCTGAGGTAAGGCAGTAAGCTAAAGGCCACATGTTGCTTTTATTGCAATTTTCCCCCTTGCTTGCCATTCTGAGCCAACGGTTCCCTTGGAGCCCTTCGTGCCTACACACACACACTGGCTGCACAGACACACAACAGGCATGCGAGGCTTCCCTGCTGAATGCATTTAATATTCTGTCTGTGCTGGCATGCTCTTGTCTTGCTTCATAAAACCTGTTGAAAGCCAGTCAATTCATTAATCTTTTGCCAAGAGACGTTAAATGCCAAACAGGGAAAGACGATAATGACTTGACAGTTCATAAGAAAGGGCCTGATCCTGCAAGGTGCTGAGAGTGGGAGCCAGTGGGAAGAGGAGGCTGCTTGGCATGCTGCAGGATTGATCCCTTGCACATTTGTACACAGCTTCCAAAGTGAAGCCATGGAGGCATGAGTGTGTGATGAAGCCACGACTATGATGCTGTCCTTTGAGGAGGTCTCTGCAGCCTGACTGGTCTGACACGTTCCCCCCAACAGAGTCTGCATCAGGGTTTTAGCAGGACTGATGCTTCGAAGTGCACAGAGGAGAAATAGGGACAGCTCGGTCCATTGCCAATGTGAAGCTGGCTGTTCTCTGCTTCGGTGCTTAACTGACAGGTAAAGTCCTGGCAGTGGAAACTGCAAACAATTTGCAATGAGGAATCACCTGTGCTGGTTGGTCCAGCTTTAAACTGCAGGATGACCAGCCCGGGGGCTGCAGGCGATGCTCAGGGGCTGGCGAGCAGCGAGCGGTGCAGCTAAGCCTCCACGCCCCTGCCACATCTTGGACACCTCTTCTCTGCTCCACGCCGAAAAGCCAACCGCTGCACTGGGAAAGGAGGAGGAAGCAATACTGCCAGCCTCGGGCGATCAGTTAGCGTGAGTCAGACTGCAAAAAGGCAATGAGTTTCGCTGAAAGCTTGTAGGTTTAGAGAATAATAATTGTTGAAGACTTTTGATTTGAATTTTAGGTCCTGAGATTTTAGGGCTCAGATTTTTGAGCCTTTTTCAGTGCCATGCTGGAGGTTATAAATGTTTAAAGAAAGAAGGGGAAAAAGAGTTCTTCACATGGTTGCGTGACTCAAGGAGCTGGAGCTTTACTAATGAAACTGCAGTTATCACAGGACTTGCATTAAGCTAATCTGAGTGGATATCACTGAGGTCAACCACAGTTTCCAAAAGGTCCCACTGGTTCCAGGGCAGTTAGTGATGCTGTAGGAATGCACTAAAAATCAAGTACACTCATCCTCCTTGGTGCACAGCAGAAGTGGATCAATACTGAATTAGAGGTGGATAAACTGCATTTAACTATATTTAACAATACCACTGATAGCACTTAAACTTATTATGTATCAATTATCCCTCAGTTTCACAGCAGCTTGCCTTCGTCTCCTATCTGCAGCACTTGATTGTTCCAGCCGGAGTCTGTGGCAGAGCTGATGGTGTTCTGTCCCTCAGCTGATGAAATCAGAGTCTAATTTTGTGGAAACCTTTTTCCTGAGTCATTCATCAGTCCTAAATCCCCCAAATGAAGCCAAGCTCGTGTGTACCATTCTTTCTGATTTGAAGTGCCCTTCCCAGTTTAGTACTTAGGCATCCTCTCCAGTTTAAAGACAGAAGAAAAAACTTCATAGAAAAACTGGCTTGGTGGTTTCCATTTACTGTGTATTACTGATAGGTTTCATAACAAAATTGCAGTTTTCTGCAATGGGGGCTACAAACAGAGATCCTGCACACTTTTGCAAAATGATTCCCTTGAACATATGTGGTGTGCAAAGCACTACCTAAATGGCCCATACTTCTCCTTATGTTAAGATTGCCAGTCTCTTCAGTGCAGAAAAGATTGGTCTTTTTTGCATATGCCTTTACACTGATTGAGTACTTTAAACTGGATGCATTCTCTCCTCACTGAAGGCAGTCCAGTTTAGCTAGCAAACACACTCCACTGTGCATTCCTCTGTCACAGAGGTTATCTGCAGACAGAACTTTGCAAGCTCATCGCTGCTCATGGCTTTCCATAAAGCAGATCACTTCTGATGGTAGCAGAAGATAACCCCAATTTCAAAGAGTGCCTCGATACGAATGGAAGCACCCTCTAAAATATTGCCTTTACCGCTTCCCACCTTTGGCATGTTTGGTGGAAGAGGGGTGGGTGATAGCATTGCTGAAGCTCGTGGCCCATCCTGACTCTCTGCAGCTCTCTGTAGCACATGAAAGGCAGGAGTGGGTGCCTAGAGCAGCCTGTCCTCATTACACTTCTAATCCATCTAAACCCTAATGAAGTACAACTTGACAGTGGACAGCAGTAGCCACATTTGGGCTGTGTGTAATATGCAAGCAGCTCTATGGCCCAGTTGCAATAACTGCTCTATGCAGGTGGAAGGTGGGATTATGGCACAGACCAGACCAGCCTCCCCTCTCCGAACAAGCAAAACTGCCCTCGATGGGCAGCTGCAGACTCTGCAGGCAGGCTCAGGGGGAGGACTGGAGTTGGAGAGTGCCTATCACTTTCTGGAGGGCTTGTGATATTCATTCCTTGGGCACAGGATCTTTGCAAGTCTTTCCAAAGGCCATGGAAAAGCAAAGGGATAGCAGCTCAAACACCTCAGTGAAGGATGGGGGAAGATGGAGGGCATCTTCTTCTGGCCCTGCATGCTCCCTGTGGTAGAAGCAGGAAGAGGTCCAGTGCTGAGGCATCTGGAGATCACAATTCTTCTCAAAACCAATTTGTTTTACAGTAGGTATATCAGGAAACAGGGACTACGGGAGTATCCAAATCACCCACAGACAGGCCATCTCCTTGATTTGAACACAAAGAGCCTATTTCTCCTTCAGAGGATGTTCTGCCAGCCCAGATCTCTTCTGCTTCCTCCCCTTGCAGGGAAGGCTTTCCCACCTGGTGTCAGTGCTCAGGAGCAGGAGAGAGGTTTTGCAGCAGGAGGCTGGCAGTGCTGCTGGAGCCCAACACTCAGGCAGGCAGAAGTACTCTCAGGTTGTAGAGGAGAGAACAGATTTTTTGCTCTTCTTTCAGTCTTGCACCCGAACTGTGGGCACAGCTGGGGTTTGCCTCCACCATCCCCAGGGTGCACCCAGCCATGCCAAACCTTCAGCAGAGGCTTTGGGCAAGCCAACAATTCCCCTCTCCGCGCATCAAGCATGTTCCTGCGGCCAAATACATCGAGGCAACAGAGCAGGAGGATTCCCCTGCCCAGGTCTGCAGGGAGGCAATGCCGGTGTCTTTTACTCTGCATTATTTGGGAACACCTCTTTGGCTGGCAAGTGTGGCATGGGGAGGGCGGCTGTGGGGGATGCACTGGACTGCTGCCAGGAGGGATGTAACACCATGGAGCAGCCTGGGTTTCCTGGATACACCCTGTCTTGCAGCTATCTGCAGCTCATGAATGTTTGGATCAGCCTCTCCCCGAGTGCTGCAAGCGCAGAGCCTCAGCCTGGCCTCTTTCTGGCAGACTTGTTTATCTGGGTGTTACATTGCTTGAGGCCAAGGCTTAGTTTCTGTTGTACTTCTGCCAGTGTACGCAACCCTGGCAGCTTTTGGCACATGGGAGGAGTGTCATTTTATCCTGTCTCCCTCGGGAATTGATAACTGTTTAACAGAAGATCAAGGAGAGGATGGAGTGACAGGAGGGGTCCCAACGCGGCAGGAATGTACCCCGCAGGAGTAGGAAGAAAAGGCTGGACAGAGAGTATATGAATAATAAACTGAGGTGCTTTAAATTTTTATTTTTATGATTTGGTGGTGGTGGTGGTGGTTAGCTCCAGACTAGGATTAATGAATCCCCTGCAGCTATTCTGCTTTGACTAGATCTGGCAAAGATTATATTAGAGAGAAAGGGAGTAGGGAGATGGAGGAAGAAAAAGCACCACTTATCAGCACGCTTATACAGATAGGAGCTAAAAGGTGTAACCTGATGAGACATCTTTCATTTCAGACAATGCAATCCCTGCACAGTCCCTCTGGGTCTCTTAAGCAGAGATATAATAAGCTCTTTGGAGCCTCCCAAAAGTACATTGCACTATGGAAAGTGTTAGGAGCTAATTATGCAGCAGGTTGAAGAAGCCAAGACACCGGGCTGAAACCAAGAATAAGTTTTGTACCCAAAGCTGCTCTGGAAAGCAGTTTTGCACAACGGGATGTAAAGCCCCAGATTTCCCTTCTTGCCATGCAGTGTGCATGCACATCCACAGTGTAATACAGATGCTTTTTAGCTTGGGCAGTCTCATAAGGACGTAGGTCTCAGGACACATTTGAGCGCTCTTCAGTGCAGCAGAGGCACACCATCTGTCCAATTGGCAGATCAACTGCGACAGGATCATGTGCAAAACTTTATGTGGAAAAATATGACCTCTTTCATAAAAATAGCCCTGTACTGAAATCAGCCTTCCCTGCCTTGGCTGATTTGGACCCAGGCATTCTGCAGAGCACTTTTAGTTGCATGGTGCAATTTTCAAACATGACCAAAGCAGCAAGGCACAGGGTAAAAATTAGGAGACTAATATTTTTAATGTTCAGTGGTGGCAGTGAAACATGGAAGAGATTCAGGGAAACCTACTGATGACTCTGCACCCAGCTCACATCTGTTCACAATTCACTGCTACCTGCCAAACAATTAAAAACAACAACCTGTTTTATTAGCTGTCACATCCCATAAATATTTCAGGGCCCTTCATCAGCAGCTGCCACCCTGTCAATAATAACTCTCTGGGTTAAAAAAAATGTTCACAATGTTATTTCAATGTCTGGCTCTCAGAGGTTTATCTCCAGGGCCCATCACAGGAGTATTCAAGCACTAAATGCAGGGTTAACAACTTTACAATTAAGGATGTGAAAGATATATAGACACTGATTTTCATCCCACCCTGAATTTGAGAAATACAGGTCTCACAGGCAGAATTGTTCCATGGCTGGTCCTCCAAGGAGTAGTGCACGGGCTGAACTTTGGGTGGGCAAGCAGCTGACCTTGACTTCAATGGGAGGTAAACAGAGGGGCACCTCTCCCTGCTGAGAACTGGGAAAACTGGAGGATGATGGTGGAATGCTTTTCCTTAGTTTTTGTAGTCTAGGAAAAGAGAAGATGGATGAAAGATACTATGTCATTGCACAGAAGCCAGTAGTCAGAGGCCCAGATCCATAAATGTATTTAAGAGCATAATACTAACCAAAATGACTGGACACAAGCATCAATGTACCTCTGTGGAACTCTGTGAGTAGGTACAGCTAAAAGATAATTTCTGCATAATAAGTATGGGATCTGGCTCTGCTAAACCTTGTGACAATTTCTGGATCTAAACATTCATTTTATGAAGGCTTCATGGGAGAAATATGCCCAGGATGCGCAGATGCTGCCCCTGCCCTTGCTTGTGGCACTGTTGGCACCGTGCTCATGAACTCATCTGACATTGCATTGTCCTTGTTAATCCCTAGCAGTCCCTATCCTGCTACCAGTGCTCTACTCCAGTAACTGCAAAGTGGTTAAGGCATCCAATCTGAAACAGACTGTTCCCTTCAGCACAATCCTAAATCTGCCGAGGCTGCCCAATTCTGCCTTTTTTACTTCCCACAAGAACAGGGAGACTTCCCACAAACTTTCCTTTCTAAAATGTGTTTTTCTGAGTTTTAAAAAACTGCATTCACCTACATTTGAGAACATGGTGCCCAAGGCTGAAATAAAAGTAGTCAAGATTGAAATCAGCATTTTGAAAACAAAAAGACTTACCAGCTCTGGTTTTTAGAACTGAAGATGTGAGTGACTATGTTCTGAAAACCTGGGGAAGATATTTTTTACTTTTTCTATAAAAGAAAGAGGTTGCACTCCTTTTTTTTTTTAAAATGCAAGCCAAATGCAATCCAAAAGACAAATATTTTCCATGTTCTGCATACTAACAGCCACAGAGTGACGAGCCCTGTGTCATGTAGCTCACAGTTTAAATAGTCCAAAGAGAGATTAAATATCATGTCCAAGATTAAACACTAATTTGGTAGCCAAATCTGTGAACGGAGCTCAGGGTCTTTGATTCAGAACTGCTGGCCTATTCATTCCATCCATCTCTTCTGACATGTTCTTTAATTTTCCATCCAGGCCTTATTTTTCAGGAGGTAACGTTACATTCAGTACTGCTGTTTCATTGCACAGGTACTTTCTATCTAGCAAAAGATAATCTGTGATTAAATCAACTGGGATCAAACAGAGCAAAACAAGGAGGAAATCAGATACCAAAACCCTGTTAAACACCTCCCAAGTGCCAGGAGCTGGCAATTTGTAACTGATCGCTGCACCTCTGATCTCACAGGAGTTGCAGTCACATCCATGAGCCATGAACAGGGCCTGTAGCATAGAATCATAGAGTCATAGAATGAATCACAGAATGGTTTGGTTGGAAGAGACATTAAAGGTCATCTAGTTCCAACACCCCTGCCATGGGCAGGAACACCTTCTACTAGACCAGGTTGCTCAAAGTCCCATCCAACCTGGCCTTGAACATTTCCAGGGATGGGGCAGCCACAACCTCACAAGGCAACCTGTTCCAGTGCCTCACCAGCCCCACAGTGAAGAACTTCTTCCTTCTATCGAATCTAAATCTACCCTCTTTCAGTTTAAAGCCATTACCCCTTGCCCTTGTAAAAAGTCCCTCTCTGCTGTTCTGGTAGGCCCCCTTTAGGTACTGGAAGGCTGCTATAAGGTGTCCACAGAGCCTTCTCTTCTCCAGGCTGAACAACCCCAACTGCCTCAGCCTGTCTTCGTAGGAGAGGTGCTCCAGCCCTCTGATCATCTTGGTGGCCCTCCTCTGGACTTGCTCCAACAGATCCATGTCCTTCTTATGTTGGGGGCCCCAGAGCTGAACACAGTACTGCAGATGGGGTCTCACGAGAGCAGAGTAAAGGGGGAGAATCACCTCCCTCAACCTGCTAGTCACGCTTCTTTTGATGCAGCCCAGGATACAGTTGGCTTTCTTGGCTGCAAACGTCCATTGCCAGGTAACGTTGAGCTTCTCATCAACTAACACCCCCAAGTCCTTCTCCGCAGGGCTGCTCTCAATCCATTCTCTACCTAGCCTGTATTTGTGCTTGGGATTGCCCCAACCCAGGTACAGGACATTGCACTTGGCCTTGTTGAACTTCATGAGGTTCACACTAGCCCACCTCTCAAACCTGTCAAGGTCCCTCTGGAAGGCATCCCTTCCCTCCAGTGTGCCAACCGTACCACATAGCTTGGTGTCATCAGCAAAGTTGCTGCGGGTACACTCAATCCCACTGCCCATGTGACTGATAAAGATGTTAAACACAAACAACACTCATCACTGCTCTCCACTTGGACACTGAGCCTTTGACCACAACTCTTTGAATGCAACCATCCAGCTGATTCCTTATCCACCGAGTGGCTTATCCATCAAATCCATGTCTCTCCAATTTAGAGACAAAGATGTCATGTGGGACAGTGTCAAATGCTTTGCACAAGTCCAGGTAGGTGACATCAGTTGCTGTTCCCTTACCCACCAATGCTGGAACCCCATTGTAAAAGGCCACCAAATTTTTCAGGCATGATTTGCCCTTAGTGAAGCCATGTTGGCTGTCACCAATCACTTCCTTATTTTCCATGTGCCTTAGCATTGTTTTCAGGATGATCTGCTCCATGATCTTGCTGGGTACAGAGGTGAGACTGATTGGCCTGTAGTTCCCTGGGTCTTCCTTTTTTCCCTTTTTAAAAATGGGGGTTATATTTCCTCTTTTCCAGTCAGTAGAAACTTCACTGGACTGCCATGACTTCTCAAATGTAATGGATAGTGGCTTAGCCACTTCATCTGCCAGTTCCCTCAGGACCCATGGAAGCACCTCATCAGGTCCCATGGACTTGTAGACCTTCAAGTTCCTTAGATGGTCTTGAACCTGATCTTCTCCTATGGTGCGTGGTTCTTCGTTCTCCCAGTCCCTGCCTTTGCCTTCTGTGTCCTGGGTGGTGTGGCTGGGGCAGTTGCCAGTGAAGACTGAGGCAAAAAAGTCATTAAGTACCTCAGCCTTCTCCAAGTCCCAGGTAACCAGGTCTCCCATTTCCTTCCAGAGACAGGGCCTGCATTTTCACTAATCTTCCTTTTATCACTGACATACCTATAGAAGCTTTGCTTGTTGCCCTTGACATCCCTGGCCAGATTTAATTCTATCAGGGCTTTAGCATTCCTAACCTGATCCTTGGCTGCTCAGACAATTTGTCCTTATTCCTCTCAGGCTATCTGTCCTTGCTTCCACCCTCCGTAGGCTTCCTTTCTGTGTTTGAATTTGCCCAGGAGCTCCTTGTTTACCCACACAGGCCTCCTGGCATTTTTGCCTGACTTCCTCTTTGTTGGGATGCATTGCTCCTGAGCTTGGAAGAGGTGATCCTTGAATATTAACCAGCTTTTTTGGGCACCTTTTCCCTCCAGGGCTGTATCCCATAGCACTGTACCAAGCACATCCCTGAAGAGGCCAAAGTCTGCTCTCCTGAAGTCCAAGGCAGAGAGCTTGCTGTGTGCCCTCCTCACTGCCCTAAGGATCTTGAACTTTACCATTTCACGGTCACTGCAGCCAAGGCTGCCCTTGAGCTTCACCTTCCTCACCAGCCCTGCCTTGTTGGTGAGAACAACGTCCAAAGTAACACCTCTCCTCATTGGCTCCTCTATCACTTGGAGAAGGAATTTTTCACCAATGGATTCCAGGAACCTCCTGGATTGCTTATGCCCTGTTGTGTTGTCCCTCCAACAGATCGTGGAGTGGCTGAAGACCCACATGAGGACCAGGGCTTGTGAACATGAAGCTGTTCCTATCTGTCTATAGAGGGCCTCATGTGTTTAGTCTTCCTGGTCGGGTAGTCTGTAGCAGACCCCCACTATAATGTCACCTGACCCTGTCCTGCCTTTAATCCTGACCCATAAGCTCTAGATCAGGTCCTCATCCATCCCCAGGTGGAGCTCCGTCTGCTCCAGCTGGTCATTGACATAAAGGGTGACAGACCTTCCTTGTCTCCACTGCCTGTGCTTCCTAAAAAACCTGTATCCCTCCATTCCAACATTCCAGTTATAGGAGACATCCCACCAAATCTCTGTGATGCCAATAAGATCATAGCCCTGCCAGCATGCACACATCTTTAACTCCTCTTGTTTATTCATCATGCTATGTGCATTTGCATAGAGGCATTTAAGCTGTGCCCCACCCCCC
>JANZLQ010000009.1:19913540-19937620 GCA_026212715.1 Elanus axillaris | reverse complement strand
TGGGCTGCAGAGGTCAGCCTGCCTCACCATGGTCTTCATCACCACGGGCTGCAGGGGAATCTCTGCTCCGGCGCCTGGAGTATCTCCTCCCCCTCCTTCTGCAGTGACCTGGGGGTCTGCAGGGTTGTTTCTCTCGCATCTTCTCACTCTCCGGCTGCCCTTTCTCCCTGCCCCACAACTTTTGTTCCTTCCTAAAAACTGTTACCCCACAGGCGTTACCACGCTCACCGAT
Source organism: Elanus axillaris (assembly GCA_026212715.1). Lineage (NCBI taxonomy): Eukaryota > Metazoa > Chordata > Aves > Accipitriformes > Accipitridae > Elanus > Elanus axillaris. The sequence continues at coordinate 19,937,388 of JANZLQ010000009.1, read as the reverse complement.
GGGCTCGGCCTTGGCTGGCGGCGGGTCCGTCTCAGAGCCGGCTGGCATTGGCTCTGTCGGACACAGGGGAAGCTTCCAGCAGCTTCTCACAGAAGCCACCCACGTAACGTCCCCCTCCCCCCGCTACCAAAACCTTGCCACAGAAACCCAATACACTCCCCCATCAACTTTACTTTAAAGCCCTCTTCACCAGCTTGCCAAGCCTATGACCAAAGATGCTCTTCCCCTTCTCTGACAGATGGACCCCATCAGCCCCCAGTAGACCAGGTTTCTCAAAATGAGTCCCATAGTCTCAGTAGCCAAACCTCTGGCTGTGGCACCAGTGCTATAACCACCTGGTGATTTGCCAGATTTGACTGGCCCTTTCAAATTCCTTCCCTTTGACCAGGAGGACAGATGAAAATATTCTGCACTCCAGAGTCCCTTACTGCCACTCCCAGGGCTCTGTAATCCTTGGTACTCCTCAGGCTGCTCCCGGCTGTAATCACTGGTACCCATGTGAAAAAACAGCAGCGTACAATAGTCAGTGAACTGTATGAGGCTTGGTAGTCTCTCAGTGACTGCCCTGATATGCATGATCTAAGTTTCAGGATGAAAACTGGTTGATTTGCTTGAAATTATCTCAGTTTCATGTATCTTTTTTCAGATATATTTTCAGCATTAGTACAGTACAGTTATGTAATGTAGGGGAAAATTATGGGTCAAATTCTGCCCAGTGCTGCCAGCACACAGTCCACACTGTCATCAGGTATAGAAACATGAGCATAACCAAAGGCAGATTTTTAAATCTGAATGGCAGAATTAGGCTTGTATTGGTTTTGGTCTAGATGGAGATTTTTGTCCAGTTTTTAGGTTATATTATTCCTGGCAACTATCCCAACTGAAACATGATGTTCTGACCCTATATCCTCCCAGGAATCATGACTTTCAATGAATGGCAGTTTCTTGATCACTTTTCATCATGGCTCTGTGTTCTTCCAGAGTAGCTATTGGACCTCAGAAAATAATTTCCACCCCAGGAATGCCAGGGCCTGTTTGGCATAGCAGTGAGCAGTTTACTGCTCAGACCTTTGTAGCTTCATCTTGTTCCAGAGTTCCCTATATAACTGCAGATACAACCTGTGTATCTGAGCCCCTAGTCAGCCTCAGCTTCAGGGCATAGGACATGGCACACACTGCTTTAAAAGCAGCATGGAGGTGGAATGACACTGTTCTCTCTGTAGCAGGAGGACCTCATTTAACAGGAGCATATTTTTCTGCTGGTGTACGTTCATGAGCTTGCAGTTGCATGCAATTACTCATTGGCCTGAAAAGGGCCACCGTAACTGGCTGTGGTGAGAAACAGACAGATGAAAACAAAAGAAATTCCTGGTACTGGTGTGGTTCTTCGGGGCGGGGGGAGGGAGAAAAAAGAGAAAAAGGGAAAAAAAAAAAAAGGCTTTGGCTGTAGATGTTTGCAAAATCCCACGTCAAGCTATCACAAAGGCAGATTCCTTGGCGTAACTTCACTGATCCTAGAGAAGCACATGTGATATCAGCCCTCTAGTCCTACAGGCAGTTTCAAAATACCCTCAAAGAAATTTCAACGGGATGTGAAAATTTTTCCTTTGGAAATCACAGCTTGTATGGTATATTTTCTATCACATGATGCTCAGCCTCAACAGTTCTTTTAAAAAAAACTAACAGTGGGAATAACATGGGTAAACTTTGGGCAACTCTTTGAAACTCTAGGCCCTTCGTGATCTTAGCAGGTGAGCTGAGATAAATCGAGTTGCTCCAACAGGCATGGGGCACACACTCTTTAAGAAGCACACTGGACTGCTGGAGTAGGAGAGGCGGGTGGCAGAAAGTACTCTTTGATATAATGATATAAGGCCCCCTCTCAAACCTCAGGGAGCCCCATCTCCTAATATTATTCTTTCTTCATTTTCAATTCAAACCAAAAGTGAAAACAGAAAGAAAATAACTCTCTTTTCTCTCCTTGCTCACTTTTCCCCCCCTCTCCCCTCCTGCTGCTGCGATGGCAATGGGAGGGGAAGAGAAAAGGGGTTAGAGCCACTTAAATCAGTTTCGTGCACAGGAGAAGTAAGACAGGAATTATTTTTCTTGTTAGCCTTTTTGTAAGAAGACAGACAACCCTTTCAGCCCAAATACAATATTGTAATTGCTCATATTCAACTGACAGAGGTTCCCAGATGAGCTCCACTGAGGCGTCATTTACTAATCTGTCATGTTCTATAGCACCCGGCACAGAGCGCTGTAAAAGTGTCTTCTTCTCTTTAAGTTATTTATATAGTTGGCTGAAAGCGCTTTGCTTGTACAAACTAGAAACTATTAGATTAGACCAGCGGAGACAGCCAGAGGCAATCTTTTTAACAAAGTGAGTGGGATTCAAAGTAGGGTTGGAAAGCAAATATTATTTCACTGGAAGTCTATTAGAGGTAGTTCCCTGGATAACAAATAAGTACTTTGTTAGCTTAGCTTGAAGAAATGCACTGGTCAGGTTGGCAGCAGCTGGGTCTAATGGTAAACTGTGTGATAGCAGATGATAATTCTGTGATCAGTGCAACACATAAGCCAATTTTGCTCTCCCTTCCTTCATAGCCTGCCACATCCCTGGGTTTACTTATTTAAAGTGCATGTCAGAACTTAGCAGCTGGGGATAACTCCGTTTGTTTTAAAACTTCTCATCCTAACACACACGCACACACATAAAAAGAAAAAGTATGTAAATTCAGCCTATCAGAAAGCAAATATTGTTCTCACCAGGGAAGGCTAAAAGGTTGTCCATGTTGGAGTGCTTCAATTAAAGTGGAATCTGGGCTTAAACCAAGTTTTAGACATAGAGCTGATCCTGACAAACAGAAACTCAGAGTCTCTAAGCATTAGGCAAGATTAAAGCATATTCATAAAAACATGCAAAACAAGTCATAGTCACTATTAGCTGCTAATTCTGGCAAATATCACTTTCATTCAACCCCTGAGACAGCTGCTTACAATGATGGATAATGTGATTTTGCTTTGGTAGAGGGCAAAATGTCTCTGTGCTGTAAATCCATTGGAGAGTGATTCCTAAAAGAAGAAACATGTCTGTATAACACCTTGGGATCTATTTCTTTCTATGAGAGGTGCTTCATCAATGTAAGAGGTTGTTTTTATTTATTATTAATAACCACCTGCCTGTTGGAAAGTCCCTGTTTGGAGCTTCCAGTCTCAGGTATTAAAACTCAAAAATTATACAGTTGCATGTGTAGCAAGGTGGATAAAAGTCAGTCAAACCATGGGATGGATAAAATGCTAATGGGCAGATGATGAGTTTTTGCAAAGCAAAAGCCTGGTTGTTTCTGACTGTGGTCTGGAGGGCTAGAGACACCAGAAGGCTTCCCAAAAGGCCATTACTCAACCCCATTCCTTGTATTCACATGCAAGACTGGCTCCAGGCTGGACGCAACAGGAATGCTGGGCTACCCAAAGGAGTCAGAGAAACCATGGCCCCATGTCCTGCTTGATTGCACCCAGAAGAACTGGATTTCCCCTTGGGAAATGCATGACACAACCTGTTACATGGGGTGGCAGGGGGTTGTCTGCTCTGTGTAGCTGCTGGAGCAATTGGACTTGGTAGTGGGCACTGCACTCTGCCCCTTTTCTAACAGGAATGGTAGTGCCACTCAGGGCTATGCATGGTCTTCACCCAACAATTACATTTTTAAACTCCGGCCATCCTCAGCGTGTGTATCCCAGAGGCAGATTCATCCCCAGGGTGAATGTAAACCCCCTCCCTACACCCTCTCCGCATCCATCCAGCCTTCCCCATCCCAATGGGCTGCAGGATCACTAACTAATTAATCCTTGTTTGCTCCACAGCTTGTCTGTGTCTGATACTTGAGACTGAAACACAAATCTGTGCTGGAAACCTGGAAGTTGCCAGCTGCACTAAGAGAGCAGGTAACATGGATACATTGAAGCTAAAGCTTCAAGTTCATGCATGCAAGCTGTTGAACAGATAAATCTCCATTTAGCATGTCTTAAAAAGCCAGCAGAAAAATAAGCTTTTACCAACACCTTCCGATGTCTCATGAAGACTATTTCCTCAACGTCCAAACTCAGGCAAGTTGACAATTACCCCATCCGAAGACAGCCAACACTTAACTTGCAGAGAAAGTGCAGAACTTGCCCAGCCTGCTCCCCACTCCAGCACTGTTACATGCATTTTTTGGAGAATCATTTTGCTTTCCTAGCCCTGCTTTAAAACTTCAAGGAAATTTGCCCTTTTGCCCTCCTGATTCCCCATACTCCAAAGCCAGAGGGGGGGAAAAAAAAAAAAAGATAGCAACTCTTGAAGGCGACACTTGCTTTTTATTTTCTGGGGAAGGAGTGATAAGGAGAAAGAGTGAGAGGTTTTGTAAAGGCAAAATGCAGTGGGAAATCCAGTCCAGAGTTACCTATGAGTTGTGCAGGTGAAAACCACCATCCACTCATTAATACTCCTAAGAGAGTTAAAAAGCTAGGGATTCCCAGGGACACACCTGGGTTTTACCTTGCCAAAGGAGTGGGAAGAAACAAGGTCCCCTCCCAAGCCCAAATCTCTCCTACGCAGTGGCATAGCCCCAATTCCTCTGTCTGCCAAAGATCCTAAGTGTGCATCCCTTCCATTCACAATTCACCTCTAATAGCGCTGCTCCCCAGTAATGACGGGTTAGCCTTTCTGTTGCTGGAAGCAGGCCGCTAAACTGCAGCTGCCTTTGATCATCCCTTTTCACTCTTCCCGCAGGGCCATATTTTCCTAAGGGAGAAGGGGGTGAGGGTGCAGCCATGTCACCAACTCCCTCTGGAACAAGCCAGGCAAGTCTTTTATCTGCAGGGAGGTTTCACTCTATTTAGGAAGATTAAGGCTTCTCCAGTTTGACTAGAAGCTCTTGCCTGCTGATAAAAATGCATTTCCACAGCTTAGCACACCTGGCTCAATGCACTGTAAGTAGCTGCTTAAGCATACGCACATTAAAAGCATTCTATGGGTGCTGGCAAACCCATAGCAAATGGAAGCAACTTGGGAGACCATGGGGACACAGAAATGAAAGGCTCTCTTCTTTTTTCTCCTCTATTAATGGAGATGTTTTAAATTCTCCACAAAGTGTCAAATTCCACCTCTCTCTTCCATAAGAAGGTGACAATTACAGCAAATTTCTTTACAGGCAATGAAAGATCAAGGGCCAGAGAAGGGTATTTATTCTTAGATTTGTCTGCAGTGACAAGGAGTCACCATGTGTGACTCGGTTTTTGCAATCACTCTTGCTCATAATTTGGCTCCTTTACAGGTTATCGGTGGATCTGCTACGCAGGAAAAGCTTCAGACAATCCAGGTGATCTGCAGGGACATGGAAAGAAGAAAATGCCCAGGGGACAAACATGTGCCCTGAAAAGCTAGATTTCTGCTGGGCCAATCCTCAGCTAGTAGAAATGGTTGTATTTCCAGAGCAGTAAACATAGGCAGATTTAGGCTGGTGGGATTTACTCCCCTACTTACTTTTTTCAGCTCAGAGTGCATCAAAGGTTTCCTTTTTCTGACTATGCATCAGGGCATCGATCCCAAAACCCCTGATCACAGGGTTGTGATCCTGCAGGGCACTTCAAACACACCTGGGCAGGCTTCTGGCTGAAGCATGCGAGGCGAGGGCAGCGGCTATGCACGCCTCGCCACAGGGTCCAACCAGCCTGGGACACGGCACACTCTCATCGGGTTGTACTCAGCAAACAGGACAAAAGCACCTCCCAGCTCTCAGCACAAGAGAGCCTGGTGAAGACAGTGACACCTGCCTTTGTGCTTCCAGTAAGAGGCCAGTTTAAGGATCCTGCTGATGTATGGATTTATGTAGGAGGTGGATTCCCGGGTTTTATTCTTTTCCTGTTTTCTCGTTGCCTTTCCCTTTCTTTTAAGTGTAACTCATGATTTCAGAAGCTGGATTTTTCTGTGGGGGCAAGGTGGGGTTAATAATTTGCTTTAACTAGTGCATGTGTTTCACTGACAGATGCAGCAGAGTGGGAATTCAAAGGCGTTTGTGCAGGCTGGCAAAAGAAATTTTGTCACATTGATACATTTTTTTTTCTTTAGTTAGTTTCATCTTGTTTCTTTATCAGCAGCTCTTTCCCTTCCTAGAGCTGGCTTACTCTCTTTTAGATCAGTGGCAGGCAGGCTGTAATGATCTTAATGCAGCTCTGATCTATACAAGCCAGCAGCCGAGTCTGGTGATATATTGCAATCTTTAGTGCCCTGTTACTCCCATTGTCTCAAGTGCTTCTCCAGATCGATGGTGAAATTCCTCTGCTTCAGTGGCTGTCAGCTGGGAGGCCACTCCTTCACCAGATGTGTGATGAGCTGAACTGTCACAGGTTGGGTTTATGGATGCTCAGCCTGCAAAAGGCGTCACACAGATCCATTCTGCAAGTCTTGTCAAGAGAAGAGCGGAGTGAATTCCTGCTAATGTCACACGCACACCCACCTCCCCACCCCCTTATTAATTACGTTTGGAATTATTTCTTCCAAGTGGGTCTGGATCCTCTCCTCACCATCAGGTTGTCACAACTATAATCTGATAAAATTACAGAACAGAAATAATTCAGATATAGAGTCAGAGCTAGGTCTATTCAGGAGAATGAAAACTTCAGTGAGAAGTAGTAAGGATGATCATAGAAAAATGTGTTTGGTTGTTAGACTTCAGGATCTTTATGCTAAGGCCCTGTCATTAAGGGGTCTGAAAAATTATGGTCTGCCATTTGGTGTGTCATGAGATTTTAAGCTTGAAACCCTGTTTAGCGCATTTGCGTACAACATCTCCTCCATACAAATACGACTCTTACTAGCAGTTTCGCCTCAAACCTCAAGTCTGAGTTCACTCATTTAATTTCTTACCCTCCCACCTATGCAGTTAACTCTAATTTAAATCAGTTCCAGCCATTGCTTAGCTCCACCATCACCATACCCAGAGTATAGTCCCATTCTCTGCCTTCTCCTGGGCTTCTTTACAGCTCTTCCCATGCCTGAAACACCGTTTCAATGGGTTCTCCTTCTTTATCATCCTAAATTCACAGGGAAGAGAACAATTACTGACATTAACTCCCTCACCCACCCCTAACTAGATTTGGCATTGCAAGGATGGGAGTGGAGTGAGAAGGGAAGAGATTGATCCAATGTCCGTAGAAAAGGAACATAGAGCATTAGTTGCTCTTCCTTCCCTTCTGACCCCAGGAAAAATATCACCTAGACTCCTGAGGCGATCCTTTTCCTGAAAGATATAGTGAAACAAAATCTTAATTTTCCACTGAGAAACTTTCAACAGAAAAAAAAAAAATCTGTAACTCCCAGCAGCTACAGCCATTGCTATATAATATTGGATGTATTGAGGATCTGTATAAATTAGTGGGGCCTACAACTATTATAAGGTTTTCCTGGAGATTTTGTAACGAGGATGAGAATTTGCCAAATTTTAGCATGGGCTTTGTGTTGTTCATCCTTTGAAAATGTATTTCTGGTCTGAAAACTCTTCTGGCTAGGATTTCCAGCACAGGAAAATGTCATTCCAGAATCCAGGGAGGACAGCAACTGATCAGCTAAGAGGTGGCAAAAGAGGTTTGGACAGAATAAGATGTAAAAGGAGGAAATTGGCAATTAATAATGTAAAATCTTGCACTTCAAAGGGGGAAATTAAGGGCATAAACACAAAACTAAAGCAAGGAATATCACTGTTCAGCCAGAAATGTGAGGAAGTCAGATCTGTCAAGATTGGTCCCATATGAGCTCCAGGATAGAGAGCCTTATGAATAATACTAAAGTAATCTTGTCTTTATGTTGTTACCTTGTTTTACAGCCATGTTGCATGTGCACCATGGGGTACCAGGAGGAACAGGCCTGAGAGGTTATTAGAAGAAAGATGCAGAAGAGACTGATGGACTGGAAAAACAGTCCCCTATAGGAACAAATCTAAGTGCCAGCATATATGAGAGACCGCAGTAGATTGAATGACGTTGTGTGTGTTGGGAGAGCTTCAATTACTTAATTAAGGAAACCATGATACCGAGAGTGGTTTGAAGAGAGAAGCTCTCTCATTTGGATTCATTTCACTTTATATCTTTTTGGTGAAAGATGGAAATAAAAACGGAAGCAGACATGAAATTTAATAATGTTATTGCTAGAAACTAAAATGGAAAAAAATACTGGGAATGAATTAAAGCTGAGGCATAAAATGCTAAAAAAGGAAAGAGAAAAATGGTCAGGCAGAACCTAAATAATTCATTTATTTCCAGCAGTGGAAGAGTATTAAAAAACAAGGTGCAGTGATTACAGCAGGCAACTGGGAGTTGGGACTCTTGAATTTTATTTCTTTTCCTTAACATATGTCATTCCATAAGTCAGTCTTTCCATGCTCCACTGTACCCAATACTTCTTCGCATGACAGTTATGTAGTTGGACTTAATTTGCTGATGCCCTGTAGGTGTAAATTGTTATGAATTGGCAGAAATCACTTGAGATTTAAGGATGAAGTTATCTTTCCATTAGGAACTTGGCTACCAAAACAAACTCTCCATTGAACTCCCCCAAAGAAAATGCAGCTCCCACTGAAATTTCACATTTCGTATCTCACTCCAGGTAGAATTTTCCCTTGTGAAGTGATACTTCTCATTGAATATCTCCCTCAAACTCCCTGGCATGAGCGTTGCTTCTGGGTAAGCAGTGTGAATTGCCTCTCTCTTCTTCATAAAGTTGAATCAAAGCTTGAGTTAAGTCTGTTATTATTATACTTTCCCTTGCAAGCCTCAATATCATCTCACATCTGAAGGCTGTAGGCAATCACAGATGTGCCATTGAGACATACTGTCTACTTGGCCCTTCCAAACAGACCTGCTGCTGATTCTTGACATTTGGACAAAAGGAGGATTGGGGTTTTGCTACTTTGCTGGGCAACTCTGGCACCTGCCAGTAGAGGCTGACAGTGGTCTACACACAATCCCTGAAGATGTAGTAAATGTCTTACTTTGGACAAGCAAGTGTTACATCTAGGTGAGCCTAGATACTTGCATAGCTTTAAAGCATTGCATTGGCCATCACTCCTTGAATTGCTTTCCTACATGCATTTTTGGAAGATGCTCATTTCCCTTCTGGCAGGTTTAATTTTTAAGTGAGGTGTCCTTTCCGAGCAGAGAATTTGTATCTGCAAAAGCACACTCAGCTATACGTCAAAGTCAGTCCAGCTAGATATGCAAGTAAGGTACTCCAGAGCAAAAACTTCTAGGTTGTTTATATCCATTGTAGACTGTCATTGTACTGATGTTGCTCCTGCACATCAGAGAAGCCATATGAGAATTTAGTTGTCAATGATGGTATAGATAATCGGTTACTAAAAACAACTGCACATTCAGATAGATAGAAGTGGCCTGTGGCTCATCTGTTTTGCCAAGCTCAGTTGCTGCATCTGGATTTGAATTGCTAAAATCAGCACAAATGTTATTGTTGAAAACCACAGACCATGGTTTATGTCGATGATAGAGAAACCTCAGAAAGTTTGGAGGTTTCCAGTCAGCACCCAAAAGTTTGGATATTTCTCCAGCTTCAGCCAAACAATTGAAATACTACTCTTTAAAAAAAATTCAAGTAGTAAACTCTGGAGAGCATGTTGTTTCACAAGATTTCTGAAATTTATGGTTTCAGTCTGAGGACAGAAATGTTGCGAGATCACCCCTTTGCTTGATATCTCTTTGTTACCTCCATTACCAAATTTTATGAATATTATTGTGTCATCTGATAATTCTGTGATGTTAATGAGCCTACACTGTGGCAGGTTCTATCCAAACCTACAAATGCAACCCTTCTCGAAAAAAGCTTCCATTCTAGATGAATACAACATCTTAAAAAGCAGGAAATGAAGTAACATTGCTTCAGTCTCACAGGGAGATGACAGAACTTGCCTAAGATCATGACTGAGATTTGTGACAGAGCCAGGGACTGAAGCAGATCTTCTGAGCCGCCAGCCAGCACATTATTGATAAAACTCATTTTCTCTTTTTGCCACTGAAGAAGCACAAGTATGGATGCTGAGAGTCAGTTACCAGAAGAAATAAATGCCTGAAAGATTTTTAAGCTTCAAAACAAATCCCATTTTAGTTTTGAAAAACAGTTAAGGTCACTTCCAAATTGGTGTGAATGGAGTTGACTATCCCTGATGCAGAATAGCAAACATCAGCAAGGCACCAGCAATTAACCAATTTGTTAACAACCGCTGTGCTGGAGTGAGTCTGGGGCAACTGTGCAGGAAGGGAAAGAAGGCAGTTCATGGTAAATTTTACTGAACATATCAGTGCTGTGTCTGATAAATGGTTTCTGAAGGATTTTTCTGAAGTACCTGGAACTCCAAGGAGAGAAAACATTTCTCAGCCCAGATGCTGTGAGCCAGAGTATCCTACCTGCAACACCAGATGTTGAAGTAGAGAGATAAAGGGGAGCTGTGGTTCTAACAGAGAAATATAAAATCCAGCCTCACTGGGGTGGTCTTTGGAAGCATTATATTTCAAATATTAAAATGGGACAAAAGTACTGCAATTTCTGGTTGTGGGAGAAGAGGGCGAAGAATCTTGGACACCCATTTTTAAACACTAGGTAGGAGAATTACAAGGCCTGCATTAGCAAATCATTATCAAAATCAGTATTGAGGTCTTTAACTCCTCTATACAGAACATGGGTAATACTGAGCGCTCAGTTGAGCACTCTCCTGAAAACACATCCTAAATACCTGTGTGTGAATAATAAGGTGAGGTTTGATGAATCTGGAAGAAGCAGAAATATACTTTTTTTTATTTTAATGGTTTGAAATATGTACCCTTTCAGTCTTTATGGACAGAGACTCCAATGCTAGCACATAAAATTTTTTTTTATGGCCTCCTCTAACCAGGCCCTTTCTTTTCAGCAAGTCTACTCTCAACCTGATGAAACTTCTCAGTAGTAGAAATCTAAATCTGTGGGTTTAAACCACTGTTGTTCCTTATTTTTCCATGTGAAACTTTTACTTTGGCATAAGAGCTCTTATTTCTAGCTTAAATAAGTCAATGGAATTTTAAAAAAAAGAATCTGAAATAAAAATGGAACTAGAATATCCATATGGATAGCTCTATAGCTATAGCAGCATAAGTTTAATTCTACAATTACAGATTAGAACAGAAGTTTTCCTTAGTAAGGATATAAACCATGTACTCGCACCTCTCTGTAAGGTTCAGTAGACAAAACTTCAGGTACTCATTGCACGAAAAATCCCTTTCTAATATCTCAATAGAAGGAAAACTATAAAGTGGTGTTTTTTCCTGTCTCCCTGAGTTGATGCTTTTTGTCAAGCCCCAATTTTACTGCAAATGTTTGAATCAAGTTCTGCAGCTAATTGCAGACAGTCTAATTCATCTTGTTTCTTTCCGGTTCATATGCAGCCCTAAATACCTCAGAAAAGTCTCAGGACTTTGCATTTGATTTTTCACTTGACAGTTACAAATCAAATTTACTAATCTGGATTTAGAACAATTTAGGCGCAGTTTGCTCTCTAGTTCAGTAATAATTATTAAAAAAAAAATTTGCCTTGCCTGATGGCTATGTGTGTGTGTACATAAATATATGTGTGTAATTATAAAGAATTATTCATGTTTCTTTGTATTTGCTATATACTTTTACTTCAGGTAAGTGTTTATGGCCCATTAAAATGGAGCAATTCCAAAATTTCCTAAGCATGATGAGCGGTACCATAAATATGTGTACACCGTTGCCAATTACTACATGAATAACAATATCCTGAATGCCATATGCCTTCATTAAAAGGTGAGCTTGGGAATATTCTTAGTTTCTGCTTTCTCTGCGTTTCTTGAGCAGACTCCAGCCTCATGGTAGTCAGCAGCAGCAAGCAGTGGGGAGCTGCAGTTTTAATAACAAATTGCGACTAGTTGCTACTGGCTGCAAAGCAGCTCCCACTGAAGCACACAGCCCTCGAGGTTGTGGGAGAGTACCCAAGTATTCAATTTAATAGATGGCCTTTTGAGTGAAATGCATCAAAGCCTAAGCAGACCCTTTGCTGCGGGAGATATTACCCTCAGCTGAAACTAGGGATAGGATTCTCTAATTTGCTCAAACCTATCCATTTACAGCAGACAATATCGTCATGAAAAGCTGAGAGTGGGAGGAGGGGAAAGGAGGCAAAAAAAAATAATCACTGCTACTCTTTTAAGAGAGCATTATAACTAGGTATTTGTCAGAGATGAACTTGCTATGTACACACAGCCTTGAATTCAACGACAGCAACATTCTTGAAGACTTGAATAGCAGTTTTAGAGCCTTTACTGATAATCACATACACTTAGTTATTATGTCAATGTAAATTATCATCATTTATTATTTATACAAGAAGAGATTTTCCTAAGTGCCAAGGACAGCCAAGCACCCAACTCCCTTCAAAAGTCAGTGTGGGAATTAGGTTCCTGGATCTATCTGTACCTCCAGTGCCCACAAATGCCTTGGTGCATCTGATGGGCTTGGATTGTCTATTGAATTGTCTATAAGATTTATTTCTTTGGGATTTACTTTGATTTTCAGAATCTGGGTCCTAGACAAACAAATTCTCTATTCAGTTCAACTAGGCACTCCAACATACTTTGTTTGCATTAGCTACACTCTGTTGCATTAGTAATGTCCCATCATATCATATTAATAGTCTGCTTTGCTAATACAGGAAAAATCGTTCACGCAGTACAAAGTCTACTTGTGTTAGCAGTTGTTTTCCTTTGTATTTCATTATAGACAGAGGCATTGAGCTTGGGGGGGGGGATTTCTTCAATACCTCGGGTTAGATTTGTCCAATGGGATAATAGGAAGACATTTTGTTTCGCTTAAATTTGAGCAGGAAAAAAATAAGTACTTTGTTTTCTTCCTTTTATCTTTCCAAATGCAGAGATTGTTAGAGTGATTTTATTTAACTGAAAGGAGTTCACTAGCTGAGATTTTTAAATGTGGGCATTTCAACTACTTCTGCTTTTTAAAAAAATTCCAAAAACCCCCAAATGGATGAACAATGTTTATAGGACACCAAAAGGCTTTTCCCTCCTCCTTCTCCCAACACCATTCCCAACCCTGTTCACTGCTGAGCCAGTGTAGCTCTGACTGACTGCAGTGAGAGGAAGACTCCCAGCTCCCTTGGAAATCACGCCACCATTTTTTAGTATATTTACAGAAAATTGAATCCAGTGTAAATCAACATGGAGACTGAACTTCAAAGTGCTTTTTTGCATTACTTCCAATATGATGTCTAGGGTTTCTCTTTTTTTGTATACATCAGACATTTCTACAAGGACTAGAACAAAACTAAGTTTATTTTATTCTTTACAGTTTGATCTCAGAACCACTGGGATAATTGTACTGGTCCATGACCCAAGAGTAAAAGCACCACTTGAAACTCCAGAATTGAACATCTGACCACAGTTTTCAAGGAACTGGGCAAGACCAAGCTAAGCCACTGTGTTGCTGTTGAGCTATTCTGCTAGAGGAACCAAGTAAGAAAATAGTTATTTGCCTCATGCATGCAGTTATATTAAGGCCAACCCATCATTATAGTTTCACTGAGCTTTTCCATACACTAAAACCTGAGAAGGGAGGAAGGAAAAAAGTGTTTATATGTGGTGAGAAAAAGGAGTATAGTCTTATCTGGTGAACTGTGTCCCAACTGTACTCAAACAACAGGGTCAGGACCCTTCCCCTTCATCCATGACTATAAACAATATTTCCTTTAGCCCACGATAACATTAACAAGCACGGTGCATGATGAAGTTTAATGTCTTATGGCTTAGACACTTGTCATGTCTTCCAGAGCAAAGCTTGTTGCCAGATGATTACTCCTGTGATGTGCTATGTCTTTTTTTTTTTTTTTTTTTATGTTTTAATGAACTAATGAGAGTGTGAGGAACACCAGGCACACTGCTGTGTCAGATGTGATGTGTGCTCTGTGCAAGCATGTCCTCACAGAGAGACTTCTCCCTAGCTGCAGTGCAAAGACATCCCAAATGCATCCTGATAGGATTTCGCAACTACAAACCTATCATAGGCATGTAGCATTAAAACAAGTGTTTGAGAAATGTTTCAGGAGTTATTAGAACTTTGTATCTCTCTTGACTAGTTTTAGTGCCTCAGGTGATATGTATAGTTGTTAATGATCGTTATTATTTACTGCATGATAGTGCCTGAAATATAGTTGTGAATTAGTGCTTGACAGAGTAACAGAACAGAAAGATGGGCCCTCTCCAAGACACACAGCCATGAGCAACACAAAAGTCAAACACTGTACACTGAACTCTCTTGAAAATTTGGCCTTCAAAAAAGGAACACTTTTCTAACCTGGCCCTATGACCAGGTATGCACTAATCAGAGAGAGAAATGATAACAAATACATTTTCTAAATGATTATGTGTTTTCTGAAAAGGTTCTTAGGGTATTAACCAATTTGATGTCTCATAAATTGCCAAGACTAGAAATATATTAAAATGTTTATAAGGAGTGATTTACCACCTCTCTAATGGAACAAAATATTTAGGGCAAAGACTTTTCAAACCAATCTCTGATCTGGCACAGAAGTGAATGTTACCCATCTGACACCAAGAAAGAAGATTTTAGTGCATCTGTCCTGGAAGAAAGAAATTCAGGTTTTAGTATAGCAATTTTAAAGGAAGTATTATAATATCTGTGGCTGCTTGTCTTAATGTCAGACCAGACAATCTTAGCTGGGAAAATACCTTTTCTGAAAAGTACAATTTTTCCCCAAGATAGATACTTAAGAACTAAATCCTAAACTGTTAGCTCTTTTTTACTCTTTTCACCCGTGTATTCTGTAGAAGATCTTTTTTCTTTTAAATGTATGCTAGAGAAGTTTAATTTTCTTTAAATCATTCCTCAAACATTTGGCTTTACATTCCCACACATGGCCTTGGTTCTTTAATATTGACAGCTACTGCTGACTGCTTCCTTGAGTTTCCCCATTGGGAAGCTCAATGGTAGTAGACTCTTTTATGGGTCTCAGCACACAGGTAAACATATTGCACAGAGAGTTTGGAGGGAAAGGATGTAATCTATCCCTCACCTATTTGTTTCTGCATCTTGCTATTCACCTAGAAACTGCCATGTGTTTGTGCCAGGTATATAGCATTTACTAGGGACCCAGAACTAATTCTATCATTGCATTTTCATCTACTTACTGAATCATTTTAACAAGACAGAGTAAAAATAATTCAAAAATGAATACCTATCCCAAAATGTAGTTTATGGACTAGATAATTCTCTAACTCTGAAGTTAATGAGACGAAAATCATTAGAATTATTAATACTAAAGCTAACATCAATGAAATCAAAATCAAAATCTCCATTGACTTCTAGGGATTCAGATTTTACCCCCCAGAATATTACATATCGACCTAACCAAGCCATGTAGCATCAGCCATGCAACAGCTCTTCGGATCCTGGTGTATGATGAACACTAAGACATGTAGAATTCCAATAAAGTGATACTAAACCAGTTTAATATGTCAGCTTAATATTACTGACCTTGTGAAGGAGGCACAAGGGCAAAAATGGGGCTATGTGTGGTGCGTGCATGTTAGAAAGTCCCTGGTTGAGACTTTCGGGTTGAAAGTCTCTATTTGCTGATTTCAGAGAGACTTCAGTGTGATATAACATTAATATTGTCTCACATGTCAGGTAATGCAAATACAGAAAATTACAAGTAGTGTGAGCATGTACTGAAGATGAGCTCTGTGACATCCATTATGTAGAAGCAAAATCATCTTACCTCATGAAAGATGGCAGCTTGAAGGCTAAATTTAATGAGTCTGATTCTGATCTAGTACTAGGTTAAACCAAAAGTGACTCCATTTCAGGTAATGGAAATATATCGCTGCTAAACAAAAAGACCATCGGGCTTATTGATGCATCCAGCTATGCTTCTGTAAAAGTTGACAGCCTACTAAAAGTTGCTATTCATTAGTGTCTGATTTTTGACAGTCATCATAATTGTTATTAGAAAACCTCTACCAGTACTAAGTTAAGATACAAATTAAAAATAAGCCAGCGGTACCTTTAAATTTCCCATGAGCTTTGTTTTTGGCACTGGTATCTTTGAGCAAAGGCTTACAGTTCAATTCAGACAGTTAGCAGGGTGCTGACAGCAACATGTTGGTACAAGACTGTACTTCTCTCTTTGGTTTTGTTTTAATTAAAGCCGCATTTATTTTTTAAAGCAGGTCATAAAGCTAACCTACTCTGACAACACAGAATTACATTAAAAAATCATTCCTTATAATAATTATAAATCTCTACTAAAGCAAATTGAAATGAAATTAAAGTACGGGCATGCATTGTCTTTCTTCCTGATAGGAGGGATTCATCTGATCAAAATTACCACTGACTGCTCAGAGTTTGCAATGAGGATGGATCCAGAAATGAATCTCAGTCTTCAGCTTCCTGCTCCTCTGCATCAGTTAATGTGTCAGAACTTTAGCTCCAAAGGACACCCTCTAAGCACCTAACGTGCCACTTGGTTATACCTACACCCCATGCACAACTACAACTGGCTTCAGTGGCACTTTTTTCACCAGCTAAGGATGGAACCCTCCAGATGAATCCTGTCCTTCCACACTTCCAGAGGGAATGAGAAATGCTGGTGTCACAATTTAATTTTAAGTGAGGTAGCTTAAAGCAGAAGGAAAAAAAAATATAAACATATAATTACATTGTATTATTATATAGCCAGGAGTGTTGAATGCAGAAGGCTGATTTCAGAAGGTTTATAGTCTGGGGTAGCATTACCTGTATGACATGTATGGAAACTGTGGGGTAGAATTTCCCTGAAAACAGTTCTTCCCAAGAGATTTCTGGCTCTTTGGATTCTCTACACAGCTAGAAATCCTGCGAGGACAATCTATCTCATTGTACTTGAGTTGTCCTTGGTTGGGTTGCAAACCAGGGGCCAGATCCTTAATTTATGTAAACAGGAAGAATTCTGTTGAAAGAAATAGAAAGGAATCAAGAGAAATTCTCAGTCCAAAACTATAATAAAGAAAAAGGTTTCTAAATGCCTCAGGACCTCAAAAAAAGTACAGAACAAATCCCTTCACAGAAGTGAGTGGGATGAGAACAGGAGGAGGTATTTTTTCTTTTCCTTTCCTCATGGCCTGCCCAGAACAACAGAAATTTTTCTGTTGAGAAATTTACAGTCAGGGGAATCCCCTTGGTCTGCTGTAGTGAGGCACTCAGTATTTTGGCTCTTCATTTCTCCGTGTCCCTCAGAAATGGGGACCAGAATTAGCTGTTAACTTCAGAATGTACTGAGTCAAGAATTTCAGGATTAGAGAGAACGCAGTGTCCTACAGTCTGTAAGTAAGATGCATATATGTGAGTCACATGTTATAGGGAATGTCAAGGGATGTCAAGGCATGAAAAGTCTAGAGATTTTGTCATGGTGGCAAGACAGTGTGGTCATTCAAGAAGTGGACTGAGCATTAAAAGGACAAAGAATTTTATAAGATGGTGTTTAACCTCAGTGTACTTTAAGAGAAATAATCACTGTAGACCATTTGGGAGTTCAGTCAATGGGAAGTTGAGAATCTCACCTGCTCTGGATGCATAAATGACGTGTAGGAAGCCTGGTGGTGGTGTTGGCAGAGAAGAGTGACTCCCAGCTCAGCCTGGGAGCTCCAGGCAAAGAAGAGCTCCCTGACAGAGCAGGTGCTGTGCTGGGATCCAGTGGGCAAAAGCAGAAAGGGCCAAGTCCCACTTCTGTCTCAGCTTTCATCTGAGTAACTCTGGGGATACCCCTTCTATCCACCATGAGATACTTGGGTTTCAGTTTCTTGCCAAGACAAAGAGAGAAGGGATGTTCTACATAACAGAAAATGGCTATGTGTTAATAGATGGCTTTCCAAGGCTGCTTCTGTGTCTCTCTCCACTCTCTAGCACCTGAAGTTTTTTTCTGTATGAAACACATTAAGTTGGTGTTTGCAACTCAGGAAGTATTACCTGTTAGTGGCAGCTCAGTGATGTAATTTACTTTCCCCAGGCCTCTGGGTTGGGGCTGCATCAAGCTGGTGTTGTCTAAGTTTCCAGAAAGAAACCCTAGCAAACTAAACAGAGCAAATGGTGCTGCTGGAATGAACTAGCAAGGAGGTTATGGGAGTATTCATTAATTGCTGCATTGCTTGGCAGGCTGAACTGGTTACCAGTTTGTTTCCAGTTGCAATGGTATCCAATTTCCCAGTTTGGATCTCTCTAAAGGAAGCATGGTTTGGATGCTGCAGCTCTTTTCATCTCTACAGGTGTTGAAATCAACTGCAATCTTGCACTTAAGTGATCTGAACTTTCTGTGTGTGCGGGTGGGGTTGACATATACCTTTGTGGATGAAGGCATTTCCTAATCAGGACCTTCAGCTTAAGCAACACCTTGCTTTCCCTAATGGTTTGGCAAAGTTAATCTGTATTGCCCTTCAAAGCATCCAGCAATGCTAGCTATTCACTCAGATTCCTCCTGAGAAATCTGCTTAGGGAAGTAGAAGCCTGGAGCGTGGATGGGGATGGGTGAGAAGGAAAGTAGTTATTCGTATCTGATATGGTATGATGTTTTTAACTGATTTGCAAATGCTCCCAGATATCATGATTCAGACAGAGAAAGAAACTGAAAAATATGCAGATACATCAAAAATCACTTCCAGGATATGGAGCAACTATTGCTACTTAGATTACAAGTTTCCAAATGTCTGATTTCTTCACAAGGTGTGTGGTGGGAAACCAGAGAGGTACTAGAGTAAAATCAATCCCCAAAGAGATAAGATTTTGAATGATAAAGAACTACAGCTGATATCTAGGAACTCTGTGGGCTATGAGTGAACACAACACCTTGTGCTTCTAATTCCTCTAAGTGACTTCGACTTTTCAGTGGTGTTTATCTGGGACAGCCCATGAATGTCTAAACTGGCCGAACAGGCAACAGAAGACTTCCAAGGTATTCCTGACATGGAGCAGGTCACTTCACTTCCCTCTTTTGCTGCTCTCTGTCTGTCATGCTTAAGTATCATCCTTGTACCATCCTTAAGGCCAAAATCATCTTGCTTTCAAGATCTCAGTCTAAACCTTTCGGGGCAAGAACAGTGTCTATTTGCTTGTCCATACAAGTGCTAGCACAGCAGGTCCCAGTCTTGGTTATAGCCTGCAAGTGCTATTACAGAATACCTAGTAATAATAGGAAAAAAGGATGAAGTCATCCTGAGCTCTTGTCCCACTTACTCACCACCCATGGAAGCTTCTGTATTTGCACCTCTGAGAGTACAGCAGATTGCCAGGTCCCTTTGGACCCAAATTTGGAAAGTTCTACCTTCTCCCCGACCTCTGTTGGCTTTGATAAAGCAGGTTCCTGCCAAATCCATTGGAGGAATGTTTCTCCTCTGTGTCCTTTAAATGCCCGAGAAGCTGGGCATGACATTCAAAGTCAGGGACTGCAGCAGAGTTTGGCATAGCAGGCCTTAGTAGTCTATGTCACTTTCAAATCCAAAACCTGCCAAAATAACCCCCAAACCTCATATAATCCAGCTCGCATTTGTGTATTCAGAGTATCTATGTTTAACTTGACTACTTTGTAGTTTTGTGGTATTCATGAATACATAGAAGTAGTGCTTGTCCCAAAACCTAGACAATGGTTTATTTCCCGTGCAGTGATTATATATATGCTGCTCTAGCAATTGAGAAGGAAGGGTATGGTGACTCTAAAGCACAGCAAAGAGTGGTCTATGAAGCAGCACTAAAGGAAATCCATTTATGAACAAGAAGTGCTCCTTGGAGGGCTGTTTCCAGTGCAGTACGATCAGACAGGATTTAGCTATGGGTTTGCATTAATAAGAGCTTGTGGTAAATTCCTAGGCATTGCATTAAAGAGGTACCTGTGTATGAAAATGGCTATTGATTATTCAAACTGGCTGGGCCTTGAGGATCACATTTTCATGAAAGCATTCATGTCAACACATATGTGCATTGGCCACTCAACTGCCATAAAAGTAGTTTCCACATCTTAGCATTTACACATACATTTTCCACCGTTGCACATGCAGTTGTCATATCTATCTGATCATGCTAATTTAGAAACTTCAGCATCTAAATATCTTGAAGATTCATTAACCAAAAAATTCAACTTCATGAACCAGTTTCAAACCAACACTTGTTCTACATTCTCCATTTTTTAAATGTCTCAGCTCATTTGAAAACCAAGCAGATCTTAATCTCAATTAGTAGCTGAAGCAAAGATAACCTGGTAACTTATGAGTAGAGATTCATATACAGCACGAGTATATAAAAATGGTCCTTTCAAAGTCTTGTCCTCACACCAAAAGTATTTAGAAGATAATGAGATGAACTGCTGCAGTAGTTCATCTGCTTAATTCCACAATGTAAACTTTTAGTAACTGGTAGAAGTAGACTGGATGTGAGAATTCTTTCAGGATAAAAAGTGCAGTAATATTGTATGTGGCATACCCAATAAGGCAACTGATTGAAAAGTACTGATTCTTACTTTAGACTCAAATGTTTGTGGAAACAAGTTACTTCATTTTCACTATTTGTGTAACACTAAAAGTAAATATTCAAATCTGTAGGTTCATGCTATAGACTATAGTCTATACCGAGCACTTTATACTGTGTGTAACTCTTCTGATTTTTTCATTTCATGTCCTGGAAAAAATGTTTATGTACATGAGTACTACCAATGAAATAATGGCCCTAGTGACATTAGTAGCAGTAGACACATTCAGGAAGATTTGTGGAATGCTTCAGTCTAAAGAGATTGCTTTCTTCCCTTTCATCATCTACACTACTTTATACATGTATACAGAAATACCTGTGTACATATATATACACACATAAATATTAACACAAATCCAGCCACCAGCTCCATTTTCCTGTTACTTCCCATAATTATTTTATTTAGGAAGTTCTGATGAAATACTTCTTTTGAAAATCCAGCTCCATTTCTTTTAGCATTTTAGCTACAAAGCAATTACTAGCCTGTCAGACTAATCATCATAAATATTGCTGTCCACAGTGTTTCTACAAGCCAATAGTAACTGGCTGGGTCAGTTCAGCTCAATTCAATGACCTTCCAAAGAAGAGTTGCATTTGTATTCCATTCCCAAACTACAGACCAGCATGCATGTACAAATGGGCCATTGTTAAGGCATTGACCACTTTCCCATGATTTCTGAGTCATGACCACTGACACCAGCAAATCTGAGCTCAGCATCCCATATATCTGCAGGTGTATTCTCTCTTTTTTCTTGCAGGAGCTTGAAGCATACATGTTACCTTGTGATTTCAAGAATCTGTCTGGAAAACAGATATGGAAGCATGGGTTAAGTTCAATTGCCCTACAATGAATGGAGGGCGCTCTTAAGCTTTTACTGATTAGGTAAGCAGTTTTGAACCTTGAAGCCATCAGCTGAGAATAGATGCCATGATGCAGTCCTTGAGGGACTACCTTGAAGGGTAGCTTACGTGATCCAGGGATGCACTCTCACCAGGTATAAATTGCTGATTTACATCCATAGAGGCCTGGCCAGAGAATGTAATGATGCTACATTTGTAGTTTTAGCACCATTTTTTGGCAGCAGCGCAAGTTCAAACAGCCTCCACTCCAGGCCTACCCAGTTCGTTGACTGGTGCTGGTACCAGTGACTTTGTGCTGCTGAAAGCCATCCTCCAGGAGCTGCAGCCACCAGGCACAAGGAAAGCTGGCTCCTTCACAGCCAGTGATGTCGTCCTGGTAGCTCTCACAGCATCTAGAATAGGAATGGAAGCATAAATCACTCCTCTTTCTTTCATTTTCTTTCTTTCCTTTCCTCCCAGTCTAAATATGTCCATGTTGGATATTTCCCTCTTTCACCTCTTCTAAACCACAGAGGGAAAGCAGGCTCCAGAAAGGTCACTAGCATCTGCCTCAACCTCCAGCCCCATTTGTGTTCATTCAGAGTATTTTGCACATAGCAGTTAAATATTCTGTAATCAACCTGTATCTACATTACACTGATAAGGAAACTGAGGCCCTGAACAGTGACACTGCAAGATCATACAGTGAGTTAGTGGTGGAAACAAGAATAAAACTCAGGAGTCAGCTGCTAACCACATAAGCTATCCCTGCTGCTGGCCTGGAAAGTAAAAATAATGGTTTGGAGTCCTCCAGTTTTCATTATTAGCTTTTTGGATGAGTTTTGCCTAAGGGGAATGAGTTATTCTCCACTGTTGCATCAGTATGTTTCACTTCAGCTGAATTATGTGTCACTTTATGGTAGGGTTGTCTTCATTTTTTTCTCGGCTGTGCTTAGGGAGATCTTTGTGAACATCTTGTTTGACAAATTCTGCACCACCCACATAACCACTTTGAGGCAAACCTAACAGAGTCAGAGACTGAGCTGGGCCCACTTATCTTTCGTGGATCTCGTCTTCTTGTTGCTAATTGCAATCTGCAAGGCCCAGTGGCCAGAGCAGAGTGTGGGGCTTGGATCTATGTACTAGGTGCTTTGCTTTGTTGTTTTGTCCTTGTGGCTTTGGGCAAGTCACTGAATTTGATTGACGGTATGTTCATTTATGTGCTTGTTAGTTTCTAATGAAAATTTCAGCCAATGCAAAAACTATTTGCAGCAATATTTTTATGCTTTTTTTTTTTTTAAGGGAGGAGAGAGTTTATAAAAAAAAGCCTTCTCCCACACACAAACATTTTATTTCTGCTTTCCTTCTTTTTTAGTCTCCTGAAACCAAACATGGAAAATAAATCATTCTTAAACCAAGAACTGCAGTTTCTCAAAGAAAAGCCAGGAAAGAAATTTCTATTTCAAAAACACATTTTTAATTATTTTTTTTTTAAAAAAAAACCTTTTATGGAAGTTTTCAAGCAATATTGAAGGGGCAGAGAAATGCCTGGTTTGTAACCTGCCCTGTCTTAATCCAGCTGCTTCAGTCTGGAATGTCAACAAATACTAATGACTTTCAAAAATCTGTAGGTTGTGTTTTGGATGACACTTAGTTAAGCAATACTTCTCGTGTATAGAATAGCCTTGATTACATTATCTAGCAGAATAAAAACAGATGGCAATGAAGTAACTATTTATCTTCCTGGTGAATTTTAATACATGGGGAAGTAAGGGCACAAAAAGATTGATTTCAACTTGGCATAATAAGATCACTGGGAGCTACAAAACTTTCCCCAACCAGCTCTGCTCATGCACCTAATCTTAACCTGAAGGCATTCCTACTGCTCTAACCTTCTCCTACTTGAGCTAAACCATCTTATTTCCACTTCCTCTTCTCAGCCTGTTCCTGATTTGACTTCCTCTGCACCAGCACAGTTGCACACCATCTAGTGACCTGACACAGCAGCACACCTTGGGAAGCACCAGGTACAACTATCCTTGCAACAAGACCGGACAGACAAGAATGATCTGTGGCAAAGGCAGAAAATTACAGAACAGCTCACTGGCATCAGTAATCGAAGTGCTGCCAAATGTTGAGAAGTTTACTGGTGCTCAGTGCAGTGGGGAGAATATTAATATACTTCTGATGAAAATCTGGCCCATCCCTGTTTTGGATGTTTAGCATTTTCTGCAATTATTGCACAGCTGTTTCTGAGCTGGAAGCAGGCTTCAGTGATACTCCTCCATCGCATGTTCAATGATCAAGACCTTCTGCTTGTGTTTGTACCATTTGTGGTTATACAGAATAACTGTTCACCAACACCACCACCATCACCCCCCCCCCCCCCCC
>JANZLQ010000009.1:19889856-19911687 GCA_026212715.1 Elanus axillaris | reverse complement strand
AAGAACTGTTAAAACTGACTTTTGCCCTGTAGTGAACACTTTTGATAAGGCTCCAAGAATATTCCTCTAAATCAGGAGAAATGGCATAGATATGTCATTAAACCTTCAAAGAGAAGTTGATAGTGTAATGTAACAAGAAGATACTATTGTATTTAGAAAGCTTTTAATTAGATTGAATAGAAGGAATAATCTCCTCTGTGATTGCCGCATAGTCCTAGCTATTATGATGCTTGCACAAGTCTATAAGAACTGGACTGTGATTTTCAGAGGCTTGAAGTGATGTGGAAGCAGAACTCCAGGCTTTGAACAGTCAGTGTAAGCGAGATTAAGAGAGGAGAAAAGCAGTGTCACCCTGAGAAAGCAGAGCATGTAGATGAATAAAGCAAATCCCATCTAACAAGAAAATTTGTCCTGAAGTCCAGTCTCCTCTACAGATCAGGGATATGTCAATACCAGGACATAAAAACTTAGTTCCCTTCATTGTTCGGGCCAGAGTCATTAGTTTTTAGACAACTGCTCTCTAGGGCTTCTCCTCAAGCACAGCTCTAAAGTCATCCCAGATCTGGGTGGGTCCTTTCCTGACCTTAATCTAATCAGGTTAATGAGCCTGCCTGTGGTAGTACTTGCTAATCAGTGCTTGAAGCTACAAAGACGGAAAGGTATCAGGCCAACTTGTATCCAGCCTCTAGCTAGAGACACTCTTAAGTCTTGAGAAGCCTTGTAAGCAGATGCCTCTTCCAATGTTTATTCTCTGCAGTTTTGTGCCAGTTGTTGTATTCACTACTTAGCTGAATACAGAAATGAGGTATCCCCTTATGTGTTATGCTTCTCCACACACAGGAATGGTGGTGGGTGGCTATAGGAGTCCCCTTATTGAGAGGCAGAGCTTCATCACTACTATGTCATCTCAGGTGGACTGGCAAATGTCTTGCTAGGCCTTCCTGAAGAAGTTAAATCTGGATTAAATGCTAATAAGGCACATAAAGTACTTAATGCCCCTCAAAGATCTTGTTGCAGACTTGGGCACCTGCTTCATGCTTTGGTCAGCAACTTGCAAGGAAAGGGAGGTAACTTTTCTTCTGAACAAATGAAATGTTTTATTCTAGTTAACATGCATCCTTCCTAGAACAGTAACTCTGGGTATGGCCTGTAGTGTTTCTGCTTTAGTCTTTTCCTGTAAATAGTCTCTGTCTCAACAAGGAATTTTCTCTGTGTTGATTTCATCTAGGATCTGTAGCTTGTCTAGCAGTTTTCTAGTTCAGGTCCTGTATATTTTCTGTCATAATGGATCCCATGAAGCTTCCACCATAAACAAACTGCAAAATAATTGCAAAATTTCTGGTGCTTCGGAACTCAAAACTGAACCTAGAATCCTTGGTTTGGACAGGGATGTGGATGTTAAATCTCAGCCTAAAAATAACGCACTCAAGACCTCAGCTAGAATATCCCTTCATAAGACCATCTGTCATAGCTGAGCTAGGAACAGTTGGGTATGTTGCTGATCTATCTCAGCGTGCTGTTAAGTTGTTTTTGTCTCCCCACTGGTGAGGCACATTCTTCTTGTTCACTTAATTTGTTTCTCTCGGAGAGTGTTTTTATTCAGCATTTGTCACCAAGTCAATGTGACATGAAACAGGAGGGAGGAGAGGGCCATATTCTGCCTGCCTTATTCAGTGTCTCCATTGCTGTGACTGTACAGGGCAGCTATGGCCCATTCTGGTGTCCATCCTACTGCTGTTTCTCTGACTCTCATTGCAGACCCTGCTGTTTGCCTACTTGGAGATGAATAAAATCTTGACAGTGGCTGGAATTTTGTTCCCTTTTTCCATTGCTGGTGACTACTGGAGGCCTTCCAGCCTTGGTAGTGAGCAGTTTCATCCAGTGAGTTGCATTTTCCAAAAGCCCTTCTGATACTTCCACAGTGGTCACTGCAAAATACCACTTGTATGGAGTTACATAGAATAGGTTATGTATAAACACACATTTCAGCACCTTTGGATTCACCACTCTATTCTTTCTTTCATATCCTCCTGTCATTTCCCCCTCCTTTCTCTGCTCCTTGTATGTCTTGTTATACCTTGTTTCTACATGCCTAACTCATGCTTTAAATAACAGCTGTCTGATTCTTTGCTTCTTCTCATACCCAGCTAATTATTTTCAATTTATTGATTTTCCACATGAAGATTAATGGGTTATTCAGCTCTCAAAGCCTATATCCACACAGCTGTGAGCTAATGCATGGGTACGGGAAGGGGTGGGGGTGTATGTGTTTATGTGGTTGATCACCTTTCTGATGAACTTGTGTAACAAACCAAAGGGAATTTTCTCCTCCTTACTCATTATAGAAAGCCACCAAGCTCCAAACTTTTGCTAATGAGTAATCACATTTCACAGGGAGTAAAAACTAATAAATAAAAACCTGATAAGTTTGCAATAGGAAAATTGTTAACATGTGTTTTTCCTGTATCTTTAATTGCACTAGCTAATGTATTCTGGGTGTGAAAGAGCCAGGCACAATGGTGAAGTACAATGGCACAGATGTGGGTGATGTGGGGTCAGAAGCTCCCCCAGGACCCCCCTTTGGTCCCACCTCTCTGCCACAGCTCTTTCTGCTTCCTTGTGCTGCTACATCAGCCTGTGGGGTGTAAACAAACAAACAATCCTTTCCTTGTTTTTTTCTAGCCAAAATAATTTCAGTGGTCCAGTGTATAGCACAGCAGCTGCATCATGCAGCCAGGATAGACAGAAGAATCATTGGATTCACTGCTGATGATAAAGTATCATGGAAACATAACCTCTGGGTGTGAAATATTGACTCTGATCTTACTGGCTTATCTGACTAGTGAGATCCCATGGAATTGTGCTAATATAAGGCTGTGGATTTGAGCCTTATATATAATTAATTGGTAACCGGGGCGGGGGGGGGGGGGTGGGTTAGGAACTTTTAAAATGTTTTGCAACCTCCCCTATTAGCAGTTTTCACACCATTTTATTTTGTCAAGTCAAGTATGAATGTGACCAAGTTCTATCTGTAAGACATTAATTGCCAAGGGATTTGGGGAGAAGTGGGAATAAATGGCTAAGTGCATCAGCAGTTAAAGTAAAAACAAACAGAAACATTGGCAAAGTGATTACTGTTTAGCAAGTCTGGGCTGAATGTTTCCTGCTTTCCTGGAGCCTATCAAAATGGTAGCCCAGATTCTCTGCCTCATTAGGAACCTTTGGCATGTTTGCCTTGCTGGTCCCCGAGCTGCACATTTCACTAATTTCAGGGCATGTTCAGAACTCTTCAAAAATCAATCAACTTTCTGATGTACCTGTTGAGATGTTCAGCTTCAAACAAAACAAAACAAACAAACCTGGTTGCAGCAGTGAAGCCCTTTTTAAATCTCTGACCTTGACTTTCATCCTTATTTCAACAACACCAAAGCAAAAATATGCGTCTGGACCCGACCTTTCTCTTGCCATGCTAGATGGATTCAGTTGGATTCTGGGCAAGGAGTTCTACATCTGCTACAGCTTTACTTGTGACTGCTGCTCCAAGAAGCCTATGTTGTCATGGGTAGGATGAGTTAAAATTACAATGTCCCAGTTAGAACCACTGGTAACACTTGACTGGGAGTAAGTTAGAAACAGTGATAAGAATGCAGTTTTAAAACCCAGATTTAGGAATGAGGGGCTTAGGCACAGGAGATCTGAGGTAGAACATGGCATTCTTCTGATCAGAGAAACGTGGCTGAAGAGCGAAACAGAATTAGACACAGGCTAGAGTTTTGGGGTTTTTTTTAAACAGTTCAAAAGGGGACGGTGGGACAGCTGAAATATGTCCAGATATTACTCATTTTTTCCCCAACATTAATCCCCAACACAAATTAACATCAGTCATTTTCCTCTTCCCTCTTAGATACATGCTATTTGTCAAGCTGTGTTACCTTAACACTTCCTAACCAGCTGGAATAAATTTAGCCTACCCAAGGAAAAAGCACAACATGGCAGCCTTTGGATGAAGAAGCAAGCATGTCTCTTGCTGACTGCAGCCTCTTGTAGGTCATTGCAGCACATGTGTGTCCCTCTCCTGGTACGGCTTTTGTTGAAAATGGCTCAAGGTACAAAAAAATGAAGCTTCCTGTTAGGCTAGGAAAGGATCAGTGTGGGTAAGGTAGCGTGGGCAGGAAGGCATGCAAGCATCTGGTTTGAATAGCTCCGTGCATGCAATATCAGCCAACTTTCTGTAGGTTTCATGGTTGTTGGTTTTTTCATCCCAGAGCTCTGGAGCAGTAGTGGACCCCACCCTCCCTGTGCTTCCCAGGAAGCCTGTGAGGAAGCTTGGTGAGAGGGGGTCAGCCTCCTTCATTTACAGGAGCTACTGAGATTAGAAATGACTTTGAAAAGCCCAGACGTTCTCCCAAAGGACAAGTGTCTCCTGTGACACTGGGGAGGCAGGAGGACCTGGTGCCCTGATGTGCTTCTGATGGGAAAGCAACATGTGAGAAGACAGGCGACCGAGTGGCCTGCAGGATACACATTCCTAAATGTCACTTAGCCATGCAACCTGCGAGGGTGGAAAAGTGGGCAGATGGAGAAATAATATTTTCATTGAAAATTCTCTACCTCTAAAATATTTCCTGTCAGGTTCCTTCCAAGGAAGGCCAAAGCAAGGAAGGAGGGGGGCTGAGGTGGGATGTGTGGCAGTGGATACGAGTTTGTGATTCCTCAGGCCTCTCCATTTTGAGAGCATTTAACTCAATCCCCTTTTTTCTCCCCCTCCCTGAGAAAAGGATCAGGCTAAGCATTACTGGAGCCGGAGGCAGTTTGGGAAGTGAAATAAACACCTGACTGTTAAATGCTAAAGGTTTACTCAACCAAAAATAAAAATAGTTCTGGTTTCCTCTACGACGCTCTAGAGTTACGTTCATTAGTGCACATGAGCTGGAGGTTTGCACAGGGGGAGTCTTGAAAGGTTGAAACTCCTTGGAGGGGAAAATTTTGAGGCAATAAGACAGGCCTCCCTCTGTCCTGTGAGAGCTCTTCTGCTACTGAGAAAATGCTGCAGCTGTTTTCCTGGTGCAACCTAAAAATAAACTCCCTCCTCCTTTCCTAGCTGCTTGTATCGGTTTCACGGGTGCCATCACAAACCCAAGATGTCAAGTGTAACGGGTCAGAGTCTCAAGGGCAGACACAGTCCCTTTCACGTGGCCTGAAGGGCAGAAGGGAGCTGTGCCTCAACACCTCAGAGGAAATGTCAAGAAGTTTGGGGCTAAAGTCAGAGCAGCCCCTGGGTGTTCAGGAGCTGCAAGTGGCAAATGATACAGAGCAAACACTACAACTGGGCAGTATGAAAATGCCTGTTCAGGGATGGTCCCAGTACAGCAGAGCAGAAATTATGGTGCAAACACTGGTATTAGGAATCCTCACTGGAACCTTTTTTCCCGTAGTTCTGCCCATCCAGTTGAAGACATGGTGTTGCTGTAGATGATCTGTGCTTCAGAGAGCCAAACTGAAGCATCAGAAAGTTGCAGTATGTGCAAAATTATTCTGCTTACTTGTCACCTCCAAAAAGCAAGATGGAAAATGTTACGTATTACAAAAGATATTTATTGGGGTTGATCATATATGACACATACATTTGCAATATGTTTCCTTCTATCAGGTCATCCATAGATGGACTAGGAAATATCATTTAACACATATGAAATATGGCAGATTCCTTCCCCCTACGATGACTGCTTGCTGATTCCCAATGCTTGCCAACTTGTAAAGTAGCCCAGAAGGGCTAGATGTGAACTAAACCATACTTCAATAGCTATTGCATTGGCCTATGTAGATATTCTTCTTCAGGTAGCAACATAGATTAAGCAAACTGGAGAAAAGGGCACCCATTCTGCCCATTTCTAGATGGGGGAGGGAAATAGGGTGACAAATGGGAGTCTAAAATGGCATCTCTATTCATGTCAGCTAACACCAACTACTTGGTGGAAAAAGTCCACACCTTTCACCTTCTTCACTGAGATTAAGCAAATCCATGGGATCCAAAATTATTCAGGACTCCCGGACGGATAAGCTGAATTGGAATTACAGGAGTCCCAAACTTGCATTTGCTCTTTGGAAATGGGAAGCCCAGAGAGAGAGAGAGAGAGAGAGAGAGAGAGAACCTGAGCTGAGGTAATAGTAAAGCTGGATTAGCATGGAACTGATCTCGCTAAAATGAAATTTGCTATAGTTAACCAGAAAGTTTTAGGATAAGAAATTATAGAACAATTTGGGCAAAGAGAAATGAAAGCCACCTGTTTAAAGTTAGCCTTTAACCTATTCCCTCTGCCTTCCCTTTTGCTTTCTCACTCTTTCAAATACTCCCAGTATCTCTGCTTTCCATAGAAGCAAATCTTCCCCAGGGAAAGTCAATTCTGAAGGCAATTTTCCAAAAACCATTTGGCAGAATTGGCCGGTACTTCAACTGCAAACATGAAAAGGCATTTATTCCACTAACTCAAACGTAGTTTGGAAGAGACATTACTGAACTTGTTTTAGGAATATACTTTGACTGCATCAGTTTTATTGCTTCTTGTATAAATGTCAAACTCAATTTGCCTCAAAGCAGAAAAACCCTCAAAGTACATGGTAATGTATATATTACATACAAAAACTGGAGAAAAAAGTGTTATGTCCATGGTAAATTGAAGCACATACCATGTTAATTGTGCCCATTGTACACACTCGGTATTTCATCAGTAGTAAGAAGGAGAGTGTGTGATCCTGGTATTGAAGACTGTGTATGTAGGATTGTTGTTAAGCTGGCTGGTTAATACAGGATACTGAAGATCTAATAATTATTAAATTTTGGGTACTTAATTTTGCAACCTAGAATTTTTCCTTTTCATTCCTTAGAAGGGTTGTTTTTCTGTTGTGTAAAGAACTTGTGGTAACCCCATCCTTTGTGCACCATCAGCAGTGTTTAACCTTGCACTGTTAGCACATCAGCTAACACACATCATGTTTGAGATCCAGGACACCCAGCAGCAAAGGATTTTTTTCTTGGAAAGAGGGGGAGAAAAGAGCAAGTCTTCTAAATTCCTATTTCAATCAGTACTCATTGCCAAATTTTCTAGCAAGAAGCGAATTGGCTATTTCAAAACACTTTATCTCAGCAAAACTATAGTTGGAATTTCTTGGGGACTAAGGAAGAAAGCACATCTTTAATCCAAAGGTTATCACCCTGCTGAATTTCAAAGACTTGCTGCAGACAATGTGGGATACAGAGATTCCGGTGCAAAAAAATTAGAGATGCTTTTATAATAAATAAAAGGTATTAAGCAACCTAATTGTAATTTCTGCTGGTTTACTGTACAATATAATTTGCAGAACTTTTAAATATTAGGACAGACTACATATTAGATGCTGCCCTTTGTAAAAATATTACTGTGAACACATTAGATTTTGCAATGGTTTCATTTGCATTTTAAGGTCCGATCCTGCAAAACCGTAACTTCCTTCATATGAGTAGCTGCAATGGCATCAGCAGTGCTTCTTATCTACATAAAGTTAATGTCTGGCACAATTATTTGCAGGATCAGGATATAAGACTGAAAATGCAATTACTTTGTGAGTTACAAAAAAGAAAATGCTCTTTGGAATAGTAGGTGAGATTCTTTGCTGGAGAAAATGATATAGAACCCATTGAATTCAATGGAGCTATCCTGATTCACACCCGCTGATATGGCCCATTAATTTTAGTGTATGAAAATGAATCTCTGCTCTAAAAATACCAATTAGTAATAAGCTTTGAGAAAGAAGAAAAATCAATTTAAATTCATTTTGTGTAATGCACATTTTCTGTTGCTATTTTAGTTAAATTATTATTATGCATAATAATGGCAGGGCAATAGGTGCTGTCACTTTAGGAATTTGCAGCTGTGATGGGTAGTGTAAAAGTTAGTGATAGGGAAATTTCAGAAAAGCCCATCAATTGAATACCATTGCCATTATTATGATTTGGATTAGGGTAGTGTGTTCCTTTCCTCTCTGAGATCTCATCCCTGTAGTGCTGAACACATAAAGAGACATACACCAGCTCAAAACAATTTACTGTCTAACTAGAAAAAATTAACAGAGACGAAGAAGGGAAACTGAGGCGAACAGAGCTTCCATAAGTAATTGAGCTCGGAGTCAATCTCATGCCTTTTGACTCACGGCCAGGTGCGCTATTCAGCACGTCAGGCTGATCCTCAGGAAGGTTTTGTAGGGGTTTTTTTAAGTGCATGTGCAAAAGTGAATATGTACTTTGGCACTGAGCCAGGTTCAGCATTCAAACCATCCAGAGACAAGCATGCAAGCAAGATCCTGTGTGAACATCCAGCTCTGCAGGCATTGAAACACCAGTTGGTGCATGGGGTTATTTGCATGCTCATTTTGCTTCTATTCATCACTCATCCCACATGCATTTGTGCAAAGAAGATCACAGTCCTGTGCCGGAAAGTTAAGTGTTGTCTCTCTGCATTGCCATTCAGCCTCATTTTTTCATGAACAATAAAAGCCTTTTGGGACAAGTGGCACTCAAAGAGGATTCAAAGCTGGTTTCCACATATTCCAAGCAATCCTGAGATAGTAATGAAGCATAGTCATAGCTGGATTACTCACTGTTACTCATAATCTAAGAGTTAAAATGAAAAAGAAAAAGAAGTTTTGGTTCATGCAGCTTATAACTGAAGGTTGGAACTTAAGTCCACAGGACATTGCACAGGCCAAAAGTACCAGTCAGTTCAGAAAGCAATTTAAATCCTGGAGGACAAATGCAGCAAGGACTATTAAACATTATTGTTGCTAGCTGCAGATGACTAGAAGCGGGGAGAACATGCTGAGGAGATCAACACTCACTGATTGCCTTGTTCTTGCAGTCTTTCCTCCGCAGTGTGTAAGCTAGCATTAGGCATGCTGGACCTTTGCTTCAGCCTAATGTGGCTGAATGAAGGCACACAGACTGGAGTTTGCCCTAGTCTCTGTGGTTCAGACATCCAAGCTCTACTGCCTGACCCCTGGATTTAGGAAATTTAAATCAGGAGGTGTATTTTTTTTTTTTTAAGAAGTAAAAAAAATAAAACCAAAGTCATATGAGTATATCAGTTCAGACATCTTATGGAGATTTTTTTAGGGACTGCTTTGGAAACCTACTGCTCTGTCCCTGTAAGTGTATTGACTTTGAAGGGTTAAGCCCATTTAACACTTCTTAGGATGACATTAAAGTCATATTACAATAACCAAGAGTTCAGGGTCCAAAGCACAGCAACCTGCTTCATGCAACCTGGGGTTGCTCAGACCCTGCAGATATAGACCCTAAGATATGGAAGATTATTATTTTCATCTAACCTTCAGCAGCAGAGAGATAAACAGCAGCGATTCACAGGGGCAAGTCATCCTCAGGACATGAACCCCCTTTCTCCCTGATCCTCGTCTCCCACCAGCCCCTGTTAGTAGTTTCACCTTGTTCTGCAGTTATAAAATTGTTTCTCAATGGCAGAGAAAAAAAACACACACACAAAAAAAACCAAACCAAAAACCACCCAACATTTCTTCCTCTAAGAAACCTATTGACAGGCAGATCCTGTGGATTCCTCCTAGTACAGCTATCTTTGAACTGAGGACTTCTTAGTGAAGTTGGGAAGTTTCCTGGGGTTTTACTGTTTTTTTCCTAAATTGATTGTGGAATTTTTAAACAAGGTTGGTGCCTCTGATCTTTTTCTCAGCAGCTGCAAAATCCGTTTCTCATCCCACAACTTGTTCCACAGGTATTGTTCCAAGTATTGTAAAAATTAAAGGGGAAAGGACAGCAGCACCATTTGCAGAGCCAAACTCAAATGAAATAAGGACCATTCCTATTGCTTTGTGAACAATCAAATATCCAAAAGGGCTTTGAACAAGTTTTGGGCTTATAATATTTGTGAATTAAGGATAACTGCAAAATTTTACTCTAGATTTTGATTTGAATATTGGATACTCTTAAAGATCACTAATCTTTACTGTTTGTTTCAGGTCACCGCTGTGAAACACAGATTTCTTGTTATTTCTTGTGTGTACACTTTATTTTTCCAAGCTTTCAATGACGAAGTGTCATTTGTAGCTTTCCACTTTTTTCAGTGTATTTTCTATGTGTCGTTTGTATCTTTTTGTTTTAAGGATGCTATCCTCACTTGTCACAAGACAGTTTAATTTCAGTGAACTATGACTTTATACCATGCCTGGACCTGGCCTGGCATTTCTAATGTCACTGTATAGTTACATACAGAGAGGTTATGTTGCTGTGAGTATAAACCCTTCCCCAGGCTGGGAGATGCAGACGAGTGTGGCCAAAAGAATGCAAGAAACCTGTAGGGATGAGACAATGTCCAGAGGCCCAATGAGCGTTTTTGGAGTTATGTAAAAGGAGGTAAAGACACACACACAGACACATACACATTAAATTTTGGGCTGTGTTACTTTGTGTTTCTAGCTGGGACAACCAACAAAAATGCCAGATAAATTTTTTTCCTTAAGAAACCTCCTTCCTTCTTAAAAACAGCAAAAGGCTGAAAATCTGTACAAAAGTGTACTCTACGGAGATTTCTAAACTGTTTGGCTGTATTGAGCTTTCCTAATAAAGCAAAGATCAGCATCCAAGTACTTAGGTGGCTTTTTACTCCAATCCTTTTGAGGGACTTCTACCACCAACCCAATCACATTTATTTCACACTCAACCTTTCCAAATAATGTTGGAACCAGAAAGTTATTTATGTGACCTGCTTAATTGAAAGAGCATTTGCTGTCAGTGATCAAATAAACTATTATTGATCATCAGCATTGGAGGCTACTCACATGGAGCATTCTGGTATGTATTTTTCATTAAGACACTTTTCAGAAAAAAATCAGAATGCAAATGCAGCAAAAAAAATCCTATAGGGTACTGAGACTAAAAAATCAAAGAGGTTTGAGAGTGACTCCAGAGAAAAGAAACTGCAGTGTACAAAATAGCAACACCACCAATGATTGCACGAAAATGTAAAGCCTTCTATATACACAACATCCTTCTCAACTCCCAACACTCAGTGAGAGAAAACTATTTTAAATCACAGAGGAATGGCTTGGCCTTTTGTTCAGGCCAACAGAGATGAGTCTTGGGAATGAAAAAGGTGCAGCACTCAATGGGAATTCTCTTTGGTGCCTGACATGAGCAAACCCTCTGCAAGCCCTGGGACAAGCTACTTACTCCCATCCCTCATCTTTTTGGTATAGGTGAGCATTATTCTTCTTAACTCATTTAGAAAGTTAAATCTGATCTTAATTTAACTGGATCTTGAGTTCCTAAGTCAGCTAGGGTCTGCAATACTAAAGGGCAAACTCCCTACATACGTCAAACATGTTGGTATCTACATCACTCTTGCCTCCCTTTAAATGAGGTACAAATTCCTTCTGTACCCTCTAAGAGTGAGTCAAAAAATAGATGCAATGAAAAAAAGTGAAGAGCTCAGATGTTACGGTAATGAGGTCATGGCTGCTCTAACTATCCTGCTAAATAGAAAAGAGCCAGGGACTAAAGTCCTAATCCTGTGATAGCACTGCTGTGAGATAGCAACTAACTTGTGAGGGCTATGATGACCCAGGCTTCGAGCTTGCTCTTTGATGTGTTTACTTAGCAGTACAGATGTACAAAGGAGAGGACATGACAGTCTTCAAATTCTAGCACTCTGTGCTCTTCCAACTTCTTGACTTCGAAAGCAGAGACTGAGACACAGGTGGTGGTTATTTACAAGAAAACTTCTGACCCAAAGGCAGCATATAGCAGAAGAAGCCCCTAAATTGTTGATTACCAGATGCTGAGAAGCTATCATTCCACACGTGCCCTACTCATGCAGTCTTTCCTATGCATCCAGTATCAACCACTGACAGAAACAAACACGAGAGTGGATGGACCGTGCTTTGATCCAGCATGGCAGTCCTGTATTTAAAGTGAAATTTAGAATATGTCTCATTTGTCACTAATTTTGTGATAAAGCTATTGCTTACATCATGTCTGAGAGAGAGAGGCAAATACTTGTTCCACTTCTACAACTGAGACCAGAGGCTCCTATCGTGTTCTGTTTTCCTTCTTACAGCTTCTTCTGATTTTGCTTGGGAAAAATATATCTTAAATGTATCTGCTTAGAGCTACAAAGAAATCAAGTGCAGAATTATCTTCACTCTCAAATTATGTAAGCATTCACAGCACTGGAGAGCTGCTGAGCTAATTGTTATACCCTTCTCAGGCTGGAAATTCACCAGGCTGTAGATAGAAGGTAAACTCATCATTCTGTCTTTTTTTTTCCTATTTTTAAGTGAAGTCCTATTCAAAATTCATTTTTTGGCAGGATTTTTTCAGTCTCTTAGACCAAAATACTTTATATTTTCCTTACTCTGTTATTAAAAAAAAAAAGGAGATCAAATCATGAATACACACTCAGACTACAGCCATTTTACTGACAGAATTACACACTTCTAAAATATAAGGCTTATAATGGAAACACTAACATAGTCTTGACTACCACAGCCCTGCTCTAATATAACTGAACTTCCTTTGGGGGTGAAGCTTTGCCTCAGGAACCTTAATTATCTGATGTGGTCAATTACTCCAAGATAATGATGATTTTATCAGGTATTACTGCTCAAATATTTTACGATAGACAGGCTATTTAATTGCATTCCTGACCCACCAAAATGCTTACAGATGACTCAATTAAGCACTAAAAGGAGGTAGGGGGAAGGGAAGAAGGGAGGGACAGAACTTAACATCCTTGCTTATAGTTCATTTTGAGAATTATGTTCCTTTTGCAAATCCTTCTATCCATCCTTTCATATATCCTTTCATCCATCCGTCCATCCATCCAAGCGAGTTGCATGTGTAGCATTGCCTGGGCAGGAAGTCTGGATAAACAAACTCAATATTAATGTACAAGTGGGAAAGCATGTCCAGCCTCTCTTCTGCTGATGGATTAGAATTGGATCCTGCTCAATCCCTGTGGTGGATTAGCAAAGTCATTTTAACATCCTTGAACGTCCCAGTGCAGATGAGCATGGGGAAATGAATTTTCTACCACATTCAGGTAAAGCAGAGTTTTGAAGACAATGAGGAAATGTCTTTATTACGGCAGCCTCGGGGGGTAGTCTCAGCTCCTGTAAACCCGTTGAATACCCAGGTGCAATTCACACCGAAGTCAGCGGGCTGGTCCATTTTTCTCTCCATTAGCCCGGCAGCTCCTGGCGCTGGGCTGACATTTGCCAGGGAGGCTGAGGTCGCCCTGAGGACTGCTTTAATTGGCATCTTTGCTTCAGTGGTCATAATGGGCTGTTTCCCAGGCTCGGAACTGCCATGTCTTAAGAATGCTTTGGCTGCAAAGCAAGCATGCCTCAGCCTTGGGTCAGTCGCTGCCCTGGATGCTCCTGCGCAGGCAGTGCAGACCTGGTGAACCCTCATGCACCGCATGGCGCAGAGAGCTCCTGCCAGTTTCCCCGCTCAGGGAAAGAAGAGGGGCATTTCCCCTGCCAAGCCATCAGTTTGCTGCTGGTGAAATAGGAGCTGCGTGCAAGATTTTGAGGGTAGATTATTTCTCTGCTGCTTACAATAATGTTACTGTAACATTTTCAGCAACTGTGTTAAGGACTCAGCCAAGAGCACTGAAAACAATGGCAAGGCTGCCCTTCATTTCAATGGTTGCTGGAATTCTGCTGCATTTCTCCACAAAAGCCCATTTGTCTTTCTACCCTGGAAATAACATATATTGTTGCAGTATTGTTGCAAAAACTGGCAGCAAATCCTCCTGGGTAAGAATGTGGTTACCCACTATTGCATCAGGCTAACTGAAAGGAGAGATGACATTTTATGGGGTTTTACTCAGAAAACTTTTCATGAGAATATTATTTCCATTTTATGGGTTTCACAACAGGATTTTCATGGGCAGCATTTTGATCATTTTCTGTTATGTTTTCAGCCTCGCTAATACTCTTTTCAGTCACATTCCAAAGCAGAGCATCCACAAATATTCCCAAATATATCCTAAATTGCCCAGGAAGGAAACAATTTTCCTATCTGAAATTAGAACAAAATATGATTCTGAAATGTCAAATTTTAGCAAACCAAAACGCTGCAGCAATTGGTTTGGATAAGTGAAAACAGTTCAGTTTGACTTTTAAAAATATTACTATCATTAGTTTTCATATCAAGATGAAAAGTCATATTGAAACTACTGTAATTCTGTCATTATTAAGAAGAGCGACAACTAACAATCAAAGGAAACAGAAAGAAGCAGCAAAGTCTTAAGCACCATGTAATCCACCATTATTTTGTTCCATATTATGTAAGGAAGGAACAGTTTTTTAGTGAGTGGAACGGTGCACCGAGGCCAGAAAGCGTGGGCTCTGTGCAAATAGTATGCAACAACAGCATTGACCCAAAGAATTTCCTATGGAAGCCGCGTTGCTTACGGTACCTCCTTTCACTGCCCACACAGTGCTCTTGATGGGCACCAAGATGTACTGCTGTAACACAAACTGCCATGGATGGTTTCTCTATTTCTTAAAGTTATACTGCCAGTAATTCTTATTTATGAAGCCCAGGACAAGTCACATGTCACACACTGTGCTATGATATTTGCAGGTGAAACCGCTTTGCTGAGCTTGCCAGGCTGGACCTGCAGATCAGCCTGCCCCTCTTTTTATTAAACAGGTGACAAAGTGTGGGCTCACTTAAATTGGTGCCCGCTGGCATCCCTACAGTCAGAGCAGTGATGCAGGCACCAGGCTCGCTGTACCGAGTGCTGCAGGCACTCAGATCCCAAGGGCTGTAATTCTTGCAGCAAGGCATTCCTCCTCCACATGCCCCCTTACAAAACTGGACCCATCTGAGCTAACGCACTTTCTTGCAGCAGTTTCTGTACAATCAAAGCCCGCCCCCAACTTATTCCAAATATTGCAAATCAAATTTTTATGCCTGCAATGCTTCGGCTCCTTTTTACAGTACATACATATTTCAGAGTTACCACTTAATACAATTATAGTTCATTTAGCCAGCAATTACAGTAATAGGAAGACTGGCAACCACTGTCATTCAGACTGTGCAAAATCAATGTTGCACAGAGGTACTTTTATTCATCCTATGGAGTGCCTTCTTCATTAGATGCACGTACTCTGGAATCACAGGAAAAATTTAAGATCACTCTGGTTTGGGGTTTAGGTTTTGGGGGGGTTTTTGCATTTATCCATATACTATTTGGTTTCCAGGCAGAAATATAGTGAATGACATCCCGAGGCCCCTTCCAACCTGATTTGTTCTATGACCCTGTGAATTATCAGATGTGTTCTTTCAGCAGATCCATTTTCTATTGCATTTCACCTGACAGGGGACCTTTGACAATCCATTTCTAAGAGGTAACTCAAAATATTATTGTCCATGGGCAGCGAAATGGAAACTTTTGAGTTTTTCTTAAACCTTTTGTACAATGTTTGCTTTTAGTCCAGTTTTCATAAACTTGTGTCCAGGAAGGCACTTAAATAGGTGTTTCAGTTAATCCTTATTTTAACAGAGTTCTGAAGAGTCCGTGTAAACATATGGCTACAGTTAAGCAAATGTGCACTAGACAGGAATAAAGTGCTGAATTACAGATGTAGTGCTTCCAAAAGAAAGCTAAGACTATAACCACGTCTCCTGAGTTTTAAATCCTCTTTCTCAGTCACTTAACCATGCTGTAGCAAACCTACTTTTGACTGATGGTTTAAATACCTGTTATATTTGCATTTCATTATGTGAATGGCCTTAAAAATTAAGACTTACATAGGGCAAAAAAGATCTGTAATTGTACCTGGAATATTTAGTCCCCAAAAGGGGGTGGCTAGCAATGGGAGGCTTCCTTTGTTGTTCAAAAAAGAAAATCCTTAAATCACTGCCATTACTGCAAGCAGTTTTTTCAGCAAGGAGAATAATGATATTTTTGCAGGTTGCCAAACTTTTGCTGCAGAAGAGCCTCTTGGCAGCAGATCCACTTGATTCGATGAGCATTACTGAATTTCCTCGTTGATCTGTTTGTCTCTGCATGGTGCCATCTTTTGACAGTGTTACATTATAGCCCCTTGTTCTTATGATAAATTATTTTAATCCATCATCAGAGCACACTCTTGCTCTAATGATGGATTAGTGTTATGCATCATCAGGGCGAGGAGCATTGATAATGTACTATAAGAACCCACACTGACAGTGGAAAAATCTGCCAAAAGAATTAATTTGCTCTGCACCAAACTGAAACAAGAGATAAAGGTACAGTTACAGACAATGGCAAAAATTCCACGCAGAAGAAGCAAGTCTAGCTCCAGTGGCAATCTGGGGTAGGAATAAAGATGGAGATGTGGTCACCTAGCCACATGGCAGTGCAGGGCTTGTGCCTTTGCATGGGAGAGTTGTGCATCTGTGATCAATGTGCACAAAGGTGTAGGTGTGTTGTGTGGGTTCAGGGCTGCAGCAATGTCCCTTCATGATATCAGAGCAACTCACTTTGGTGCACAGAATATGAAGAGGCCTGGATTCATTGGGGGGTTGCGTAGAGAGCTTGACACTATGCTGTCTGGCTCATAGAGGTAGGTGCAAACCAGAGCAGATAGCACCCGTTGGGCTTCTTTCTTGTAGAGCCAAACTGCAGCTGTCTTCTGCTGGGTGCGTGGGAAGCTAACCCAGGAGGAGCGGCCCTTAGGGATGGCATGTGATAAAGCCCCACTTCACAAATCCTGCACCAGAACTTTCGGAGTTTAACTCTCTTAACGTTGAAAGAAATCACAATAGACATTTTGTACCTTCGTTAGATCTAGTAACATCTGCAGTACTAACAGAATGCACCATCAGAGATAAATAGCAATAAAAGTCTATTTTAACCTCTGAATCTTAAGAGATTTATTTGGGCTCAGTCATGATTTCCTTCTTTAGCTGTGGAAATAATAAAAAAAAAAAAAGTGGTTTCTTATTTACACTATTGTAAAGAAATGTAGCCCTCAGTATATTTTTCTCCAAATTCATGGTTATACCTATTATACCTACCATAGCTTGTGTTACAACTATGATGGTAAGCATCAAGAAAACGTTGAACACCAGAGAAAACACACAGGAAATTGAGCAGACTATCATTCACCTTCACGTAAATCCATAATACAGAACATTAAACAATATTGGCATCATCAGAGGCTGGGCTCAACTCATCCTGTAATTTCAGCGTTAAAAGTGAACCAGTCTATTGGCACCTGGGTTCTCCAGGGACTGCTCTGCACTGCACGTCCTAACATGTCTGTAAGTGCCTGCAGATAATTCTCAGAGAATTTTCCACACTTTGAAAGACAAGCCACAGAACCCAAATACAGAGCTTGAATTTGTGACCCCTCTATATGAGGCTGGTACTTTCGGATCCAGCCATCTGCCTCTCTCTGTCAAAACTGTCACACTTGCTCTTCATGCTAGCTTATCTATGTCAGCATTTTGCCTACCCAATTTTTCTAAGGAAGCTGGAAGAAACTTTATAAACAAGCAGCGATGGAGTAATCTGCTATGATTTGACAGATTTGGGGACAGGGCTAATGTTTTAGAAAGACTTTTGGCAGGGCAGGGCATGTCCTGAAGAACAAGATACATCCAAGTTAAAAGATAAGTGACTAAACAAGTAGTTAGGCATTAAAGCTAATGATTCACTGTAGTTTTGGTGGAAGAAAGGTTTTCTTCTCATTAAGTACCTTCGGCACATAGACTAGCCTGCCCATGGAGATTATTAAAAAAGGGGAGAGGGGTGGGATGTGGGGTGTGGGGGTCAGGAAAGCAGCTGTTTCCCCTGTTGGTGCAAAACACATCTATCCCCATGCTGCTTGTCCCAAGCAGATGTTGCAGGATTTGGAGCCACTGATGACATTGAGAATTTTTCATTAGCTTTGTTGAGCTTTTCATCAGCTTACTGAATCAGTGATGTGTATTTATCCCATGTCACTTTTGGGTTCTGCAGAGAAGGATCCCAGGCAGCCACCAGAACTTACAATTAATTATTCATGTAATGCACTAATGGATAGTTGGTCTAGGAACTAAACTTCCTGAAGTGTATAATAATTATTACTTTTTCCAGTGCAATCTCTGAAGAACAAGTCTGAGCACATCTCCTGTCTGGCATTTCATCTGTAGTTACTTTGTCTTTAGCACGGGCCTCACTGCTGCATTTGACCCAACACCTGGAGAGGATCCAGGGTGAGATTTGACCGCAAAGGGGGTATGACATGGAGCTATGGGTTCTTCTTGACTTCTGATTGAAAGCCTTCTGCCACCCATCCCAGGAATATACCCTAACGGCTGTGATTTATTACTGTGTTATCATGCCTGTCTGCCTCATTACAGACTTTGAATTTTATCAGGCAGCTTGTCCTCTAGTGTCTGGTAACCAATTACTGTGGTCTGCAAAGAAGCCTGAAGTACTTTGCCAAACACTGTTAATAAACACGGAAAGAGCCTGAGCACAGCTTCAGGTTGCTGTAAGGAAATTCCAGAGACCACTTTCCACTTTATTGTCAAGTTCACAGTATGAACTGGGAATTATCTCGAAGAGTCATTTTCTACACAGAGCTAAACTCCCCTTTAAAGATTGTGCCACGCTGGATTACTGCACATGGCCTTGCCTCCATCCAAAGACTGCTGAACTCAGTAGGAGTCTGTCAAATGACAACAGTGAGAGCAGGACTCAGCCCGCAGTCTGAAAACAGATACTCTGGAAGAAAAAAAAAATAAAAATTCCTGTATTC
This sequence comes from Elanus axillaris, assembly GCA_026212715.1. Classification (NCBI taxonomy): domain Eukaryota; kingdom Metazoa; phylum Chordata; class Aves; order Accipitriformes; family Accipitridae; genus Elanus; species Elanus axillaris. The sequence goes on along the minus strand of JANZLQ010000009.1, from coordinate 19,892,880 downwards.
CTTTTTCTTTTACCATAGCTAAAGCTGGTAGGAAAAATCAGAATGGACAAGTGCCTGCACTACAAGGGTGACATGTACCTGTTGCTCCATGCTTGCGAAAAAAATTGTATCTTAAAGGGTAAAATAATCAATAATGCTTTGTGCAAGTCCTCTGCAGCAAAGTGAATGTCACATGAATCTGTAGTATGTGCTTTGTTATACATTTAGTATTTTCATTTGAGGCTGGCTTGCCCTAATATTCCAAGGAGGAATGACCTGACATCCGTACTGCAGAAGTGACCAACAGTCGCCCTCCCACAGCTAAAATATTTTCTTAATCCTGCTCATTTCTCCAGCACTTCAAAGGGCTTCATCTGTGGTCTTGCTGCTTCAAATGACTTGGCTGGTATCAGTGTAAAAGGCGAGCAGATTTGGGAGCCTTGCTCTCGGAGACAGCTGCTGGGAGCCGACAGAGCTACCCTGTTCACATCCCCATGTATACTCACTCTCTCTCTCTCTCTCTCTCTCATTTTTCCCGCAGGGTAGTCTTCTAAAAAGTTTTTTTCCAGGTTGTAAAAGACCAATTCCATAAAGGAACGGCTTAGTGCTACAATGACATGATTTGTGGCTTCCAGGCTCCAAAGCTGTAATTTATTCAGACAATTAGCAGCAGCCTTGTATTCTTGACAAATTCTTCACTTGTGTGCAGCTACTACACAACAAGGTACTTTTAAGAACTGTGTCTTATGGATTAAAAGACTCCCCCCTCCTTTTTCCTCCTTATTTGACAAGTTCTTTTCACAGTCAATGGAAATTAATACAGCAGGTTAGAGAGGTGATATACAATAATCCAGCCAGCCAAGAAAGCATTGTCTGAAAAGAGCAAGTACAGAGCCTACAGGAATGTTCAATACACAAAAGGGAATGCTTCAGCGTTTGCCTTTTGGTGAAGTTATTTCACTCTTCACTTCACATAATCCTCCAGAGTTACTGTACCAGATGTCACTGTGATGCCATTAATAAGCATAAATGGTATTTAAGTGCAGGTTAGTTGTCCAAAAGCACACATCTGAATGTCTACTCTGGCAGTCAGATGAGTTTGCCTGGACCACAAACCGGCTGGAGCATCAACTGGCCATGCATGATGTGCCTGTGCAGAAGCCCCCACAACACAATGCTGAGCCTCACAGAGGTACAATATAAATGTCCAAACCCCTTTTCACACGCAAGCCTGAACTTAAACCAGAGTTATAAAATCCAGATCCAGCTTTAAATCTTGCCCTCCTGCAGCACTGCTGAAGTTCAGCTTGGCTAGATGCAGGCGGCTGGGTCAAGGTCCAAATCCCATTCAAACTAGGACCTTGTCTTTCAAGAGCAACGACCCTGCTGAAACTAGGACTCTGCTTCCTGGCACAGTGTGAACTGTTTTTTTCCTGGGGATCTGTTAAAGCTACCACATTACTAGCACGATGAGCCGCCAGCCTCTGCTCCAGCCCATTCTTACACCAGCTTCTCTCAGTAAAATGAGGACAAAAGCAATCAATTCATTGTGGATTTGGGCAGCAACCACTTTCTCCTCATTGCAGGAGAAAATCCTGAGCTGCTCTTTTCACTAGTTGTTGGGCTGACATGCTCTGGCTCATCTCATTCCAAAGAAGTTTAGACCCACAGCAAGATCTCTACGGAGGCTCTGCAGAGCCTTCCTTGTAGCATTTCAGTGCAGTGGCATAGGTGGGAAACAACATTAATGATCTATACTACCAACTTCATATTATGCTTTGTAAACACCAACAACTTGGAAAAAAAATTGTTTTGCTGGCCAGACTGAAATTTGTTAATATGACATTTTGAGCAAACTGCAAGAAGATAACAGATTTTTTTTCCACTAAGTGTGGGCAGAGAAAAGGAGGTTTAACAGGCCACATATTCATAAAAAAATGATTCATCTGGAGCTCAGATGCTGGTGTGAATGGGTATCTTAGAAATACTTGGGGGGTTATAGAGGTGTCTGTAAAAAACTGCAAGACTTGGCCCACTGTTGCTTTTGCTCTGAGTTATACAGCGTTCAGTTCAGTAACAGCAGGGCTTCACCCCATAGCAAATGAAAATTCAAAGTACTTGGCCTCATGTGGCAAAACAAAGTGTTCAGTGGAACTAACTTAAGCAAATTCCTTTTAATTAATAAACAAGAAGTATTTTCTTTCAACGAAAGCCAGTTTGCTATAGAAATAAAATGAAGATCTTTTTAAAGAGCTTGTCTTGTTTAGGAATAGATTTTTTTTGCTACACTAAAAGGGGAAAAGATACATTTAAACAGTGATTGAATCAACACATCTGTTAATTGCAAATAATTTCTAATAGTGAATCAAAATACATTTTAGAAAATAATATCAATAAGTTAAAAGACCACATAAGTTAAAAAAAAGAGAGATCTGTGGAAAGAAAAGCATGTTGGTGCATTAGGGTCTGGTGCTTTCTCTGGCTATAACACACCACCCGGCGATGTGTCTGTTTTTCCTGGACCTGTATCTTGTATAAGTGGGTGTAGTTACATTGATTTCAGGGGAGTTGTGCTGATTGATACCTACTGGTGATGTGACACCTCAGTGTGTAATCCTCAGACGTTAACAAGACTCACAAAGGAAAAGCAAGCCATTTTCTTTGCAAAATTAATTCACAAAGCCACCAGGATACACTATTTCAGATGTTTGTCATTTATTTGGAAGCCTGCCTTAATAGGCATCCTTTTTCTTTTTTTCTTAAAGAACAAGTTTCCTCTCCCCTCTCTCATTGTCTTCTTTCTCAGCTACCATTTTGGTTTGGGTTAATTTCCCTAAACAGAGACATAAATACTATATCAGATTTTTCTCATTTTTGGCTGTGAGTCAGGCCTGCTGTGCTGTGAAAGCTTGTTGGAGTCACAGAACCTGTATCTGCAACAGCAGCTGCACTTTACATTTAGAAAAGGAGTCAGGAAAGAGCTACCTTTTTTTTTTTCCCAAGCCTTCATTAATCCTAGCACTTAATGGGGGGGGGGGGGGGGGA
>JANZLQ010000009.1:19846113-19878755 GCA_026212715.1 Elanus axillaris | reverse complement strand
GGTGGGGGGTGGGGGGTGTTTGAATCTTGTTCATGAGGCGCTCTCCAGATGAAATTTCACTTACAAAAGAAATAAGGTTTAAAAAAAATAACTTGTCTGGGTGGAACCTGGCAGAAGTGCCTAGACAGGGGACTTTCCCTGCTACCCTGCACTAACTTGTCCCATTAATCCTTTTAATTTCATGTATTCAGTTTTACACAACTTAGCTTGTTCACTGCATGCCAGTACAAATCATGTTTTGTTCCTTCTTCTCTCATCATGGTCCCTTCTCTGATAGGACCTTGCTCCTGCAGCAGTAACTTATGTGGTCTGTCAGCTGGGCCACTGGGATGCAAATCTCTTTTTGTCCCCTTGGGGTGCCATCGATACTTTATTAAGAGTTTGCATCTCTCTTTATCCAGGGAAGTGATGGACTAACTGCATTTTCCTTCCTCCCTAGTGGTCTCAGAGGGCAATAAATAAATAGATAATCTCTAAAAATGTCTAGTAAATAATGGCTGAAGGAGAATCGACTCTTAATATATCTAGCTTTTCTTAAAACTGGAATTTGTTTTAAAAAATGTATGTTTCAACTATCATTTCCCCTCTCTTTTTCCTGAAGCCATGCCATAAAATAAGTTCATGATACATAACTGAGACTCATTTGCACTGAGTATCCAAAACTGTCTAAAAAGCTAGCTCATCCACCCATCAGATTTTGAAAATATAAGCTCTATACCATATTCGAGTCAGGACCTGATCTGGATGTGATATGTCCTCCCTACTGTGGGGGATGCTTGGAGCTGCCACTTAATTTGAGGGCCAAGTTCTAACAAACAAACATCTGAAGAATCACCAAAGCTTCAAAGCTAATTGTTTAAGTTTACCCAAATCCATGCTCACTCCCCTTGTTTGGAGGTGCTCAGTTTGTGCTTAACCTTAAGTATATGGCAGTGAAGTCCTCAGAGAAGCTTCTCAGTGTAGGTAAAGCTAAACACATACTTTACCATTTTTCTCAAAACTGTGACATTCTGAGTACTACTTCTGACAGCAACTTTGGCATGTCCGATGAGAAAACAGTTCAACTTCTCAGGGTTATATAAAAAAAAAAAGATTTTTTGTTCCTCAGACCATAACGGATCTGTGAGAATTGAATGATCCAGAACTGGTGTTTCTGAACACACAGCTCTTACAGTTTTCAACAGAAACCCCTACACCAACTTCTGGAAATCAAATTACCCAAGGTTTCCAAATGTTTGTAAGATCAGACTCTTTTGGCATTACATCTCCACATCTAAGATAGAGCAAGAAAGGAATATGAGAGAGCAAGCAGGCCCTCCACTAGGATTTTTTACTTACTGTTATGAAAATAAAATTACTTCCTTTTGAAATCTCTTTTTCCTGATCAGGGCAAGGTTGTCTCACCTTTTGCTCTGCTATTAATCCTTCTGACTAGACACAGGCTGCTCCTGTCCCTAAATCGTGGGTGTCGCAGGTGGAGAGGGGGTGGGCAGCAGGAGTGGTCCTGGCTGACCACAGCAGATTCAGGGAAGCAGCACCCTAAGCCACTGGTGCAGCTGGTCATACATTGGTTTTCTGCAAAGCCCTCTCAACTTTTCCAGGATATAGGTCAGACGCTGCTCTCTGAAGGAGAGCATACACTCCATATTCTATGTTTTCTGTGCCTAAACACAGGGCCCCTTGCACTATATATGGCACATCTTTCAAACCCTTCATCAAGTACAGAATTATTCAATTGCTCATGGATTTTTCAATAGGCTCATCATGACAGCATCCAAATGCTTCTCAAATACCCATGGATGTTTCTTCAGAGCAGTCTGATGAGGATGGGAAAAGATGAAATCCTGAGGCCTGAAGACTAGGATAAGTCACCAAGAGTTTGGTGTGCCCAAGATGAGATAACAGACATACATTGTTTTCAGAACTGAAGTTACATGCTGGTTCTTAGGTTCAAGGCCCTGCTCCAGCACCTCCAGGCAGCTGAGGGCCCAGCACCCCTGTGACACAGACCATAGCAAACCTATCAGACCTGCAGAAAACCAGGAGCCCACAGTGCCTGGTGCCACGAGGAAGCTGTGGTCAGCCAGCCCATTTACTCAGCTGTGCTCCATAGCAGGGGCAAGTCCAGGAGTGCATCCCACTGCCTCCTCCAGGAGACCCACTTCTCACCTCCTGCAGTTTGCGACTTCGTTCACTAAGTGCTTTGCAACCTTAACAAAACAGAGGAGCCTGGAGTCCCATGGGTTTGTCCTCTCTGCTGCTCTTGGCAATGCTTTTACCTGCAGCCCACTCACTGGGCACAGTGAAGTTTGGGCCACTTAGAGCATTCCTCTACTACCTGTTTTCTTTTCTTCTGGTGTATGCCTGATGGAAGTTACTGTTTCCTGGACTTGGCACTTGGCTTTGCTAGACCCCACACTGACCCATGCGAGTCTGGCTGCAAATGCTCTCCCATCCCCTGGTTTCCCTAAACATATGCCTGAATCCATATTCCTCAAGAAGCTGCTATTGCTATAAAAAGCGTCACTGTCTTCCCCAAAACAGTTCACTTTGTTTGTCAGTATCATCTTGCTTCACTCCCTCTCCATCCTTCAAAACAGAAAGACTTACGAATAAGAAAGGTTTGGTTAGCAAGTTAAACTCAAGGATAACTTTAAACAGAAAGTTATGAATAAACAGAAGACAAAGCACAAGCATTCAGCATTGCAATTGGCTCACTCTCTAATTTCCTTGTCTTTGTCTAGAATTCAGCAGGTCTTGCCCTGACCATTGCTGACTTGCTTTGACTTCCATCAGAGTGCACACAGCAAAGTTTGGGAGACAAATGCAAATACACAGCCTGAAAGCTGGTGTTTCATGATTCCCTGCCATGTGCCCACAGGGGTGAAGGCTGTCCCATCTCCTCACATCACACTGTAAGCAAATGTTTCCTTCCCATCTGCAGTCTTCTGACTTTTTAGAGCTTGCTGTCAGCACCCAACCTCACGGACACCCTAAGTTACACACAATGTATTTCTCAGCCCAATTAGACCCATTTCATTTACTCCTGAATTTCATGAGTAGAGTAACCACAGGCTTGTCCTCCACTCTGTTCAGGCTCCAGTGCTGTGTCCCATCAGCACCAGTAGGTCAGCATTTTTACCACACCCACAGGTCACACAAGCTGGCTCGCCAGCACCCTACCCATGGGCTGGTTTCCGGCACTTCACAGTCTCATAAACTTTGTACCTTTTCTAGTCAAAGCCTGGAGAATGAATATTTGCAATGCATCTTTTCCACTTCCTCCAGAACCTCTTGTTGAGACTGCAACTGCACCTCCCCTACACCATCTCTTTTATTTGTACATGAGTACGTGTTAGACACAACATCTTAAGATTCTTGATTAGCTTTTTCCTAATTACCCTTGCCACAGCATCCATGCACCAGCAAAGTAGGAGCAACATTGGATGCAAATATACTACACAGGTTTCAACTACTGCCCTTGTAATTCTTATCTCAGTTTCTCCAGGGTGTATTTCCTTTGAAGAGTAAAATGCTCTCTTTGCAGTATCACCTCTGATACTCTTATTCTAAACAGAGGCATCTCACTTTTCTTTTAATTAACAGTAGTTTCCTCATTCACCTTCCCATCTTCGTAATAAGATGCATGCAGATCTTCAGTTCTGGACAGGTTTAATGCAACCTCCCTAGGATCCCCAAAAGCCACATTTCTTTTGAAAAAAACTCAGGGGAGCTTGAGATATTAAAGAACAGGTTAGACAACTGTTAGATGATTGAGCCAATCCTGCCTTGAGTCAGGGAGAACTAGATGACATCTTAAGATCTCGTCTACTGTATCCTTTTAGAAGTCTATTATTTTATCCAATTAAAGATGATCAGAAAGCGTATTTCTCTATTGGCATTTCCCAGCTTTTAAGCATTTGCAATCTTAAAAATTTTCTTTTAAGGGGAGATTTTTGCACATATGGGCATGCTTAATGCAATAGAGAGAAAATAAAGTTGTCTGGATACTATCCTACAGTCATTCCTCCTGTGACAGAAGCATTTGTCCTAGATGCTGTCAGCCACTACTTGGAACAAAAGGAGAATCACTAAGCCTCTTGAAGCTGAGTAACCCTGAGGACCAGCAACCATAGCCCATTAGATATACCCTGTACTTTGGCAGGAAAGCAGTTAACAAAACATTTTTGTTCGTGTGAAAATACAAAGCAGCTGCTTAGTTCTACACTTGGCAGAAGAAGGCAACCCCCTCCGTACTTCTTGTCTTCTGCTGCTCTTGGATCATTGCAGAGTTAACCAGCTGTTGCATTCCACATGCCAGTTACACCAGTTTGGAAAAGCAAGAGCAGGATAGTTTTATGGCTGTACAAAAGGAATTAGAATAATACACTACTGAACCAGAAATGACAATATTTATATAATAAACATTTTCAGGAACATAATGATTCCTTTGTCGTCAAAATTTTGGAGTGGTTAATTGCACACACAAAAGTGCACCTAGTGCACATGCTTAAGAGCAGTTAATATGTTCCCAGAGTGTCTATGCACTGCAGATCTGGCCATCTGCACAGCCCTTCCTGCAAAAGTCCTCACAAAATAGGGTAGTCAAATGCACAAACACTTATATACAGTCATGTGTACTTAAATATATTGGTATGTATGAAATGTCTCATTTTTTATGTCTATGAAAATGCAACTCAGATGATTTTGTTTCCAAGTTTAAAAGCATCGGACTAAACCAAGCATTGAGGGTTTATTGCAAAAAGTTTGTACTAGCTCTGTGCATACTAAGAGAGTATTCAGGTATGAATTACAATTTGGTCATAAGATGTAGTGGACACAGCTGCAAATATCAGCTGCAGACTCAGATTCAAAGTCAGAACCTGTCTGTTGCTTCAGATGTTCATTTCAGGCTAAACTCAAGTTTACCGAGTTCTGTTTCTGACTAAAATTTAGAGCAAAAAAATCTCCATGACTCAAAACAGGTTTAGCGTGAAAACTTTCCTAAAAGCTGAAGTGTAGGTAATTGGTGTGCTTGTCGGTGTCTTTTCAGAAGGTCTGTCCTTCGCTTCCTAAACATCATAACGAAACTCCCACACTAGTGAACTGATGACTTGGCAAAAGATCACAAAGAGTACCTGAAAATGAAATAGAGAAAGAAGAGGCCATTCCTAAAAATGAAACTATTTTTACCTGGAAAAGTTTACAAAGAGAAACCAAAGGGTTTGCAGAGTTCATAGCCGATTTTAGCTCCGAAGATATGCTCCCCATACACAGAAGTCTATGCTAAAATTTAGCCTGAATAAACTGAAATCCCATAGTTCATTATTTCAAATAAGTAAGTTCCTAATAAACAGACTTTAGGGGGGAAAGGAGCATTAAAGCAGGCATCGCTGTTTGACCTTATGGCAGGTTAGCCCAGCCTCCCTGTCCCCCTTGAAATACAGCACCAACACAAACTCATCAGTAAGGAAACCATCCTTCTTGTTGTTTCTTCTCTCTGTCCTGGAACACTCACCCTTTTAATCACTAGTGGCTGCTTCCTCTGCTACAGTGTTCCTAAACCCTGGCAATCATTTCCCATACCCCTTGACACCAAATGCCCGGGCCCCAGCAATAGTGATTCATGGATCTCTGCACTCTCTTCCAATTTCTGGACTTCCGCTGAAACTGAGTTTCTAGGAGAAAATTTCCTGTGTTTGATTTCTTGGATCTGGAGCTCCTAGTATTGCTTGCCAGTAGCATAATTCCTCAGTGGCCACCACACAGATTTCCAAGCCTTTTTTTTTTTTAAAGGCAAACTAAAAACCTTTAAAACAGAGGAAACTCAGCCAAATGTAAAGCCAACATTAAATGGCATTCAAGCAAATGGTACTTGAAAGAGGAGGGCAAAGATTTTCCTACATTCAAGACCTTGAAATTTCTGAATCTCTTCTCTCAGAATTTTTTTTTAAAGAAATTATCTCAAATGTTTTCCCTTTTCAATAATAACTGTAAATCATACATACCATAATGATATCAGGTCAATAGAGATATTGAAAAATTCAAAATATTGCTATTTCAGAATGTTACTGTTTCCCATTTAAAAAACTCAAACCCACTATTCAAATTTCAAATCATAAAGTCACCTTCCAATGAGAAACACAGCTTTCTTTATGAAAATGTTAAAAAGACCCACTTTAGTAATTTCCTCCAGAATTCCTTCAACTCTAAGTATTCATCAAAGCCAGCCTTTTCCAGAGAATTGGGTAGATTTCACTGAAGCAGCAATCATGTAACAAACCAAAGTCCTTGAGCAGCAGCAAAATTCTTTATTAAAAAAAAATGCCTTTTTTTTTCATATATAGATCAGGAGGTGAGCCCAGCGAACATAATGAAGTATGTTGCATGGTTGTCTACTCTGGTTAATTTGCTATATCCTGTAATGCAGAGAGGTTGGAAACCTGACTTGCCTTCCAAACAGCTTTCCTAGCACCTTCTTTCCCCATCCAGACCAGGACATACTGTGACTAGAGAGTAATATTTCTATAACATATCTGCAGCTCTGCTGTTCCTGGCAGTAGGATTGACTGGCATGCTGGAGATACTCCTTGGAGTGCCATATTCAGGCAGGATTAGATAATTGCAATAGTGCTGGGTACCGAAGTGATGCTCACCTGCAAGCTATTATTTGTGGGATGTAGGCTAATGGCTTATTAGGTCAGGCATCCCACCTCCAATGGAACAGTTTTATCTACATGATGGAGTGAATTCTTATTGTTAGTTAGTGGTGTGTGGGATTTGTGTTAATCTCATTACTAACTGAGTTAGTAATGCAATGATAGTGCCAGGCTGTTAATTAATTACTTGCAAGACAGTTTTGGTATCCAGGTCTGCCTGTGACTGGAGAGATTCAGGTCTCCCCCTCACAACTGCCCTGCGCTCGCCAGCAGTGAGGTCACTTCAGCAAGAGCTCCTCTGAAGCTTATCACTCCCTGCAGAGGTTTTCAATATTCCCTTTTAAAGAAATGTTCTCATTTTTGAGAGCCACGCAATAAGTCCTGAAACTTAGTTATGCTTCCCAAGAAATAGGAAATAATCAAGAATCCCTTCTCAGACAGGGTGGATCTCCTTGAAACCCTTGCTTTACAGTTTGCCTGTGTACCAAGTGAGCACAGAATCTTTTACTGCTATTTTACAGTGCTGGGTTTTATATATAAGTAACTTGCACTTTCACTGGAGCTGGGACTTGAACACAGCTCTCCTTTACCCAAGGCTAGTGGTTATTCCAGATTTTGTCCCTCTTTGACACAAGAAACCTTCCCCTTTACTGCAAAAAGTTTGTTTCAAAGAATTGGCATTTTCCAACCAGAAGACTTTTAATGACAAAATTCCTGAACAGCTCTAATTATACCCTACGGCTCAGTCTGAGGGATAATATTGTTACCCTCTGTAAAATAACAGTCCAGTATCCCATTATGTGTCCCTGATCCTCAGGAACTTGGAGGGCAAGCATTGGTGAGAAGCACAGAAATTTGGGGGGCTGTTAGGTGAGTGTGTGCTGCTTCTTTGACCACCCTGGATAAATAAAAGCCTCTGTGACTGCTGTGGGATCAAAGCCGAGTGGAAAAATGTTACAAAAGCAACCAGTTTCCATGTGCTGCACACAATGGGAAAACGGAGGGACAAAGGATGTACCCATCTTAACTGTCCAGCCCCAGCTGCAGGCCGTGCTGCACGCAGCAGTGCCTGAGGCACAGGCTGGCCCCACTCCGAGCGCTGCCCCGCTGCTCAGCTGCCCCAAACACCCGGGACGATGCAGGAGGTCGTGTGTGGGCTGGGATTCTTTGGCGCATCACCCAGCTCTCCCACCAATTTTTAAAGCACGTTGCAGAACTTTGGAGTTAACTTTCTAATGAGGATAATTATTATTATTACATGCACATATATATATAAAAGCCCCAGATCCCCATGAGGTTTCTTCAGACTGTCCCAGAAAGAAAACATTTTCATTGTGTGGGCTGTGATTGGGAACACATGTACACACCGCACCCCACTTCACTCTGCTTGCTCTGGTACTAATTACAAGGGGAGCAGAGCCCAGTGCAAGAGGTTTCTTTAATTCCTTGGTTTTGGAGACTCAGCAATCGAAGTACCTGAAGAGGCTGGAGCTTCTCTGGGGTACAATCAGTCATGCAGCATTTGGGTTAGGCCAGGGTGGGGAGACATGGATAATATATACATGCTGGCAGCATTATGTAGCCACCCAACTGGGGAAAAAGGAATTTCTCTTAATTAATGGCATGATGTATGACATGTTAGCAACACAAACTCTTTAATAAACCCTGATGCCTTCTTTTACAATTCACACAAGATGAAAGTGTGCCAGGTTACCTGTAGAAACTGGGTATTCAGAAATGCTGGCAGAGCAGCTTGTGGTGAGAGAGTTTTAATAGCTGCACACGGTGCTTTTGATTCTGGAGTTGATTTTAGACAAAGCTGCCTTGAAGCAAAGGAAGCAAGTTTCACTTTCAACCTCACCCAAGGCTGCTACCAACAGATGAAGATACCGGTGAAGAAGACTGAACTCTTAATATAATTAACTATAACTCTCAACAGGACAAGCTTGGGAGGTTTGGTTTGGAGCATGATTATCTGAACCAATTGAGCTAAAGTATCAGCTTTCCAAGTTCCAGTTCAAGTTTTTGTTTGGCACAGGACTGGGATGTAGACTAGATGTGAAGATCAGACTCACTCAGATTTGCCCAAAGTATAAGGGTACTCACATTTGGCTCATGTCAAAAAAACATGTTTACAGTTACAATGAATTTAGCCTTCTCCCACACTAAAAGCTATTTATTTAAACCTCTCATTTTGGTCATGTCTTTTCCATCTTATATTTCTTAGCCTGCTAGGTCAAAAAGTGAGTAAATAGGTCAAGTGCTTCATAAAAAATGAAATACAGAGGAGATGTGGCTAGGACTTGGACTCCAGAGCTCTAAATAAAGCATATTAGCAAAGGCTGTTATGAATTACTGTTTATTCTTATACTCTTTGATGGTCTTTGCCTCCTTGAAGACCAGTTTCTGGTTTAGACCAAGAAAGGAAAGGAAAAGGAAATGCCCCAGCTCTTGGCAGCTGTGGAGATCCTTCAGCTGAGATCCTGGAAGCACTAAAACCTCAGAAAGAGAGAGATGGGGACAAGGAAGACAAAATATGAAGAAAGAAAGAAAAATTCTTAATCAGGGCCCACCAAGTTCAGAAGAAAAACCAGGCATGATTCCCATGGCTTTCAGGACAAGCCCATGACTCAGAAAAGGGACACAGGTCCCAGACTGCAGATGTGACAGAAAATTTCAAACTCACCCAATCATAAAAACAATAACAAAAACATTTTAGGACTCTTTTGTAATATAAATTCATGGCATCTTGTGTCCTTACACTTAAAAAAGGAAGACAGATCCCTTTGACCTGAGGCCACCACCAGGCTGTAGCGGAACATTGTACTGTCCCATTCCATATCCTTAAGATCTGTGTAGGGTTACCTGGAAGGAAAGACTTCAGACAGTAAACACTCAACATAGGACTTTTTCTCTGTATTACACACCACAGTCACACCACCTTTCTTCCATGGCTCTCTATAGGTGGGAGAGAAGAAAAAATTCTCTAGTGAGTAAAAACATTGCATTCCCTGAAAGACAAAGGAGAAAAGCCTTGCTCCAAACATGCTTCTTCATTCTGGCATAATTTTTTTTTCTTTATCTTTTTCTTTATTGAGACCAATTTAGTGCGGCCAATAAAAGCCCAGCTAATTTTTAAATCAGCATGTAGCCAACTCAGCCACCCAGTAGCTCTGTCCTTGGGCAATATTATTGAAGCACACACAATCTATACTAAAGCGATCAGCTTCCCTCAGGCCTGCCAAGAGGATGCGTTAGGCGAGCCCAAAATATGACAGAAGGAAATTTATGTGCAACTTTTACACATAATATCTCATTATGACTCTCCCCAATCTTTCAATTTTAAAAATAAACGGCCTTTGTAATGATTTTACCAGGAGCATGTTGGAAGGGAGATTGAAAAAGAAAAAGGAAAGTGGCTTTGGCTACAGTTATTTCTTTTGCTCTTCTCCTTCTCTCGGGTTTTTCTTTAATTTTCCTGAAGATGTTTCCACTCAATTTAGGAAGAAATGGAATTTCCCCCTCCCTGCCACCACTCTTTCTCTGTTCTGCCCATGTTTTCAAAGAATGGAATGGCTGACATAATGAAGCCTCTGTCAATAGCAAAATCATTTTGACTGGTTGGTAAATAATGAAAGTTTCCACTTAATGTGCAAGCCAGCTTTCCCAGGGGATGAGTGCTTGGTCCCCTTCCAGGCCAGCAAACTGTCATCCCTTGCACTCCGCACACACACACACATCTGAGAACATTGCCTTGCAGCAAGGAGAAACAAGAGAGTTCAGCTGAGACCAGAGTTAGCGGTTGCTTTGCCATGAAGCACATGCACTTTTGGACACTTGAGAACTGATTGCACGGCTATGCCAGCTGGCACTTGCAGGATCAGGCCCAAAACGGAACTGAAAAAAGATGGAATAAATAAAAATGCATAAATAAGAGGGGGGAAAACCCCCAGTGATGACTGATCTGCAAATACTCAATTGCCAGAGCTGTACTCCAGGACTGAGTTTGATAAAGGAAGGGTAATGCTGTACATTTGCCCTTCTCCACTGAGATGCCAATCGTTGCATGATTTTCTAATGTTTCATTGTGGGTATCAGCAGGAATGACTTCATGTGCTATTCATACTCCACAGACCACAGCTTGAGAACCCACAGGAGGAACATATACCTGAAGTGAGAATCAGTTATAAGCATTTTCAGGAACAACCTCCTCTTAGGGGGGTAAGGAAAACAAACAAAGCTAAACTCTCACAGCTTCTGCTGGTAGCAGAGTGGGTTGTTCTCAGAGTGGAAAGTAAAACTGCTGCCAATGTACACTGACTGGTGGAAAGAGCTTTCTCATTGCGGGCTGATGGGCAAACGACCATTATCAGGCAGAGAAAACTGGAGCAAATGTAAAAATATTCCGATCTGTACAAAAAAAAGCTTTCACTGTTACACAGTATGACACCGTATTTCCTTTGCATCCCAAGTTCCCAAATGCCTTCTCAGGACACAACAGCTTTGTGCCTCTTCCCTTCTGGTTAGGCTCTTCCCTCCTCTGAAGTCTACGCACTGGGACAGCGTCATGCTTTTAAGCATATTTGTTTCATTCATTTATACATTGCTGCTTACTTTTCCGTATGGCTACACAGTTTGTTTTTCATTTTTGATGCACTTGTGAAACCAGTAGTAAAGTTATAAAAACCAAAAATCTGTAAATACCTTTCAGAAGACTCGTAATTCTCCTCATCAATCCCCACACCCCTCCAGTGAGTCCAGCACTGACAGCCCATCAATACCTGCCCTTATGGAGCCAGTGGGGTGATCTTTTCCCTTGGGTGGCTTTCAGCTATGTCTTCTCTCTGAAGGTTAAGCTATGAATTATTTGTGTAATTCTGGGGAACCACAAGAAATCTTGAAGCTGGGTACTGAAGTAAATAGGAGGAAAAAAATATATATTTAGTAAATAGCTATGACAAAAATAACATCAGAAAACATAGAGAATGGAAGAAAAAAATATACATCTTGTCAAGAAGATTGTGTGTTTTCATTGTAGTTATAATGTATTAATTCTACATTTGAAGAGGTTATTTGGTTTAGGCAGGACAATTTCATTTTGTTTATTCACTTCAAAAAAAAGACCGAGGTCAAAGGGCTGATCCTCAGTAGCTTATTCCACACTACCTAGAACAAAATAACTGGAGGTGAGAACTGAACCAGGATCTCCCCAGGGTGATTTTACAGACAAATGCAGTTCTTTTGCGCATCCCACCAAGGCCTGAAAAAAATTTTGTACTTAACAGAAGGTGTCTTCCAACAGAGGGATGAAACTGAACATGCTGAATTTAGAAATATTTAAAGGAGATTTACCAGCTAATGTTGGTCAACAGGGATTGTTGTAGTAGCTTCACTGTAATATTTGTTTTGAGAGGGAATAGCTGCACCAGCATTGTTACCATTAGTATCAGTGACATAAAATATCATCAGATAAATAGAATTTAGGACTGAGTGGCAGAAAACCATCAGCCTGGGTGTTGCTGTGGGTTGAGTGGCATAATGCGGCCAATGAATTCTCTGGGCCTCAGTTTTCTCCAGTGTAAAATAGGTACAACCCATTAAGGTAATGAGAATTCATTTATTCTTAGACGCTGCTTTGAATTTGGCATCTGCCATAGACACATAATGTATGTGAAGAAATTCAGACTGATCTAATTTTGAATACCCCTGATGCAGGCTGTACATGAAACATATGGCAGTAAAACACCTGAACATTTAGCATCCAGGGTGGAATGTTGCAATTCCACTGATTGCAGTAAATACATGTTTGTGTTATACCATAATTGCTCAGCTTTTAAATCAAACAGCACAACAATTAGCGCATGGCTGTTCTTCATACACCTTAACATCCCTCACTTCACTAAATGCTTTATATGAGAAATTTTACCCCTTTGTTTGAATGGTTTTAAAGCAAATCTGCCTCAAAAGTTTCCACGCTTACCACATCTCCAGGTATTACCTGGCAATGGTACTGCTCTCACTGAGCAGTCTGAGGTTAGAAAACCCTCCTGAAGCGAAGGCACCTCTGTTCCACCACAGACTTCTTTGGAAATACAAAGCATTGGACACATCCAGAACCCATTTTTTCCATCTGTAGAATGCAGAGTCTTTTCTATGGAGTCATTATAATGGGAATCACCACTACAGAAGTTGGGCGTATCTTTGAAATATTTTCTAGGTGGGGTATGAACACCTAATTATTTCTGAACCCGTTTATTTCCAAAAGGAAAGATTGACTAGAAAGCTCTGAATTTAAGAACATTAAAAAGGGCAAGAGGCTGGGGATGCAAAGAGAAGAGAGCAGAGTATGCTGCGGTGGGGTGATTTCAGCCTCATCTTTCTTACCTGCTCTTTTGGAGACTGCCGGTCACAGGCCAAGGTCACGCTTTTGCTCCCGCCAGGCTGACCACAGAGGAGAGGACCTGGTCGGGCCACTTGGTCACAGTTACCTAAAGCAGCCAAAAAGTTCAGTGACTGCTTGTGGCTTCAAATCCCAGAACCCATAAAGCACAAATACAGGTTCTAAATGTGAGGCTGTGACCTCTCCACTCACCAATAAAACATGCCCAAAGTCATAATAAACAAAACATTACAATTCAGGGTGGCAAGGCATAAACCAGTCATATGTATTTTCTTTCTGGCCTCTTAAGCAAATCTTAGCCTTTACCAAAAACTACCTCAGTGAACTAAGTTAGCAAAACAATCCTGATTACAGCATAGGTTAAAAAAAAAAGTCAAATAAACTTAACCTAGGGTTTCTCATGGGATGTTTTATGTTCTTCTTGTTGCAGAGCAGAATATGGGCCAGGATAAACATGGAAGGGACACAAGTGTGATAAAATAATCATACCTTTTATTAGCTTAAAGATGGAAAAAGAATAACAGAACTGTGGATACATCAAAGGTCTTTTTTTCTTCACTTTCATGATGCAGAAAGGAAAAACCACAGCCTATATATTCCTGACAATACTCATCTTGTCAGGAGCATGAGCTCACGTTGTGGGCTTTTCATTTCTCTGGATAGCCAGCCAAGGAGGATGAAGGGGAGAAAAAGACTTGCTCTGTAGGAACTGAAGGAACTGACATCTGGTTATACAACAATACAAATTTCCAGGTCATACTTAACAGCATGAATAATAAACTGAAAAGAGTTGCTGGCTACTTTCAGTGCGACACCGTGGTAACCTTGTTAAGCTGTTTTCCATGGGCTACCTATGGAGCTGCAGCAGATCACAGTCAGGGAAGGAGCAGAGGCAGATTTTTAGGAACTACATATTTTTTGCAGGAGATAAAGATGTTAAGATCAGAGCCAAAGATATGTATTCCTGTGTACCTGAGTCTTTTCACAGAGGGGACAAGATTCAGAGCTGCTGGAGGGGGGAAAAAACCAAACCAAAACAAAAAACCCCAAGCAAAACAAACAGTGCACATGAGGAGATAAACTTGTGGATAAAAGTGATGTGGTGGCAGCCCGGTATCTGCTGGCTATTATCAGATGCAGCAGAGTTGGTGCAGTGGATTAATGATTTCTTTTCCATCCTCTTACATCTTTTTCAGCCCCTGCCATCATTTATTATAGCATCCTTACTTTGTTACTCAGACTGACAGAGGGGGAATAAACTTCATCCTGCAGGTGTTTTCAGGAGAAATTAGCTTTTCCCCAGGAACTGGATCCTAGAGTTGGTGAGTAATAGTTATTTTTCCCAACAGTTCATGACACTGTAGTAGCAGATGCTTTTCCCTGGGTATTCCCAGGTATGCCCACTTACATACTAACCAGTACTGGTCTTCCGTGAATATATGTTTGTAAATACAGGAAGTATTTTAGAGTGTTAGGCTAGACATTATATTAAAAGACCTATCACTTACATTGATTTTAAAGCATTAAATTTTGACATCTTCAGTGCATACAGCTCAAGAAGCTTAAAAAGTATTTGTCACAGAAGAAACAGATTAAGTCCATTTTACCCTTTCAAAGTACATCTCAAACTTCCTCAAGTAGTAATGTATATTTTTGAATTGACTAAAATAAAAAAGGGATTAATAGGAATTAGGTTGACTGGAAAGAAGGAGCCATCTCTAAAGGAGATTTCAGAACACAGGGAGATGGAAAGAGGGGCCTTTCCCAACATTTCTTGTTAATATCTTCATATCTTCATTTAGTGCAAAACTGGTGCGAAATCACTTGTTTCCCTCCGTATTAGTATAAGTATATAAATTATGTATATATGTACTATATATACATACATATTTTACTGCAGCAGAGATGCAACAAGGGAAAGCATGAGGAGCCTAACACATGTGCATGTTTAGGAGGCAGCCAGCAAAAGGCTGAAAGAACAAGAGAGAAATCATCAGCTGATCAGCTCTATCAAAAGCCAAGATGGGGATGGCAAATGTTTGAGAGAGGGACAGGGAGGGAGGGACACCAGCACAACATAGTTATTGCAATGCCTAATAGAGAAGCCACAAGCCTTGCAGACATACGGTTCAGGCTGCAACACTGACTTTTGACCCCACATCTCTGTTAAGCAGCTTCCGATGAAATAATGTGATGCATTTTGATTTTTCAGAGCATTACTCTGAAACACAGAGGCACAGCAGAAGAAGAAGGATGGAAATACGTATTTATATAGGAACAGTTTCTGAACAAGGCACTTCTAGGCAAAGTTAGTTGAAGGGCCAGGAATATCCCTGCAGGGTGGCCACAGGAGTCTGTACGGGCGCTTTGTACCACCACGCTGCAATCCAGCGGCCGACCAGCTTGGGCTCATCCACCTCGCTGAGCTTCAGCACTCTGGGAAAAACCTTGATGAATTTTAAAAACAGCTGGAGAAAACATGTTAAATATCCATGGCATTGCCTGGAAGCCTGGACCATAGCACAGGAGGAGTTTACCCTATTTCAAAGGACCGCAGGGAGGATAATTTTGCTGATGCTAGGCGTGCCCTAGCTGATTCAGATACTCAGACATCACCAGGGTGAGTGCCCATAGATTGAGAGATAGTGTTTAAAGTGTACCTTCCACCTGAAAGTACTGGGGAGAGAAAGAGAGTGAATCCCACCCAATCACACCACCAGCTCTGTAATAACAACTAGGAGAGGGGACCAAATTGCAAAAGGGCATGCTTTATATCCTTTGCCTTCTTCGAAATTGCTTTTCTGCATTGCTTCTGGTCTCCTTCCAATCATTGAGCAAGCTATTGTTTGTTGCAGTAGTAAGCTAAATGAAAATTAAGTTTCTTTAGGGTCATTTTTATAGATTATACAGCTCTTATTTAACAGTTACTAAGGCTAACATGAAAAAGATGGTCTCTTTTGTGGAAGGTTCAGCATTGGCGCATGGACACACACAGAATGCCAGGTTGGAAAGTGTCTGTTTTATAGTTAAGATATGGGCAATTTCGTGGGACATGGTCCATAGACGACTTTTTTTTAATGCCTTTGCCACAGAAAACTTTCGAGGATGAATGTTTCTGAAGACAAGGATGTTGCTTGGCCTGCTCTGTCAGCATCAGCTTTACCTACATGACTTTTACCCAGGCCTAAGTTGAAATATTACTCTTTGCAATAAACATAATGAAAAATAACAGAAAACCATTTCATTGCCAGTTATGGGAGGCTGTTGGGCTTTTTTTCTATCATAAGAGAGACCAGATGGGTGAATCTAGTTTACCTGTCCACATGTCACTGCGGTTGTGGAAGACATACCCCTTAGATGACAGCTGAAATTGGCCTTGATACAGGAAATGCAAAAAAAGCAAAATACATGAGTGATCTATAGCATTATTTATTGTAGCAGCTTTGGGTCATTCCACAGGTCACATATTTGCTTTATTGGATTAACAGTGAACACGTGTGCATCACACACACACACACACACACAGAGCAAATTCTTGCCTCTTTTGGTCTGTGTTTTTGGCTAGGTGGCAAGAAAATGCCATTTCTCTTTTATCACAGCAGAGCATTGACAGAAAGCTTTGCCCCAGCACCTGCCAGCCTTACCCCAAATTCCTGTCCAGCCCTCCTCGTAGGTTCTGCCCTTCAACCACATGTAAGTGTCCCCTTCGCATCCCACAACAGTCCCATCAACCTGAACCGCTGCTTCAACCTCCCCCTCCAAGCCATTCACTTCTCCTTGAGCAATGCAGGAGGGCAACTTGCTACCAATCGCAATCCTGCTTTTATGGAAATCAAAGACAAATCTCCCATTTCTGGCAGGAGTAGCTGCCCTAAATCTCTGTTACTAGTGCAGCTCTTTAAGGCACAGTAATTCTCCACCAAATTGAATCTTCTCTGACAATTGGCAGCACATCAGAGACAATTCACAGGCATATTTTTTCCCCTTTCCTAACAGGAAATAGAGCTTGTGTTACATTTACAGTGACCTGGAGCTCCAGGGGCAGACTAATATCTCACCTAAACAAACAGACAGTATTTCTTCCCTGATAAAGGCGGATGGGCTGAAAGGGAAAGCCAACTTGGCTGTGGCCTTCCCAGCTCCCAGCAGCAGTATGGGAGGTGACAACAATGTGCAAACCTGCGAACACCAACACAAGGATCCCTGATGCAGCCCAGGATGATGGTTCAGAAGGTTTGGAACTGCAGGTCAGCATTTGCACTCAGTCTTTGTTTTTGTTTTAATGAAATGACCATTGTCTCATCTGTGGATCTCAGTGGGGTTCCCTCTCACAGTGTGAATTGGGGGTTTCACTGCTTAGCACCATGGTAGGGCAGAGAGGACCCAAACACCCCCTTCTGCTAAACCTTTCTACCCCCTTGGAGTCTGCAGCATTTTCCCAGGAGGTTCCTGCTTGCCTGTGTGGGGACAGGGAGATAATTCTGGGCTTTATTTGTGGTGGATTTAAAAAAGCAAACTCCAAACTGTGTGAAATGACTCTGGGGGACAATAACTTGCAACAGATGTCACAATTGTTCAATGTCCGATTGACAAGAGAGCCTTCAGAAATAATAAACGCCTACATGTGCTTGCTTATAAGACAAATAGCATTCAGATACGATTTTTCTTGGATTTCCCTCCCCTGATATACTAACGTATGTTTTGCCCAGAAGTGATATCCCATTCATGCCTTGTAAAAATCAGAGAAACAAACCAAAACTAATGGGGAAATCTACCGATTGCAAAACTCCACACCATACGTGCATCACACTAAACATGCACATGAAAAGCAGAACTGAAAAGTCTGCTTTCACACCCATTAACTCCAAATGCCAAAGGCACCAGAAAAACCTGCATGTTTCAACAGTTCATCTATTCCAGCAGTAGAATTCACTTCTCTGCTACCCAAACCCCCACTCAGCTCGGCAGCAACCATTTCTCTGATATAAACAGGATTTG
Source organism: Elanus axillaris (assembly GCA_026212715.1). NCBI lineage: Eukaryota > Metazoa > Chordata > Aves > Accipitriformes > Accipitridae > Elanus > Elanus axillaris. The sequence continues at coordinate 19,860,698 of JANZLQ010000009.1, read as the reverse complement.
CATCAGACCCTCAGCTTCCCCCAGTGCACACAGGATCTGATCTCCTGAAAATCTCATGCTCTTCAGGACACCCAAAGAGAGCACAGTTTAGAGCTGAAGGCAATATGTCCCCCAACCTCAGAAATCTTTGGTTTTCCAAAACACCACAAGGAAACAAAAACTCTGCAGCTTCTCCCCTGCACATCTTTGTCCCTATCGCAATGAGGGAGTCACAGCAAGGTGGAGGGACTCCGCAGCAGTTCAGGGTGAGCACCCATGCCAGGGAGTTCTTCTGTGCAACACCTCCCTGAGCCTGAACCCATCCCACAAGATCCCTGTCTGCTTCTAGTATAGGAAAAAGTATGCTTCAGGCTCCTGCGAGTCAGGCAACATCTGCCTTTATAGACAAAAACAGCAGAGAGGCAGGAGGAGCAAAATCCAAAGTGGGATAAATGTTCATAGCAGAAGATATTCTCTTAGGGAGCAGCAGAGAGACAGTGACACGCGAGGGAGTGATACTGCTGGAATGACTTGCTTTAAGCTGTTGTTTTGGCTTTTTCAATGCAACCACAAGTCTGTTCATGTTAGGCACAGACCTCTCTTTCCCTGGTTATTTCCAGGAATAGGCCATCAACAGCTGACAATTAGAAGAGCAGCGCAAGAGCTGCGGCTGGCCAGTTTCAGTAGGTCCAAGGTTCTTGGTTCATTTTTTTTTTTTTTTTTGCAAGAGAAACAGCTGTTGACCTTCAGATTTTCTGTGTCACTCATTGTCATGGCACTGAATAGAGGTATTTTAGGATGACCATATCTGTTTACACCAACAGTTACAACATACCCCCTACAAATCTCATTGTTAGGTGGAAAAGCAATGTGCCAGCCAGTCAACATTCCTCCTTGTGTGAATGCTCTCTAATCATCCCCCTTAAGACTTCTGCTAGTCCAGGGTTGAATTTGGGAAAGCAACTGAATTTTAATTCCCTGAATCTGTTTTGGGGCCCCAAAACCTCCTGTTGAAGCTCAGAGTGAAACCCTATGCCAGCCTCAAATGAGTGAGAATTTTCTGTGACTGCGTCCTGTGGTTTCGGCTGGTTTTGCAATTAAGTTTGTGTCCTAGTTTCGTTCTGAATTTCAGCTGATGCCATGCTCAGCTCAGATAAATCAGAACTTTAAAATGAAACTCAACCCCATATGAGCCTCTCCTCTGAAGTAACTGTTGCCCTATGTTTTGGGTTGGTTTTTTTGTTTTTTTTGTTATTCTCTTCCCCACCTCATTTCCAGTCAAGTCAAACTCTCCTTTAGTCACTGCTCTTTCCTTCATAGCACAAGTGAAAGAAGCCTCCCAGGGCATTTGTAGGTGGCTGCTAGGCCTTTTGCTCCAAATGCACATTAATCAGTGGCTTTGCTTTCAGCCCTCATGCCATTCTGAAAATATTAAAGCAAGGTGCTCTGTTCTCCACGGATGAGCATATGTTGCTGGGCTTTTTGCAGTCTCTGAATACTGGGCTCAGCATCCACCAAAAAGTCAACCCGTGTGCATACACAGATGACTACTGCCTGATCATTAAAAGGAGGCTTAGCTGACATGACAGTGTTTTTGTAGCCTAAGAAGCACTTTCTTGCTTTGTTAATAGTCCAGAGCATGAAAAAGTAGGAAAGATAAACAAGCATTAAAATGAAGAAGAGTGGTCAAGTGGGTACTCAAGGGCTTCACATCTTTCCAGGAGTCTTAAGTGGAGAAGCTAAAATTTAGTCTAAAGCCAAGAAACCAGAGGTCACAGAAAAAAGGCCATTCATATGTGCCGAAGTTTTGTGGATGCAGTTATGTACTTTTGTTTTTGCCGTCAAACGTGTTGCCTCCATCTGTGTAAACAAGAAGCAGAGAAAGTTAACATTACAGGAAAAAATACAGTAGAGGGAAAGAGAGTTGAGCTGGTTTTGGCTACATAGCAAAGAAACTTGATGGGATTAGGGCTTCAACTCAGTTGTGTCCTCATTTTCCAATCCAGATGAAGAAAAAGAATGAATGCCCAACAAAAGAGGGAAAGGGGAAAGACCTTTAGAGGACTGCACCAGCTAGGCCAGCAACATGACCTGTGAGAACTCAATTTGATTTTAATGCAATGGGAAGTGTGCCCGGGACTCTAAATAATGCTCTGTGTTGTATGTAATGTTACACAGAGCCCCAGTTAGATGGGGTCCTGAGTCGACACAGCTGGAGGGAAATCTCAGCAGGAGTCCCATGCTAAACAGCAAATAAATAAATAAACCTCAGTGCCATTCAGATATTTATAGGGGTTTTGTTATTATTGTTTAGGTACATTAACAAAACCCCCAACATCAGCCAATAAGGTCCTTAGCTATATTGCCTTTGTGCAACTCATGATTTTTATGTATTACCTCTCTACAAATATATATATTTCTCATCAGTCTTGTCCTGTCCTGCCTTGCCTTGCCCTGCCCAATATTCTCGAGCACTTCCTTCTTTCCCCCATAGCCTTTATAGTAGCTCTCTCATATGCAGTTTCAGGTGCTTCTTAACTGCCACATAAGACACTGAATTTGCTCGTTCTGCTAAAAAGGCCCAGGCTAAAAATGCATTTCCTTGAAGCATGTCACTTATTAATAAAAATCTTTGCTTAAATAGGGTTATAATCAGAAGTGGTGCACAACCAGTTAATGTGATTTTTGAAGAAATATTTTACAAAATCATATCCTCACATCCTGGGAAATTTGAAAGTATCTCAGGATCTGGCAGATCCTTTCTGGCCTGTATTTCCCTTAACTGGAAACTGGGTCTGAGTGAGACATGGAGGAGCTCTGCTCTAGCATCTCCTCCCACCTGGGGACTGCATAGGGCTGGGGCATGCATCCCACCCAGAGCCACTGGATGTGCTCCAGGCTCCCATGATGGAGTTTGGCCAACTGGATTAAAAGGAAAATATCACCTTACAACAATTTTTTTAACTGCATAAAGGAAATATTAATTAGGGACAAATAGAAAATATATATAGTGAGTAGAATAGAAAGATTAAAAAAAACCCCTAGAAGCTCTTACAAACGGTTGGCATTGGTTCAGTCTGCATATTCAGACTAGATACTAGAAATCTTCCATGAAAAATGAAAGCTCTGGAAAACTTGATGAAATTTCCTTTTCTTAGTTGCGAGTGTGGGGTCATATATGGTTTTAATTTTTTTAAAACTATCAGATAATAACAGATGCACGAAGCTTTCCCTGTGACCCTCTCCCTCACACATACAGACATACACCACCCAAATCAGATCCAAACCGGATAGCGTGGGCAGAACAATGGGAAACAGATAGCATCTGGTTCTTTAAAACAAAACAAAACAAAAAAAAAAAACAAAAAAAAAAAAAAGAAGAAAAATCACGCGCAAAGTGGTTAAGTAACTGTCTCCTTCCCTCCAAACCACAAAGCAGATCTTTGGGGTGGGGAGCCAGGGGAGGAGAGGAAGGCAGAGAGGAGGAAGGAGATAACCTGTCCCATCAGCCCCATGTCCTTCCCCTGCGAAGGCGAGCGGCGGGGAAGTGAAGCTGCAACCCACAGAGACCCAGCCAGGGTCCCGCTGGCACCCTGCAGCCCTCCCAGCCCACCACCTGTGTCACACCACGTACAGAACTGAAGGCTGACAGATGGGTTTGGAGGCACTTTTTAAAGACCAGTTCTCCTGCTTTTTCACATGGATAGTTTGGTGAGAGGAACCGGGCAATGACTTCTCTGCACAGGCCTAAACTCCCTAAAATCAAGGAGGAATACCTGATGCCATCAATGACTTTGATTCTATGCTTAACTGAGGTTTTTTGATATTCAGTATCAACAGCATTTATTACTTTCCTACTTCAGAATTTCAGGCAATGAGTTACAGAGTGAAAAAAAATGCTATGTGATTTACGTGACCTGTATTGTACAGGCAGTAATATAAAAGGTGTGAACAATATATTATTGTTGTTAGTCCTGTGGGTATATTACTAAGAGGAATCAAGAATCCACTAGATCCCTCTATCAGATCCTAGTACAAGCCCTTTGTCTGTAGAAAACACATAAATTGTAAATTGAAACTAGTGCACCCAGGGTAGGCTCATGGATTACATGCTACCAGCATCTAAAGTCACCTTCAGGTCTACAATTTTTCTCTTATCTTTTTTTCCATATGTCCAAAAAAAAAAGCAGTTTCAGTGAAAAATCAAAGGCCACTTTTGAAAAATTGGAAGTCAAAACGAGATGAAATATTTCACACCACACAAATACACACAATTTGTACTGCCATCCTAAGTACGTAAGGACCAAGCCATGTGCTCTACTCTTTTTATACCTCTTAACTTTGTAAACTAGTCAAAACTGGAGGGCACATGTCACTTACACTGACATGCAAATCATTACTGCTTTGTCTGCCAGGAAATTTGTGTAAACCAATGCTGAGTTCAGGTTCATTATATTGACATTTTCACCAACAAGTAAATTGAAAGGTTACATTGTTGACATAACAGATGTTATGCAAACTGCTTTTCAAACCATGGTTTCCATACATCTCTATAAATAAATAAATTAGACGCTTACAAATGGTGTGTGAATCAATATATGGTAAATCACCCATTTATATACACACAGCAAAAACTACTGTGTGTAAACCCCATATTTCACACAATGTCAAAACCTCCTTTTTCACCCAGTACTTTTCATTTTCCTGAAAATAGCTGTCATCTATGTAAATGTTTTCCCTCAAGACCAACTGTTCTTCATAGTAAGAACATTACACAGAAACCTGGGTGCCTGAATTAGCACATGGTGTTATCAATGGGAGTTAAGCACCCAAGTGAGAGTTAGGCTATGACACATCCTTAAGCATTTGAGTTTATGTATCTAAAAAGAGTAGATTTGCATGTGCTAACTTTAGGCACACTTAGATTTTTAATATGGATTTGCTCCAGTTTAGATTAAGCCTCAGGGTATTTTGACCCCCTCCTTCTGCATTTTTTTCCCACTTGACTCATCTCTAATAACAGAAATAAGCAAAACACTATTTGTCCAATAAGATACTTATTTGAGACTGTTTCTCATTTCATGGTGATGCAAATCAGGACTGACCTTGCAATTACAGTCTCTATGAAGTACACGTGGTCCAGGATGAAATCACAAGGGTTAATAATGTGATTTTAAAATGGTGTTGCACTCACTCGGTCTCAGGACTAAAACAAATTGGGGCTGACCCCAGCTTAGCTTACAAAGGCCTTCAGGTACCTGAGGCTCCACTACTGCAGGACAGAAAATGGTGTTTGGTCCTTATTCATCAAGGTCTCCCACTGCAATCATTGTTTCTCTAGAAATCCCCTGCAGTGCCAGTGATTTCTTGCCATGCCCAGTTTCCAATATGTGAATTTATTCTGGTGTAAATCAGGGCAAACCAGATTAATTTCCTAATTCTCCAGTTGCAGAGAAATGAGATTTCTTGGAATGACTGTGATGCCTTCTGCCAGTTGCCTCATCTACTAATCAAAGAGATGTCATAACAAATCAGCTTTTCTGTTCGGCCTTATATACATTCACCATACAGATGCAGAATTGTTTCAATATACTCCAAAAGGCTCCTCCAAGCTGGAAGAAGCCTTGATCAATTCAGACCCTTCTCAAGCAGCTGTGACACAGGACTGTGTCTTTCCCACTTTATAATTCTTTGCTGAGTGCTCATACTGAAATTGTTTCATAACCACATGAATTTGGAGTTTTCATTTCACCCTTGGAAGAAATGTAGAGTCTGGCACGGTGACAAGTATAACAGTGTGTAAAAGCACAATTAACTTATGCTCCCACCCCATTTTTTTACATTTCTAAGGAAGCTCTGAGATTTCAGAATGATTGTTTTCACTTCAGAGCCAGCAGCACAAGATGCCTTTGCTTCATCAGCAATGCCGTACACAGCCGGCATGCTCGGTCACTGGCGTGAGCCCCTGTCCCACCACTGGAGGAGAGGGGTCACAGCACACGGCATACTCTGTGCCTACCCCCAGCAGCAGGCTTCCTAACCAAGAGAAGCAGCAATTAAAAAGGCTAAGTGGAGTTAGATATGGCACTAACAGAGTTAGCCACCATAATCCCTAACTTTTTTCCTACAACCAACTTCTCATTTCAAAATGTGAATTGGCTTATACATAAACAAGTAACACCTTAGACCAAAGATCAAACAAAGTTTTTCAATGTGATTAAGTTGGAATATGCCACAAAATGCTGAAGTTATCTGTTTGCCAGGTATTTTAAGATCTCAAACTCTAAACTCATCTTGGTAAAAGAAAGATGGCTAAACCGAAAACAGTTTCAGACACTCCATGCTAAAAACCAATGCTGCAAATGTTTATGAACTTTCATATCTACCCGCTTTCCAAAGACAGCTTAGGTGAGCAAAGTTAATTGTAAATGATTTCAGAATATTGGTCCTTCTCTCTGACTATGATTTGTTGTGTGGCAGAGACAGTGGTGTGTGAAAGTGGTGGTTATTGATTCAAGAAAGTTTTTTATTTCTTTGACGATGTTGAATGAGCAAGGCTGAGATTCTCTGTGCTGAACATGGATGCCGTATCAAACAATTGCTTTGAAGTTGGTTCCCTGATGACTTCAGTTCACTGCCACTTGTTTCCCTGAGATCTCTCAAGTTGACACCGTATAGAGTAACTCACTTGCATTTCATCTTTCTGATGAGAGAAGACCTTCAAAACTCTGTGTTGATATTGCAACTGTCTGTTTTCCTTTTTGTCGCCCTTTTATTGACCTTTCTTTGACAGCTACATGTAGATATTTCACTAGCAACTGGTGCTAGCACAGATCAGAGGTGCTTTCAGATTTAATCATAATCTAATTTAACCCTAATAATCTCGCATCAAAAACCCCCAAAACTACAGAGTTCATCTGTCTTAAATTCTCTTAAAGTTTGTTTTAGATATCCACAAGGCCTGCCACTTCTAAGGGAAAATAGTTCAAAACCGATATCAAGCAGACTGTCACTTCAGAACCACCATCACTTGGATCACAAATGGCACAAGGCACCAGCCAGGTATCATATTTCCAGCAGCATTCAATAGCATTACATATGCTTTTCCTTTACCACCAACACCATAAAGACATTCTGCCAGACACAATCATCTGTATCTAGCCTGGCAATTTACAAGCTATCATAAGCACATGGTCTGAACAGCCTGGCTGTTAAAAGAGGAACAGCCAGCTGCAGCAATGGATAAAATTGCATCTAAAAGCAGAACAAAATAATGCCACGCCAAGCCTTTCCTAGTTCTCTTTCACAAGCTTGTGCCCAGATTTGTGCAGGGTTTTAAAACTCTGTTTAAATAAATAGATAAATAAATAAAAGTATTCTGCCACTCCTAATAGTTGCAAGAGTTGCAAATTCAAAGCAACACACCCTCGTATTCAGAGGAAAAGCAAAGAAGACTGGGTAGGTTTTATATTGTGAGGCTTTGCTCTGTGGATTCTGCTTATTTTTTAAAAATCTTGATTGTTCATTTTTAATGGAGTTCTAATGAAACACCCTCAAGCTCTGCAGTGGTTTGCATCTATGGTTAGCAAGCCAAATACCAGTATGTTTTGTTTCACAAGTAGCATTAGAGATAAGAGAGGGTAAGATCATGCCCTGGTTTTACAAGGCTGTAAGAGGCACTTAGGGGCCATACAGGCCCCTGCTTGGCTGCCTAAAGCCTACTCTGGTCATTAAATAATGTGAAAGTCTTATAATAACAGCTGGTGACTAATATATTCCCTTTGTACAAATGTTTTACATTTGTCACTATAACCACTGCAGAGAGACAGCTCTGCTCTCCTTAAGGCCGAATCTTGCCCAGATTTTTTTTTTATTTACTCAAAACTGCACCATTACAAGTCACCATTTGCCAAACACTACCACATCATGATGAGAGTTTACATCCTATGGTAAGTTTAAGTGAAAAGATCCTAGTCACAGGATCTTTAGGATACCAAGGTAAGATAAAACATCATAAGCAAGAAAAAGGGGTGGGAAAGGTGTTAAAGAAGATCTTTCCTTAAACTACTTGGAAACATACTTTCCAAGAGAAGATTTCCTTAGTCTGGAAAAGAAAAATAACCCCACAGTTTTGTGTGAAGTGGCAAAAAAAAGTAGTGCATTGGGCACTGAGATGTACCACAGATGTACCACAACTACTTAAGTTCTCTCATGTGAAAGTCACAAGTGAGGTCTGTCAGATACTTTCTGCCTTCCAGACACACAGATCCATGTTTACCATATTTCAGGGTTTCAATGGATAGCATCAGAACTGAACATGAGAATCACATGCATGAAACATGTCTTGCTGTTAATTCAGTGCCACTGCCCTCTTGTTCGAGAAATAATTTTGCATTCTTGGACATCCTGGGACATTTGTGGGTGATCCTAGGCAAATGGCAAATTATTTCACTGAATCACTTCTCCAGAGGAGTTTGTGACTTACATAGGGAAGTACATCCTGACAGCGAGCATGAACCTGGACTTGACTGTGAGTTCCTGGAGAAGTACAAGCAGCCTCCTTGTTCTAAAGAAATTTTGACTGATCATCTTCCACTCTTTGTGGTCATTTTTGTCTTTTCTATTAGCCTATTACCAAGTAAAGGTCCAAGCATTAACCTTGCTTCCACCACTTTAACTGCCTTTCTCCATTTGCAAGGAGGTTCAACAGATGAACATATACGTTCTGCAAGTGGGATAAACTTTTCTTTCTTTCTTTGGGAATGAATGGGCAGACACCTTTTTCCATTGTATGCTAACATGTGCACCTTACTGCAGAGAGCACCTGAGACAGTATAAACCCACAGCTCAGCAATTTGGCCAACGCTGCCTGGGACAAAACAATCCCATGTAGAAATCTGAAGCACACCGTCTTAGGTCACTCGTAGTGTACATACTCCCTTTTCAATTACACCTGTGTTTTCCTCAGACTGTCTGCCTTTCTGGCATTAGTATGGACAATTTTACATTATAAATCCTTAGAAAGTGAAAAAGTCCAAGCAACAGAGATGATGATGATACCCCTTTTCTACTCGTACAGGTCATGTTAGGCTGAATCAATATTAGAGCCATTGCCTTGAGTGAAGTCATGTACTATCTTTGGTAGTGTCTTAAAGATTTTATACAGGAAGGGAGAAGAGGCAAGATGATGCCTAGAACTTGTCAAAGTTTTAAGCAAAGATTTTGCCAAAATCTCATTTCTGATCAACCAAAATATTCCCCAGCTCTGTGCTAGTTTCTGCAAAATCTAGTGGTTTAAAATAACCATCTCAAACAATAAAAGCAGTTAAAAAATATTTAAATGCTTAGTTTTCAAATTTGCAGAAGGAAATACCTGTATTTTTCATTAATAATTTTAAACTTATTTCCAATTTTGTCAGGTTTTTATTTAAAGCTTAAAGAAAATTAAATTAAAAAAAAACAATGAAATTAACAAAAATTAAATTAAACTTCTCATTTGACCCAATAAGGAAGGCTGACAGCTTTTCAGTTCACACACTTTTTAAAGGCAGGTTGTTTTGAATACACTCAAAAGTTCTTTACAAATATTTTTGCTGCATGTTTTCAGAATTGTCAGAAAACAAAATTAGTCCATTATTCACACAGCTTTGCCAGTAAGCTCCATGACTGCAAAGGACAGACTCATGTGGCCTCCAGCAGCTGTATTCCATCTAATTCTCCTACTTCAGCTTTGGTTTCCTATTGGTTTGGCAACCCGGAAGGTCCAGAATATCTTGTGGATAACATTAAGCACAAGAACATAGGTAGAATTTAGGCTGCCTGAAAACAGCCTTGAATTCATGGACATTTTCCATCTCCTGCTGGTCTTCCGGGAATGGTGCCACTCTAACCTACCTCTTTCTCCCCTTCATCTAGGACTGTGTTCAATGGCACACTTAGGCTCTGAAAATGGCATTGAAATGCACATACGTATCACAATGGTGCCAAGGAATAAGGGGGGACTGGCATCAGGTGAAAGGAAAGAGGAGCTTGCCAAGGAAAAAGAAACCTAAGAGTGATAAGTCAACTGAATTCTCAGAAGGCAAGCTATGAGATGGGATGCTTTGATGACAAAAGGAGATATGAGTCATAGAAAAGTCACATGAAATATAAAAATGCGATCCAATGTTCCCTGCTATCTCCAGGGATGGCTAAGTATTTACAGAGGTATCACCAGGAGGAAACTGCTAGATGCGTGTGGTCACTCCATGGAATACATCAGGCTATCATACATCAGAGACTGAAAGAGGAACTAAACATGACTCTGCAAAATTTGTGCTTTCTCACAAACCTTTTATAAAGTTACATTTTTAAATTCAAGCTCAGCTGTGGAGCTTTCTTTTGTGACTTACATTCAATAACTATTGTCATCATCGTTCGGTCCCAAATCATGAGCTCTTTTGGAATAATGACTGTTGTAACAATGAATGCCAAATCATGATCTGCCCAAGGAGCCTAGTATCTAAAAGTAGGACAAGAGAGAAACAAACAAACATGAAATAAGAGAGATCTATATGACAACTATGATAAGCAATAGTCTCAGCACGTCATGTTCCCTGGCATTGCCAGCTCCTTTGGTAGGCATTGTGGCAGAGGAAAACTTTATTCTCTTGGTCCAAAAATAACTTGTATTTTGAATGTTTTGTTACAAATTTGGTTTGATCAGTCACACAGTCTCTGGAATGAGAATAAACATAGGCTATCTTAACATGCAAATAACTCATTGGATATTTATCTTCTAGCTGTTTTTCCCAAACAGTTTTATAATCTACACACACACACGCGCGCACACACACACATATTTAATTGTATGCTTTAAATGAACTGGCATTCATGCTGTGCCTTAGCCCCATTATGACAACAGATTCTCTGGATAGATGAGACTTTTTTATAAAACAAGATTTTACTACTTGTGGACATGATCTTGTAACTATTTCTTGCTTGTGAGGTTACAGGGATCAGGTCTGTGTATCTACTGCATTAGGAAGCAAAGATCTTTCATATATGAAAATAGGTTGAATAACGAAGTAGCATAAATGACACAGTCTAAAAATGATTTCTAAGAAGATCATTGAGCTCAAACTAAACTTGGTGGAAATACTCCAAATAACATCAGTAGAGGCAAGTCCTAAGTATAGCACAGATGGTTTGTAAGATGGATGTGCTGGCATATTTTATTTACACAGCAGAACTGTAATTTTTGAGTTCTTTGAGATACTCGTATGCAAGGTCCAGTTAAAGTGAAGCCTCTGTCTCTATCTGAGTTACTACTAGAACTCAATGTGACTTGGTCTATGTTTCCACACACAGGAAGGACGGATAGACTGGCCACAGAGGAAGGAGTAAGTTTAATCTATTCACCGCCTTTCTCATCCAAGTAAAGAGTGGAATTACAGGGGAGGAAATGAGGCGAGCCTCAGCTCAGCTCAGCTTGCTGGCAAGAGCATCTTAGGCTGCGTGGGGTAGGAGACGGGAAGGCGAAAAGGACTCCTGAGGTTAAATGGCCACCAGCAAATTACTGGCCTCCTTCAAACTGGAGGAAGCAGGGAGGAGCATGATTCCAAGGGATACCGAAATTCCTGCTCAAATTAGCCGAAGGATGGTGCAGCTGAGATGCCACCTACCACACTGGGTGATACCTGTGGGCATAACCTAGTGCAGAGAAATGCAAAGACATCTGAAATTTTAAAACTTAGGTCTCCAGACAGATACAGATCTGAAAACCTCCATCTGGCACTACAGTGTGTAGGGGTTTATTTTTTAAAAGGCCAGGACAGTGTGTCACACCCATAATGGAGCCTCTCCAGCAGCTTCCCCATTATGACAGATTTTTGTTTAATTCTTCACAACCTGTAGCTCAGGTTACTAAGCCATCTTCCACTAGGTAACTTGTTCAAATCAGCCTCTGAGTAACAGTGAATTAAAGTACTTACCATCTAACAACAAGAGTTTGGTGGCCGAAATAAGCTGCCTGTTGCATTGAATCATTTAGGCACACTTTAATAACCTATGTAGTGGCCTGTGCTGAGAGACCTACCAGCACAGCGACCTAAGGGCAGTGCCAGCAGTGCTATACCACCAGCATTGCCCAAAGCAGGCTAGAAAAGGATTGTCTGACCGCTGCTTCCCTGGGGACCTCCAGGGAAATAAGATGTCTCTCATGAGCTTCTCAATCAGCAGAAATTGGAATAAAAACAAATAAAACAGTTGGTGGTCTCAACCGTGTTTCTTGTGGGCAGTCACCCATGTTGCAAAAGCTTTCCTCGTGATGGGCACTAATTGCTCTCCCTTGCTAGAGGCCTTAGCCAAGAAGTCAGAAGTGAAATTACAACAGAGAGTAAAGGTCAGGATGAGAAAAGCATTTAGGTGCCTTGCCCCAAACAAGGAGCCTGAACTTTCACTAGACCCAATAAGAATGTTGGTCCCTGTGTAGGAATCACAATCTGGACTCATCTGACCCACATTTAATCACTACAGTGATAGTCAAAATGCTGCTGTTTCAGGTTTTTTTACAAAGGAGGAAGAAAAGCACCTCCAGAAGTTAGCTCAGAGCTTTTGTGGGACACTAGGCTCCCCTGAGGGAGCCCATGTCATGCGTCAACCAGAAAGAAAGATTAGCATGACTTCCAATGCTAAAACCTCAGAAAAAATGCCCAATCTGAGACATCCTGAATCTTGGCCTATGTATCTAAGCCACCCTGTGGACCAGTTCTGATTGTAGGATCTTTCTCACCTCATCCTAGTCACTAAAATACAAGCATCTAATTTAAGCTGGTCTTCCTCACACTCCCTCTGGGGAAGCACCTCTCTGTTGATCTAGATGGACACTTCACCTAAATTTGAGTCTCTGAGCATCTCCAAACTGAGCTTGCTCTTTTCTTTCCTCTGCATGGTCTGTGCAGCATGAAAGAGCCTAACAGCTATTGCTGGACTGGAGACAGAGATCTTGAATTTTGAATTTGAGATCTTGATTTTTGAAGCAAGCATTAGTGAGTTATTGTGGGTATTGGTAGGTAGCAGGCTGGAAGAGGTACATGCTCTATCTGCCATGAAATTCACGGGGAAGTGTCTAAAGCAATGTGAAAAAGCTGTTCTGAAACTGTAAATTTTGAAAGAAAATAGATGAAAAAGATAGGTAGTGGTTCTCAAACACAAACATTGGTTCTCTGATCAGAAAGCAGGTCACTAACCGAATACTTCCTATGGATAATACATTTGTGGTTATGCAAACCTTATAGGCACAGTTTCCAACACAAATTAAGTATTTTCATTGCTATTAAGTTCAGTGCAAATACGTGGCTTTTTCAGTAGAAATTGTTTTTAATTGCATTTCTAATATTATTTTCTTTAATTAACATATAGCTTTTTAATAGAACTGGGATTTGGGATTTTTAAAAACATAGTTGCAGAAAAAACAATATCTCCATGTTTAGACTTATACTCTGAGGCCCATATCTATCTAAGAATAGATCTTAGATACTTATCTCATTACAGAGATACCCTCAAACCCTTAATTTTAAGGAGTTCCAATTAACCAGAAACTTGCTCCCTCATGGGAAGCTGGCAGAAGGGTCTTATGAAAGACATTGTGAAGTGGTACGTACCTGGTGGGAAGAAAGTGTTATTTGGTTTGTGATGGATCAGCCCTTTCAGTTGCTCATTGCTGCAGCTTTTCCCATCATAGGCATAATCCTAGGTCTTATTCTTCTGTGTGTTTCCTGCAGGAATAATGTAAGTGGCAAACCTTCAGGCATGCAAACTTACAAACAGGCTATGTCACGCAGAATGTCAGAGGACATATTCTGGAGGCTACAAAGAAACAGAAAACAGAATCAAATGAAACATAAACAGTCTGATTATAGAAGAAAAAAACTGCTAATATGGGGGTTTATTGAAATCAAATAAATATTTCTAAGAAAGTATCTGGTTTTAGTGGGAATTATTTAAACACTTAGAAATGCCAAGTATTTAAAAAGTCGCTATTTCAAAACAAATGGTGGTGTTTCAGTGGAAAATGTTGGCATTTTTTCACTTGAACATCACCGATTCTTGGGAAATATTTCATTTTATAAGAACTTTCGAAGTCTTATCCAACTCTACCTACGACTCTCAAAAGGAGAGTGGAAGGGGAAGTGGAACATTCTTAGCAGTGCAAATGGGGTTTAGGATGACAGGAGCAACTTGATGCCAAGTGGGAAGGTGAATTTGCGTAGTAACTGCTCTGATCTGAAAGGCAATGTCCAACCCTTTCTCCTTCTTAACTTCAGCTTGGAGTGAGCGTCAGATCCCAGTGTAAACTTTCCCATCTGTGTTATTCTATTAACTGAAAAGGAAAGGGATTAGCATGTGTACTTGTCACATCTTTTGACCTGTTGCATACTGAGACCGAAGGTAATATTAAAGGAAACAGCATTCTTCTCCCTCTGCCAGGATAAGCAGGGCACAGGGGTGGCGTTTTGTTAAAAGAAAAGAAAACCAGACCACGTAAAAGAAAGTATGTACCCTGTGCAAAAATAAATCTTGGAAGTTGAAGATTTCCAAAGGCTATACCTTAACCAGGGAGGGAG
>JANZLQ010000009.1:19774647-19846013 GCA_026212715.1 Elanus axillaris | reverse complement strand
GGTGGGGGGTAGGGAGGGAGAGAGAGAGAACATTTGAGAGGAAAGTTTCCCTCCCTGCCAAGCACCAGATGGAGGGCCTTCCCACGGAAATAGCTGCAGAAGACAGATCAGTGACAGAAACCACTGCCAAGTGAAGGAGGTCCCACTCATTGTGCTGGTAAAAGCTTAGTGGACAAGAATATAATACTCCAATTAAAACACGTGCTCCGCAGAAGGGGGTTGGAGTGTGGCACGATGCTCTTCAATGCAAAAGAGCGTGGCTTGTACCCCCGAAAGGAGTGCATGTTTTGCAGGGTTGGTATGGCTCGGGGCTTCATTCCTTTTCATATAGATTCTTTTTTTCCCCCTCACTGTAAGTTTATAGAGCACATGTGCACACACAGAGACATGCATAATGGCAGCAATAATCTGATTTTACTCTCTCCCTGCATTTTATTTCCACAAGGCCTTTGTTGTGATTGGGACAAGATGAAGTGTTGGATGCTGACACTGATAGAGAATACATTTGGGGATAGATAGAGGGTTTAATGAAGCTAGGCACCAAAAATCTCTTTTTCAAACGTTTCAGTTAACTTGGCACTAAATTATTCATAGAAAAAGAAATTGAGGGTTTTCCACTCCTTCTGCTTTTTCCTAGATGTTTCTGGTTCCTTTGTAAAAATCCATAGGAGTATATGCACTTTGTCAAAGAAGAAAAGAAATTCAGCATCTCCAGGACAATCCAGTCAATTCAGCAATAGGAAAAGAGGCAATTAACTATATTGCTATCACAGACAGCCAAATAAATGAGACAGGATGACCTGGGTACAGTGTGTTCAGGAAACATGCTCTTCCAAGAAGGCCAAGCAGGTACGCCCTGACGTTCCCAACATTTGAATGAGAGCCATTATATTAGTTATGGCCAAAGCTTGAGCATCCAATGTCAACAGAGTAGAGAGTTAACACAAATATTAACCACAACTAAAACCCAGTTCCACTTTTGGACCATTTTCCCTGCTCACAGTGCAAGAAGAATATTAACAAATCAGATTGAGTCCAGCAGTGGACTATCAAGATAGCCGAACACACGAGGAAAGGCTTAGGTAGGTGAATTTTTTCAGCCTGGAGAAGAGAAGGGTTAGAGAAGGGGAACTAACTGGTGCCTTCTACTAACTGATAGATGGCTACAAAGAAGATAGAGTCTAACTTTTCTCAGATAGGCACAGTGAAAGGATGAGAGGCAATGATCACAAGACTCAGCAAGACAAATTCCAACTTCATTAAAAAATAAATCGAAAGGAGGACAGTTAAGTTCTGGAACAGGTTGAACAGAAAGATGGTGAACACCTAACCTTGCAGATTTTTAAAATTTGACAGAACATGGCCCTGAGAAACCTTAGCTACCTTTGAAGTTGGCCCTCTTTTAAGCAGGGGCCTACTACAAATCTACAAATGCCAGTTCCAATCTTAACTAGTCCATAACTCTGAGAATAACAATTATATTTTTTTGTAGTGATATAGACAAGCACTTTCAGAAATCTCCATCTCCTACATCAAACCTAATGTCCTTCTCTAAATGAAAACTTTTTCTTTTACTCCTACAAACCAGAAAGCCGACTAAAGCATTGTTAAAAATGTAGTTTTGAAAATGTCGTCTGTACCACCAGCCATTTGTGCCTTCATGACAAGGTTTTTGATTCTCTGTGAGCATCATCATTACCACTATCTATGACAAACAGGTCATGACTCTCCCATTGTGGAAAAAGACAGTGTTGTGCTAGGACCTACACAAACACACGGCACCATTTATGGGAGACCAGGACCAGTTCTGCGCTGCCCCATGCTCTGTCATCTCAGGGAGTGAATAAATTTCACTCCCTTCCTCGCTGTCACTAAGCCAGGGGCATGGACGCACTCTGTGGACAAAAAGCAGCTTTGTTAGCTTAGTCCACATGTCTCTAGAAAACAGTGCAACATTGACAAAAGAAATTCCCTTAAAACATGAGGTAACTGTTCTCACTGGCAGAGTCATAACGGTAGAGAGTCTGTAGACAGAACAACTGAGGATGCACAACTTTCCTGCAGTGACAATTAGCAGTATCAAGATGAATTTACCAGGGCGTGACAAAGAGGAATATCATGATTTCCACTTGACCTTGATCTTTCTGATGGGAAATACTTCCCCATACTTTGCAAAGTATTAGGCAAACCTCAGTTGAAGTTGTAGGGAAACCCAAGGGAGACAGAGCATGGAGTGCAGTGGGCAACACTGAGCTTCTCCTGTGTTTGTGTGGCACCAAATGAGATCACAGAGACTACTGCTGGGATTCCTCACCACTGATAAGGGTGTTCCCAGAGCACGTATTAACCCCTCTCAGAACAGACTATTGAACCAAATTTTATGGCAGGCTGCTATAATAAATGCAACCATTTCAATGCAGTGACTGGGAATGTTTACAGGGTGCAATTCTTGGCTAAACAAAGAAGGCATTTTTGGGAGGCCGTGTGGCATGGGTCATTGCTTTGCTGAAAGACAGGATGAGATAAGAGCTCTCACACTTCACCAGACTTACTCTTTTCACTTTACATGACTGGAAGGGTCCAGGCTGACAGTACAAGGCAGCATTATTCCAAGTTCCCCCATACAATGCCATTACCTCCTCATTTTCTTCTCGGCTCCTGAATCATCTTCACTGACTTTATCTTACAGCAGCACATAGCTGCCCTGTCCACAGGCCAAGGCTGCCATGTCATGTGCAGTTCCATGGTGCCTTAAAGACTGTCCTTCCAGCAGAGATGTATTATAGTGGTATTCGTACACATTGATAGCCTGATATCTCTAAAATCACATTTCCCAAGGCAAATATCTAAGTGCATTGTTTATGCATTGACTGACAGAATATTTCCAAATATGGAGTCTTGACAGTATCTGTGTTCCCAGATTTATCTATCTCTGAGCTTAGATATTAGGAGGTCTTATTACCCAAAGTCAGATGTGAAGCTGCCTGGTCTCTAGGTTTGATATCTGCACAAATAGACTGTTCTTTTTAATCAAGTAATTAATATATGCTTTTGTATAAATGTGTGTAATAAGGTACATGGAAGTATGCATGCAAATAAATACAAACATGTACACACACATATGTGTAATGCATGCTACCAGTTAAAGAGGAGAGGAAAAAACACATCAGGGCACTATTTTATACTACAAATTCACAGTTTCTTGAAATGGGCAGACAATATATTCTTTCTCTAGAATTATTCAATCTGTGTAGCAAGTCAGTGGCTCTAAAAAGACCACCAGTTTGCTCAACAGAACTTACTAGTACTGCTTGGCAGCTTTCCACCCCAGTTCTGTACTGGCCAAATAATCTGCCTAATGCATTTTAAGTCTTAATTAGATTCTTCTTTTTTTTTTTTTTATTCAGTCTAAAGAGAAGATTAGTTCAAGGACCACGTATTTATAGCCCACTTGGTGGTGTTCTGACACTGAACTGCCAATATTCCCACTACCAGGCTTAAGGATACACATACCTACACGTACACACAAACAGGCACATGCACGCCATATCCTTGAATGTTCTGTAATGCCAAGAGAGACTTGATGATTCGCCCTTATTTTAGCAGCAGCAAAGTGAAAGGAAAACATGGTGTGGGACATTTTAATACCTTAAACATTTCTATTTACTTGTTTAAGTAATGTTGCTGTTTTATGAATTAGGATCTTTTAATACTCTTTTTTCACCATGTATTTAATTTAACCACAATATATGTCTTCAAATTCTCACTAACAATCCTTATCATCTGCTTTTATTTTGTAGCTGATGGGGTCTGAGAACTCTACAGGATGGTGACATTTCTGATAAGAATATGTGCAATTTTTTCTACTTTAGAACAGGTGAACAAAAGAAGCACCAAAGCACTGCTCAAACTTTTTGCAAAGCTATAGACCTTTCTTCACATAGAGAAATTTGGATCAAGTCTCCATCTAATACAATAACTAATAGTGAATGACACTTGTAGGTACTTACAGGTAAAAAAACCTACTTTTTTAAACTGAAGTTGTGAAGGACAGCAAACTGCAAATCACCCACTGGTTTCAGTGGAGTTGGGGTTTTACAGTGAGTTTTCTGAAGGGCAATATATCCTTTGATTAGCTCAGTGATAGCAATATAGGTCTTGTTTGCACTTGATCTTCCCTAATTTCATTCATTACCTACCAGCCATTGGGGTACCTCTAAACTCAGTGTAGACACTGTCCTGTCAATTAATCATCATCTTCATTGCCATCAGTGCTATTCACACAGCCAATATGAATTATGGCTCATATTATGTAGCTTACTTCTACTGTATGTAAAGAGAAACTGCCTGTATTTAAATAATTTCAGATTTGTCTGTCCACGTTATGTAGCTGTTGGTGTAAATGAGCATGTCAGGATATGGTCCTTGCAAAACAAAAATAAGGTTCATTCAGCATCAGTTTGACTTTCGAACCATGGTTCATCAGAATCTAGATGCAAACTGATTGCTCTTACTTTGCTTATTCCTTCACCCTAATAAAGTCCCACTACACTAACACAAAGTCCTCAGAGTACTCTTTAAAAGAAAAAAAAAAAGAAAAAAGCTAAATCAACTCTCAAATTCCCATGTAAACTGGGTTTAAGAGTGGAAAATTTCTTTTACCTATTCTTTGGGTGGTACAAAAATCTAAAATTCCTATAGCCCTGCTTCCCTGGGCCAAGTCAAACAAGGATATTGTCCTTTTAATGTCTTAAAGGCTCTGTTTTCTTGTAATGCCAAATGCAATATTTTTTTGAAAACACTACACCAGAAGTTTCCCAGCTGAGAAAACAGGCTGGTGAAAAATGGTTTCAGAAAACGAAATAAACCATGCAAAAGCTGTTCAGGGTGTGTGCATGAAATGAACATCTGGATTTGGCTTGTTAAACTGACTCCTTTTTTCTCCTCCCCCCCTCCCTTTTTCTTTTTCTCACAGCTGTTCGAAAGAGTCCTAGGGGCAAAGAGACAGGTCAATGGACTGGGTTACACCTTTTTTTCTTTTTCTTTTTTTTCAAACCTCTTTGCACCTACGCAAGGAATCCAGGCCACATGTGTGTTTAATAAGTAGGCACAAACACAAGAGAGAAAAAAAAATATCTCAATTCCTGTTGGTTCTTAGGAGAGACACTGAAGGAAAAATAAACTCCGGATTTCAAATTTTCTCCTTCTCAAAAAAAAACCCCTTATGGTTCCAATAAAATTTTTCTGTAAAAACCCAATGGATTTTTTTTTTTTAAATCACGGTCTTTACAGAGTATATCTTTTTCTCTGTTCCTTTAGAGAGGAATAACAATGGGTTAATCCCTTACCTGCTGGAGCAAGAGGAAATTCTAAAATGCCAATGGCCTGGGTTAATGAACTCAGTCTTCCTATACCACAAAATAGATGCACACATTTATATTGAATGGGTTCATATTTAATTTCAGGCTGTAACTTCCCCAGCTTGAGCAGTCCAGAAACAGAAGGGAGAACAAAAAGAACTGAGAGATCATTTTGGGAAAATGTTTTCTGAGAAACAGATGATTCGTCTTTTCCTAATGATGCTACACCCCCGGCATTGCTCAAGCAACGGCCACCAGCAGAGCATCTTTCAGCTGTGACAGGCTTCAGCAACCTGCTCCTGGCAGAACTGTAGGAAGTTTTCTCACCTGGCTCTTCTAGACAAGGTGTGAGAGCTGCGTTAGGGCTGACCCCAGTCTTCGATTGTTGGTCAAATGACTGTACTACTTATTTCAGCCAGCAGTCAGGGCGGCTAAGATAGCTCTAGTCCGCTGATAATTTGCTGCATGAAAATACTCTGTTCACTTTGAAATACAGCCCTGTGGCACTGTACCCTCATATATGAACATGGAGACAACCAAGGACCAAGGCCACCAAACTTGAGCAGACACAGTTACTATAAGCAAAACCATGCTCTTTATTTAACGCTCTATTTTCTGCCCAGCTATTAACAATTTCTGTGCTCCCTGCGCTCATCTACACTTGACACACAGATTTTCAGCTTAGACAGAAGTATTGCACTTGTGTGTAGATCTATATAAATATGCACCTGCTGCTGCTTAGAGGTTTTGCACACACAGGTGGAAGAGTTTGTGACCCTGGTAGCAGCAAACCTGAACCATGACTACGTACTCCACCTCCTTTTACTGCTGCTTTTCTGAGTGCTGCTTGGGGTTAGTCACGACATTGCAGTCTGATAAGTAAAAAAATAAGTCCCCAGATCCTTGAGTTTATTTGTGGAATCTTACTTTGGCTAGAAAATTAATGTTGAAAATCAAATACCTGAGTAGAAGCCCTTTGCAAAACACAAGTCCTAGTGCCAGGAAAGAAGCTGTATTGCTTAACTTTAATACTATAACTCAGACAACGCAGTGATGTTTTCTGGAAAAAGGCTTTGCACGGTTGCCTCCATCAAAAAGCCAGTGTTTGTCAATAAGTGCTGCATGTACAGACCAGATTAAACACACAGCGACAGTGTTGAGTTTTGGGAACTTCTTTCCATAGAGAAGAAGGCAGTGATGTTTGTTGATGTGATGACCCTGGATTTGACCTATGTAAATACTACCAAGAAAAGAAAAGTTAACAACAAACAAAGGCTACATAGACAAAAAATCCCACTCCAATCCCAGCACTTGCTTGCCTGTCTGTCCTAGGTCTGTATGGGATCCAAGACAAGCAGACAAATCTAAGTCTGAAATAGAAACATACCTTGTGTTAAGTTAGTCTAATGATGGTTTTAGGGAACAACATTTGGCTGGTGAGGAACTAATTTGCCCTTATTTTCCAAGCTCATATCTGCTTCAATAGGACTGAAAGACAGAATTACCTCAAAATCCAGCTGAAGGTAAAGAAAATTCTCCTTCTCTTCTCTCCTCCCTCTCTTTTTATAAAAGACCATGAGAAGAGCACGGCGGTGAATATTATTTATGGAGCACCTAATAAAAATGCTATGGGGAAATAATTACTGGAAACATCTGACTGTGTGACTGTAAATGCCT
Source organism: Elanus axillaris (assembly GCA_026212715.1). Taxonomy (NCBI): domain Eukaryota; kingdom Metazoa; phylum Chordata; class Aves; order Accipitriformes; family Accipitridae; genus Elanus; species Elanus axillaris. The sequence goes on along the minus strand of JANZLQ010000009.1, from coordinate 19,838,976 downwards.
AGGCCCCAGTGTGCTGATTTAATGGACCGCTGCTTTAGTCTGTTATGCCTTGTGCTACTGACTTCAAGTCCCCCTGCCCTCCTATTAAACTGCTCGCATCGCTGTTAGATCAGGACTTTATTCTGCAAGCTTTGTGGCAACTTTCCAGAGAGCGATAATGTCGGCAGCGGTGACTCTGTGTTCACAGGGAGGCCTGGAGCCAGCCCGGGGAGAGACAGAGGGCTTCGTGAAGAAAACTCAGTGAAAACCTGAAGGTTTGGTAGTTCTGGGACTAAACAATGCTTCATAATCTAGACGCCAGGTGCTGCAGGTATTTCTGAATTACATTGGTTAGATGTGAATTCTTCCCTCTTTTTTCCTACCTGTTTATCATTCACAAACCACCAAGCTGTTTCTTAATTTTGGCTGGTTTATTTTATTTTAAATATCCCTCTATGACCTCCTGAACCCAGTGGTACAAACCGATGCAACCTCCCAGCACAAAGAGCACTTCTCACCGAGGATTACTCGCAGGCCCTCCACCTTTCTGCAGATAGATGCAAAAATGTTAAAATTCACAAAACACCTTGTAAGTGATATGAAAAACACAAGGATTTGAAGTTCCTACCTTCATTTGCAAAAAGAGTCCTGAAGAAAGACTGGAGGGCTATCATTTAAGTACTGCTGCTGACTTGCTAAATGAAGAGCGGAAAGTAAAAGGCAGCTCACTGCTACACTGACAGCAAGAACAAAATCATATCCACTCTTTCTGAACCCAGCAGTTAGCATGCTTTTTCTTTTTTTTTTTTTTTATTGCTGGTTTTAATGTAATATTTAAGTTGGAACTAAAACAGACCATGGAACATTAAATCACTACCAAATGCAAATTTACCTATATATCTGAACTACATTTTCTCCTACATTTACAAAGCAAAATTCTGCCATTTGAACTGTGAGCTCCTATTGCATTTAATGGGAGCCAGCAAACTCCAGACATTACTTGGAATATACATGCACTTATCTTGTTGTTACAGGTCTCCCTCACAGAACTAAAAGAGAGCTTTAGTACCAGACAGTATCTCTCCAGGGTCATACCCAATGAATAGTGTTTTTTGAAAGGATTATTTCAAAGGAACTCTGCAAAAGAATCTAATGACTTGCAAGCTACAGGATTGCAGCATGGGAGGAAGTAGATAATGGAATATGACAGCAATGCATTTTTCATAAACCCAGTGATTTCTATCATAACGAGAAACCCATCTATAATTCGGAGAACTTCCCCCCCCCCCCCAGAAGGAAACCTATGCTGTTGCAGAAAGTGCACTGAAGTACGAAATGAAACAATAATGATGATGATGTTACTGATGAGTCCCACAGCTCTGTCTTCCCTTCTGTTTCACTGGGGTTTCAGGCGCGATTCAAGAGGAGCAGTTCCAATTCCTCTCTGCCTCAGCATCGCTAACCAGGGAAGCTCGCAGGCATACATCAGAGACCTCATGATAGATACGAAACCCTAGAGAAGAGGCTGTTCTTTATCTGCCGAAAGTTAAGGCCTGCATCTGCTCTCAATTAGCAGGCAATTAGGGGAGTTGAAAACAAACCTGTTTACATTGGCTATGAAGTCTAAAATAATTTGTGAGATGTCAGGACAGGATATTAAGATGTTAATGATGTTGTTTCTTTACTTTTTTTGTGTGCAGTGTAGTATTGCATCTTCCTTTTGCAGCTCCATATACAGTAACAGATTGATTGACTTCTGGGAGGGTAAGAAACCACTGGAGGCTGGTTTGGGTGGGAGAAGTCATGTCTTACAAATAGTACATATGGGAGACCTGAGGATTAAGACTTCTTCACGAAAAAAGAAGGTTGTTGTTCATTTTTAATTGTTAAATAATGTCATGTTATGGATTACAGTATTCAGAGGTTTCAACCACAATTCCCATAGTAAAGGCCCCGTCTGCAGTGTCCTGTGAAAGTCAGAAACAGTGACTGAACAAATCCAGAAAAAGTCTGTCTGTAACCCTTCACTGGACTTGCTCTGGTGGAGCAGTTCTGACCCCAGTTGTCCCTCCGCAAAAGCCAACGCAGGCAAGTGACCATGGTACAGGGAGGCTGTTTGCTCCCTGAGCAAGCACGCTGCATGAGACATCTACGCAAAACTGTGATCTCCGAACTTCAGGTTAACATCTGGGATAGAATCCTGCTTATTTCTGTGTTGCTTCCTTCCAAATAGCTATTTACAACACTAACTCTTTCAGAATAAAATTTTCACCACTGACTCCTCAATTCAGCAGCATCTACCAGGGTGAGGTTGCTTGACGGTCAGCTATAGCTTCTTGGTTTTGCTTGGGTCGTTTCCGATCAGTCCCATGAAAAAGGCTTTGCAGAAACCCATGTCCTCCTTGAAGAGAAAATGAAAAGCAGCATTAGTATCCTTTGCTTCTGAAGTCACAGAACTAGTTTTCATTAGCAGAATGTGGTACAAGAATAGTGGAATAGATGAGGAGACCTGCAGAAAACACCTGCCTGGAACGTGAGTTTTGTACTTATGGAACGTGAGTTTTGTACTTATTTAATACAATAGGTACCTTTCCTACTGACTGCCCATGTTAATTCTGTCAAACTTACAGTAGGGCTTATTGCCATATTAACCTTATATGATACAGTCATCACATCTTATTTTTGATCCTCGTTAACTAACCAAAAAATAATTCTAGTAAACAATCCACTCCAAGTTGTACTGTTCCAACTAATCATCCACATTAACGTAATTATTTATGTCATGCAAACAGAAGCCTGAATTCACCCTGCCCTCAACATTTTAAAAAGCCAGGAACAAAAAGTGCACCACAGGTGCCACTGTGCCCTCTTGTGTTCTCCTTCGGGCCATCTCCTCTCTTTTTTTGACCACAAGATATGGATCCAGCTCTAATAAGAGCCAGGTGTTTGAGCCCCCAGGCTACAAAACAGCTTTAATTATAATATTAATATCATTCTGCTAAATCAGAAAAAAACCCAAATAGGTCAGTATTTGTGGTTATATTTTTCAATGTCCTGGTGTTTGCTTTCTTTTCAATTTTATGTTTCTTACTGGCATTTATAATGCCTAAGAGACATTCCAGAGGCCAAAATACAGGCGATCTGATCTTTGCATGATACTCCTAACTTTCCACAAAAAGAAATACCGGAAGATCAGATCTACATTATACCAGCCCCAGAGGTATACCCTTGAGTCTTGACCTCCTTTGATGAAAAGCAGAAGAGCTCAGTATTATTAGTATTTATTGTTATTATCTTAATTTCTACTATTATTAAGCAGCCCATGAAATATATTAATATAAATAACACAAACAGAGACATTTGGAACACAAATTCAAGCACAAAGAAAAGATACCTCCTATTTACCAAATATTAAACCAAATTTATTTAATACTTTCCATTAATAACTCTTGCAGATGCATGCTGTATGAGTCAGTGAATACTAAAGGTTAGGACGAACATGTACAGTATGGGAATGCCAGCTGGTCTCCTTGGTGGATACTTATTATTTAAAAGATTAAAAAAGGGGGGGGGGGCTCTGTTAAAAGAAAAACATTATATTAATTTAGTTTCTGCCAATAACATTCAGATCAAGTCAGTTCAGTTAAAAAGCTGAAAAAAATTAAAGCTTTTGGCTGTTCATTTACTGGTGGAAGGAGCCTAAACTGAGGCAGGGGGAGAGAGGGAGCTGCTGGGCAACAATTCTGTTTCACAGCATCCAGGCTTGGAAAGGCACTTCTGTTCTGCATGGTGTTGGAAACAAAAATTTCATATACTTTCACAGAATCAGAGTTGGTTCATTCCCATGGGCATCACACAGCTCTCCTGACTATGGTCCCCCCAGCACAGCCCCCTCCCCATGGGGTGCCAGGCAGGAATCCCCACTCGCTGGCACCTTCATCTGGCATGAAAAAAACATTTCCTTTTGCTTAAATGACATTTGGCTCAACATCTGCTTGCCAAATCATGCCCCTTCTGCCGTTTACATCCCTCTTACCAAAAGTAAAACCGGAGTATGCACTGAGCCTGGTCATTCGGTTGGTAACACTCGATGCAGCGAACCCAACCCAGTCAGCCCCAACTCTACTGACTCCTCACAGCTGAGAGTAGTAAAACATGTTTTTGTCAGTAAACTACGCTACTGTGACTCAGACATTGACACACAGGGTGCAGTTACCGTGTGTACAGTAACATGGTGCCATATTTAGAGTTTCTAACCATAACCACACTTGCAAAAACTGCATTAGATCAGCAGCCAGTTTCCCGGACTCTCACTCCTTGTTTCTGACTTCAGGAATTCAGATTATTTGTCTTGTACCAAATAAAGTTGCTTAGGAGATAAAACAGTAAGAAGGAAAAACAGAGGGGCCTAACAAGTAGCTTTAATCTGTTCTGGCTTGAATAGATAATGCTTACAGTGGAAAAGAGCAGATAGTAAAAAAAAAAAAAAAGCAGCAAATTGAAACCTAACATGAAGATAAATCTTTTTCCTTTTTTTTTAATTGTTTTTAACTTTTCATGTTATCCTTAGCAGCACATATGTAATTTGCAGAAGTGTTGGCCAATCTTAATTAACTACATTTGTCCTCATTAAGGCTGCTTGTGAATATCAGCATAGACAAAGCAAGAAGACCCACAGAGGAAGGTGTTTGAGTTCAGCACTGTGTAACTACTGCTGCTTGCTGCAGTTAGCCATCAGGAGGGAACATGTCAGCTATTTTAGCTGAAGATTTTTTTTTTTCCATAAAGAGCAGGTCTGGTGCAGTGTAAACATTCTTTTCTCACTTTCTTTTCTTTTTTTTTTTTTTTTTAAATAACACGCCAGGTATTGCTGGCAGGATGAAGAAAGTTGAGAGATTCACACAATCATACAGGATATTTTAGGATTAGTGAGGATCAGAAGCTCACGCTTTCATTGCAAGAGAGACTGTTTAACAGTGAGGCCAGCCGAGATCAAAGATACCTGTCCTGGGAACAAAAGGCAGATAAACATCATGAGTTAGAGAAGGTGACGAGCACAGGAAGAGAGGATCCGGGACATATCGGATAACTCTGACCTAAAACATCTACTGCCTGGTAAGGAAAAGGAGTCCTATACAGGTGTATTTATTATTTTGTCTATGCTGGTTTCTTTCCCATGATATTTCAGAAAGAATCACTTTAGTACTGGAGGCAACACCTGCACACAGCTGCTCCCCAGGAATTACACAGGGAATGCCTGTGGGGTCAGAAGTCTAAGAAAAAAGCACGGACTTCAAGTCCAGAAGGTCACGGCTGGTCCTGTGGTTTTAGGGCAGCTGCACCACAGAGCTTCGCTGCCTCGAGTATGCTACCAGACACCCAAGGACAAAGCCTCCCAGCAGATGAGACTTGGCACAGTGACTGGGGGTCATCCAGTGTCTGGGAGAGCTGCTCCGGAGAGCAGGAGCTGAAGCCCTTCCAGTGTCCACTCACTCGTCCACCTTTGTGGCCAGGTGGTACAGTACTAGCACATCCCAGTCAGCGTGGTACTAGGTGGCTTCTGCATAGCAGAAAATTTAATCCACTCTGAAGGCAAAATTGCGTTGGAAAACCGTTTGGCATATTTTATTCTTTATTTTTTAGTCATTCTTTTAATGAATATACACCGTTTGGGCAATGGGTGTTTTGGTTTGGTTTTTTTTTTCCTTTTTCATTTTAATAGAAAGAAAACAAAGGAGAACAGTAAAAACAGTCATAAAAGGGAATGGGCTATTGCCCTGTTCAGATTAGTGGAAGTGTTGAGCTCTGAAGAGCCCTCTTCTATCAATAGCACTTATATGTGCTACTGACCTGGTTCCTTTTGATCCATTATCAAGGCAGGGAAGCAGTTGTGTCCAGTTATCCAGGATACAAGTGAGACTAAAAAAAGAAATCAGAACTGTGAATGTTAAGGCACTTAGCAATATTGCTATTTTACAGGGGACCCTGGGAAGCTCCTTAGGTGGAACCCCTGTCCTTGGCACCCTCTTCTCCATCGCAAAAGGCTCAGAATTGCTCTGGGTCCACCCGTAGCCTCTCTGGAGGCTGGCAGCTCTGGGAGAGGGGGCTGGCTGGCTCTGCTCTCGCTGTTTATTTTCTGGGAAGTCAGGCTTGGTCAAGTGGAATGAATCTTGTGTTCATTTTAAGAAAGTTTATATTTGACTCTGGTAGGGCTGGGGAGGAGGTGAATGATAGGAAGAGGAGGGAAGGATCAGAGATCTTGTGGGGCTGCCCTCACAACACCACAAGCAGCCCCATTACCAAGGCAGCAAGAAGATGAAGCAAAGCACCAAAATCAAACACTCCTGTTGGTTTTGGTTTTTTTCAAAGCTTGGAGATGACTCTAAATCTAAATCCAAATCCATCTCTCACTCCATAGCTGACCTTGTGGTTCATGAAAAAATGTAAACTAGATAGCCTACTTTTAAAAATCATCTTCTAAACTATGGAAAAACACTTCCTAACTTTGTAGCACAACCTGACTCATTCTGCAGCAACTATCTCTATTTGCTCTCCACATCTTGGGGGTCTCAAAGTCTCATCAGCCACTGCTGCCCTGCAAGCGAATGTAAGGGGATGCTTTTTTGGTACAGTTAACGGAGCCGTTCTGCTGGGCCAAGGCACAGAAGTGGAAGTGGAGGAAGGATCTGAACAGCCTGGAGTTTCGCACCAGCTTTGCACAGTTACATGAAGCACCTCTAATCTTTTGGGGCCATATCCTACCAGCAGGATAACAGGAACAGCTGATGCAAAGCCACTTTTGCAGGGCAGACATGACATTATTCCCTCCCCAATAACTGCGCAGAGGGAATGTAAGCAATCCTGCCTTGGCTGCATGCAGAGGAAGCAGTAAATGGAGATGCTCTGTGCAGACTTTGCGTTCCCCCATGCGGTGTAAACCAAAACCAGTTCCTGCAATTCTGTGCAATAATATAGAAAGCTTGCTGGATACTTCTCCCATCTGTCTCCTGTGGGTATAGACTCCTGGCCTCTGAGGAAACCAAGAATGCCATCCTTCTAGATTTATAATCACAGGGATTTATAAAATACAGTGTTGTTGTTAGGTGCCTTGAAGTGAAAGGGGGAAATAAATAAATAAACTACATGGGTGTTACCACTGGAAAAAATTAAAAAATCTGATCTCAACCAACCAACCACATTTACTACTCTGCATCCATGGCCAGGCTTGCTGCATAAACCACCACTGTCATCCCTTCATTCTTTTCAATACATCTTAGGGGCATCCATCTTCCTTAACACAGCGTCCCCGATTTCAAAAGCCAGACAAATTAATTCCGGGAATCCTATGGTGGGGAGACATTAAAACCCATTTAGAGGTTTCTGTGGAAGCCTCTCTCCATGCTTATTTCAGTCAACTCAGACTCAGTGTAGCATGCTGGAGCCAGTCTAAAGGAGCAGGAGGTTATAAGTCTGCGGCAGACTGCAGGGACACACTGGATTGGGCTTATGCAATAACCAAGGGGTTTGTTTTCTGTGGTAGGGTGTTGATGGTGCGTACGTGGGAGGAGAGGACTGGGCAGAGCTCTGTTTTAGAGAACTAAATGAAATATTTCTTTTATTTTCTTTTTAACTCCTTCATTCTTAGTTAAGGCATTAAATCTCTTAAGTTTCATTTCCAGAGAGCAGCTGCCTTCAAGATTTCCTCTACAGCTCTCCAAGTCTAGGAAAAATAAGGGTGGAAAAAAAGGAGGGGGAGCTGAGCCACAGTATTCAGAAGAAATGTGTCTAACACATCTCTTGGGATCTGAAGAAAGAAGGAGGCTTCCTACAGGTTTGGGCATTTAAAATACCCTTCTGGGCCAGCTGTTAAGTAGCATCTCTCCTTCCAATATGTAATCATTTATATTGCTAAGTATCTCACTTGCTCTGTTTTCTAATAGCTGTTTTAAGACGTGCAAAGAGCTGAGAGGATGGGGACAGGGAACTGCCTCCTGACTCACCTGGCCCATGGACGGCAGGGTCCGCAGGTCACACGTCAGCTGCACCACGGTCGCCTGGTTGCACTCTTAGCCGCTGGCATAGAGCGTTACAGCACATTTTCTTTTCTCTAGCTCATAAAAATCATGTGTTTTGTCAATAACCCCTCCTATTTTTATATTAATTTGTGGAGATTTTTTTTTTTCCGGGTATTGTCGAACCTTGCTTCAGACAATCCACGGGTAAAATAAACATTTCCTGAAGATACATTTCCTTCCTTTGTGCTTCAGAAGAGGAAGAACACCTTGTCCTAAGCGGATATGGTGAAAGGTTTGGGTTGTTTCAGAGAATTGACCATCATTTGGAGCTAAGCTCACACCTTAGTTTGTGACCTACCTGCTATTTTTAAGAGCAGAGATGAGCACTCAGGGCTGCATCCTCCCTGCAAGGACTGGAGCAGTCCACACCCAACGGCTGCCTCCAAACTCCTTGCATGTGCAGCCTGCTCTGCCTGGATCCACATCCACTTCTGCAACAGAAGTTAGTGAACATCTCCCACCTTCAGCAAAGGCCAAACCAAAAACTCAGCCCTGCTTAGTCCCCCGGTCATTGGGATATGTTTGACCTAGCCTCTAGCCACTAATACTGTGATTATATTGGTTTCTTTCCCTTTGAGAACTGCAAGCAGAAGCCAAAGTGGTCAGCTGGCACTCAGGGAAAATAACTGGTGATAAGAAGATAAGAATATGAGTTGTTGTATTACCACTGACATCCTCCTCACACTGACAGCCAGGATTTTGGATGAAGGTGGCAAAACTCTCCAGGTATTCAGGTGTTGCAAGAAACAACGAACAGAGCCTTTTCCAGTCACCTGGGCCAGCCAGCCCAACTACAAAGACACCAAGGAAAAATGGAAAAGGACCAGTTATGTTCTGAGAGAGCTTGTTCTTACCAGCATTTCCACGCCGAATTGTTTATATGAGGTTTCTGCATTGTGTGAGTTTGCAAAGTGAGATTGCAAAGCCAATGCAGTTTCCAGACTACAGCATAAGAACAAACAGAGGTATCTATCTTGTTATGCACTTGGGGCTAAATGCTTTTTGGCCATAACAGAGATGAACTACTATTAGAAAACTGCCTTACAGACAACGTCTATGAACACTTGAGAAGACAGGCTCAAAAGCAGCATTTCAGGGAACAGAAACTAAATGCAAAGGAACAGAAACTAAATTCCTTAAAAGATCTATAAGAAAAAAATACATCAGACACATTAATTATTTCGCAAAACTCAAATATCCATTAATGGCTACGTAGACAGCATTTTGGCAGGATATCCTATCTACTGTATCAGTATTGTATCCCTGTAACAGCACATTTTGCTTTGCTATGTTCATGAGCCATTTCTCTTGCTCCTGTCAATGAGGGTGAGGCTCTGAGGTTCCCCAGCTCCTTAAGAGACGTCTCTATTAAAATACCCACTCCTAAGGCCAGCACCCAAAAAAGCCTTCCACGGACCACTGAACAGCAAAATGAAGTCATCAACCCTAGGGAGAAAGAAGCTGTGACAGATTTTTTTTTTTTTTTTTTCAGCTGTAAATCAGTGAAGCCTCATTTTACTAACATGTAGGATCAGATCCTCATCTCCATCAGCCATCAAAGCTTCATAACTTGACCAAGATCAGAATCTGGCCAATAAAAATAGAAAGCCTGGAGAAGTCATATTCAGTGCTCTTGGGTGCCGCCTGCAGGCTTTGAAACTGCAGTTTACTAATAGCTGCTCCAAAACATCATTAAACATAGTCATTTGTGGAATAAAAGGGGGACTTATGACACAAGTTCCTAGAGAAATTGAGGACTGGAAATAGGATTTTTTTTTTAAATTCAGTTTTGAGTAAACAGAAGCTGAAATGTGCAATTTTTTCTCACAATGAGTTTTTGTCATGATTTAATCCAAAAGGTAAATTTAATAAACAAGCCAGAGGGCCATAAACTCACACAGATCAACCTGGGAGGAAACACGCACAGGAATTTTCCTAGATGTTGCTCTCTGTAACACAACATTGTGCTTTGATGAGGCCTCACAGGCTTTTAGCCACATAAATGCTTTTGAGGATCCTCATTCCAGCCCCAAAAGGTAGACCACATATGGAGATTTACAAAGTTGCTGCTACTTTCAAGCTCTTTTTTTCCCACTCATTTTTGTAATGCTTCATGTTTCTAGACTGTAAAAGTCCAGAGATTCTGGCCTTGGTGTCAACAGACAACCTCATCAAAGGTGCGATAACAGAGCAAGACAGCAATGTGCCATCTGGAAGCACGGGCAAACCCCTGCTGGAGCTACCTGCCCATGGTGAGCAGCTCTCCTGGAAGTCTTACGTTATTTGTGCCTTCCTTAACCTCTTTGTTCTCTGACTTTTTCACGAGGCCTCGAAACAGTTTCCCAAAAGGCGCTGCATTTGTTCTGGCAGCCATCCATATTTTGCTTCCTTGCAGTCCTCTGGGTCTGAGGCTGCTGCTGTCTCCCCTTCTGCTCCTGGTCCCACCACTTCCTCCCCACGTCCCGTGCTTGAAGTACAACTCAACTCATAATGACCCAGTTAAAAAAACACAGGTTATTTGTTGATGGAACACATTACACACTCAAAGACACAGTCAAAAACAGCTTAAAGGGGATGTGGGGGCCTCCTAGATTAAGTAAAAGTCATTTCTGATACGCAGCTCGCTTGGACAGCCTGAGCCTAGCCACGGACGTGGGATTTGACCTGTGCATGTCCGAGTGTGGGGCTGGAGGGAACAGCAGCACCTCCCGTGCCCCAACTGTGCCTTGGCACAGGGGGACCCGCTGGGGATGGAAAAGGGTGGTGGGGAGGGCAACTGAGTCCTTTGCAATGGTGTGTGGTCCACTTTCAGTTCTGAAGGAGGTAATAAGTGGAAGGTAAATTGAAGAGGGAGGGAGTTAAAACAATTCCAACAATGGAAAAATTAACTTACCTTTTCTGATGCTCAGACCTGACGTTGGATCCTGGCTGTATTGACCTGTAACATCGATGGCCATTAAAATTTAGCTTTCAAAATCCTATTTTCTTCATAGACAAAGAAGAAGCTTGCTCTACCCCCCTCATCAGGAAATGCATACTTGTTTCTATAAAGAATAGTAGGCGTTTTTTCAAAATATTTCCAAAATGTTTTTCATGGTTTTGCCAGCTTGATTCAAACTGAAAATGCTGATTTGGTTTTAAAATCAATAGAATCATAATAAAGTCTAAAAGTTACTGGTTTACTGGCATTTATTTATTTATTGTATAAATATAGAAGAGAAAGGAAAAGAACAAAAGGAGGGAATGAGACGAAAATTCAACTGGAAATACAGACCTGGTAAGTCTATAAAAAGACTGTATTCATTTGCAAACTTTTTCTCCCCCAAGAAAGTGAAGCATTTTACCACTCTAAGAATTTTTCATGGAAACTGCTGTATTGTCTATACAACTATATTCAACTTTAAAAAAATAGTACTTCAAGAATACATTTTAACCTTCACTCATAAAATATAGTCTTTTCTCTTTTCAGTGCTTTCTCTTATATGTCAAGTCTTTACCAGAAGTTCAAGGCCCTTCTCATTGAAAAAGAAAGAGGGGAAGGAGACAGAAGTGAGAGCAAGCGCTGGGGAGGGGAAGGGGGATGCAAAAGGAGACAGGAACAGCCCTGACACAGCAGAATTGGTAACAGTTCAGTGTCCTGTTGAAAATCTCCAGTGGGAGCCACAGAAATCCATCAGTGTCCCAAATGACTGGTCACTTGAGGTTTATACAGCACCACAAGAAACATCAATTAGAAAGGGAGCCAGCTGGCAGGACAGCTAATATCGCAGGGCTGCAGAGCCCAGCACCACAAATGTGCACGAAGCAAACACGGCACCATGCACTTGACACATCCAAGGCTTGCAAGGGGATGGCTGCATATATGGATTGGGGGTGTGGGGGGGAAGGGGTAAGATATGTCTGTCTGGCTATTGTCAGTTAGCTTTTAAAGTTTAATAGGGGCCTGAGTGGTATTTTGTTTCTGGTTTAGGCTGAAGCCTCTCTCTGAGGCTGGCTGCTTCTTCCCCTAGAAAGCAAAACACCAGCCAAACCTTTCTAAAATATTACCACTCTTCTTATTAGGAGATTTTTCTTCTGGAGGATGAAGAACTAGATCTAAAAGGGATGCAGGGAAAGCACTGTGAATGCTTTTTTCCTCTTATAGATAACCTGAAACTTGAGTGTTAACATCCGTGTAAGAATGTGTGGGAGCAAAGAACAAGTATTAAAAGTCTATCGTTATGGAGTGCTTTTTCATCCAGAGGATCCCAGTGTCCTCTACACCAGTAGTAATACTAATTTGACTGGAGAGCTATGAGCACATAGTTAGTAAAGGATAGCCAAGACACCAAGGAAACAAGGTCCAAGGAACCCAGCAGTGTCAAGAACTCCACCAACTTCACCAGTGAAGCTCACAAAAAATACACAAGAAATTAGGAAATAAAACCTCCTGTGCTGCTGCTATCCTGAATAATGTAACAACAGCCAACAGAAAATAAGAATAAGGCAATTAACAGACATGTCACCCACTTATGAAATGCAGGCATCGATTGAGTGGTGCCCAGAAGGCAGTCAGATAGCATCTCTGTGTGACAGACTTCAGGAAATGAAGTGTCGTATCTATGTGAAATTAAAGGCGATATTTTGAACAGGAAGTTGGTTAGAAATGGGAGCAGCAGAATAAATACAACGACAATGAGAAGGAAAACAAAACCACAGTGTGGTTTCAACTATCGGAAAAAAAATTGGCATTTCAAGCAAAACTGTATTGGCTTTCTTATTTATACAGTTTATTTACAAATGCTTCCACCGTACATCCTTACATAAGTACAATAAAAGCCCAACAAATTGGAGTAAACAGTCAAGCATGGGCTCACTGGAGCCACTCTCATTCTGCACTCGAATAGAGCGTATCTCTGCGGTTAAGTGCAGACTGTCCTGTGCTTGAGTCCACCTGCACTCCAACCAGTTTGAAGCCCTGTCATTGTATTAGCATGACATCTTCCCTGAACTCTTAAGCTTAGATCCCTCAGAAAGGCCCATTTGCCCAGGTGTGGTGCCGCAGTACAGACTATATGGCACCTAGACCATAGCTAGTCTGCATTAAAACCAACTCAGCCCACCAGCGGAGCAGACATGGCTGTACCCATCCAGCCAGACACACCTGTAGATTCAAACAAAGGTGGCATCTTTTCAGGCTGCCCATAAAGGACACATCGCTTTCCAAAGTGGTTTCTTTCCATGGCTCTGACAGAATGGCATATGGTCTGGGTCTCACAGGAGTGCAGCCCCCAACCTTCTGCAGACTCCAGCTATAGTCTCTCTGTATATGCCCAGACATGTTCCTTTAATGTCAGTGGCAAATCTCCCGTTTGCCTCTGCTTGTTATGGATTTGGTCAAGCCTGGTCTTGTTTCTTTTGAAGTCAGCAGGAAAAATCTAGTGGGGGAGAGGATAAAATCTATTTCCCAGTCTCTAGCTTCTTTTAAATGCCAGATTATCCTTGTGCAATGCAACCTGAAGTCCTCCACTCTGAGTGGTCCCATTCCTTCAGCCACTTGGTTTTATTCTCTGGAGTTTGTATCCTAGAGTCCCAGCAGCAGCAGCAGAAACAGCTGCCAACATCCTGGGAATATCTGCCTTGAAATCTCAACTACTGTGTGAAGTTGCTGCTCTTCATTTTGAGATATCTGTTCGTAAAGGAAATCTGTCCAACAACAACATTGAGAGAGGAAAAAAAGGAGGAAAAAGAGCTTTATATAACAGAATTAACAGAGCTGTTGCAATAGTAACGTGAAGTTAACAGGCAACTTTTCCTCCTCCTTCTCTGCCCCCACCCCAACCTCCTTCTCTAACAGCAGTTTCATTTGTTTTTGTTTCCAAGCTTCTTTTACCGGCCACTCACACAGCCCCGCTCCCTTTGTCTAATTTGGATCTCGAACTTCCATGCAACCGACTCTTGCTGTAACTGTAAATCTTTTTATGGCCCTTCTGCCTCTGAACTGTAAAAGCAATGCCACTGTAAGCTGCCTAAATGGGTCGTAAATCCACTTAGTGCACTGAATGAGGAAAAAAGTTTTTAAGGGAAAGAAGGAAAAAAAAGGCAAACTAAGGTGGCTGGAGGGACACATGGGAAAAAAAACCCAAGAATGTATTTGCTAAATGGAACCAAAATAACAGGAGTCAAAAGGAAAAACTGAATGCTTGGGCGGGGGGGTGGGGGAGGATGAAATAATGCATCTTGGTCATAAAAACAAACTGCTTCTGAAGGGCTGCTCAGTTTATTAATGCTCAACGATTTACGGGAGGATGTTGGTTGCCCTCCACTCCAGTTGGCATCAGTAGGACCTGGTAGCACTGGGAGAGCCTACGAGACTGCTAGCAGCTAATAGACTCTCTTTTTCCACTGGGTGGTCCAGGGACTGGTATCTGGGTCTAATTCTAGCTCTTTTACACTGCCTGGCTCACAGGTTTAATCATGGCTCCATGTCTCAGTTTATTCATGTGTAAATGGGAGATAAAGATATTCCCCTTACTTGTAAAATGTTTTGAGAGCTGCTCAGATGCCACCAGGGAAGGGGCAGAACTGATTCCTGTGGCAGTCAGTAGCAACAGTTTAATTTGTTTCTGTAGAAGTGGAGCTAGCCCAAAATGGGCAACCTTTGTCTATGTAATTTATTGCATTTATCACCATGGTATCTGAGCTCTACGAGTATTATCCAAATTCCACTGAATTCACTGAGTGTCTTTCCACTGCTTTCAATAAGTTTTGGATTTGACCCCAAAGTCACAAAAAAACCTGAGGAATATGTCAAAAGAATGTAAGTGGGTGTGAGTTGAAATTGAGGAGTTTGGAGACTGGAGTATGCAGAACAGTAGCTATTTAAAGACCAAGTTTGCTACTGAGTGTTCCCTTTTAATAGGGTTATATAAATACATTCCCGTCTCAATATATGTGGAAAAACAGGCAGTGAGGTGAGACTCTGTTGCTTTATTTCTTATGGGAAATATTGTGCATAGCTAAACCACCTCTTCCCCTTTCCTCACCCACCACCCACAGTCCCTGGAAGCCTTCAGCAGCTGTGTACAGTGTGAAGAGGCACATCCGGGAGCACTGCGAGAGTTAAAAAGTTCACAGGCCTGCCTTTATAATAAAGCCCCTGTTTTCATTGCGTTCTCACTTTGCCTTGAAGACTTGATCTGAGTTTTGGCACTCAGCATGTCAGAATGGGAGGGGAGACTGGTTATGCCTTTTTATTATTATTATTATTTTATTGCTCTGCTCCCTTGCAAGGAAAAGAAGGGGGGCGGGGGGGAAATAAAATGTTCTTGCTTGGCACTCTGCAAAGACCAAATGAATTTCAGTACAGCTGTCTCGGGCCACGTGTGTCCCCTGTAGAAAGTCACTGCCAGAGTAGGCACCAATTGGCACCTCAATTACCATTCTCAGAAAAAAAAGTCAGTGGCCAGAGGACTGAGAGGTGAATGACTCTCTTCTCACCGGTACTATATATGCAGTGCACTGACTGATGCTTCAGGTCAGGAGACACTGATACTATAACTTAAAAGAATCCTATTAAAATGATGAAAATCTTTGACTATGAAAAGTGGGGTCTGCACCTGGATAGTAATTATGTTTCAAAGGAAATCCATCTGGTATTTTATTGCTTATTCTGTCCATGCACTTTGTGTACAAGAACAATACAAGGGCTGGAATATTTCATATTGGGAGGCTCCTAAAAAGCTGTTTACACTCTGTCAGGTCAATAAGCTACACAGATTTTTGCAATATTCTCTCAATTATGGGTAACAATTGGAATACACATTTTTTTAAAAACCTTCCTAAAAACACTAGTATGGATCCTTGGAGCAGGCAAACTCCTGCAGACTGCACCAAACTCATATACCCAATGAAGCTCATATACCCAAAAAGCAAAGTCTTCAGTATCTGGAAACTTTTCTAACCACAGCTGAAGTCAAGTGAAAGTTATTTTTGCCGTCAACAGAGCCAGAGCAATCTGCAGGCTTCACTGAGATTGAGGATTGAACCCTGTCTGCATGTATGTGCTGGAGAGTAGGACAGAAATGTCGTGGGTGCTGGACAGTGCAACGATGGGCGAGTCCTCTGGCCAAGTGAGAACCAGCTCCAAGATGATGACTGTGTCCATGTGTTAATAACACCATGTTTGAGCTGCATTGGGCTTGTCTGTGTGCAAACCACTGTGCAAACATATTATAAAGAGCACATTTTGAAATGAAAACTATATAAAGTCTATCGGAATTAGGTACCAGTCTTTAAAAACCTGGGAACCCAACAGTAGTCTTACAATAAAGTCACATACAGCCAGAGCAACTTGATTACAAGGCAACCTCTCCTTTGTTGCCAATTTTAGTGATTTTATTAATTCTAGTGAGTATATCGCAGGTCTCAAGATGACTGATACTTTCGTTACAGCCTTGACCTCAGCCATTAGGTTATTGTTAAGAATCTCAACTTTCATTTTTTCAAGTTTTAGCTGTCACCGTTCAAAGAAAAGGTATTAAAACCAAACTATTAAACTATGAAAACATAAAAGTAAGAAAGAGGGAGAGAGTAAGGTAAACCCTGTAGAGATGCAGAAGACAAGTTAAAAAAGATTATTATAGTAATTATTTCTTATGTCTCTTGAATTTTTAGTGATCACATTTGACGGCTAGAGTAGATATTACTGGCTAGCTGACAGCAGCAAAGTTACTTTGAATGAAACCCATGTAACAGAATTTGGCTATAATCTACAATTATTTTAAAATTTGTGCAACCTCTAGTACAGAACTAGGAAACAGTCACAGGTTTAATTTACTTTTCACTTCTGATGCTCCTTGCATATTGCGGGAGATATGACTTTGGCAAGGAGTTTGCATTTATTAGCACATATAAATTTACCAGGAATGTTTGGTCTTGCTGCTAAAGCCCAGATCTAGAACACAGGAATATGTCAGAAGCTGAGTGTCATTTTTAAAAGCAAGCTTAGAAATAATGTATTTCTGCTGAAATACTTCACAAATAAACCAATTGCACCCAAAAAGTTGAGAAAGCAAAACCAAGACATACCCTGAAATATTCTTTTTTAAAAACCTATTTCATTATTTCTAAGATTTGGAAAACCTGACTCATGATATCTAAACACCTGGAATTAGGAATACTGCTGTTAACTGCTCATCATTGTTTCACACAGCATCACCCAGCTCCAAGGACAGACTTCTGTGTCCCTAACTAAATTTAAGAGAGTAGACTTACTGAAATAACTTGCAGAGTTATACTTTAGCAGCTTAGATTCAATAGCAGATGTGGGCATTTGGTCTCCTACCCACTGCTTCTGTGTAAATATCACTGCAGGCATTGAAAGGCCAAGCACCCCAAGGCGCTGTGGTCTATTTTGGAAGATTCAGGGATGAGATTTTGCTGTGAACCATCCCATGTGACCCTGGCTGATGCAGATAAGCCCAGGCCCCTTAGAATTACCTGCTGGGGATCTGGATCTTGCATCTTCTGCCTGAATTCTCCTACTGTGAAGTGAAGGAAGTAGCATTGCTAAGCTGCAAACCACTAACAAATGTGTAATTAATGTAATGGAGTCCAGAGCATCATGACACCACACTGGGGAAGCTGGTAGGGACTCACCTTAGGACAGCTTGTGTGTAGGAAGAGCAAAATGTGGTGCAGGGATACTGGCTCAGGAACTTAGGCCAAAACAGGGTGAAGAAGTGCTACGTGGATGCTTACACTGGTGAGCTGGGTCCACTGCAGATCATTTGGGTAAGTCACTGCTGCGTGTCACAGCCCAGTGGGGGAATAGCACTACAGTAGCATCACATTGGAGAGAACAAGATTGTGAGACACTGAAAATATTACAGTTTCTGAAGTTTTCAAAAGGGTATTCAGAAGTGTTACAGTTTGGAAAAAAGCCCTTTTTTTCTTTCCTTAAGCAGGTGTAGAAAACAAGAGAGATGTAGATGGAAATCTGTGCCTAACTCTGAACTGCTGCTTTATTTCTGCTTGCTTAGCTTTACTCCTCTTGCCAATGTTTAGGATGAGAACAACTTATTTTGGGGTCAGTCTCAACTTTCTTGTTCATGTCAGTTTATTTTGGATCAGATTCCTAAATTCACATATGCAAACTCAAACAACTATTTACATCCATGCATAACCTACGCATGCTATTAAAGAGAAAAAGCTGCCTCTCAGCTTGAGGAGAACCTGCTGTTGACAAACTCCTCCTCCTCTGAACCATAACCTTTGACTTGTCCTGTGGGGGAGAATGGAGAAATGCAATCAGGTGCAGAATGCCAATACATCCCTCTGGGATGAGAGACGTTCAATTTCCAAGCAACCATTAAAAGGTCCACATGGAATTTCATGTTTAATATGAAGCAACAAGAAACAGGAAAACCCAACAGTGAACACATGCCGTGTGTTACTTCTGCCTGTGAGCTTGGGTCAGTGCCTGAGCCTTTCCAGGTGCTGTCTTCTGCACCGAGAGTGAGCTGCGGGGATGTTCAGCATGCTCAGGGTGCTCTTACACTTTATTATTTTAACTAAGAAACTAGCTGCTCGGTCCATTTGAGGAGGGTACAGCTTTGAGACCGATGTGGAAATAATCTAAAAACATGAGGGTCAGGCAGTAGACCATTTCCAAGATTGTATGAAACATTAAGAAAGCAAACAGAAAACATGTATTTTTCCACCTCATATTCCACAGCAAACTTGGATTTCTCAAGCTTATCTTCATATCCACATAACTGAAAACTAACTGTGTTTTCCTCTCTATTTTTCTGCAGATCAAACCAGTTCAAATCTAGAGTCTTGCCATTCATACCAAAAAGTTGTTTCCCCACCTCTGGCATCAGCTCAGCAGCCGGTGAGCCAGTGTGCAATGCTGGACTATGGGGAACTGCTGCAGCCCATGGACCTCTGGAAATGAAGATGAAATGAGGCTCAGTTGTGTGCAGCACATTGATAAGATTTTGGCCCCTATTTCAGCATGACCCAATAGGTTTAAATTGCTCCATTTCTCAGCCAGCCAAGAGCAAATGGGTGGTAGATGTGATATGGCTGTTCACTGGAAATCACTCTTGATTGATTTAGCTTCTCCTCCTCGGTAGTGTACGGGCTCAGTATATGGCTCAGGCACATAAATTACATAGAAAACACCTTTCACAGTTGTGTATAGTGTGTATATATATGTTGTCACCCCATCAGAGGAGAAGCATTTATGAAGCATTAGCTTTAAGTGTACACAGAACAGAAACAATCATTTTTAGTTGCTTGACAAAAATAAAATCACATTTCAAAATAATAATTTTGAGTTAGAATAAAGTAGAACCAAGCAGCCTTGATAATTTTTTTAGTGAAACAGAAAATGCTGCTACTGGCTATGAAAGCAAGTGAGTATTTAGTAGTTTTTTGTTTGTTTTTTTTTTGAAAACTAATAAGAGCTGTGAAATTCAAAAAAGTTTTCTGTTCTCATTAACAAGATTTCACAGTTTTGGTCTTGCTTTTTCCTTTTTGGAAGAAGATACAAAGATGTTTCCTTTTCATTTTAACATGTTTATAGAAAAAAACTTCTACTAACACTGCTACATTGTTATTTCTGGGGGATGAGTAACAAGATATTGGAGAATTATTCATAAGAATCATTTGGGTGATTTATATACATTCTTGTGATTGGAACAATGACCTAATTTCAGGCTGTAACACCCTCAGTTTCTACCACAGGCAGATGTAGTATCGAGAACAGTCACTTGAACCCAGATGAAAGACAACAGAGATTAAAACCAGGGAAGAATGCTTCAAGACAAGGGGTGCTTTTGTCTCAGGTTTGTGCAGCTCATGACAGTGGGGTCCTGACTCCAGACTGCGTTTCCTAAGGGACACAGCACTGACAATCATACGGATACACAACAGCAGAAACTGGTCAAGGACCAGGCTCTCCTCTCCAGGCTGGCTGGAATGCATGGGAAAGCCAGGCTTTTGTTGGAAGAGGAAGCCCGCAAGAAGAAAAGGGAGGAAAGGATTTTGCAGGCCTATGCTTGATATTCATTAAGATTAGGTTTTAGATCAGGTAAATTTGGACAAACATGCAAGGTGAGATTTTTAGATTCTTTACCTGGGTGTCCCAGTTTTTAAGACACCCACAATTCACCTAGCTCTGAGTAATAGATCTCAAAATTATTTTCCATCCTTAACCTCAAAACTACCCCAAGTGGGAAGACTTCTCTTTCTCCTTACCCAAGCAGGCTCCCACTGAAGGCAATGGAGATTATTTGCCTTCCCCCCCCCCTCCCCCCAGGTCAGGATAGGTTTACAAGATTAAGATCTGTTGTGATATTTTAACGTTCCTTCAGATCTGAAATCTGCTGTGCTTGTCCTGTTACAGTAAGGTAAATAGTGCATAACTGCTGACTGCAGAAACCCTGGAGAAAGTTACCATCACAATAAACATCTGATAATTAACAGTTACTAACAAAATTGAACTGTTCATATCAGTTTGGTAAAAGAAGAAGGGAAGTGTATATATTTTAACTATATTACTCGTTCCATGCAATATGAAATCCTGCAGCATAAAGACCATCCCTGTAAACCACTGCTAGAAACCCCACCAGTCTTGCAGGATCCCAATCAACACCTCCCCAGTTTTCCTAACCAAAGCTATGCACTCAGCAAAGCACACCTGCCATAAATCTCAAAGCATTACCAGCTTTCAGCAAAAACTGGTAACATTACAGCTAGGGGATGATGTATGGGGATGTCACTGACTCCCTCTTCACACGCATATGTCCCTTTCCCATATCGCAGGCATTTTTTATCGGCTTCAGTGACTCAGCCGTTAAACATCTCCCAGCCATCAAGCTGAATGACAGCAGGCCAGCGCGGCTTTCTCCCTTGGTTGGCAGCGAGTGGTCAGCAGCGATGTTTATGGGAGGGTGGAGGAGGGTGATGGGAGCTGGGCATAATTAACAGGACAATTGAATGGGTTAAGCCTCTCTGATTTCAATTAACCTCTGAACTTTGCAGTGACAAGATCTCATGGTTACCAACTAACTTCAGCAAAACCCCAGATGTTATAACTGGTTAATCCAAGATCTCAAATAGCATATAGCTGGGATTTGATGATAGTCTCTTTTCAGATCACTTAATGCTCACTGGAAGAAAAAGGAATAACAATTCAGACTTCTTTAATACTATTATTGTGTTGGAAATGGGGTCTGATTCTGTTCCCATTTCAAACCAACTGTGGAATTCATTAATGGGAGGAAGATGAAGTCAAGGACTGAGAGAAATACATTACTGACATTAAGGACACAGGCATTCAAAGCTTGTAAAAAAGATTAGTGTATACAGACAGATAAATAAAAAAAGAAAAAAATCTTGTTCAAGAAAGACTGAGATAAGCACAGAGCTGACATCAAAGAATAAACCAATCTAGCTATGTTAAGAATAGTTTTTGATGATTTACTCATTTATTTAAGAGCATTTTTTTGTTTTAAAGTCAGCACAGAGTTTTAGAGACTCAACACAAGAGGTTCTTTTAAAATCCTATATGAACTACAAAGATTTCTAGCTTGCAATAAAGCTATACAACTGAAAATTAAAATTGATCAAAAGATTGCAATTTTTAAAAATGAAAACAACTTTTGAGTTCTTCTACCTTTTTAATTCAGAAACTAGAGAGAGAAATCCTGGTTTTCTTGGCATTTGTTTTCAATACAATTCTGTCACTTAAAACATTGACCATCCGTGGTTAGTGGAAACAGATTTAATTCTGCCATCATTCATAGGACAGCAATGACTAAAGACGATAAACTGTTATCACTTTGTGTATTGGCTTAAATGAATTTGTTCCTAATCTTTAAGCAGCTATAAATGAGAGCCAAATCTGAATTTATGATAGCAGACCATGCATTTTCATGTAGCTGCACTTACAGCACCAGGTATGAGAGACACTGAAGGGTGTTGAAGCAAAACCAAAGGTTATGGTGCAAAAACGATTGTAAAGATCAGAAAATGTGACCAGACTCGTAACATTTTAAACAGATGCGATATCCTATAAGCAATTTCAAGACAATTTGAGGACAAAATCAGTGTTGATGATATGGATAATAAACCTCTCTTTACAACTACATTAATAAAAGTATCAGTTCAAAAAGAAAAACAGTATGAGGAATGATTATAAGTTCATTAAACAAAATCTACTGACTGAAAAGTGTAAACTATTGTCAACCACTTATAGGACTTTGATATGAAATTCTTCACAGTTTAAATAGTACAATTAGTCAAATTAATCACAAGTCTGCAAATTGCTTATTCATAACAGTAAATAATTATATCTATTAAGTGACTTCTTCTAAAGTAAATCTCACAACCTAGGCTGATATTATCAAGTGTTTTTCTCATAATGGATATTTAAAGCATCTACAGTAAATAAAAGAGGGAAAAGTCAAAGCTGCTTGAAATCACAGTATCCCGCTTCTCAATATTTAAGAATTTCAGTGGATGCATTTAAGAAATTCCTTTTAGACACCTGAAGATGCCCACATTACAGCAGGCTAAAGGAATGCCCTTCAATTTCTTACACCTTACTAGCCCTGTCTAATAAAGCCTAATGTCCCAATGATAGAAGCATCTGGCTCTTCTCCCCTAATCAATAATATTCAGCAAAAGTCCCTTCTTCCAGCAGCAGCATAAATTATCAGATATATGCAAATAGACTTGCTAATGTTAATTGCCAGGGCTGATTGGTGATTAATTTTTTGATTATGATCAATCATTCCACAGGAATCTTAATAAGACATTCAAGGCAATCTGCAAATTGATAATAATTAGGGATCCCAACCGGTAACGCATCCACAGCCAACTATAAAACATCCCTGTGATTGAGCGTGTTCTTGTGAACAAAGTTCCTCCCTTTTGAAGAAGAGAAAAGGGAATGATCAAAGCCTTTGGAGCCTGATGGGACCATGCTATCACATATAACAAGAAGTTCTTTTTTTGCCATGTTTATGTTAGGATGCGTTATGGCATGCTCTAATACAACTGGCCGCCTTCTTTGTGTCCCTTATATGGTAGGAAATGAAATGAGAGTTTCATTTACATGACAATGCTTTGGAAATATTACCCCAATTCACAGCCTTCCAGCCCGGGAAAATAAGCAATTCGTAGGAGCCCAAGATACCAAAGAAACCAACCTCCACCGACATCTTTCAGAGCAGTCCTGCCAGACCTGCAGGGAACACGCTCAACGGCATCACACAGTAAGAATTTCAGGCCATGCAAATTTAAAAAGGGCCAAACAGGAGGTTCACATGATATCTTTTTTTCTAGCAAAGACCAGGCAATAGCATTAAATTTCCAGCAGTAAGTTAGAAGAGAAATGCTTTCCTTGTGTGACACTTGTTTGTATACTTCAGGGTGGAAGTTCAGACATTGTTGCAAATATAGCAGCTCAGAATGTAACATGATTTACGATTATTTTTTTTTTAAATGAATTCTCTTGAAAACATAAATATCCTCATACAACATTTTAAACCCAAACACTAACTGTTGCTGTGTACGAACCAGAAAGTGCATGTGAGTAGAAAAGGACATGAAGTTTTCAAAAAAAGCCCTACAGACAAAACGGTGGCTCCCTAAACACCGCTGCCCACTTGAGTTGTGCAAGGGAGTTTGTCAAGCTGCGCGCAGCTTCTGGGCTTGGGCAGCTCTGCTCACACACCCCAGCGTGGCATTTCATCCACACACTCAAGCCCTGGGCCTTGCAGAGCAAGCGTTCGACTTTGCTCTATGCTCAAAACAGACAGACAGATCTTGACACCTGCTAAGAAGAGCTAAACAGTCATCGCCTGCTGTCAAAAATGAGTGACATGCAGAAAGTGAGGAATGGAGAGGAAAGTAAATTAAGAGCATGTTGTATCTCTGTACTGGCCTGTCATGTTCGACTCATATCCAAGCTTTTGCAATTCCTGTCTTCATGGACTAATTCAGATTTGCACAAAACATTCCTTTTTACATGTCAAGATTGGTGTAAAGGAGTTTGAATATAAATGAAAATAAATCCCTGAAGGTCTACAAATCTTTCGTTTCTTTCAATGTTACCAAATGTACCATTTTATGATGAGGTCCAAGGTATTTGCTCTTATTTGAAGAGCTTGAAGTTAGTACAGTGTCAGTACCTCAGCTTTTGTTTTTATTAAAAGGACAGAGTAGGATTAGCCCCTACTTCTATGTTAAATTTTCTGAAGAGAAGTTATGTTTCAGTTGAATGTTATTTTGCACAGGAAATATCTTCTTCCTGAATTGTCATCTTTTCAACAAGAAATTGAAACATGGTTTTTACAAAAAGTCCAGCTTTGAGTGCAAGCTTTTACAAAAATAGGAAAATATTTTCTTTTTCTCCCACTAGTTTCAATAAGGAAAATAAAATAATAATCCTAAAGGAGTTCATGCTTTCTTTCTTTCCTATATAGTAAATAAGAAATGCTTTAAAATGACACATGTATACATGAGGTTTTTAACTATAAAATGACTTTTAACTAGGCATTTTTAAAAGCCTAGCTCCATCCTTTGCTTAATGTCATTATTTCTCAGCCAATTTCAAGAATTTTAAACACTTATAGAGGGAATTTAATGGCCACAGCAAGCACAGTGTCACAAGAAGTAAACATGAGTATGTACAAAACACATTTACCTTAGACAAAACCAGCCCAATTCTTTTCTAGTTGTCCCAGATCAAGAACAAATACTCTATTGTCAGGGGAACAATTCTATTGCTAAACTGATGTCTTTGATAAACAAATTAGGTCCATACTTTTAAAGTTAACATTCCTTTTTTTTTTTTAATTCTGCATATTTTCCTAAACCAAATAAATTAACAAATGTTTAAGTTATCTTTGCAGCTGAGATTCCTCACTGCTCCCTTTATAAATCTTGCTCAGGAAAACTGAAATGCTAACACGTTTCTTGGATTTGGTCTGTCATTCCTCTCCAGCTCCTCGCACTTTTACAATTCACAAGGTCATGAGTACAAAATGTGCTTGTTAACTCACACAAGAATAAAGCTGTCAGATGGGCTGAGGCCTCCTTGTGTACCAGTTTAGTGAAATATGATTATCCAAGCTGTAAAATGGATAAACCTATTAAATTAATAAATCTGCTGCCCTGTAGCCTACCACTGATGTCATTGCCTTACCTACAAGGCACCCCTTCTTAAATTAATACTTGATAAAGGAATAAATCTTTTAAGGACATACACGAAAGCTTTGAATTGAAGAGTTATCTTTTGTGTTACAAACAGTAAGTATTTTTTACTGCAATGGATGTAAGTGAGAGAAAATGAATTCCAGAAGAAAAAAAAAAGAAATCTTAGAAAAATGTTATTACCCAGCTAACACTGTGGGCTGCTTCTTATCTGTACACAACTAATCACTTCCCTGTTTCTTTTTTTCTTCTAAAGTGTGAGTGGATTTTAGTGCTCATGAAAGTGAAGGATAATTAGTATGGTAGTGGATAAAGTGGAAGGGCACTGCCTTATCAAAGACAGACTGGGTCAGCTACACATGGGCAAAAGAAATGATTCACTTCTTTCAGCTGCTTTGATTTATTACTTTAAAGGTCCAACAATGAAGTTTCACATCAGGGGAGAGAGAAGGAAAAAGAGTTTCAAAGGGTTCATCCTTCTTGACTTAGAAAGCCTTTAGCATATTGTGTTTGTTAGAGTACAATATCACTGTTCCTTATTATTATTAATAATCTATTATACAGACACCCTCACAGACACAAAAATGCACTCTGCAAGACACTGACCAAATATATGGCAAGACAAAATCTCTGCCCCTAAGATCTTACAGTCTAAAACATAAAAATCAAAAAGTAGAAGGGAGATGAGCACAGGCATATGAAAGGAGTTGCTTTAAGATCATATGGCAAAAACACAGCTAAAAAATGAAACAGAAGACAGATTCCCTAGATCGACACCAGTACCCCCTGATAAGCTTATACTTCAATAACGTTAAAAATGAGACAAAAATAAAATCTCAGCTCATCCAAAGGCACCCAACAATGTGCTCAAAACTAAAAAGTGGATTTGTAAAAGGAAACAGGAAATGAAAACTAAAGAGGGCTGACATGATTACGGGGTGTTAATAAGAAAAGACATAAGCCAGAGGCCTTGATGTACAACTGGACAACAAGAGGTTACATTCGGAGTCAGGGCTATGCTAATTTGCAAACTTGGGTCCATTTCATTAAGTGAGCTGAGAGACAGGCTGTCTCAGTCCAGCAGAGAGGGATCTCATTATCCATGTAGGGAGCAAGAGATAAGAATCTTTTAATAATTGCTGGGAATTTTTTTTATGATGATATGGAATGCCAATTTATGCCTCTCCACTCAATGTGGATAAAAACCAGCCTCCTTCACAGTTTAAACCAGCCCCCCTCCTGGCTGTGGCCATTAGGACGGGGAGGGAAAACAGAGTAATATGCTTGCCCGGGAGACCAATGCTGCAAAACTCCATTAAATGCACTTCATAGTGGAAACATGTTTGTTTACAGTGGATGAAAAACTTTGCCAACCCTTTTTACTTAATTATTAATAGGCACAGCTGTAGGATTTAGGGCCCAATCCAAACCCCAGTACAGTCAATGGGCAAGACTCCTACTAAAAAGTAGCCTTTGGATCAAATCCTTTACTAATTTCTTGTTAAGGAACGGTTCTGAATTGACACCTTTGAAAAAAGTTAAAGAATGTATATTGCTTTGGCAAAAGCATTGTTCACACTCCCTTCCCCTTGTCCGTCACACCAAAACACATCCACTGCAGCCATGAGAAAGGAGCTTTCTAGAAGCCAGATGTCTGTACAGTTATTCCCTTCCCTACAATAAGTAACCCACCTATTTTGGACTAAGCCTATCACAGATTTTGTGGTAGGGACAAGCTTAGTCTATAACGGACTAATTTTGAAAGACTTGCATCTTTCACATGACTGTACCAAACACAATTCTGGCTACCTCTAAAAACACTGGTGTAAAAAAGAAGGGGTAAAGATAGATGAGGTCTCATGCTCGTGTTTTTCTGCATAATATTTGCTAAGGGCTGAAATAGACACAGCAACTTACCAAAATCACACTAATAGCATTAAACTTTTAAGAGTAAAGTTTTCCCTCTGCCCAAACTTAGGCTGCAAGGAAAGGAGGAAGAAAAACTGTTTCCACAGCTAAATCTGCTCATTTGCTTGAAGTCACTGGGTTGGACTGTACATTCGTGTTGGAAAACACTGTCCAGGGAACTCTGAAGCTGTGCTTATCTCTAAAGTTGGCTGCAGGATTTGTTTTTATGCATTGGGTCAACCTAAGGACTATGTACAACTTATCTATCTCTTCAGTAGGAACAAAATTATATGGCTTTCTTCAGCTGATCTTGCCTCTTTTCCCATTTTCTAGTTGTTCGTAAATGACCTTTAGTTTTCCAGATGCCCATTTGCTATTTGAAATGATTTGGCAAATATCTTTTGTGAAAGGCACTCCCAGTCTTCAATTTGCAGGCAAGATTGGAGAAAGGAGGATTGCCAAAATAGAAGCTGGCTTTTCTGGATTAAAAGCTCATGTTCTGGCTCCTTAATTAGATAGGAACAACTTGAGAACCAGCTTTATGGGCACAGATGCTCCCCTAGGATTATGTGAGCATTTTCTGATACTTACATTTAAGGAAAAAACTGTGTCTACACAGATATTCCCACCTGTAAATCCATTCCTTGGCACAAACCTGGGAAGCAAAGTCTGTGTGCCCTTTGGCAGCAGAGCTGTGAATGGTGCAGTGATGTTTGCCACGGTGCAGACACAGCCTGAAACTGTGACTCAGGGTACAGCCCACTGGATCACGAATAGAAACAACTGGAGGGAAGGAAAAGCAGAGTAAGTATGCTCACAAGAACAAGGATAGTGGAGGAAAACCCAACAGACTGGGAAGGAGGAGAAGCAGAGGGCAGGAGGGGCTCAAAAGGGCACACATTTCCCCCTGCAGATTGCGACTGCACTGGGACAGCTCTCAACAAAGAGAAGGTGTCCGATCTCGGGTCAGGGATCCGTGCTGCTGTGGTACAGCCCCTCCTCCTCCTTACAACTGGAAGAAAAGAGCAGGAGATTTATACATAACACCTTCTCACATGCCTACTGAAGCAGGGGCCAGATACACCCTGTTTCTAAGCAGCTGCTGTTCAGTCCTCCTCTAAATTGATGAGAGAGACTCATAGGAATGAATGTCACTTCTTGGGCTGCTGCAGAACAGGTTTCTTTTCAGAAGCAGTTGATTCTATGAAAATGAGAGAGACAAAATGAAGTGGATGGCAGAAGGAAGGCTCAGATGGGCCAGGTCCCAGGAGGAACCCTGAGATGCGCTAGCCGGGAGCACAGCACAGGAGCCAGGAGGAAGCGTAGCGGGATTAGCCATGTGCTTGCTCTTAACCTTGCAAGGACAGTGCTTCAAATTGTCCTCCCCATAAAGCTCTGATAGAAGTTAGTCTCAATTCTCCACTCTTCCCTCCCCCTTCACCACCACAACCACTATCCCACCCCCCAGAGACATGACAAAATACGAGCAAAGGCTGCAGTAGATCAAGTCAAGCCAATATTAAATGCCTCTAATGGAGCTTAGATTAGACCAGCCTTCTAAAATGTCTGGATGTTGCATGCAAACACCCAGGGACTCCACAACAGAAAATCTTGATCACTGGGGAGGGAAGGGTCAAATACCAACTTTGTGCTTACAAAATGTCTTGAGTTCTTGATGTCTTAAGACTTTTCCTATAAAGTGATGTTTGCAGTCCTCTCTTGTTAATGTTTTTTAACTAAATGGAAAAGTGTCTGTATTAATAATGTCATGCGAGTTTCCCTTACTGTACACTTCAAACCGGAGTTGAAGTACCCAAATAACATAGCTTCAGGCTTTGAGCACATTTCAGTCAATGTTCATCAAGTCAATTGGCAAATTCTATCACTTTCATAGCTTTGAGCTCCTTACATCTATGCAATTGCTGTATTGCATCACATTTTATCTCAGACAGCTGTGGATGATGTACATCAGCCTCCACTTTTAAAAGTTTCCCTGTCTCCCAGTCCTTCTACCTAAGGATATTCCAAGCTTTATTTTCTAATCAAAGACATCATCATATTAAAAAGTATGGTGATCTTTTGAACTGGATAAATGATGTCCACTAGGGGCTTGTATGAGACCACTAAATTTACTTTTGCATGTGAATTAAGTCACGAAATTTTAGCCTAGGTTAAAACTAAAATTCAAAATCTGACACTCCCAAGGCTTTATGCTCGTTGCTCTGCTCTCTTCTCTCTCTTGTCCACAGGTTCCTGTTGTCAAGTTGGGAAACATATATCCAAGCTACCTTGGTCTGAATTTATTT
The DNA here is from genome assembly GCA_026212715.1 of Elanus axillaris. Lineage (NCBI taxonomy): Eukaryota > Metazoa > Chordata > Aves > Accipitriformes > Accipitridae > Elanus > Elanus axillaris. Next base: position 19,809,497 of record JANZLQ010000009.1, on the reverse strand, counting down.
GCAGTGTACCGAGATAAAAGTCCAGCTGTAATATAATTAGAATTTGGCAAGGTAATAGGCTCCAGATTTCTTTAAACCTATTTTCTATTAAAAGGAGATCTTTCTTTCTCTCTGCTTATTTCTCATAATTACAATATGAATTTAAGGTACTGTAAAATTAATAGAACACTGACTCTAGAGACTGAAGTCTCCTACTACTCAGGCAGACAGACAGCCTGTCCCTGCCAGTGCCCTCCAGCTGTGACTGTAACCCTACACATGATAACAACTGGTTTACCTCTAGGCAAACTCATTTATTGACCCTTTAAGATGGATGTTAAAAGACCAATCGAAGCTAATAATGTGTAATGCTTTTTGTGAACTGGTTCCTTGACCATACAGAACAGATTTTAAATTACCCACCTCATTATGTGCCACAAAAAAAGCTGTGGAAAATTCACCCTCTGCTACCGATTATATACACACACACACAGAGAGAGGGAGATTTGCAAGCTGGAAAGTGCAGAAATGGTAAAGCCACCTTTAGCCTATAATGGGTCTGGTTTGATTTCATGTTTCAGAAGGTTTTGGTAAACATCAATATTAAAACCAATCTTCATTTTCCCCTTTACTTGCAAGGTACCAAGGGACAAGGCACATCGGTCCTGGCCTTTTGGCCTGATGCTGGTGTGCAAGCAGGGCAGAGCAGACTGGACCACAGTTTGGAGACCTCGTAGCCCATTGCTGCATGGCCTTGAGATACTGCAAAGGATTTTAGAGCTATTCCATTTGCAAGTTCTCACTCTAGCTATTAATTTGGCAAAGGCAGTGCTGAAAGGCTGGGCCAGGAAAGCCGCAGCCACAGCTTGGTGGCTATCGGGGAGGAGTTCTGCCCTCTGGCTTGCCTGTATTGTGCATCCAGATCCACTTAGGAAAAAATCTTCTGTTTTCTCTGCCCTTGTTTCACAGATAGGTGGTTGTAGCTGGAAGACAGTGGCTGTGTGCTATAAATACAAGAGAAAGAGGAGATGGAAAAGGAGGCTCATGTTATGTCCAGCCACATACCTGTGATATGCACAAGTAAAGCAGAGATTTAATTACACACGCATATTTGCTCAACTGTGGGATACAATATAATTATAGCCAGTTGAATAATTTTTCCTAAGAAGCTTTTTAGAAATCAAGTTGTTATCTGTTCATCAGACTGTCAGCAAACACATCTCTCTCATGCAACATGTTTAACTTCTGCTCAGGTTACATTACTCATGCACAGTCCTTGTGCTAATTAATGACACCTCTATCAGTTTATAGCTTTTCAAAACCCCTGCAAACAAACAAACAAAAATATTAATTAATAATTGAGGGAATTATTCTCTACTTATTTGAGACTAAGTCATAAAGGTTCATTTGTTTTTTACTTACTGCTTCTATATTCACATACATCTTCAAGAGCTGGGTATGGAGTTACTATAACTCCAGTCCTGGTAACGCTCACTCATGCCGGCACCTTCAGGCAAGGGGACAGATCGCATCCAGGAACTGAGAGTTAACTCTACAAAGCACAAATTTTGCTTTGCTAGGTGTGCATTCAAATCTGATAACTTACACTTCACAGATGCAAACACATATACATGTTCATTTTGGTTCATAAACATACTTAACTTTTGCTGATACATACATACTCACATGTCCTGTAAGAGCATACAAGCAAGCCTGAGACCTGTGGCCCAGCTGATTACAATTCTGTGGGTTATGTTAGTTCTGGCTCAGTATTCAGAAGTTACGTCTACATTTTTTTCCTTGCATCAGGCAGCTCTTTCAAAGGCAGCTAGTGCTGCAGTCATAGATGAATAATGATGTATTGCTTGGGCCCAGAAATGTCAAGTGGACTAGTGGTAAGCGCATTTTGTGATGTTCATGGCAATGGTATCACTAAATTCCAGTGTGCAAAGCTGGAAGGCTGTCTTAGTGCCCCTACAACCTGGGCTTGTCCTCAATATCTACCAGCTAGACCCATTTTAATCCTTCACAAACAGCTTCTGTCTTTATCCTAAATAAGTCTTGAAGCTTAAACAATGTTATTTAACCTCCCGTGCCCTCTCCCCATATTTCTACCAGTGCCAAACACCCGTAAACTCATTCCAAAAAGCCACACGTTACCCAACCAATGCTGCCTAAGGAAAGCATTCAGGAGTGTTTATGGGGCAGCTGAAGTGTAATGATTTAGTAGATGTTTATAAATGTTTATACTGTACAGATTAACATTCCCCAGGGGGCCTGTAATGAAGAGAGTGCTCCAACTGGAATCAAACCAGCCAGCCTGGGCTGAATGAGCATGAATGAATCCTGCTACCCTCACTAGCTGTTTACTCAGTTTGAACGGATTTCCTCTATCTATGTTCCTTCGGCATTTTGTTTTGGGAGAGGCATAAGAAGCGTCTGGTCTCAGAAGGCGCACAGTTTGGAAGCAAGCTAGGAAATCCAGCCCATCACTTGGATTGTAGCAATTACTCACAAATTGCACTAGACAAAAGAACAAAGAGCCCAACCCTTCTGCCGTGGAAGTCAAGGCTGAAACTCCCATCGACTTCAAAGGAAGTTGGGTCTCAGTCTTAGAACACAGTTTTCAAACATCACACCCAGGTGTAAACACTGAAAATCATGTTGAAGCAACTAAGCCCGGCTCTTGGACTAGGATCAGGGTCTCAGTATTTACAACTTGGAAGTTTCATGTTAGGTCACTATATTTGACAAACATGACTTCAGCTAGACTGTGACACTGCACTGGAGGTTCACAGCGATGGCTGGTGAGCATCTTTTTCTAGAAGAAATACTGGACAGCCATGGTGGACAGCTTCACTGAATATCTGTCTAGCTGAAGGTAATGGACATCTTTCATTCAGAGTAAATGAGGGAACAATTTCAATTTGTTCAGTGATGGCTCAATGAGTAAAAAAATTTGCTACTGGTACTGGGATGCATGCAATGGTTTTCAAATTGCCACGGGTTTAACAACATGAATACCAAACCCCCAAAAGGCTGGGAACTGGTGGATGAATCCGTGTCTGCCTTGACGCCTCAGAAGCAATGAGCAAGCAGGTTTTAAAAGATGTTAAAACCAATGATGACCCTGGGAAGTATGAGAGAGAGATCATTTCTTTTGGGCATGGTGCCAAGTGAAAAAAAAAATCAGCCTGTGAAATCACAAGGAAACAAACCCTTCTGGATTTTTGCTGTGGTCAGGAGAGTAAGACTTTTTATAAATGACACATGCATATATACAGAAAATGAATCATCTCAAAGGGGCCAGGAAAGGGTAGGAAGAAAATAGAAAGGATCATGGCTTGGCCACAGCCAGCACGGGCCAATAAAGGTGGCCAGAAACACCAAGCAGAGTGAACTATACCTTCAAGAGGGGGATACTGCTGCCAGTGGCTATTGGCAGACTGAGGGCCCCCAGTCTTCTTTGAGCTGCGCTTTTTTGCTGATGTGATAAGATTTCTCACTTCTCCCAAAATTATTCTACCTCTGGCTCTGACAGCTACATGTCTGCATAGGACAGACAGTAGCATCACACAGTACAGTTGTTCTCAAAAGAAAATACAAAATGTTCCTTGCAAACCCTTAAACCATAGCAATGAAGGCAGTCTCATTGAAAATGTCTGCTGTGATTCTGCAGTCTCTCTAATGGATCTCAGACAGATGAAGAGGGTTCAATACATAAAAACATTTCCTTCAATAGGTTTCTGTAATGTTTTTAAAGGCTCAAAAATAAGTCTGCTTTGAATCTTGGATGGAGACATTGGACAAAGGTAATTTTGTCTGCAGGGTTTATTTGCCCATCTCACAAAGCTGAGCTACTAACAGTGTTTGGCAAACGCTCCTCATACAGGTTCTACTCTGTAACCCCACTTGGATCTTTAGACCCGTAGAAAAGACAGATACCTGAAATCTTCTAGACCACTGTAACCATCAGGTAATTAGCTGTAGCAGACTTACAAAGTAGGAAAGGTTCATGAGAGCTCTGAAATGAAAGCACAAAATGCCTCCTGGAACTAATTTTAGAGTGGCTTGAAGTATTTAATCCTGCAAATTATTGCCAGTGAGGAAACATCAAGGTACTGCTAGATCTTAATAGTGGCAAACCAGCAGGAATGGTTCACCTTAAGCTGCCTCCTGCTGATGGCTAAGCAATCAGACACACTTCACACCACTCACAAGGTGCAGGGGCAACTATGTTTTGTTCCCAGTGACTTGCAAAGTGGCCTGGAATTGTTCCTCTCTTCTTTGTGTCTGCAAAGGATCTTTTTACCAGCAAAACCAATGGAGCCCTACTTTGCAAACAGCAGAGAATAAGGAAAAGGAGAATAAACACTGGGGCTACAGACAGCACCCCACCACTGCATGACGCTAGACCCCAGTTCCATGTATGTTCTCCATCCTTCAGAGGGCAGGGAAGGGTTGGTAGAGGGGCACAAGCAGGCAGAGTGCTTTACTTCTTCATTACTAGGGTCTGTCTCATTTGGAAAGCTGCCTTTCTGATTCCTTGCTCTGCTAATGAGTCCTCATTAATGAAGTTGAGGAGATTGGATTTATCCTTCCATCCCTCTAGGAGTCAGCTTCTCCATGTGTGAAATGGGGAAGGTGAATGTTAGCCTTGTGAGAGCTGTTTTTAGGAATAGTAAATGGCAGATATGGGACTAGAAACCAACTTCCCAGGTTCTTAAATCCAATCTGCTCTCATGCAGATCTTCAGATCTCCAACCCCCTTCTTTATTTTCATCAGATATCATGTGAGGGAATGAGGAAACTCCATGTTTCTTCCTACTGGGAAGCCACTCAAATCCTGTTGCTGTGGTGGCTAAAAAACTTCATTTATTTTCCAGACTGAATTTATTCATAGCCAATTAATAGACATTTGTTCTTGTGCCAAATAATTCTTTTATCTTTAATAAGTAGTCTGTCTAGCTCTGTGAAAGCTGTATACTTGGTTGCTACAGAACCTAGGAGTTTACTCTTCCGCAAGCTGTAGGAAGAAGTGTTAATAACAGAACATACTGTAATACCCCATGCAAATTGTGCAGGAGCACATCCAGGTGTGTGCAAGAATCTATGTACTAATTTCAAAACTATTTCCACTACCAGCTTTCCCAGCTGGAAAGCTTTTCTCATCTTTTAAAAAAAAAGGAGAGGCAACAAGCTACAGTTTAACATTTTCTTGAAAACTGTTTCCCAAAGAGTGTAAGCTGCAATGTCTCTTCCACTCCAAAACCCACCAGGCACCAAGAAGCATCTCATCTACAGAGATAAGAATTAAGATAATGCATATCTGTTTGAACAACAAGCATTTTAGAACTGGATTTTGTTTCTTTTCAGGCACAGGTATCTTTTTGCACATGCACCATTTATAGCTGCAAAACCAAGTGATCAAAATGTCAGAACTAAAGTTAACCATAAAACCTTATTCATCTACATTATGATTCACCCTTTAAATATAGGATTATGTCTTGTTTTCCACCAGATTCTACCTCAGGATGGACAGTGCTCACTTAATAAGCAGATATTCAATATTTTGCTACAGCATCATTATTCAGTGTGTGGCTTGAGGCCTTATTTACTGCATACTATCCGAAACATGCTTGGAAGAGACAGTTGCTAATTTTCTTCTGAGATTTTCTAGGACTCTTATCAGTATGGCATACGAGTGCTTCACAATGTTAATTCCTTTTAACAACACCCCGTAAGATGAGAGGATATTATTATTCCTGTTTAACAGATGGGAAACTGAAACACAAAGAGATTCAGGTCAAAACATTCTGCTAACATTGGGTACCCAAACTGAGATGTCTGGGAATTGATTTCTCAGAATGTTTAGCATTGCACAGCATCATATGTCAGGAGGAATACTACTGACAATGTATTCTGTAAATGGGAACACAGAAAACAAAATAAAATTAATAGCCAGTTGGGAAGGATTTAGTTTAGATCGACTTCTCTAAGACTGGATGAAAGTTTTGCAGTATTCAGATGCCTTAGCCATGAGATCCCCCATTTTCTTTTCAATCCTCCCCCTCTTATTAGCCTTCTCCCAGCTTCCATACCAAATACAGGCAAAGTCCATCAGACACGAGCCGCCTCCTTTACCCAGCCGTGACTCATCTCCTGAGCTGCTCCACCTTCTGAACTGAATGAGACCAGGGTCCTCTGCTAAATATAGTGCATGGTCATGTAATTAAAGACTATACTAAAGACATGTACAAAAGGAAGCCAAATAAACACTATGCAGGAAACCTTAATTTCATGATTTCCCAACACCCTTTTCTAAATAATAAGCTTTTCAAGGAGGAAACTTTCTCCATTATATATATGTATATATAAAAATATAAATTTTATCTATAACCCATATATATATTTATATGTACATGCATAAGTGTACATATAGGATAGAAATGTTGTAAGTGTAGCAATATAAATTTAAATATATTTATATTCTTGTTCCTGAGTCATAATCTGCTGAAATTTTCCAAAAACTGGAAAAGGTACCTGGCTTAGAATACTAAGCCCAAATGATTACAGTTTTCAAGTTGAAAATAGAGATGATCAAAATCTGCCTCTACGTTTCAGTTCAGCATTTTGCCTGTTTTTTTCTGTTTCAGGGAATCAGGATATATGTGCTTGGGTGAATCTGGACCGCTTCTATTTTGTAACATTCACTGCTGAAGGAATACATAGAGGCAGCATGCCAAATTTCAAGTATGCAGGAAATTCAGTTATTTCATCATTTCATTTCATTCTGAATTGGGAGGACACCTATGCCTCCATTGCCTCAAACTTTTAAATTCCCCTTGAAGTTTTATTTGTGTTGCGTTTAAATTGTTTTAAATAAATCAACCAGAGCTGATACCAGCATGGGAAATTTCAATGTGAATGTTCAGCTTGACAGAGTTACAAGGAAATAAAGAAGCCTCGAAAGTCTCAAGCAATCCTAGTTATAGGTACATCACCAGCTATTTCTGGTAGTAGCATATAAATTTTGTAATAAAAAACTTACTAAATGCACTATGTATTATTTTCTATACAGTGATACCAAGGAAGGTAGCCTCGTTTTCCACACACTTTTACTGCTTCTCCCACTCAGACATAGCAGAGCAAGGAGTGGAGCCCTGTTCCTCCCTCACCCACAGGCCTGCCTCATTTCATACATTTGTGAAAAAAGACCCAAATCCAAACATTTTTAATCAAAAGGAACCGCCACTGACCTGTGAAACAAGGAGTGGCAGTTCTGAGTTTCCTGTACTGATGGAGCAACTTACAGGCAGAGCCGTGCCAAGCCAGCGCTCCTGCAGCTCCCTGCACAGGTAACAGCACTTGTGGGCAGGTGCAGGGTACTTTTCAGAGGTGAAACCAGGGTTTGGGCTAACCAGGCATTAAATGCCATGGAAAGATGGACAGTTTGGCTGTTTCGCCGATTAATGTTTTGCTCTTTTGTGTTTTCTTATCAAGGGGATGAGTAGAGTGCAAAACGTAACTTGACTCAGATGCCTTTGTAGGATACCCTGGGGTATGCTGTGAATCGGGGCTTCTAGTTCACAAAGGATCAGTCAGAAGAACTGCATGAGAACTGTTTGATCAAAAACAACCTATGTCAGGATCTTCTATTTTGAAGGGAGGTGAGAAATCGGAATTAAATACTCAGTTGAGAACAGCTCTTTCCATAATGCTCAGGCAGTGGAAACCGCGCAGCCCCGCAGCTGCCAGCAGCCAGTGAGGAATTCCCCTGTCATGAGAGCCATGACTCACGCATGCCCCTGCTGCTTCTCTCCCTCAGATGTAGGGGCCATACTTGTGGTCTGGGATGTGTCAGGAGAAAGGACCTGGCAGAGCTCGCCTCTGTTACACAACCTCTCCGTTCCTGCCCAGAGCCACGGTCCACCCCCGGGCAGTGAGCTGCTGCAGGTGACGCGAGCTAGAAGATCCTTTTGCAGCTGATATTTCTTCTCTCCCCTCATTTTCCTTATTCCTTTGCCCCTCTGGAATAATCAGAGTAACTCGGTCAGCTTCCCAGCAATCATGATACTGTTATAAAAAGTCAACGGGATTTTTAGCATTGGTTGCAGCAGTGTAAAACGGGGCTCCACACACAGCAGCGCTGAAAAAGGTATTGAGGTCCCTCATCAGTTTTGCTCAATAAATTAACAGAGCTGCTGTCACAGCAGTGTGAGCAGCCGGCAACATTTGTATTTGCGCTTTGGGTATTTATTACTGTGTTTTTCACAAGCCTTTTTAATGCCTCCAGGAGTAATTTATGGGGACAGAATAGCGTGAGAAGAGCAGATCCCACTTATTTAAATCTCTCGATGATGAAAATCGCATGAGAAGAGCAGGTTTCACGTTGTTTCCTCTCCATAAATGGCTTTCTGAGGCAGCAAAAGCCATGCAAAAGCAAACATGAACACTGTACAAACACCAAGATATTCAAGTTTGTTTGGGCTTACCCAAATGCTGCATGGAGATTTTCAGGTTTATTCAGGTTTGGGCTCTGTTTTGCTAACACATTCCATAAAACCATTGCAGGTTTTAGTTATTATTAACATAACTAACTAGATACTTGTACTAAAATTTTTTTAACTAATTTTACTATTGAGAGGATTACTTTATAAAAACAGTTCTTAGTATTAATCTTGTTACTTTTCAGATTGATGAGTAATGTGTGTGACTGTGGTGGTGGTGGTGGTGTTTTTGGTTTTGGTTTTTTTTTTGGCAGCTCTTACTGCCTCTGCTCCAGAGCATGAAGCAGACTGATCTGGACACCCAGGATGGTCCAAGTTTCCAGCAACTGACATGCTGGTTATTTATTTTATAACATAAGCAAATCAGCGAAGCATGACCCGCAAACTTTTTGATCCCATGAACACTCATCTGTGCAGTCCCATCAAGAATTGTAACCTTTTGGTGCTAAGAGTAATACCAGTGACCAGGGATGTTTCACCAGATTTCCTTCTTAGGGTGGGTGGTGTAGTTTTGGAGGTATCGGTCATGCACAAAAGCTTTACATTGTTTGAAGTGTAAGATGACGTTTCTGAAATAACTAGCATTTGCCTATACAAGGCAAATTAAAGAGGTTTCTTTGCCCTGTCTTTTCTTATTAATTGATACTCTGACTCCCTAATTTCCAGATAATGTCACAGACCGTAAGATATAATGTTTGTCTGCTTCAGTTCTACTATATTTCATGGTTTGCCTCCTGAGACTCAATTTATTACAGTGATGGATGTAATATAAGAGTATATTTTAAACAACCACGAGTCTACCTACTTGGCTGCTCATTTTTCACAAAGTCATTCCAGGAACCATTTAAAAGTCAGAAGACTGCCCCAGAATTCGTCTGAATATTCCAGGTTTCATGGTTCTGCAAGACAGGATAGGAAGTTAACTTGAGAAGTTTCCTCTGCTGCTAATCACACCAAAATGCTATAAAGGCAGCCAGATTCTTTAACACACTATTTTCATACAGTGTTGTGGAGAGAAATCTCAATCTAGACCTTCATCCAGTAAAAAAACCTGCACACATGCTCAGCTTTCTTTACTGTTACCTCTATGTAATCAGAGGAAATAATCCACAGCATATCAAGCTGCAAACATGTTCAAGCCTCTGCAAAATCACAGCTACCACAGATGTGAGCTTTGGAAAGTTGCAGGATTATTCATAATTTCACCAGCCTGATTCAGCAGAAGCAACGTGGAACCATTTCAAGTCACATTTAAAGCCATTCATGGGTACTGGGAAAAGTTGTCCCCTGAACAAAATGTAGCTTTCTCTCAGCTTCTCTTTCCCAGTTTAAGGAGAATTAAACCCTTCTGAAGCTTGCTGGGAAAAGCAGGGGCAGGGGGATAGAGAAGGACAATTTATCTCTAAATTACATTGCTCTTCAGAGTAAGCCACAGACAGCTGTAATGGGACAAGTCATTTTTTTACATGGTGTAATTAATTAGAACCCATAAAACCCAATTAAACAGCACTTTTGAGACTATCAAGTGGTGCATGTTTGAAACTGCAAATATGACAGTGTAAGTACATTTTTATAGCTGGGCACACTCCTCAGGATTATTTTCAGTGCTCTACTAAAATGGGAAATGGCACCAGTTTGGCCCCTGCTAATAAATTGTTGGGAAACAGGCTATATTAATAATCTTTATGGGGGTAGGATGGAAGCCAGATGGGGCAGGGAGGGGAGCATGAAGGTGGCATAATATATTGGCCTGAAAAATATAATCCAGGCCAAAGCAGAAATTTAATCTTGGTGTGCACTGGAGAAGGCTGGGAATATATAAAAGGAGGGGTGGTGGGCAGAAAGGGGACTCAGCCTGAGAGATCAGGGAGAGTATGTCCAAGGTAAGGAAGGTAACTTCCTACGAGGTAAGCACTGGCCCATCTGCATGAAAAAGGAAGCAAAGAAAAGAGCAAGGCTCGAACAGATTTTGCAGGCTCTAGCAAGGCAGGGGCCTTGTCTCTTTGCCCTGGAAATGAGAAATGGTGCTCAGGAGCTCCCCTCACCCCCGCCTTTCACAGCTGTAATATCCAGTCTTGCCTTACTGCCCTGGGAGGGAGGCATTGCGTGTGCATGCATGTGATGGGCTCGATGCGTGTGTACGAGCTTGATATACAATCTAGTGTGAGTAAAAGCTCACTTTGCCCTTGTTTATTTACACGAGGCCCCATTTATGTTTAACTTGGCAGCCAGGAGGTCTGCGCCTTGTGCCAAGCACTAATTCCTTGACTGCCCTGACAGGCCCTGGCGTGCACACCTGAAAGTCATTAGCGCTCGGACCCATTTTGTTCTCACATTTCGAGGCAGTGACCCGCAGCCATGTACAGCTTCAGCAGACACTTTATCATCTCCGCTGTCATCGGCTTTGAGCTCGGCAGCCCGGGCACTGCCAGACCACAATAAGCAAGGAACTAATGAGGGCTCAGGAGAAGCCTCTATCTTAAGCAAGCGGCTCCCCTCTTCCACGTGGAGGGCAACTGATACTCAGCGGAGGTCGTCTTTCTTCTTGAATGATGAGTTTGTTTGGGTTTGGAATATTTTATCCTTCAGAAAATAGCAATGCAGTGTGATAAGTAAACAACCCATGACAGCTGATCTTCGGTGACAGAACCAGACAGATTAAATTCTAACAGTCCCATTCAACTGGACAATGCTCCTTGTGCAAGCTGTTCCCAAAAAGGGTAGCTTTATCTTATCAGTCACTCAGAAAATTCCTCCAGAGTCACCTATCAACACAGGAAGAATATTTAATCTAGAAATGCAGAAAACTATACTTTCAGATGAGATTTGGAAGGAGAAATGTAGTGAACAGCTGGTCTGGATAGAAAGCATTGCAGTGAAGACTCGCACCATCTACGGGAAGAATATAGGGAGGACTTAAGAGTACAAAAGAGATAAGAGCTTTCTGCAGAAATGCTATTGTGCTATATATTATGCTCTCTGAATGCTTGCAGAGTGCTGTCACATTCTTTACTATACGTGGGGAGCCTATTCATCTCTTAGTTTTTAAGAATCCATTTACTAAATTACAGAATCTTATAAATATTTGTATTTCATAAGTCTTCTGCCATTTCCCCTGCCCCGAGACCCTTAAACTTTCTCCCCTACATATATTAAGATCTCAGTCTCCTCAGCAGCTTCGAATACTGCCATTTTAGTTTGCTAGAGACATTTCTTTTCCTTCTCTTCTCTCCGTGTGTAATTTTCTCTATTTAAAATCAATAGGGACTGAGAGTCTGACAAACTAACAGTCAGTCCTAGACCACAAATGGGGACTAAGTTCTCAAGACCTTGAAAAGGAAGGAATGGGGCATTTAAACCACTGGAGAGCTCCAGATTTCCATGAGGGGGAACAGCTTTATATTTTTTTATATGGCAGTCTCAAGGCTATGCACTTTGCACTCACTAAAATTTACTTAAAAAAACAAAACAAAAACTCCAAACAAACAAAAAATCATTTTGGATTCTTCTTGGAGGCTTTGTTTCATGGTTCTTCTGAGCCCTGCACTGCTGAATATGTGGTAATTTAACACAAGACCTTACAGTCAGAATATAACCATGGACCTAATAAAATGCTTATAACATGCTTTCAGACATTACAAACCCAGTATTTTCTCTGAAATATATTACGTAGATGCTGATATTGACATTTTTTTCCTAGAGTCTATATAGTTGACACGTGGCTTTTCTACAAGCCTTGTACTTCAGGTCCCTCAATTCTTTGCTCTTTAAACTGTTGGGCTTCTGAAAATTCTTCATTTTTGCAGCATCCCATTTGAAAGATGAGGCACTGATACGCAAGATCTTAATGGTTAGAAATGAAAATGGACCTGAACATGTAAAAGCTGGGATGATTTAATGTAAATTATGTGAGGTGCTTGCTCCGAGAGCCCATAATACAGGTTTTTCTCCCAAGAGATTTTCTTTTTTTAATCTGAAAAAGAAAATGGTGCTTTGCATTGTACAAGGCATACTGAGATGAAGAACCTTTCTCCCCAATTTAAGCAACGTACATGGCAAGAATAATCTGTCTGGTCATTGCAGAACTGTGCATGTAGTAGAGATTCAGACAGACACATACAGGGTCATTGCATGGTGAACGAAGCACAGAAAAATTACTTCAACCTTAAATCCAGGTTTAGATGTTTCAAGAAAACAGCGCATTTTAAGGAGATTGGAAAGCTGGAACTGCAGCAGACTTAGTTACGGGGTAGAGGCATGAAGAATATCAGCAGCCATCAACAGGATGGCAAATGCCATTTGTATAGACATGTGTCATTCCTGTACTGCAGCCAAGTGAAACTACAAACACTATTAAAAGTATAAAGAGTCTTTAATTTACATTCCTGCTCAGGCATCTTTATGTTGCCAGAATATTGCAAGTGGGCTTAGTATAAATGAGAACCTGGCCTTAATATTCTCAGACAGAAAAGTGAAATACACAGACATATTGACTTGGATTTGTGTTCTCTCCTCTGTTAACCCAAGGTATCTGCATGGACCAAAACTGGGAGGAAGAATATGAATCTTCATTAACCTACACCGCATAGCAGCTTCAGTGAGCACAAATGATCAAAAGAGTCATTTCATGTGACAGTGAAAATGGCCCTGTACAGCATCACATCCACCAACACCATGGCAACACACAGCTAGAAGTACTGCCTGGATCATCTCACCCCTGCCATCACAGCAGTCGTGATGCTAAACTCAGAACTTCAACATCCAGGTAAACACAAGCCATCCAGGAATCTCCAATACCTTATAATAAACTTCAGACTATTAGCATAAAAGACAAAAGCCTTGAATACCACCAGTGCCTTGGGGGAAAGCTGAGTCCTTCACTAGAAAGAGGCACAACAGTAAAGCAAATTGCAGTGATCCCTACCAATGTTACCTGGGGCAATACACACCAGCCAGGAGCTTAAGGAGCTTCTCACTACCACCAGAAGCGCCTATGTGCCCTGCCCATTAGCCCATTTCTAGCTGTGGCCAATTCCAGATGCTTCAGAAGAAGATGGAAGAACAAACTAACCCAGCGGCCACGTCCTGCATGAAAGGGGGGGTAGGTGGGAACCCCCCATGCCCGTGAGGAAGCCCTTGAGCAAAGGGATGAGATGTGGCTTTCAGAGCAGGCTGTGAAGAGAGCATTCCATCAAAAAGAAAAAATCATCATATAAAAGACACATGAGAGAAAAGGTAACTCCAAAGACATGTAAGAAAAATGGGTAAAATTCTGAGGCCTCTTAAATCAATAACAAAACTCTCAAACTTTATTTGGGCCAAGATTTTGAGTTCAACATATTTAACTAGTTTCCTACATTTATTTCTAAATGAGAGATCTGTAGCTCTTGAAATGTCTTCTTGGGATGTGTTAATTTTGATAGGAAAATGAAAGGTGATAATTTGTCCCTGTCGCCGTATAATATTAAACAGTTAAATGTGGTCTGAGTTTGGAAACAGTACATGGCAGACATCCTTAAAAAATTCATTCAAAACGTATTGAAAGAATAATCTTTTCCAAATCTGTCAACAAGATCCTAGCCACTGTTCCTGGCAAGAAAACTAGCTTAATTTGGTAAAACAATCACTTTTGCTCCCACAAATATTGTAAAACAAATGGGGTCATGGAAAGAAAAATGGGAAAATTAAAAAGACCCTTGATAGATCCTCAGCAGCGTGCTGCAATGTTACCGTGGGGTATTTCCAAGGAACCACACAGGTTTTAAAAGTACAAGTAAATGCAGAAGGCGGGAGGGAGATCAGACTGCAAGCAAGGGCTGAGGCACTGCAAATTCAATTCACGGCGTGGTTTTGCTGTGAATGCATTTCCAGGTCTCACACCATTACATAGGATGTAACATCATAATGATGTCAACTCTTGGACCAAGGAATGAGCTGATTTAAGTTTTACGAGGGGAAGGATGAATACTTTCAAAGGAATGGTGAGTCGAATAATACAGAACTGGTAGGATCACAGTTCGGAGAACTCATGGTTACGCTTTGAACTATTTTTAGCAAGGTACTGCAAGTTCAGGGATAGTTAGTATAGAAAGGGCCTGCACAGCTCAAGTGAAGCACAGCCACTCAACACTTTGACAATTTTCTATCAATTCTGCAGAGAGAGAATCAAACTCTCTCTTCCCTTTCACTGAAGGTGACTGCTGTAGCAAGGTTGCTGCTTGCAAATGGCTCTATGTGTGTGCGTGAGTGAGCATCAGAGCCTGTGCAAGAAGCCTTCCCTCCCTGTGCTCCACCCTGGGATGAAGGACAAACACTACCTTATATTTGAAGCAGCACAAGCCCCTATCTGCTTTCTTTGGGGTGCAACAAGCCACTGCGTAGCACTGAGGGTGCTGCAGCAGGACCCAGGTTTCCTCCATCCCTGCCCTGTCTACGGCACGAAGCAGTCCCTCTTCGCCACGCGCCATCTCTCTCTTGGGGGTACTGTGGCTTTGTTCTTCCCACCCAAGGAGGTACTTGATTGACTCAATTTTAGTCCTAGCACTTTCAATCTGTAGGGAAACACAAAAAATCCAGAAATTCAGATATAAAAGAAAACACAGGTAGGTAAGTTTTCTATTAAAGCTGTGGCTGTTCCTGCCATAAAAGCATATTAATAAAGATGTTCTCCCCAAATCCCTTTGGAAAGTCACTGCAGATGCTAGTTTTTGCCAGCTTATGTTATGTTTTTCCTTGTTTAAATGCATACTTAAGAATATCCAGTTATTGCAGATCACTACAAATACACAAGGAATGGGTTGCTTCATAAGCTTTACTACAATAATGGATAATGTTGGAAATATATACTGTATATTTCCTGTATTGTGGAACTGCTACAAGCACAGAAAATCCACATTGAAGGGGATTTCTATGCAAGCTATGCAGCAGATGAAGATTGTATTGCAAGCCTGAATTACTGATTCAAGCTGCTGCTTCTCTTCTCCCCACCCACTTCTCTAATAGCTTTTAAACTTAAATAGCCATATAAGTTAAAATGTTCTTTTATAGGTTGAAATAAACAGATTTTATGGTTCAGAAACTGCAAGTTTAGAGATCAACACTTTACCACTAATTCATGAAGGTTCAAGCTGAAGAAATGGCTTATTTTTCTCTCTACAGTTGTTGAGATTTTTTTTCCCCCAAAAATTCAAGATGTGCTTTACATTAGATGTTATGAAAATTCTGGATGCAGACAATTCTTTCTCTTGATAAAGTGCATCTAGCTTGCTGCCTTCCAAGTCCCAGTTCCCATGAAATCAGAGGGAAATTACTGCTGAAAACCTCAAAGAGGCTGGAAGCTGGCACAAAGCATTAGAACTTATTATTCATATTATTGACAGGGACTTAAAAAAAAATAAACAACAACAAAACCCCAATCAACCCAACAACAACAAAACCACCAAGAAAACAAAACCCAAAAAACTCACAGGAAAGCTTTTATATGCTGCTCTGGAAATCTAAAGAAGTCCTATGAGTGCAAATGTAATTTATACTTAAACTTCTTTTTAACTGTCAAAGTACTGTGAAGAGCATTTAGCCCCAGCCCATTCAGTACAATCCTTTCTAGTGGGATAGTAGCAGATACCCATCCCCGCTGTCACTGGGAACCTGAGGAGAAGCAGTACTATCAAGCCCCGTATCTTATACAACACATTTCCATTACAAGAAGAATCCATCGGACTTCATGGGTAGCCCTGGCATTTCAGTGAGCCAGGGAAAAAACATGAGCCAGAGATGTGAATTCCAGATTCATACAGAAATAATCGGAAGGTATGAAACCCAAGGAAGGTACAGCTTGGAAAATTTGGTATGATCTGAATGTGCAGAAAGTTATTTTCAAACCAAGGAAGAGCAAGAGCTGTATTCTGCTGTGCAGTGGGGAGACTCTGTCCTAAATGCTCTAAAGAAAAAATGCAGTGCCCTGATAGTTTTATCGTAAAACTTGCAGTGAGTATGCTTCATTTATCCATCTATCTTTTTATTCAACCCTCATCACTATGATTTTTGAGCATTTGCTAGAACCAGTAACAGCAGGGGAGTTTTTTTCTTCCCATTTATCAGCTACATTAACCAGCATTTAAGTGGTTAAAACAAGAGGCTTTGTTTCCAAGCAAAGATAATCCTGTTCCTGAGGACACCAGTAATGGTGGTATATGACAACATAATCAGCAGCACAAGGATATAAACAACTCCCAATTATCCCAAACCAAAAATTTTTAACATCTTGTTACATTTTTTCCTTAGGCCTTAAAATTACTGAGTTGTTATGGTTGGGTGCTTTGTGGTGAATAAATCTAGAATAATTCCCTGGAAAGAGTGAATTGCCACTGAAGTGCTGTTAGTGCAAAAGACTACAGTACCAAGCTTGCCCTGGCTTTCCCATCCCTGGGGAAAAAACAGACAATGTTCTTATCATGTGGGGACAGGAGAGAAATGGGGAGGAGCAGTGGTGATTTGATTTCTAGGAAGTGGGAAGCAGTTGCACACCCCACATGGAAAATGGGCAAGAGGGAGAGCACAATGAGAGCAACAGGCAACGCTGGCATTTCTTGCACACTTCTGTCAAAATGCTGAATTTTCTAGGCCTCCAGGTAAGTAATAAATAACCAACCATTAAAAAAACCCCGTTGCACACGAACACCATCTGAATGAAGTTTGAGAGGATCAGTAGGTGTTATTTCCCACACAAGGTGCACTGAGGCACTCATCAAGGCTCAGAGCTCTCACAGAAATAGGAACACAAGTTTTTGTGCTAGAAGCAGAGATGTCACAGGACACGGTATTCAGAGCTGAAGCCAGACCAAGGCAACCATGTTGAAAGCCAAATGCAGGCTTGGGCTTTGAATATACCTCCAAAACATGGATGGTTTTGGATCTAGAGTTTGGGTTCTGTCATCCATCTAATCTTGAAATGGGTGGATCAAAGATGTTCAGTCTGAGGCTTAGCAAAGTGCTAACAGATACTTTTGAACAGAAATGATTCAGTGAAGTGCTCCAAGCAAGGAATAAATTTGTTGGTGGACAAGTTGTGAACTGAAAGAGAAGTGAAACTGGCTGAGGAAATTACTACGTACCTATTGATTGCTTTGCTACATTACCTTGCAAGGTTGGTTTTATTTACAAAAGAAGGGAAAAAGAGGTACAAGGTGGTTGAGAAATTGGATCAGAAAGTTGGTAGCAGTGCCAGAAAAGACTGGAAATTAAGAAGGATGTCCAGTGGTTTGAGAGCTGGCTTGGAAACTCAGTAGCAATCATATGTTTGGTGCTCCATCCCAAATTTCCTGTATGACCTTGGCGAAGTCATTTAGTCTCTCAACTTCCAACTTGTCAAATGGAGGTAATAAGCCTCATTTAAAAAAAAATAAAATCTTGGGGGGTGGGAGGTGAAGAACTCTCACTCACCCTTTGCAGCCTCATAACTTAAAGGTGGCCTGATATACTCATTGAACAAAGGAGACTGGATGACTTCCTGAATTATTCAAAATAGAAATACAGAAATACAATTACAGGAGAGCACTGATTGCAAAACACTTAAAGTTATAAGGACAAGCCTGGTAATAGATTTTCTGACATTTCTATGCTTTAAGAAAGCCATGCTCCTGTTAAAGCTATAGGAAAAACACAGACACACACAAAAATTGCACAACTCAGGCTGGAGCTGGTATTTGCTCTGTAGCTGGCACAAATGCTAACCTTATTTTCTACACTGTTTATGCCAGTATAAAGTGGAAATAACTGTAGGCCACCAAGGAATTACTCCTGACATACATTTGTGTGAGATCTGGCCACATTAACCATATAACTTATTCCAGAGCATGCATTTTCTTGGCTACTGTTTTTCAGCCTACCCTAGTCACCTGCAATAACGTTTTTCGCCAGTACAAAATTTTGACCTGATGTCTACGCAGTTCTGAAAGGAAATTCCCCTTCAATACACGTTCTCCCCTTTAACAAAGTTAGTTCCATAATTCCTGGAAGAATTAAGAGGTACAGATATCCTGTAACTCTGGATCCCTGCAATTTAACATTGTGGTCTCCTTTTAGGGGACAAGAAGATAACTGTTTCACACCTAGTGCAGGCAGGTCATTTAGGGATAGCCCTATAACCTCAGTGCATAAAGGTAGACTCCTAAATAATTCAAAATGGAAATCTCAGATGTTCATTCTTCTGCTCTAAGTGACCAAGGGTTATGCAAATTTTGGAGTGGAAAAATATGCACTCAGCCTTGCAAATGGACTGACACCATAGATGGGTTGCTGTGTTCTGGAGAAAACAAAGGATAAGAGTGTAAGACCTCATCTACAGATCTTTCAGATTTACTAATCATGAAGAACTGCAATATTTCTCCTACTGTTACACACATTCACTTCATCAGTGGTGACAATTAGAGAGGGCCAAGCATTTCTACCACTGTGGCATCCTAACTTGGCTCACAACACTTGCTGATAAAAGCTTTTTCTTGAGGCATTGCAGTCTTTAATGGAACAACACTTATGGGCAACTGTTCTAGTATAGAAAGTAAGCAACTTTTTAAATACCTACAAAATTAGAAGCTGAATTTCTATTGAAAGCTAAGTGAAGTTTGCATTAAAGGTCAAGCATAATAAAGATATTTAGGCAATAAAACCAATTAAAATAATTAAATCAATCAGTAAAATCAGAACAATGAAATTAATCAGCAACACGGACAAAAAATTAAAACTATGACCTTACAACAAAGTATGGCTTTGAAAAAACTTAGAAGTTAAAACTCTTCCTCCTCCTAACCAGTCCTTCAAGTTGTGATTTTCAAACTTCTATTCACATGCTACTTAAGCTTGATAGCTCTGAAAAATCGTGGCTACCTAGTACACCTATGTTAAAATTCCCCTGGAAGCCTACATGGTCTTTCACTTGTACACAATTGCTCTGCTTGGAGGAGGTAAAACTGTTGCATTCCTGCTGGAAATGTTAAGACAAACTGTGGAAAACAAGGGTTATGTCCTGAATCTCACTTGCTCATGGATTTACTCTTCCCCACCTTGGGAATGTAGGTCCCCTTTAAACACATGAACTCTCTCCCCCAAAAACCCCACTACAGAGTGTCCTGACAAGCTGTAGGGGAACAAAGGTGGCCCTTAAATTTCCTACACTGAAGCTGAGAGGTTTCCATTGTAGAAGGTAAATAATTCTACCTTTGCTGGAGCTAACTCTCCTCCCTGTCCAGCGCTACCTCTGGTCTGCCCAAGTGTTCAGGTTGAGTGATTTCTCAGAACAGTTAATTCAGCTAAGGAGATGGTGAGCCTTTCAGGTCTGCTACAATAGGCACATACATCCTTTGAGGTGCTAGCCCTACCTGCCCATATCATGTGTGAAAATGGGAATGAAATATCTTTGGGAATAGGGCTAAAGGCCTACTTTAGTCATTGGTGGAATTAGTCCTCCTGGAATCCATCACTGCAGCTTCCTCAAAGCATGCTTTGTGTCTCCTTGAAATTGGTACATATATTCAGGGAGAAAATGCTCAGGTCTAAAACTTGCTGTTTCCTGCCTCCTGCAAGAAAGTTACTTGGTAAAGACGTGCAATGCCATGCATATATCACGTCAGGTGTGGACATGGTATTTTCATTTTCCAAGCAATGTCAAGTTAGAAACCAATGAAATCTCTTTAACAACAGAGACATAAAGATACACCAGAGAACATTCTCACGAATTGCATGCATCTTTATGCAAAAGCAAGCAAAGCCAGTTAGCTGTTTCCCCCTGTAGTGTAGAAATCCCTGTACAGATCATACACCTTATTATTTCTAGACCAGTGAACTTTCCTCCTAGTTTATAACAAAGTGTCACATTATTAGTCAGGTTTTCCAGCATCTTTTGATAAAAACAGTGGGTTTATTGCTGTATAAAAAATAAAAGGCAAGTTAAATGTTCAGTATTTTCTTATAAAATATTTAGGTTTATAAACTGTTGCAAACAGGCTAGTGTTTATATAATATTCACAGACGTCTGTAATGCCTCTCATGAAAGTTAATGTATAAGCTCTTAGCTACTGCAAAAGGGTTTTAAAGATGCTCTGCCCATCTTAAAGTGGAATTCTACATAGTCTCAAGAGCTACTTTGATAAGTTTGTTTTGAGCTTAATGTGTATTCCTCTCACTGCTGTCGAGGTTGAAATTTGCTTACTTTATGAGTGAAGGCCCCAATGCATTTAAAATTTAAACACCTGACTAGGACACTCTTACTCAGCAAATCACATACACATACACATGCCTAATTTCAGGTACATGCTTACATCCTTT
This sequence comes from Elanus axillaris, assembly GCA_026212715.1. NCBI lineage: Eukaryota > Metazoa > Chordata > Aves > Accipitriformes > Accipitridae > Elanus > Elanus axillaris. The sequence continues at coordinate 19,788,687 of JANZLQ010000009.1, read as the reverse complement.
AAGTCTCAGGGCTCAAATCATATGCCCACATTATTTGTTTTAACAGACAGAAAAGCAGTTGGGAATACAGGCGTTTCTGATGCAGAAGACTAGTTCACAAAGGTAAGAAGCTCTAATGACTTGTTTTCTAGGTATTGCCCAAGTATCTACCACTACTAAGAAACAACTGCTGTTTCAGTTTCTGAGTTGCTGTAAATGTTTTTTTGCTGTTTGTTTCTGCAACAGTGAAGATATTATATAGATATTTTACTTTTTTTCCTAAAATAAAATAAAGAATAAAGCTACTCAGACTACAAGTACACAATTGCTCCCACATCCAGCAAAATGCCGAAGCAGAGGTGGGATTCTTCTCCCACCATCAATAGACTGCAAGGTGTCACATTTGCACCTTGTCTCATTTTCATGTCAAACAAAAGGAATAGTCAATAATATTTATAATTTTGAGTTCATTGTTTAAAACAGAATAATGTCAGAGAGACTCTCCTTGGATTTCTCTTTCAGCTAATTTAGAGGCACCACAGCTGATGCAAGAAGACTGTAAGTCTCAACCACACAACCTAATGCCAATAGCTGAACAGCACAGTCTGAAGAGAGTTACAGCATTCCCCTCAAACCTATTTCTACCACACATCAAGTGTAAACAACGATCAAATTTGGTTCTGAATCAAAAGGCTTACAGTGAGGATCTCACGTTACCTTCATCTGGCTCCATTCAACGTCTTCAGAACAGCCCTGCCAATCAATTGCATTATGACTTCTACAGGTGGAGCATTTGCAGCATTTCATATTTTAAGAGGCTAAGAGGTTGGTGTTGCATACCAAACCACCAGCTCCACAGAATGACAAGCTTTCTGCTTCCTCACACAAGTCTAACAGACTGGAAAACAGCAGTGCAAGATGCCACAGCAGTGTTTCTCTACTATTAAGGAGCAATTTCCATATCTACCTCTATCTTCCCATATCTATCTTTTTCAAGTTCCAACATAGTAGATTCCCATGCAATAGGTGATGGCCATAGCTGTGATTTCAGACCAGGGGCAAGCACTCATCACACTGCAGTTGTATACATATGCATCGGATGAGGTGAAGACAACCACATGCTGGATGGCAATTCCAGACCTGAGGACCAAGTACAAGCTTCTTCCTGGGACCCTCAAGCAGGAATGAAGCAGAAGAACTATGAGCAGGTACAAGAACCTAAAATGAGGACCAGATGAGTACAACGCAAGTAGACCCCATGAAAGAAACAGCTCTGAAATCCTGTGAGATCCAGAAGTCCTAGGCTTAGCTGTGAGGATGTGACTTGCAGCATATACAGTAAGCTACTGGCAACCTTTCTCCATCAGGTAGACTTTTAGTTACTACTTGTCTCTGCTCTGTTCAAACTCTACTCACAGCCAATACTGTGGTGACATTTTGAAAGATGTATTTGCTCAGGGAGCCTCTGCAATCCTGATACTGAGTTGCCATACTTCAGTATACCATATTGGAACCTCAGACTGGTGCACCTGTGCTTTCAATGAGTATATTCCCATTTTATAACAATAATCCATACACCAGATGAATAAGGTGCATACTAACATACTAACCATCTCCGCTATTTCTTCCCTCATCCTTACCCTGGTAGTGCCAAGTCCTTAATCATCCAAATGTAAAATATTGTAAGAGTCAGTAAAGTGCTGCAAGAAAGTTTTATAACTCAACTCTCCCAGCCAAAAGACTGAGTAAACTGATACAAAGCGTGGCACCAGAGTATTCTTCCGGGCAGCCATAATCATAAATAAAAACAGACTGTGAAAATAAAGGGGCATAGGCAGATGTAGGATACATTGGGAGAACATCTTTCCCCTCTAAAGAACACAGATGGTTCCCGTCTTGGAGCTTTCCCTATTTATTTATGGTGACTGATACATAGTTTGTACTTGCTTTTAAGGGAAGTTACAAGGAGTAGTAACTTAATGAGCTGTTTCTCATGAAACGTGTGGCAGAACTGTTATTTGTTAGTGTGGAGTACACATAACAGTGTTTGTCTGATGGGACAAGAAAACCTGCACTCAACACACAATGAAGTCAGAGCAGACTTAAAAAAAGAACTAGATGATCTTATATCACACTTTCTTAATCAACAGTGCACAAATGTAACTCTAGACTCACAGTTGTAGCCTGTTTTTTCTTTTTTACATCACCTTTCTTTCAAGGATGTGAGGAAGTATTTGGCACCTTCTGTTGTCTACATCACATGCTTATGGATAATCTGGGACTTTTCTGGTTTAACCATGTCATGTATAATAGCTAAAAGTGTAGGGGACTGGAACTGACCTCAGTGTTCTCCCCCCCAGCTTTTCTCTTGTGAAGACAAACAGATTTTTGCATTGCTCCCCTGTGCAATTTATAGGAACTACGGTCATGGAGAGGAAGTTAGATAGTACTAAAAAGCCTATAGGAATCCCAGGACAAAAGCCATTATCCTGAGAGAAACCTTTCAGAGTCCTTAAGTATTTTTTTGCATAGTTTCTACTCCTGTGTTACACGGAAGCAAATAATTTTTCCCCGTCACTGGACAGATCTGCCACCTTACAGGTCTGTATCATCAAGAAAACTCATCCTCTATAGCAAATGCAGAAACTTGTCACCTAATTCCTCACTAGATTTTTGCAATATGAAAGACAAAACAAGCCCAGGAGATCATATTTCTACTAAATTTACCAAAGCAGTATTTTCTTCAAAGATCCAGCCCTCCTGGAGCTCCTTCTCCACCCACATCTAATTGGCCTTCTTTATAAATTTGCAAGTAAGGACTGAGGAAAGTGACAGCTCCCTTCCGGTATCTTTGTATTTTGATATACAGTAATTTCATGTCTAGTATCTAAACACAATGGACAGAAAGGTGCCTACTGTTTTGGTAGATAAATTTCATCTAGTACATAGAGCAAGACAGGGCCACAGAAATACCTGCACAGGCAAACAGCTATTCTCAAAGGTCCTCTGAACAATGTTAATGGCACTGAATATGACCTTCAAAAATTCTTTGCATAGTAAATTAACTCTCCTCAAAGCATGAATTTATAGAAGGAGGGAAAAAAAACCTAAACACCAAAACTGAAGAGCTTTTATTTTCAGGACAAGGACATTCTGATAAATTAAAATAAATTTATCCTTTAAAATACATTTAAATAATTATAAGTTGAGGAACACCTTGAAAAGATTCCCTTCCCTGCCCCTTTTAGTTTAATTTAATGAGGGACACTAGTTAACAATGCCAATAGGCTGTTGTTGTAACTCATCATGGCCACTATAACCCAGCTTTAATGAGACAGAAAAGTGTCAAGGGTTGGCCAGTGCAATCATTATAAGATTGAGATTATTTAAACAGCAAAAAAAAAAAAAAGCAAGAAATTTAAAAAAAGGACCTTTGTTTATTTGATTAACTCTTGACATCTATTTTAATTCTTTCCTCTTATTCACGTAGTCATTTTCCACTCATCTCTCCTAGCTTCCCTGCTTGCTTTGCTTAGCAATGCACTTCCTGCAAGCACATGAAAACTATTCCTATGGTACCAATCATGCATATTCTTGAAAGGCAGGCTTACCCTAAAAAGCACTCAGAGTCAGAACAAGATGCAAAACAAGTGGATCTAGCAAATGAATAGGAGGCATCACAGTGAGACAATTATGATGACTATAAATAAGCTGGTGGGAAGAAATGTCATTTCACTGAAACATGCAATTTTACTGAACCTAAAATCATTCTTGGAGACAAATCCATCTTCGGAGAGCTTTCAGGATGAAGATTTTTGAGGTTGGGTCAGCTGTGATCAAAGACAGCAACATCCCAGATATTTTGACTGACTGTCTCTCTTATTTTGCAAAAGCCAATTTTGAATGTGAGAATTGCCATTATCTGACCATCCCATGGTGCAAAGTTAGTAAGAGCCATCTTTGGGGAGGAGAATGTTCTTAAAGCCAGTTAGTCCATATCCTCTCTTGGTTTTACTAGAAGCCACTGTGCAATACTCTGCAGGAATACCCAAGCTAATTCAGAATGAGCTAGCTTGAGTACCAAGAACAGTATAGGCATGCTAAGATAGCAAGCTGACCAAATTAATCAGGTGGAGTTCCACACTGCATAACTACAGATACTGCAGTGGGAGCAGCTCGGTCAGGTACCTCCATACAGTACTTCCTGCACAGCCTTCTCTAGACACTGCACACCTGTCTGCTTTATCCTAAACAATCAAAGATATAAAAGATCATGCAATGCTGCACATTTCTGACATGATGTAATCAAATCAGACAAGCCTGGTCACCCAAATACTGCCGGTAACTCTTGTTAGCAGTGATTTACAGCATGAAAAACATCCAGCAAACTACAGCAGTTTTGTTTTGAGGTTTTTATTGTGGGTTATTTCTTTTTCTTCTTTTTTTTTCTTCTCCCCTCCACCCCCTCCATTAGGGAATTACTAATTGTTCCAAACTGCTGTTAATTGGCTTACAGTTCCAAATTCATTGTCAAACTGCTGGTCAGCTGCCGGGCACACTATGCTTTCCCAACAGATTTATTTCACAGCTGGATTTGCAGTCTGAAAGGTCCTTCCCATTTCCAGCTCTGCAGTCCTTCCAGGCAGAAGGGAGGAGAGGAACAGACAGATGCCTTTCCACAGAGATGTAACAACCCTAGCAAGTTCTCAGCATGTCAATAACAATCTAATCAGGCTGCAGTACACTGACAGGAAAATGAGATTTCTGACTTTGCCAGAACACTTCACACATCCGCTTGCTCTTACAAACACATACAACACACTCCAGTTTCCAGATGCAGATAAGGATAACCACAGTGTGGAAAACAATCCAAGAACTAGTCTAGCCAATTCCTAGCTGGACTTAAGCCTCTTTCCATCTCATCTCCTTGCTCTGGAATAACAATCACTGCCTGTAAATTTAATGAATTTCATAGACAACTCCTTTGTGTTTATGTCGCAGACAGTGCCCTGCTGCTCTGAGGATACGTAGGAAAGATGACTCAACAAGCTGTCCCACCTTGCCTCTCCCCAAGCCTTGGTGTAATCACAGTAACCTGCAAACCTAGCAATGCCCAGGGAGCAGGAATTTGTCCTGGAAGAGTCCTGGTAGCATCTCTTGAGAAAGAAGAGCTGCAAGGACCTGTCTTCCCCACGTGGCCAACCAACTGTACAGAAATGTCATGCAGCTCACCCAAAAAGTAATGCACCAGGCTTTTCTTTTGCTCAGTGTAATTCCTGCCAGAGCTCCCTCCTCAGGCAGGGCTGATTAAAGCTGACCTAACTCAGACTGTAAAACTGGGGGTATCATCCCCAGATGACCACAGTTAACCAGAATTAATGACTGCCTTGTGAATCAGGGAGTGATGAACCACCCCAGACAGCAGAGCTGCATGCTGGCTCCTTCTCCAGCATGCTCTGAGGCAAGGACTCATACCCAGTAGCAATCTGTCCTTAGCAAAGAAAATAAAATTATAAAATAATGCAATAGGATTCTGATTCCAGATTCACTGCCTGGAGGAAGGAGGAGGATATTTTATTTCTTTCCTGGCTGATTACCTAAAGAAAAAAAAAAAGAAAAAAATTACTAGCTCCAGTGAATGAAAAAGAACCTTTTAGTCCAAACGCCTCAGTCAGGTCATCCAAATTCCCGGTTGCCTTGATCTCTTTTCCAGCCAATGAGCTTCTCTTAAGCTCTGACTGATGGTGTCGTATATTTAAAAATGTGTTTATTCTGACATTTGCTATGCTTTTATGTAAGAGGACAGGCAAGCAACTCATCCTCAAAACCTCAAGGAAACAGCACAAGCCTTGGCTGCTAGACTAGTTGGCTCCCTGTGGACTGTTGATTCTTGGACAAAATGTTATTCCATCCTTAAAATATGTACTTACCCTGAAAAAGAAAATGCACACACAAACATACAACTAGGTATTAAGAGCTTTGGTAGATCTGTGACTCTGATCTTGTGACTAAGGTGTCAGCTGCTTCTGCAGAAATGGACATGGTAGTGGAAAAAAACCAAACCAAACCAAAACAAAAAAAAAAAACAACAAACCAAATCAAACAAAAAAACAAAGGAAGAGTGAACACTGAACTGCCCACAGCTGGACTGAGCTGAACTTCCACTGCTAAGCCGCTAATGCTAGGTTTTCCTCATTACTTCAGTGTCAGTGAGGTTATGGAAACCAGAGGCAAACAAATGGGGATTTCTAAACAGATCAAGGGCTAAAGGAAGGGAAAAAAAGGGTGTGGGGGGGAATATTCAGAGAACATCCGTTCTGTGGAGGGTTGTGTGTTTCTCAGGGAACCCAAGAGAAGGGGAGATATGCCTATACAAGAGAGGTCAGCGGGTATCGGATCACATCACCCCTTTCCTCTTTCCCTTGGCTGCCTTTTAACACTCCCTTTTGAGTACATTTCCCTTTGGTTGTGGGAAATGCATAATCCACCAGCCCTCTTAAAAAGCATGTTGCAGTGGCACCGCCTGAAATAGAAACCAGATTTCTGCCTCCAAGTCCCCTGCTCTACCCTCTACTGATCAGACCTAGCCTTAATGTGAACTGAAGAGAGAGGATCTGGGATTCAGGCACAACCCCACCATACTCCAGGAGAGCACACGAATTATTCCAAACACAGCTGGTGGGGCTCCTTGGTCCCCTTCACTCCCTTCCCCTAAGGAGTTCACCCCAGTTTTAACACAAATGCCTGCACAGACATGGTGGAAATGCAGTCCCAGCTCTGCATATGCATCTACATGCTCAGGGGTCGGCAGCAATGAAAACAATGCCCAGACAGCAACATGATGAATGGAGCACAGGGACTACATTAAAATAGAATTTCAGATGCAGTTCAGTTTAAATAAATCCCCATATTTTTGTTGCCATTGACTAGCTTAAACTACATTTAGTCTCTACCATTTGTCTTCTTTTTTTACAACCTATTTGTGGTTAGCAGAGATTGCCTTTAAGAGACTAACAGCAGAGAGAGAGGCACATGAGCGCATCATCTCCTAGGCTACACCCCCACACCGCATGCTGTCTCATTCCCATGGGTTGCCCCAGTGAAGGTCCCTGCTTATATCCAGACCACAAGCTCCTGGGATGTCCACCTACCACCCAACGCTGCACACTGATGCTATCCTGCAGCCCTTTCACACCCACCCTCATCTCACACCTGAGAGTCCTGGGACCCAGCCTTGTAGTGGGACCTTCTTCCCACAGCTATGTCCAGCACCCAGATCAGGCTGGCTGCATCAGCACCTTACCACAGCCTGACACCCAGCTGATGTACCAGGGGAAATAAAGCACTGAAGATTTCACTGAGGGCTGGTCAGGGAAGGGGACACAACCTACATCAAAGTGGCACACAGCCATGCTCATCTCCAGGGCCATGGGATGCACCAGCCAGGCTCGAGCAAGTCCCTGCCCAGCACAGCCAAGCTGCTGGAGGATGCCTCAGCCAAGTTCACACCCAGTACACTGCTCACAGTTCACAGCACCCACTGACAGGACCCAACTGACCTTCTCCATGCCCAACACCAGGCTGCTAATAAGAGAATGGGAAAGGATAAGAAGTTCATGCCTGGTATCTTCAGATGGCATCAACTCTGGAGAGCAGCCAGGCACAGCCATCCCAGACCAAAAGCAACTGAGTATCACCAACTGGCTGCTGGTCAAATCAGAACATTTTTAGCTGCAGGGCACAGCAATTTGACATCAAATTCACCATTGCCAGAACTATGCCAACACGAAGCATCACTGTCACTTTCAAAGATGTCCAGAACAAGAAGAATGCATTCAGGAAATATGACAGCCCTATACATGGCACTGCCGTAGATAGGACACGCTTTTCTATGCAACATGGCTGCAATTAGCTATCAATTCTCACCAGTCTACAGGGTGCCCTGCAGTAACACCCCATGATCCAGCTGAACACTTGAGATGACGTACAGACACTCGCATCTACAGTGTGTCTCTGAGCCCTCTGGGACAAGCAGACATCTCCTTTCCACCGTATGACAAAATACATAGCATCTGTCTATAATGTCAATGAAGTAATTTCTCAGGTATCTGCAGCCCCATGGGGCTGACCTGCATGGCTCGCAGGTAACCTTGCATTTCTGATGTTCTCAGAAATGTAATCAGCAAACAGACACATATTGTGAAGCGCAAAAAGACTCTGATGTCAACATATAAACCCTTTTCCTGCTACCAAAGCAGAAGAAATATGCCACACAAAGAAACTACTGGCAAAGAAGAAACCCTAGAAATCCAGCCCCCACTTAACATGTCAAGGGGACTGCCTGCTCCATTATGAGTCTAAGAACCAAAGAAAACCATTTATTTACAAAGACTGGCAAACAATAGTCAAATTCACTGCAGTGAAGTATTTTCATCCTTTTCTTGTTTCTTCTGTTTTGTTTTTCTTTTTTTTTTTTTTTTTAACTAGGACCTTTGTAACCTAATTAATAAAGAGAGATTAGTCTTCTTTAGATTTGGTAACTCAAGAAAAATATGTGAATTCTTCAGTCTCAGCATCTTGGGTGCATGCAAAATCCTGCTTGTGCAGCCAGCTCCTGGGCACTTGGAGGCAATGCAGGGAGACACGTGACCACCATGGGACAGCAATGTCAGAGAAGCACTTCTGCAGATGGTGGTCAATGACACCATCAGATCCTCTCATGCTCCTCTAATGCTAGTGCCTCCCTTCACAGCACTTCACCTACCAAGCCATGGCTGCCAAGTAGAGTAACATTTTGCCCACTTCATTTCTTTCTGATTGCTTCATCATGGTTTGGTGTAAGCCATTATGGTCTTACTTTGCAGCAGCCAAATAGCCATATAAATCCCAAGGGTGCTGGGCTGTGATGTTTGCAGGCTACCTAGCAGCTTCCTTGCCAAAAATTTCCTGCAAAACCTCCTATCAGATGCAGTCTTGCATTTCCCACCCCCATGGTTTTGCCTGAACCTTTCCAGATGGGACACATTCAGATAGAGCTGGAAGGGCTCAGCAGCCTGGATGCTATCAGCAGGCTGGGAACATAACCTCCAGGGCACTGTATCAGGACTGCACAGATCCCATTGATCTCCTCCCTTTTAACTTGGCAGAAAGCTAAAGTTTTCAAAAATGATTCTCTTTAACCTCTGTGAAAAAGGAGAGATCTCGGGGATTTGAACGCTGATCGTCTTAACACTGCATTAGTGGGTGAAGGAACTTGTTTGAGATTCTGATCAGCGAAGCACAGCTCAGAGGAGTGGGTCAGAAAATGTCAAAGACAGATCAACACTGAAGAAGATGGTTGTGTTTCTCAACGAGCTTCACTGCTAAAAATTCTAGGGAGCAGTGTCTAGGAGGGAGGGAAAGGGTGTATGGTGACATGGAGCAAGGGAGAGAAAGCCTTAGCCAGCACGACAAGCATCCTGAGTCACTCTGCTGGGGAGGTGAAGCCACTTTGCCAAGGAAAGGCTGACAGAGTAAGTCAGATGCCTGGAGTAATTCCACTGTGTGTTAAAAAGAACAGAAAAAAGGAGAGAGAAAAAAAAGTAGTAGGTTGGTTGTGGGGTTTGTTTAACAGAGGATTCGTGCAATTCTAGCCACAACCAGAATACAAAATCCCACTGATGCGAAGCCCGGTCACCCACTGCTCTGACCACCACGGCTGCCCCTGTTCGTGCATATGAGCAAGGGGTAAGTGCAGTCCGTGCTAGGCATCTGAATGAGCTGCAACCCTGGGCTTGTGCAGAGCAGCTCCCGATGAATCACCAGAGCGTGCGAGGCAGAGCGCTTCATCCCCAGCTCCTGTGGCCACGATGAGCATCGCTCCACCGCAAGCGTCGAAAGGAGCCGTGTGCTCGGTCCCAGCCCCACCACTGCGGCTGCTGGGAGAGAGCTGCATCCCATCCTTGCGCCAGCCACGCCTTGCTGGGGCTTGGAAATGCCGCAGCTGTGATGGTCTCCAAGACGAACATTTTTAGATGACAGAGAAGCTTGTTCTGCTGACTCATAGATGTGATTTTCATAAAGAAGCAATGAATTTGCTGAATTCTGATTTCACTTTGCCTAAGTCTCCACAGCTACTTTCTGCAGCTATAAGCCATCTAGGTTATTAATCCTTTTTCTTTTTTTTTTTTTTTCCTGCTCTAAAACCTCCTATATTTCACTGAACTTTTAATTAGAAATGCAACAATGAAAATCTGGAAGTTTTTTATATATATAGCAAAAGCACTATGCTACACATCAAGGCCTTTGAAAACATGTCATAGTTTGCCTACCAGCAAACCTCAGCTTTTTTTTTTAACTGACAAAGTCCAAAGTGAATACAAAAACCTGAAAAAGAAAATAATGGTTTTTTCCATCATTATCCAAGCGCTAATAAAGCACAACATTTCACAGACCTCTGAGAACTGGGGTAAAGTTGGGACCGACAACAGGAGGAAACCATATTTCCATTTTGTCTCGTAAATATTTTTCTTGCAGTGCTTTGCTTCAGCACTGAGGGTCTAAAGACCTAGGCACAACAGTGTTTGGAGGCAGAAATAAGATCTTTCATTAGATGAACCGGAATAGCTGGAAAAATTAGATAAGTTTCCAGGTGCTTCCTAACCGGTTTCTCTTACACAGTCACTAAGACAGATCTGTTGCAACCCCTTGAGCTGAAGGACTCTGTGGGCTCTGCTTAGGTTTGCTTTCAGTCCTTGTTTCTAGAAGTAAATTGCTTTTTACAGCTTACTTGACCAAAGGGCAAGGATTAGATCTCTCCAGGTTCAGAGAAGTATCTGCCCACCCCTCAAACCAGCCAGAATCATTCCAGGTACTTTAGTAGCTTTGCTTTCTCCCAGGCTCTTTTCTTTTCATTTGTGAAAAGAAATGGCCAGAAGGGTGATTTAGAAAATAAACACACATACACAAAAACCCCATAAAAAAGCACAAGTAAAACCAGTCCCCTTTTATGATATATCATATCTCTTCTCCTTAGTCACTTCCTGAGTCAAACTCTCACCAAAATCCACATCAGATAAAGTTTGATTGCTCCCAGTGCACTGACCCTGTGGTGTAGCTGCTGGAGAGCAAAGGAGATGCCACAGTATTTCATACAGCAGCAACCAAGTCACCAGCTCTGTCCTAACTCCATAAACGTCACGGAGAGAGAGGGACAGGGAGGGTAAGGTGCCCAACAGCTTGCTTTTCCCAGGTACCGCAGACCTTCCATTCTGTGAACTCAGCAGATATGAATGGAAATCACTGATAGAAAAATGGGACACCAGAGAACATAGAGCCCTCTTTGTGGTCTTAATCACAGCTTAGTGGTGTGTGGGGCTTCTACACAGACACACTGCAAGCATGGCTAAAGAAAAATAGCACTCAGTGCTGTTAAAAATGATCTTATTTAACCTTTGAATATAAAAGCAATGATTATGAAAGAGGTGACAAGGTTGTTCGGGATATTCTAATTGAAAATTGCTGCCATTTTCCTAGCTCCTCTGGATATGGGGCTTCAGTTAATCAGAAGTCAATGATAAATAGTGCTCAGAATGAAAATGGGGTTTGGATTATTTGCTCTAAGCAGAAGACAGTCAGCAAAAAATCAACGAGGGGCTGTGAGGCAGAGACCAGCCTACCTTGGTGCATGGACACCTCACAGGATTTTAGTATCATCAGAAGGATGAGCAATCACCACATTCAGAGCTGCTAAAGCTGTGCTCACAGTTCAGCAGCCTGCAGAGCTCTTTTACACACCACCAGTAGACCTCAGCAGTGGGGTCAGGCTCAGATGCTTTAGCAACAAGCAGTGCAGAAAGCCCAGAAGATGGCTGAATCTGGAGTATTTCTTTGGAAGAACAATGCCAAAATCATCCAGCCAGGATTTGAATCAGTAGCTAGTCCTGACACCTGAACTACTAGCAACCCGGAGGGCTGCTTTAAAAAGGGAAACAAAATCACAAGATTTGTCAGCAGATTTCCATTAGGAGGAAGCTGAGGTCAACCATATTTCTAAATTAATTTTCTAGTATGTATTGGTTAGACTTTAGGTAATTGTCCCTCCTCCACCCCACCCCCCTTTTTTAATAAGTACAATTTACTAGAGTTGCATAAAAATGAGTAATACATTAGTTTCACTTAGACCCAATATGAAATGAGTCATTTCTTTCCAGCACATGACCAGGCTATTATGTCTCTCCTAAGTATACTGCAGAAAGATAAAGATGTTACTTTTTGCCCATAAACAGACATTGTAAATCATTTGATTCTTTTAAGTGACAATGAGTTCACCTCCTGAAAAGGTCTATTTGAAGTGCACCTTTCCCTGTCATACCCACATCCCCACAGCTATGACAAGCCCTGGGAAAGGGGCACATACTTTGTTCTCACTCAGAGAAACCACGTCTATCTCTCTCTGGCTGACAAGGGGGAAAAAAGCCTTTTTGACAATGGGGCCCCGGAAGGAATAAACATGGTACCTTTATTTATAGATCCAAGCCTTGATAGTCTGATCACTAGATGCTCCCTCCCCTTCAGGCTTTGAGTAACCTGTATTTATTCTTGCCCTGGTTTTGGCTTTTCTGCCCCTCTCATCTTTCCAGCTCTCTGCATTTCAGACACATTCTCCTTAGAAAGGTGGCAGGTTCTGGCTGGGACTATGAAGTACAGTGTTTGTGTAGATAACACAATTACACTGAAATCACTTTTCTCTCTTCCCCAAGCTCAGCTTTGCCCTTTGGTTTTACCCCTTATGTCTGAACTAGAGGAAACAGAGCATAGGCCAGGGGTTCCTGATCTTATAAATTAGGCTCAATTTAAGAAAACCTGGCCAACTTAACCAAGAAAGTTATTTTCTCATAAACCAGAAACATTTACATTTAAAATGAAAAATGGAGCAGAAACAAACCTTCCAGAGTAGGGTAAAGCCCTCTGACCTTTGTGCCTCACACCCCAAAGCAAAAAAGGGTATTTTGCCATCCATGAGGCAGCAGGTACTCTGCAGTGCTCGCAGGAACTCAGCAGGGTTTGGGAGTTACTGCCAGCACAAGAACACAACACTCAGCTGCTTCCATGCCCCAAATCATCATCTTACACATAGGTGAGGCAGGAGAGATCAACGCTATCTTGCTCTGTAGTGGCAGCAACATTTTTGCATAACCTGTCAGGTTACACAGAAATTAGGGTGGATTCACTGCATTATTTCTTTCTTTCTTTGCTAAGTTCACCTCTGACCAATGCCTCTGGAAGTATATGGCAAACTTATAAATATACCTAAATGGAAATCAGAGCCAAGATTAATGGTAAAAACAAAAACAGTTATTAACCTATTTACTTTAACACAGCCTGACAGAAACAAGTTATCTCGCTTTAGGGAGAAGCTCCAAACTCCTTTCACGTCTTTTATATCTTCCCTGGACTGCTTCATACCCTAATTTACAAAGCATGTTTTAAACATACAGGTGGATGCTCCCCTGTATTGCTCTCATTGACAGCTCCAATCACTGTCAGCAAATGTACCCTGGCAAATATCCCACTATAGTCTAACCTAACCTTGCCCTTCATTGCCATCCAGAAACCAGCCCATAACTTACTGACTATAGAATACATCTTCTTTTCTTTTCTAAGGAAATCTCTTTACTAGAACAACTGATATGGCAGGAAGACACAAAAAACCTTTCATGCTTCCAAGCCTGTTCTTAAGGCCAGGAAGGGGAGCAGGAGATTTTTCATTCACGTTGGAGTATTAGTTTGTTCATTAGCATCATATGACTGACTGTATTTGCCATACTTCCAAATTCATATGCAACTTTCAGCTTTCTTAAAGTAGTAACTGGTGTATTGATTAATGCATTTTCTATGTGGGGATATTCACTCTGCACATGAATATCCAACAGCATTGATAGTAATCAAACAAAGTATTCACAACATGTATGCATACACCATACTTTGGTCCCAGTAAGGATAATTCAGTGTCCCACTATGAACAGAGATTTAAACTTCCACACACCCCGTTAATCAAAACTTAGTTTTAAGAAAGGGGGG
>JANZLQ010000009.1:19737607-19774628 GCA_026212715.1 Elanus axillaris | reverse complement strand
GGGGGGGAGAAAAAACCCCAAACTCCTTATTGTCACTTTGATTCAGAAGCAAGCACAAGAGGATTTTTGTTTGGTCCACAATATAGGAAGCAAATATCAGTTTATGCAGGACAACCATATTACTCTGGATTTACACAAATGTGACCAAGACCACGGTGCTGGTAAAAATTCGCAAAAGCTGGTCTCTTGCCTTCACATCTGCAGTGCAGATCTCCACACTTCTGCACGCTCAACTCCCACCCACTTAGCTCAATCCATGGAGCTACAAATAGGTGACTTGAAGCTCCTTTTCCAATCCCAAATCCTGGAACTTCTCTGTATTATTCAAAGTTTGAGCTAGCAATACTGAGACCCCATTTTTTTCTTTATCTTTTTATATGAACTGTGTATCACCATCTTCTCACTTTGCAACCTGAGCCAGTTTTTAATCCACTGCCTTCCACTACCTCAGTCCTGAGGGTACACTGAGGTCACATTTCCTATGTTTTCTTTGAAATCATGAAACCTATAGGGAAAGACAGGGGGAGGGTGGGTAGAATATAGTTTAAGACCTTCCATAACTCCAGACCTGGAGCTATAAGAAAGGACTATGCATTGCAGCACTGATGATCAAATCATGAGTTGGCAAGACTGGACTTTCATTCAGTTGAACCACAAATGCACTTGAAACAGTGACTTGCTTTTCTCCTTTTGTTTCAGATCAGCCCAGTATCTTTTCTCACGTAAAATGACCCAGGTCATTTCTGCTCTGAATCATCAGCAAAGAAGGGAAAGGAAGAAGAGTGAAGATATCACTCTCCACATCTTCATCCCGCAGCATATTCCAGAAGGTACAACTTGATCATAAACTTCTCTCACTCTCCCATGACCTCTTGCAAAATAATCCCTCTTCACATCCAAGTTATAAAGCAAACCAGTGCCTTTCACACATAAAGAGCACACTGTCTGTGATAGCAAGATAAAAGTCACCCAACAATGCACAGAATTTCAGCTTATCCTGAGAAAAATGATACCTCAGCCACAAATGGCAAGGGCCATGAAGTGAACGCAACTTGCCCAAGGTTATGGCGGCATCCACATTAAGAACTCAGACTCTCCACCCCTACACTGCTTCAGCATTGAAGTGAAGCAAAAGGACTGTTGCCTTTAAATTGTGGATACCAAGGCTCCACCACAACCAAACCACACAACAGCACTCATCCAAGGGAGCTGTCTTCCCCTTCCCAAACCTCAGAAAGTACTTGTAGGACATGGCTTGCACAGGTTTGAGGCTGCTTTTTACTGAAGCCTGTGCAGGAAGGAAGCCTATCTTGGGACCATGCTTCCTTCTCTGTTCTCAGTCATACGGACACAGCACATGGATATAGGAGCTACAGCATCCAGGACTGTAGCCTCACTGGGAAGAGTGGAAACCCCCCAGCCCTAGGAAGTGTGGGTGCACCATCATTTCCAGCCATGCTCCTATTCATCCCCAGGCTCTGCTCCTGGGGAAGCAGCTTCCATTGCCCACCTTTCCCTCAGAAGGTTCACACCTATTTCACGGCACAGCAGAGCAGCAAACACCGAGCTGCAGATCACCAGCAGCATTTCAGGTTCCTTTATGCACCAATAGCAATACCTGAGCCAAGTCTGGATGCAGGTTTAGGCTCTGTTTCATTGCAGAGTGTATCCAGGGAAGAAAGTACATCTTGATCCTCTAACAAGGACCTCTGGCCAGCCATCCGACTCGCATTGATTACAGCTAAGGAATGAGAGGAGGAGTATGTTACATTTCTTTCCTTTAGACAACGCTTCAAAATTCCTGTGTTCGACTACGGAAAAAACACAAATGATGTGGTTGTTTAAACTGATCACCCTGGCAGTGATTTAAAAAGAAACAACACAGAGCCAGGAAAACCCAGATTTATAGAGCTACAGCCTATTTCCTAATAGCATGAAGGAGAAAACCTGCATGTACACACATGTTTTTCCAGCCCCCAAATTTGTCATCTGTACTGGTCTTACATCCAGGAGTATTTCTCCAAGATACCTCCAGGTAAGCAGGAATATAATCACAACACTTTCTTGTACAAGCCAGGTGGTACTAGGGCAACCAAAGCTACGGGCCTGCCCTTTCCTTTGCTCTTAGGAAGAAACATTAAGGTCACTGAGTAGGAGAAACACTGGGCAAGTCCCTCCTCAGGAAATCCCTGACAAATTTCCAAATAGCAAATTACACATGTATAAGGACCTGGCAAATGGGACAGGCCTGCTCTACTGCTGTATGCTTACCTTCCACATAGCCTTCATCCATTCATTTACATCATTAGCCCTTTTTACTGCATAATCATGCCTTTAAAAAAGTGCAATGCCTTCTGATAACATCACCCTTGGGAAGCCAGAGCACTTCAAATGCAACGGTTGGCATTAAACAAGGAGAGTTATTGTTACACTTCTTAGCCCTACTTAAGCTTGATTTGGGCATAGATTAGCAGTGCAGAACAGACAGACAACTGCTGAAAGCAGAAAAAATATGGAGGTTTCTTGTGCAAGGCAGAAGAGGGGGAGGGAAACGGGCTGGAGGTGACTGTTCCTTAGCCAGCCTCCGCTAATCGAAGCAAGCCATCCTCATCAATATCACTTTGCTTTGGCAGCTTTTCAAGAGAAAAAAAAAAAGAAGAAAAAAAAAAAGAAAAATCACACTCCCCTTGTGCAACATGCTTTAATTGCTATGTGTACTGCACACCAAAGAGGAAATCCAGGGGGTTAGCAGCAATGTGATGAGCTGCATCGCCTTTTAATGCTTTAAAGAGAAAATTCTTGCAGTTGGGGAGTGGGAAGGGGGAAGGCACATTCCCCTCTGACCCACAGGGCACATTCTTTGCCACTCCATCTGCCACCCCCAGCTGCTAAATCCTCCGTCACCAGCACAAGGTGATCTCAGACCCAAGCACACTGCTAACACATGAAAGGAAACAACTTTGGCTGGTTGCCTCCTTACAGGCCCCGCTCTCCCCACCCCCTTCCTCCCCTTCCTCTCTGACATGTTTAAAGCATCTGAACGTCAAGGTACTGAGATATCACAGAGTGAGTTTCCCTTCCCTATCCTGCTCAGATGGCTCTTGTCAGCAGCTCCCTCCAGCCCTGCTCTCACCCCCCGGTTTTCCATGAGGATTTCCTTCCCTCCTTCCTTCCCTCCTTCTCTGGAGCCGCTGCTCTGGAGCTCACATTATTTCCTTTATTGGAGCCTACAGTCTGGAGCCAGCGAGGTTTGTCTGCTTCCCTGGGTTCAGCTAATAAATTGGGATCAGGGGGTCACACAGCAGGGGACTTGGAAGCCTGAGAGCCTCTGACACCATTTTTATTAGTTTTTACTATACATACCATTTCAGGAGCCGGGATGCCATCCCAGTGGGGCCCTACCCATTGCTTAGTAACTAAGATTTTGTAATCTAAGTTTTGACAAGGTCATTTTTTACCTTGGGAGAGGGTGGGGGAGGGAGAACCCCCATGTACATTAATTACACAAACACTGTGGGGACAATGCAAATAGGAACCCATTTCCCTTTTGCATCAGAGCTAAAGAATGAAAAATCTTTTTATTATAGGGCTATTACAAGCCAAACAGGCCAGAGTAATTTAGACGACACACTGATACAGTCCCGTCCTCTGCTTGCAGATTGGATGAGTGCATTTCAGCCTTTCTGTGTCTATCCCTAACAACACATGCCATCAACAAAAGTGACCAAACCTGGAGGTAGCCACAGAACCCTGATATCCAGATTATATTAAATGCCCCCCCATGCCCCTGCTGGCAGTACAGGGGTGACCCTGATCAAGCTGAAATTAAGTAACAAAACCTCCACTGGCTTCAGCATCACTGTGCTGATTAACCCCATGTTTAGTTAGTCAATGCTGGCACACTGGGTATAAATTACCTTTTGGCAAGCTCTAGTCCCAGCAGACAGAGGTGTGAAGAGCCCAAATACCCACTGGCCCTTCAGGTCAACCAGAGACAGTTTTTTTCCTGGTGTGTTTCTTAGGCTAACAAGCAGGATGTGTAGAAAGCATAGGAAACAAGGAAACACGGACACTGAGAGCAAATCAACACTAGGACAATTTCACAAGACAGGTACAGACCAAAACCAAATGAGTGGAAGCACTGTGCTGACAGCACACTGCCAGCGCTGAAGGGGAATGGTGCTGGTCTGGAGAAGCTTGCTGCCCGACCAGCCTGACCCAGCTGAAGTGAGGCAAAACAGTCATTTGGGCCCACAGCCACACAAGACAGTATAGAGAGGGAGCCAGTCTGCCAGGCTGGGCCTTCTCTCGTGAATTTAGTGCTGCCTTCTTCAACTGCAGCTTTGCTGTGTTCAATAACCCTGAGCATTTTTATTTTTTTTTCATCTGTTGCTCTGCTCTGATAAATTCATTCTGGAAGGAGGAAAAGGATTCTTCGGTCACCGCTACCTTTCCCTTCCACCCTCTCCCCTGATCCGGAGCTGTGTGAGGTGTATATCTCTGATGTGGTTAAAGTAGGACTGAGATTGAGTAATGCTTTGAGGTCCTTCGGCATGCATTTTGCTGGCTGTCACCTCATTGGGCTCCAGCATATGCTTTGAGGTTAAGTCCCAGTGTTTGTGTTTTGGGCCTTTATTGTGGTTGCTTGATTTGTTCATGATGGCCTTGGCTCTGCCACCCCACAAGCAAATGCAAAATTCACAAAGTGGTGACTCAGTCATTTTATCCACTGGCAGCAGCAGCAGCTGGCAGAGGCTCAAAACAGATCAGAGAACAAGGCAACAAGTGTCTCCAAGATGGATTTCAGACAAACAAGGGAAAATGAAAAACCTGAAAAAGCATGGAGAGAAAAAGCCTGATATTAAATAAAGAGACATAAAAACAGCTGGAATGTCAAGAATAGACTGAAGAGATCAAAAGTAAATCAGCTCTGTGATAGACAAGGAACTGTGCTGTGCTTCAGAACAGCAACACTCAAAACATGGCAACTCACTGGCCCGTACGGCTTTTTCCATTGGTTAAACTCAGCCTGCACGTTGAAAGAAGTTGCTTTTTGCTGCCAGCACTGGAAGCTCAAAGCAGAACCTACAGATCAAGCTGTTTTCTTCCTGCTTCAGGCATCAGCCCTAAAAATAAAATGACCCCGAAGGACTCAAAAGCTGGCTTGCTCGTTTGGCTGATAGTACATGAAGCAGGATAGCAAGGCTTGTGCTTCTTCTTCTGCAGTTATACGATGTCTGTAGGTTTTCAAATAACAAAAATATGTCCCCAGACATGAAGGGGGAACTTCATCCTGACCTGGTTTTACATCATGGTAACACCTTCATCCCTGGAGGAGAAAAGAGTGAACCTTATAACATATCCTCTCCTATCTGAACATATAGTACCAAAAGCATGTACTCAGTGGACATACCAAACTGTGAATAATGTCAATGAGTGATCATCACAGTATCAGGCCAAGTGTCTGAACTGAAGCTGTGAATTTTCCAATAAAAGCAAGACATTATGAGCACTATATTGCACAGAAAAAGGACATCTCTACTTTAACCATGTTTCAGGCTGAACACATGAGAGAATATCACACATAGACTTACATGGTAAGGTACTCTAAAATACCAAGTTTGTAGAGGGAGGAAAGATGGTCTTGTGTTTAAGCATAGCACTAGAGTCATGAAGCCTGGATCCTCTCCTTGGTATGACCCACAGTCTTCCTGTGAGACCTCAAGCAAATCTTGCCTTAGCTATGTAGTACTTGTGAAATCACTACAGAGTGTAGCAATTATATTTTTTTTTAAAAAATAACAGTGCACAGCAATTTGCATTCAGAGAGCTTTATAACTCACTTCTGTTTGATCTCCAGCCCCAACTTTTCTGGCAAAATAGCAATTAGAGCACAAGTGCTGAGCCGGCTCTTTGTTGCTGCCCATGCCCTATCAGACTCCGAAAATGATTGTGACTCAGTCACCTAAGCTGCATTCTGTTTATTCATGTGTAAACTGGGAATCATTATAATTGCTTTCTAAGCATTAATTGATTATTCCTCATAGCACTACTATAGAATTCCTAGAACAGAGAGGAAGAAAACCAAAAAGAGGAGCAGACAGCAGCAAAACTGCAAACTGCTAATAATTTTTTCATTTACTTCTTTTTTTTTTTCTTCTTTTGTGCACTGAGATGCAGGAAGTTTTTTCATGTCCTGACTTCAACATGGTGTGCCATGCTTTGCTCTGTGACTTCAGTCCATCCATCTCAACTTTTCTCTGTTCAGACACAACTCCACCTCAGAAGTGAAAGTCTACATTCCCAGGGGTGACTAGCAGGAGTTTTCCTGACTCCCTTGAAGATAGTGAAGGTATGTCCACTTATATGACTACCTATATTTGCTCAGATCAAGAAATCTTCTGTCTTTCCCTACCATTAGGGGGCAAGATAGTCAGATGGTTATCAGATGATTCATGAATTTCTAGGTGCAGTTACCTCCTCCTACAACTTCTCTATGCATTTGTGTATCTCCAGTCACCGCTCTCACGTACATATGCACGTTTTCTCCAGTTGGCTGAAGTCCTTCTATAGTTCTGCACATACCTCTACCTGTTCGAGTAAGAGATTGGAAAGCAATTGTGACCAACACATTGATTTGTATAGAGGAATTAATCCCCTTCCTTTCTGGGGCTGAACTGTCTTGAGTGCAGTATGGATGGATCAGCAACTAAAATCCCAGAGCAGGTAAGGAACCAAGTCAGAGTAGCAGTAGATGTGTTACATGGGCAGGTTAACTTCACACGCTTAATCATTTCCAGCAACAAAACAACCAAAATAAAACACAAATTAGACTACAATACTCAAGTCTGGTTCTCCCTCAGGAAAAAAAAAACAAAACAAAAGAAAACAAACACAGAAAAAATACAAGCCAAAAAAAAGCAACCTTTGGAAATCACCTATATGGGAAGAGGCAGGTGTATACTATAGCTTGGTAATGCAAACAGTCTCCTTTTCTCTAATGGAGTATACGCTTAGCTTGTAACAAATATTGCTTTACAGATTCATAGTTTTAGTTTTGATTTTTATGGTGTTAGACTAAAATTATTTTACTGTTATAGTTATTTAGTCACAGGTCAATTAGTCACACAATAGCAACTGCTATCACAGAAGATTAACTGGAAATATGGTCTGCAGATTTTACTCCCAAAAAATCAGTTTCCCCTCATTTCAGGTAACAACATGGCAAAATATTGAAAGGACAAAAGGAATGCTCAAGCATAATAAGCAGGGCTAGCTAGTAAGGATTTAAGCAGATATTCTCAGCTCTCTAAGGCATTCACAGAATTGTCCCACCTGAAACCCAGGAGTTTCTCATGGCAGAGGAGAAAGTTATTTGGTAAAATTACACAAGTGAAAAATCAGACATTTCTGCTAGCAGGCAGCACTCGTTTCTCTCCTCAGAGAATGTTTAAATGGAAAATCTGACTGATCTGGCAGAGACCGTTCCAAGACAGTGATACTGAGTCATAAAGCAAAGCCATAGCTACCATACAGCCCCATCCAATGCCCCTGAAGTCAATAGGAAAGCTCTGGAACAGGCCTGTACAAATTAAATAAAGTTTGCAGCATGGCTGTTATTAGCTCAGACCCACTGGAGGAGCTAGCAATGAAAAGCTGCTGCTGCTGCTTTCACGAAGACTCTTATCTCACTGTTATCAATGTCATTTCTGTCCAAGGATGTTCTGCAAATTGAGACAGGCATCAAACTGAGGAGTGTTCTTTGGACTCTGTTGTTTGAAGAGAAGGGGCGAAAAACAGTTTCGCAGCTGTAGGTTGAGCATGAAAAATGTGGCAGGTGATAGAAAGAGGGTCACCACACTGTGAGAGTGTCTCTGACAGGGTATGGGCTTGGTTTTCTGTTATATTGTGTGAATTTAGTGATGGTAAAACACAGGGAAAAAATGCTAGTCTATATAAATCCTGGGATGAGGAGCAGCAGCAGCCATCGCTTAATAAGAAAATAAAATGTCCTTCAGATGAAGGAGGGAATTAAATCTATATAAAGGACAAGCAGTAACAGAAATCAGACATGGAAGTGTAAGTCAGGATATAAGAAAAAAGAATCTCCAGAAGGGACACTGAACAAGCCTAATTGATGTCCTGATGCAAGGCACATCCCTTGAAGTCAGACATCTCTTTCAATAGGGGATAGGGACCAAAAATTACAAAGCACAATAATCTGCCAATTCAGGAGGACAGAGGAAAGACAGAGGCAGGACAGTATGCTATAGGACAAAAGAAAAGCAGTAAAGAGAGCCCTTGACCTCCATCTCTCAGCTCTCAGTTGAGATGCAAGATGGGAATAGCAGAGGTGGTAACAGCTTCTTGTGCTGTAATGCTCAGCTCTCACTTGGAAGGACCCCAGGGAGGTGTGGAGAGCACCCAACCATCATCTACAAACAGTGGCATCAGTAAACCCTGCCCTGTATGGATTTCCATTGGAGACTATGGTCAGGAAGGCAATGAATGCAAAGAGAGGATGGGAAGAAGAAATTATTTAATTAACTATGCACCAATGCCAAAAGCCTTGGTAATAAACAAGAGGAAATAGAATTAGTCATTTATGAGCACTAATTTGACCTAGCTGCTATTACTGAACCTTGTAGAATGATTTGCATGCGTGAATGTTTAAATCAATGGTTATAATCTACTTAGATAGGTCCCAGGTTTTAGAAGAAAATGAGTAGAAAAGATAGCATTACCTATAACCAAGTCACTAACAATTAAAAAAAAAAAAAAGCACTATCCTGAATGCTTCCTACTTGATAGCCCTGATAAAGCAACAAGATGGCATATTAGTTCACATCCCCTACCATCATGCTAGAAAGGAGGGTCACTAATACAAAACCTGGTTGTTTATGAGGTGTAGGATGCAAAGATCGTAGAATGGTTTGGGTTCGAAGGGACCTTAAAGATCAACTCATTCCAACCCCCCTGCCATGGGCAGGAACACCTTCCACCACACCAGGTTGCTCAAAGCCCCATCCAACCTGGCCTTGAACACTTCCAGGGATGGGGCAGCCACAATCTCTCAGGGCAACCTGTTCCAGTGCCTCACCAGCCCCACAGTGAAAAACTTCTTCCTTACATCTCATCTAAGTCTACCCTCTTTTAGTTAAGATCATCTACTAATCTCAAGGTCTCCCATATGAAAGGTCAATGCTAACCCCTCTTAGAACTGCTAAATATTCTAACTGTAGTCTGTCAAAGCGGCAGAGAAGTCACCAGGCTGGGGAAAACCTCTATCAATGTACTCTTGACAAACAGAGGAACTGATCACCCAACAAACAGCGGTAATGTAAGTACAATTAATTAGGAGTCAATCACCCTTGTTACAGGCAACAAGATCAAACTATCTAAACTAGTTATGATACATACTTGGTGCCCTGAAAAGCTTTCAGCTTTGTGAAACTGTTATGGGCAATTCAGTTGAGGGAAAAAAGTCCCACTGACCAAACATGACTGCGAATCGTTTATGAACATCTTACTAAAAGGACCAGATGCCACAAACCAATAGTCAAGAGATCATACTGGTCAAACGACTAATCTACACTAACAAATTGCAGAAACCTAATAAAAGCAAGGAAATCTATATAGCCAGTCGGACAATGCATAAAATAGAGTAAATCTGAAGTTTATTAGGAATCTTGAAATGGAATTTGTGCTTAGAGCTAACATTGAGAAGCAAAACACTATTACCAGAGGAAGATATTTTTCAAGACAATACAACAAAGCAATTCCCATCTAAGAGATCCCAAACTGGGAAGCAAATGCCTTCAGCATGCCTTGGAAGAAGGAATATTCTAGAAAATAAACATGATGTCATGCCAATATCTTAATATAATGAACATGTACATTACTCAGATACTGAGACTGATGAAAACAAACTAACCAAAGGACTGATGTCAACCTCAAAACACAGAAATGGACAAACCTATAAGCAGTCAACATGAGTTTATGGAAACCACAGCCTACCAAACCTACTTCATTCCTCTTATAAGATTATAAATGGAGCTAATAAAGTCAGTATCTTATGATCAGATTTCTAGGAGGTATTTGAAATCAGACTTATGCAGAAGTAAATGTTATACAATGGATCAAAATGCCTAGGTCTGTTGTACCCCTTGGCTTTATAATATGTGGTACTAACAGGGCTGGGAACTGCAGGGCAGGGGAAGAGCGGACTGCTACCATCAACAAGGGAGGGCAGAGCAAGGCATCCTGCCACTTCCATTACAGCAGCACCACTCCTAAGGCTATTTACAGCCTCAGTGTGGACAGATTTTTCAGACGTAGTAGAAGCAAGAATAGTCCAGGCTTAACAAGATTTTACAAACATGGTAAGGTATATTTACTAGCCTAGTTCATTGTCTCCACAACTGCTCCTCCTGAGACATGGACAAACACCTGAGGAATGGCAGCATGAAAAGAAAATGCCTTCTAAAGGCACTGTACTTCTCTGAAGCCAATTAATAACTATGCTGTCTATTGATAGATCCCAGTGGTGTCCCATATCCATACCAATACAACATCTCCATTTGTTGGTATAAAATGACCAACGTTTTCATTTGGTTTAAGCCATACCCATTATTTGCTGCTATGTCTTGCTCATGTCCAAAACACTCTTTGAATATAAAGATTTAACAAGCTATGGGGCCAGTATCATTGGTATTAGAAGATCTTCCAGAAAGCAAACCAAAAGCCTTTGTGTGATGATACATACAGTGCTCTCTACTGAAAACACTGGAGAGCAAGAAGTGGCAATCATCATTCACCGACCTTCTAGCATGCATGATGTGCAATGACCTTGACCTTATTTTTAACCTCTTACATGTCATGCCTTGATGCCAGCCCTTCAGGTTTATGCTAGTTAAAGCTTCAGTGATTATTTTGAAGTGACAGATGGAGTGTCAAAGCAAACAGCATCTGTCCAAAGGGCCCCAGTAGGTGATGCTTCACAGAGTATCTCCTGAACATCTGCAGTAATTAAATGCTTAAGTCAAACAAAATTTAATTTTGCAGGCTGTGTTGAATCAGATATAGTTCACTGCACAGGGGCCCTTGATCTGCTCTGCATTCCTAGAAAATAGTGTAGCTTCTCCCTAAGCCCTCTTCACCCTGAACTTCAGAACCGTGGCAGCTTGTTTGTTCAAAAAATAGGCATTCAGTGGCTAAATACCCAATCTGGCATCCAATGAAGTAGTTTCCCATGTCTGAAAAGAGATCGCAATCAGAATTTAAAAGCGTGCATCTCTTCTCAATTCTTTTATGGAAGGGGTAGGTTATTTTACCAGAGTGGAAGGCTTTTTGGTTTTGTTTGTTCTTGCAGAACTCAGTAATGATGTCTTAACAAACTTGGGTTCTCCATGAATCCCAGACAAGCTGAAAAACATCAGGAGATGTTGATACTCAAGAGGTGTTACCGATGGGAAAACGCATGAAGAAAGCAAGAAGTGGGAAAGCCCAGAAACTTACTAAAGCAGGAGACATTTGAGCTTGACAGTCAGCAATCTTTAAAAGCCCAGTGCATAGATGAAATACACTCTTTTCCCTCCCACAGAAGGGAGGCAAGCTCAGCAAGTCAGTACCAAAGACACAACAGAGACCATTTAATTTACTTGCATTTACACATACCTGGGGTGGAATCCTAAAAATGGTGGAAACTGCTTCCTACTTGTAGCATTCCCAGCAGCTTGAACTGATGTGCCCTGTAGTTCACTTGACTCTCTCATTTTAGAAGTACAAGAAATTTCTCATCTGGAAGAAAGGTGATGAGGATGTTAGCAATTTGAAGAAGAATCTGTGACGAGTACAAGCCAAAAAAGCAGCCGTATAGTCAAGCCAAGAAGTCAGAAGGCAGACAGGTCTGTAGAGAGGAGACACCACTTAAAACAGACGATGGCTGTCAGACTGACATATCAAGACTTGCTGTAATACTCATGGACCTTATTGTAGACACAGTTTCCTGGCTACAGAAAAAAACAACATTGATATGTACTTTCCAAGACAGAAAGGAGCAAGGAAACTAAACCCCTTTGTGCTACACGGCAAGGAAATGTTATTAAGGAGGGACAATTTTCTCAGAGTCCCAAATATCTGGTAACCATGATCATTCTGAACAGGGAACAGGTCATAAGATAAATGTTCAGCCTTCGGCACTTATTACTCAGAGTGCAAGGTTCTCATATGGAGGTTACCATATAATATTGGATTATGGTAATATATTGCATTGCATTGCATTGCTGATAGGGTTTTTTCATAGGTTTTCACGTCCATTGCTTAACTCTCCATAGTTTCTATTATTTTCTTCTATCTATCTAATCTATCATGTTTCCCAGACACCTATCACTTTGGTATCCTTTTTCAATGAGCAATAATATATTTCTTACACATTGGACTGATTCACCAGTTACCTGACAGCACTGGTTCTTTCCTTCTCATTCTGTTGGTGAACCCAGAAAAGATGCACTGTTGATTTTATTCTTTGCCAAAAGCTGAGGCTGTTGGTCATGGGGTTGCATGTATTAGGAAATCAATTTTGTGCTCCCTCTTCTTACTCAGCGGCTCTTCCTTTTCCAGCTACAGAACAAAAGTCTGCAGATCATACCAGAAGAGGGTAATTCATTATTTTTTAGTTGACAAAGTTGAAGGTGAGTAGGAAAAGAGCTGAAACAATGGAAATGCTGATCTTATTCTAAATCATGAATTACATTCTTTGTTGGTGTTTGTTGATTGCCCACTAAACCTAAGTTCAGAGCTATAAATGTCAGCAGGGGTCATAACTGGAGAATGAGCAGAAGATGAACTAATGGTTGGAGTCAAGGCTGGCATATGCCTACAAGTCACATTCAGATATAATCATCTAAGCCCTTCAACTCTCCTTGTAAAAGTGTGATCGCACTTCAAAACACCCAGCAAATGTGCTCTCCTAGATCTGACTTACTTGGGACCCAGAGTGTCCTGGTCAGTTCAAGTTTGTCTTACCTCTGAAATGAAAAGCTTTTGATTCTGGACGTAGTTTGTTTAATTCTGTACTTTAAAACGTTGTCACGATAGACTGCTCCATGTGACAAACCCTGGACCCACTATTATGGAAGGCCTAAGCCCTCTTATCAGAGTAAATCCTGCACTAAATACCACTTTGGACAGTCAGAAAAACTCAGGAAGGAAGGAAAGAGGAAAAAGAAAAAGGCTGTGAGTTTCCCTTCCCTCTCACAACATGCCTAATATGTGAGTGGGGGATGGGAAAAGAGAAGATGAAATAAAGGCC
Source organism: Elanus axillaris (assembly GCA_026212715.1). Classification (NCBI taxonomy): domain Eukaryota; kingdom Metazoa; phylum Chordata; class Aves; order Accipitriformes; family Accipitridae; genus Elanus; species Elanus axillaris. The sequence goes on along the minus strand of JANZLQ010000009.1, from coordinate 19,761,316 downwards.
ATGTCAAATGACTCTGCTTTCCCCTCTATTTCGTTTGGAGAGAAGATTAGGTTACTACAGTTCAACAGGACTCAGTTTGCTTATTGCTTTGGGCATTAAGAACTTAATGCAAAAGTAATGAAGTTAAACCTGTGGCATAGATAATGGTCATTAGCAGCCTTCTTTCCCTGTCATAAACCTGACCCTTGTTAACTCCCATTTTATCTTTCTATGCAGATGATTTTGAGTGGGGCAGGAAGTATTCTACATTCTGGCCATTTTGGGAAAAAAAGTCAGCTAGTAAGTATGCACTGATATTTCCCAAACTGAAGCCCTTCTCCCTCACATTACAGCCCAGGTTGTGTTACAAACTAAAGGGAAACACTAGGAAAAAAAGAGCAGAATTGAAGCCCTTGACAGAAAAAGCATAACTTGTAGTAGGGATGAGACCTTCAAGAAGTGAATTGGGATAGAAATCTCCCAAGAGGAGGATGTTAGGGAAAAGGTAAGATTAAAAAGTTTTAACAAGAAACAAAGCCTGTTCACTGCTTAACCCCTTTCATTTCTGTCCTCCACCTTCCAGATAATGGGGCTTTCTCCTCACTCATTAATTAAGCTCTTTTAGAGTTTATTGACTGAGGGCAAAATTGCCTCTGCAAACAGATCCTTGATAGCTGTTGCAGCATTTCTGTGCCACTACTCTGATAAATGGAATCCTGTTACCCAGCTCTGTCAAGGAACATCTCCCCTGGATGAGACATATTTGAATAGAACAATATGACCAAGTATCCTAATTCTTCAGTAGTTACCCAAAACTTTCACCAGGGACACAAAAGCAGCATAAGTATAGCCAAAAAGAACCCATTTTTCATGACTGCATGGGGAAAACACTCTCTCATTATCACCCAGGTCTGAAAAGATGCTTTAGTTCATCTGCTTTTAGAAGCAAGATGACAATTACTAACTTTTATATATGTTTGCCTAATAATAACTGTCAGGCTTTTTTTCCTGGGAATTATAGGGTGGCATGAAAAACTTAATTTAAGGTTACAAATTGAGGTGACCATGCCATTATCTACCTACAAATGGAGAAGGGCTATATAGCAACATTGACCTTAAAGATAAATTAATCAATTTTGAGGCTTCATTGCCAAGTGAATCCAAACATACCAAAAAGGCAGTAATAGAGCCCTCAAGCCAATTGCAAAATTGCATTACCTTCAAAGCAAGGATCATCTGGCCCTCAAAGTGAAAATGCTTCATAATAACATCAGTCATCACAAGAGTTACACCTATATTTGAGTAACAGGGAGTGGATTAGTCATCACTGGGTGAGCAAACAAAAAATGAATTTTTGGTTTATAGTCCCAGAGAATTATCTGTTTTCCTGTAAATTGACCAGAAGGGAGGAAAACCACAGACTAAAATCTCAGCTTGGGGTAATTCTGTATTTCATGCTGAAAAGGGGTCTGTACAGGACATTGCTGAATAGACAGATAAACCAGTCAAATTTTAAGGTGTAGAAGCCAATATGACTGCTTGAATCATCTCCCAATCTCATGTTCAGCTTCTCATCTACTTTATTTACACAGACATATGTGATTTTGTTGCCAGCTGGTGATTTGGCAATAAAATGAAATCTGAGCCTAATGTGCCTAGAAGATTTGTTTGGAAAAAAATAAACCCAAGATAAAAAAAACCAAACTAAGTAGTACTTGTTTATAGAAACATTACGGTACCTTTGATCCTTTCTTCTGTTCTGCTTCAATATGCTTGAGTAAAAAGAAAATACGCTGTAAATTTCAGAGAGCAGCATGGGGGCTCCTGTGTTTGTGTTGCAAAGACAGACTGAAGCCTTTAATCAAGACAAACTCCTGTAGGGCAAATTTCCCAATCCAGCATTAGTGTGGTGGTGTTGCTAGGTGGATCCCCATCCAACCAATCTATGGTTCTTGGAACTTGTCTGACCCATTTCTGTGGCAGGGTAGCCCTGCAAAATCATTTGGTCATGAAAGAAGGTGGGGAGACAAGAAGGTGACACACAAGCAATGAAGACATAAGCTAATAAGCACATCAATACATAGAAAAATAATGCAGGACACTTAAGAATGGCTGAGACACTGCACTAGAAATAGCAAAGCAGAGATATAAATACTATAGAAAATATAGCATCCATGTGAAGAACGTTTCGCATATCCACGACCGTGAATAAAAACACTAACAGTAAGTCCCTTGACCTTTTCCATACATACACATTAGCCAAATATGTACATGCTGCTCTTTAAAATCTGATATTTATTATATCTCACATCAAAGCCTAACTGCACATGGACAGATTCTCATGGAATATGAACATGCAGTAAAGATGGGGTGGGGGGTGGGCTGGTGTAAGCATTAAAGCTGCCTGTCTTACAGAAGTCCCTGTCAGGTAATAATACCTAAATATAGTGGATATTTTTGTAGATTAAATTGCCGTAATAATTACACTTAAAAATCAGATGTGCAAATGCACCCTTAAGGTCTATTAAGACACCACCTTCATAATCTAGAATTTTTCCTTTTGATTCAGAGTTAGTGTCTTTATAGGAAAACCAATGGGTTTTCAAATGACTGTCCAAAGTGCATAAGGTATGTAGTACTATGCTGTGCTACAAACTGAATTACATTGGGAAACAAAATACAGTATTCAAATAAGAATACATTTTAAAAATACAAAAGTATTTCCATTAAAAAAACTGTTTTCAAGCAGTATGACGTATTCCTTTCAGGCCAAAATCTTGTCCCTTTTTGCAGAACAGCTGTGAATATACTCAGTTGATTCTGAATTCTCTGTGATCAGATAAATGGTTACAGTTAGAAACTCTTAACAAAAACAAATCAGAAAGAACTCCAGAATGGCCAAGGGAAAGCATCATTTTCCTCTGCAAGGATACTGTGCATAACAGACAAAAAATAAATTCATTTTCAAAATAGAAGTTAGAAATCATTACAAAACTCCCAAGTTATGGAAAATAAGCAGCTGTACTGTAACCCAGCACCCAGTGTACCCAGGAGTCATGGAAGAACACATGGAGAATTGTATACTGTTGCGGCTACTGCAGAAGGAAAGGGTTTAATTTAGCTGCCTCCTCACATCGACATGCTAGAGATGGTGTCAGGAAATCCCACAGCAGCCACCTATGTATCTATGTGGGTATTTCCAAAGTCTTCTCCACAGTTCCATGACTCTGCTAGGTCAAGCCTTCAAATGCAGGTGGTACTCCATGGATAGGTGGACTGATTTATGTTCTCTCAGTTAAGGGGCCACAGCGCAAAGTGGCTGATTGCTATCAGTTTAGAGGGGGCAGGAATCTGGGCCTTCTCCAGCTTTGTAAAGACAAGCGGAAGCCATATGCAATTTCCTACAGCCATCCAAAGAGAGCAGGAGCTGAAAGGTAACTTCCCCACCCATGTGGAGGAGTTTAAAGCCTGCTGAGAACTTCCCTCGGCCAAATGTTTGGGCTCCCTGTGCTGTAGTGATTTCTGCAGCCTTCTCTATCTTTGAAACATGAGCAAGTTATTGTTGGCATACAAAGAAGCTGGCAAAGTGTCATCCCATGATTCAGCATATCAAGAAGCAAGATAGCATAATGAATCATTGTGCGAAAGGATTGTGCAACATGGACTGAAACAGTCCATATAAAAGCAGGGTTGTATTGGAATAGAAATGGCTTTTTCGTGGAAGATACCCCACTGCCAAAAAAACCCCGTTATACAACTCATGTTTTATGAGCTGAAGATCCAGAGGCAGATAGAGGCACCAATGCTAGGACCTCGCCTACTGTGACACAGACATATGAGAAGATACTTTGGATTGCCAGGATGATTTGTTTACCATTGTAACATCTGGTACAGAAGGTTTTGAAAGAAATTCATGAATTGGAAAGAAGAGCAAAGAGGTCTGAGTTAAACTGCATCTGATTTAAACTGCACTGTGAATTGGAGCTAATCCATTGGAGTCAATGGAGATAACCTGGCACAAAAACCATCCTCAATGCAAAGAAAAGCAGAGCCAAAGAGTGTCAATGTACAGAGAGCCTTACTGTGTTTCCTTATCCAGCCCATGGGAAAGTCTGCAATAACCTCAGGCTAATTCAGCTGTTTCCGCCATACAACTGCCTTTTCACCCCTATGGCATTGCCCAACAGCCCCCATCCCCATTAATTCCTCCCTGAGTGCTCTGACAGGGTCAGCCCCTGGCATCCTCGAGGACACCAACACTGCACCCCGTAAGCAACCATGCCTTTTGGCTGTTACTACCCCTCCATCGGCCTTGGGAACAGCTCTCTAGTATGCTAACTGGTTATGTTGAGCTGGTCTCCCTCAGAAAAGCACCCTCACACCCTTCCTCCCAGCCTTCCCTCCTTTCTGGCAACGAGAGAGCATCATTCCTAAATGAAAGGCTCCAAATGACTCTTTTCTTTTAAGGTTTAAAAAGCATCCAGCCTTTAAAAACACAACTCAGTAGGGGCTTTTTGTTGAAAGAACTGATATCCTTAGAAAGGAAAACCTTCTATTTCAGGATTTTTCAGCTTGCCTTGGGTTCACGGACTACTACTAAGAAATTTGGCAAACACAACTAAGAAAAGCAAGTTCACACATCCCATAAGGCTGTTCATTTGAGTGGCAATTCTAAGGGGGGCAAGCACTGCCTCTGGAAAAAAATTAGAAAAAATGAAAGGCACTGGGCTTTCTTTGCAACTATTATTTGTGAACTGATATTGCACAACCACCAAGCAGCATGCTTCTGTCTTGGTCTCGGGGACGAGGCCTGCCCACACCGGCAGCTGCACACCACGTGTACTGAGACCAGCAACTCATTTTGCTGAAAAGCCACTGGGCTGTCATCAGATGGTAACAGTGACTGACCCTGGGCAGGCTTGCCGTGATAAGCCAAAGAGAAAAAGCTCTGCAAATCATTAGCCATATCCCTCTGCATCCTTCAGGCATCTAGTCCCCATCCTCTACTTCTTTTAATTTAGATAATTGGTTTCAATGCCCTGTTTAACTTCTGGTTTCCCTGCCTGTGTTCCCTCTTTGCTTCAGCTTCCTCCCTGCTGGCTCCCTGCTTCCTTGCCCAAAGAGCTTTTTTGTCACCATTTTTCATACTTTATTTTCCTTTTATATCTCTTGACTGGCTCAGATGCTATGTAATTCTATGTAATAAAGATAGGAGACAGGCAGCAAGGGAGGGAGGGCACACTGTTAGAAATAATGTAAATAGATCAAACTTTCACCCTACACACCTCAAATTATGGGAGCCTAGAAATAAGGCACTAGTTAAGCCACTTGTATTGGCAAACCCGTCTTTCATAAGCATGCAATTTAGATTTAATAATATGCTTAATGAATGGTAATTAAAAACAAATTGCAATTAAAACACTATTTAATGAGGTTTAACAGTGATGTGATAGATATGTATCTATCACCAAGTTCAACTTCAATAAATATTTTCTTAATAACAAACTGGCATTTAATTAGCATGGGAAAAATGTTGCTGTTAATTCTAAATTAAATTAAAAAATACTTAGGGCACTTACCCACTTAATAGTATGTGTTAATGAAAAATATTTAAAAGGCTTTTTCTTTCCTTTTTTTTTTGTAAGGGTAATGGTTACAAGAATTAAATAAAAGGAATTTAATTGATTGCAGTACATGAAGGCATGATCCAGCTTTGCACATAAACTCTTCATTGATTTAAGAGTTTCCTAACCCACAATGTCTACACTATGACACATGTAACAAACAAACAATCTGTCTAGAATTTGAAGTTTAAGATTTAACAAATGTGACAGTTTACAAAGTCATACTCAAAATTCCCACTGCACCTTTCTGACTAACCTTTCCATGTCATTTTATGATCCCATTATCATAAATATCTGAGCACCTGCCAAAAATTTTAAAATAAAGTGATTTCTTTCTTCCTGCAGATTTAAAGTTTGAATATTTCATAGATCTTTATTTGTTTAGTGGGAGAGGGCAGGAGAAGAAGTTTAGTATTTTGAGCTTAGCATATGTCAACTATTTTGTTTGAAACTGAGGTTTGTGAAATCTTTATTCTCATAAAAGATATTTCAGTAGCTTAAGCCCTGCAGATCCTATCTGTCTCCTGTGCTCCCAAGACTCCTTATAGTGGCTGATACTTTAATTGCTCCAGCACTCATTATGACTTGGACCAAATTCAAATAAAACATTTTATAGTGAAAAATAGCTTTTAGGAGAAGACAAAATTTTTGCAGAAAACATGGATTCTTAAAACATTTCGTATTTTTGATCAGCTGGTTGGAACTGGGAAGAATTCATTTTGGTAGAGCCTATGGAAACACAAACTAAAATCTGAAGAAATATTTTATAATTCCCTTTTTATATCTTTCTTTACTGAGTAGTTCAGGCCAGAAACTGGGAAAACCCCCAACCAAACTGTTTTCCTCACACGTAGACCAGGACTCCTCCTTCTGTGTCTTCACAGTACCTACCACAAGGGGTCTAGTTCCCAAGAAGGACCCAACAGTAAGACAGATATACAATATAAATGCAAAAAGTTCCTCAAGGCAAAAAAAAAAGACTTTTCAACGTTTCACTCTGCAAAAATTTTGTACATAATGACATTTCTGTATAGCAACATATGTCGCATATACAGGTATGGGTTTTATTATCACTGACAGAATGTAACGTACCTATTTGCAGACAGAAATAAGCTTATAAGAAAAAAATGGCACAACATTAAATGTAATTTAAATAAAGAAGGAAAATGCATTAGGACAATGTTTGCCCTAAGTTCACTACAGCTTCCTTTTCTTTTTTGTAAGTGGAAAAGACTTACAGGAACTAGGTATTAAAGGTACAATTTTAGCCCTTAGCTCTGTTCCTCTTGAAGACAACATCAAGAACAGGAGATGATAATCATAAACCTGGTCCCTCTGGATAGCTTCCCACTTAATCCCACCAGCAGCTGCTTGGCTCAAACCTCTTCTTTTTCCTTATATATCACAAACAGATTAGAATGAGGACTACTAGTCTTAAATTGCAGTTATTTTCTGTTGGACTTAAAGTGCCAATCTTGGTTTAGTGATTGGTCCGATGTTGCACAGTATTATTTTATAAAGCAAAAGAACCAGCCATAGAAAATAAGTAACAAATAAGCAATGTGAGAATGAGTTACTGAATATAGCATATAATATTATGCCACACATAAACAGAGAGAAATAGTGTACATATCCAGCCAACTCACGATTGATCCTGAAAGCTCGGATATGTTAGCTGCAGAATGTGCAGGATGTTTTCCTGGCATGTTCCAGCTTCAGATATGATGCGGATAACACTTAGCATTAAATAATGCTCCTATGATTCCAGTTTTCAAGCATTTCACAATCCACTGCTAAATGTGACATCCTGAATGAAACAAATGACTTGATTAAGGACTTATTAACATTGAAACAGAACTGACTTCATGAATTATGACAGGTCCTACTGTACATGTCATGCTGCATCAGAGCTGGAAGTGAAGATATTGTCCTTACTTCAGAAAAACGCAACTACTTAGGGGAAAGCCCACTCCACGGCAGTAGGCACAGAGAGAACCTGGTTCCAGCAGGCAGAACAGAAATTCTTATCCAGTTTTTCAGTCCAGTGTCTCCTAGTACACAGTGGTGGCTGTTGTGTATCTTACCACACTCCTACTTGGATGGAAATTTAACTTGAATAAAATATCTGGGTATCTTACAAAATTAATAGTTAAACCAATGTGCTTTCAAGAAGACAATCTTCCTTCACTTTCTCTATTTAAACTACTTTCTTAGAAGCCAGAAAGACCCAACAGGGACCTTGGAAAGATGATTTATAATATGGATTATTGGATAATTGTGGAAATGCCCCAGTATTGCACCTGGTTTTGATGCCCAGACCCCAGCTACAATATAACCCACAGCTCAGTGTCACCTTGTCCACAGCATACCCAGTCATCTCATGAAAGCTCCCAGTCCCAGACAAAGTGTGCAGTTGCTCTCTGAAAAGTCCGAGGGAAATCCATAGGGTTTTGGCTATGTCAGTAGCTGCTGCAGTAACTGTGGTGTTTAGAAGAAACTGGAATTCAATCAGATTTGTCTTCCTAATCACTTGAAGGGTTTCAAAAATTCCACATAAGATGCAAGAAAAGAAAAAGGAGATGGGAAACACAAAATCAGAAACTCTAAAAAATAATTTGTCCAGGGTTTGCTAGACTGCACCAAGCTTGCCAGTCACTCTGAGCCAGGAGAGCTAATGCTCTTACCAAGGGGAGAGTGAAGTGCCATCACTGATGCCACCAAAGATCTAAACAGTCAGGAACTAACCCTCCTCTCTCGAGTATTTTCTACCAGAAATGGCAGAGAGGTGCTGATTAAAGAAAGACAGTGCTTTAACACTCTCAGCTTGTGGCTAGCAGTCTGGCATCCCTAGTGATGCTCAGCTCAGGCTGAGACAAACAGGAGGCCCATGCCAAGTTGTTTTGCAGTCAGTGGCCTGTTGCCAGAGTGTCATTTTTCACAGAAAGGACACAATACCAAGCAATCTGGCTGAGAATGAATAAAAATGTCATCTGTGTTCGCTCCACTTCAAGGGCTCATGCAGTATTGTTCTCCTCATGAGCAATACAATTCCAGTTGATCCAACAGACACATCAAGATGCTTCTCAGGGACCTATTGGTCAGTCTTCCAACATTGACAAGGAACTCACATCAAACTATTACATTTTATAACAGTGATTAAAAAGGGTTCATTTCTTTCGCGAGCTGGGGACAGTTTATTTTTTGCCTACTAGAAATTTGTCTCTTCTTTCACCCAGCAAAAAAGCACAAGAATTAGACAATGAGAGAGCATGGAAAAGAAACACGCTTAGCAGAAATAGCAAACCATCAGATTTGCACATTGCTGGAGATACAAAAGGAAAGATGATTGACAGAAGGCTGCAAAGCCAAAAAAGCACTGACAAGATTTATCTGCCATCTGCAAAAAAAGAAAGGAGCAAACAGAAATAAACATACGCGTGAGAAGACAAGAGGAATGAACAGTGGTTTATTATCATGGGAGACCTTTCACTGGCTGAACTCTAAAGACTTTACCAATACAGAGACATAGTTTTTGCAGCAAAATATATGTAAATCCTGTCCTCAGCAACCGTGGCTGAGTACGCACAATGAGACAGCCTGGTCTTGGGCCCTAACCAAGGAAAAGCATACAAGAGGTACCCAAGGAATCTAAGGATCATGGCTGGCTTTTATGTGCTTCCCTAGAGAGGGGTATCCGTGTTTGACTGGCCATTTGCAGACCATCTGCACATGCTGTTAGGACAAAGTTGGAATAGTCCGTTGTGCAAGGTAAAGAGGATTTTTTTTTTTCCCTGGTTAAACTGAATTCAAGATGCTAAGGACTTCTTGATTGTTGATCAGCCTCCTCATCTCCTAAAGACAGCAATGGGTGTTGGAGGTATTGCATAACATGCAGAAAATCCGAGACAAATGGGCTGTACCAGCTGATAGTAATGGGAAAGAGTGGTATGGAGCTAGGGAAAGAGTAAAGCTCTCTTTGCCATCTCAGTGCATTCCTGCCAGCAGCTACTGATATGATCTGATTCTAGATGCAACCCTCAAGACTAGATTCTCGTGCTTGGAGAGAGATGAAGAACAGCTTACAACAAGTCTCCATGAACCATCATAATCAAGAAACTAAACATCAGATACAGCAAAACACAAGCTGGCAACAGAGGAGAGCATGCGTTCCTCACCTACTGTTGTGCAGGGAACAGAGGCACTGGGTATTTAAAATTAGGACCCTTTTTTCTCATTTCCCATGAGAGGGTTCTGCATCCTTACTGGTGAGTAAAACGTGCTCTGACAGGCAACTCCTTGAGCAATAAATGAATTTGAGTCTTGGGGGGATGGGAGGGTGGGTGGAAATCATCAGAGAATGTCATAGAAGACCTCTGTGTTTTGAAAGCTGAAGAATGACCCAAAGAATAAGAACAAACAGCACTGCAAGAAGTCATGCCCATTTTCTCCTATCCCCCAAGCCAGAATCTACTCTCCATAAGCCATCACTGAACATGATTTGGTAACCCCTGACTTAAAAAAAAAATCACCAGTAGAGCTTCCCCCACCTGCCTTAGCCACTAGTATCAGAAGCCATGTGAATGGGAGCTGCAGGGAAGATACCCCAGCCATAGCTGTATTCAACACCAGCTTGCTCTGTGACTTGAAGATTCACCTGGCTCCAGCCTGTGAGAGAAAGGCCACGGCTTTATACAGTCTGGTCTGTCACCTCAATGCAACAAGCAGGCACGGTACCACGCTGACGCTGTCCTACTCAGAGAGAAAGGGTGGGACTGACAGCACAACAGCAGAACAGGATTCAGCATCCAAGGTGCACTGCACAAACCATACACGTGATACATCACTTAAAAAGGGGCTGCAGAAAGAAGTTACCATAAAGTTTCCATTCCAAAGCACTAAAATCTTACATTTGCTTATTAAATTTCAGTTGGGGCCCCAGGCAATTGAAGAGAACACTGGTCTAGCTAGTGCATTTTGCTTTGCTTACTGCTACTGACATACAGCCATAACTTACATAAAGAAATTGCAAAGCTTATGACTTTAATCTTGACTAACCATCCCTTCCACCTCTGGCTTTCAGGGTAAAATTGACATCCCATTTCAGGTTTGGTTTTGGGTGTTTTTTTCTTTCTTTTCTTTTAAAAGTATTATGGGAACGTGGAACAAAAGAAGAATAGCATATCCTCTGTTTAAGAGCCCCTGAGTCAAAGACCAGTTGAGACAATGGCAGGATTCTCATGTATTTTGTAGGCATTTAATAATAACCCAATGAGTCCAATTGGAATGTCGGTACTCTCAGGGGCCTGCTGGGAATCTGTGCTCCTGCTGCTCGCCGGTGCTTTCACACGGCTGCATGCAGAGATGTATGGCAGCCCCGAGAAATCCCCTGGCAGCCTGAAGCTCAGACCTGCAGCCTCGCTTCGCTATGCCTGCAAGGAGCTGGGTGCTGTCTTAGGGCTCTGCTCCTACATGAACGCTGCAAAGTGGGATCTGAGATGACGAAACTTCTTGCAGTTGTAGTTCCCACTCTTTGGTGATGATTTTAGATGGTACAGTCTTTAAAGCCCCGACCCCCTCTCATGTGGTATTTCTATAATGCTCAGCACAGCAAGGAAGGATGAATTTTCTAAAAACTTCAATAAAAATCTGATTCCCCATAAGCTAGGCTTCAGGGCTTCAAAGAATTGCCAGCACTAATGCTCAAAACTTGTCAGGTCTTAGAAAGGCTTGAAATTGGCTTGAAAATCATGAAAAAATAATAAGAAAAGTAGGGGATTGTTTTTTTTATTTTGGAGCCTAGAACATAACCACCACATCATGTTTCAAGCTCTCTTCCACCATACCATGAAGACTAGAAATAATGTGGATTTGCACCTCCATAAAGAAGAAGTGTGCTGGGGTTGATTTTTTGTGTATTAAAAGTGAGAGTTCAAAGAAGTAACAAGATTACAAGAGCTCAGGCTTTAAGAGAAACACCAAACATTACTGGAAAGATTCACATTAACATTACCAGGCTTGGTACCTTCGCACTCTTCCTCCAAGGCCAACAGTCTCCACTCACAGCAGCTGCAGACAATCTTCCCTCAGGTAGCACTACAGAGAAAGTGTTAAACAGTGGCAAGGAAAGACCAACAAGCTTTTCAAGTATGTAGTAAACAAGGAGGTTAACACCACTCAGCTGTTACTGCAACCCCCCTGAAATTATACTGGGTAATTAATATATTAGCCTTTCTTCAGTTTTTTATAATTCCAAAGGTTTATCCCAGCCAGTCAAAACCAGAAATAGCACATCTCAAACCAACAACAGGAGCGGCACATGCTGGAATTGAGCAGCAGTAGAGCAAAGAGCCAAAGCATATGCTTGTATCTGATGAAAGGAAATGCATACATGCTTAAAAAGTTAAGCATGGGGTTAAATATTTTGCCGGATTGAGACCAGATGAATTCCGTAGTTAGTTTATTGTTATCATTACTACTATCATCATTACTACTGAATGGAGAACATTCCATGTTAAAAGCTGGCTAACCTTTTTCAAAATAATGTTTTTGTGCAATTTATCCAGAATATACTGGCATTTACACATTTCAAGTTAAGGATTCAAAAGAACAAGATCAGTGACTATCCAATTTGTTATGACAAAGCTGAGCAGGTCTAGCTACTACTTTGCACCCGAGGAACGGTTTTGATAATCTATGGTACCTTAAGAAAATGGTCCTAAACACAAATGATGGAGCAGAATGTGCAACAAGTAAATACTAGCAGAAATATTTGGATATGCAGAGCAGCAGAATGAGGGGAGTTTAGGCATTCCTATCTTGTTTGTTTTTAAGCAAACTGTTCCTGATGTAAAGAGATGGTTAAGAGCAGATGTTGACATTCAAAACTCTCTCTTTTTTTTTTTAATTTATAATACTAATACTGGATAATATTACAAAAGATGAGATGATAGTGCTCCTTTAGAGAGACTTATTCTCTACTTTTTTTAAACCAACTGGCATTTCAGATGTTCAGGAACTGTGACACATCTGTATTTTTATTTAATTACTTTTTTCCTAAACGAGATTACAACACGGCACGTGGTGTCTTTCAAACCAAACACCTGTAGTCAGAATTAGAAGCTTCACAACTACCACTGCTTAAGTTCCCAGGGAATTGTTCAGCTCAGACTCAGGGAAAGCTGGCAATCTCATCAGCAGCGTTATCAAGGCCTCTCCAGATCTGAATAGCTTTCCTGTCTGCATATTTTTATATGTATGTATATATATTTATTTATTCATTTTATTTTAAGGCTAGTTCCAACAGGAAAAAAGTAATAGAACAGTGAGAATTTCCTGTGACAGTATAACCAGAAAAAAAAAAAAAGCCCATTAAATAAAATAAACCTAGACAAAGCCTTATGTGAAACTGAAATAAGGCTGAGATGCCCCAGGTGCAACATGGGTCAACTGTCCGTACAGCTCGGTGCTGGAAACGTGCCCAGCTTTTGTAAAAGGTCCCAAAGCCACAGTAGAAGGCTCAAGATGTTCACTGGCCTTGGGCTACACACTTGGCTGCTGCAGAGGCAGCGACCTTTGTTCCTGACACAGGGCTGGATTATTATTTTTTTGGTTTTCACCAGAGTTTTTCCTTCTCACAGGAAAAAGGACTGCTTGGCAATTGGGGTTTGCAGCCTGACATTTTGGCATCTGATTTTTTTTCACAGGGAAAAACTCTCTTTAGAAAAAGGATTTAAGCCCATTGTTCACACTAGTTTCATGTGGCTGGCAGCTTCAGGAGACTGTGGGCTGGAATATAGCTGCAGAGCATGCTGCAAAGCCCTATCAGTATGCATTTGATCCTATCCTGCACAGGCCAAAACTGGATAGAGAGCACTGTTGACTCCACACACAAAGACAGGCTTCCCCAATAAACAGCCCAAAAAAATAAAAGAGTGGAATTGGATGTGGACCCATGACATTACTATGTCTCTTCTTATAAACAAACTCCAGCTCATTTTCTGCAAGTCCACCAGACTTTCTACTAACTGGCAATGATTTCTGAAGAGAGTGGAGAGAAGACCCAAAAGTGGAACTGCCTAAGGCTAGTCCCACCACTTGCCATCCTGCATTTTAAGCCTTTTACGTTCATTTTAATGGATGATGGAGCAGTGAAAGGGCCCCATGCAAGAAGCATGGAGTAGGGAGGGGAATCCGGTCCTCCACCTTTATCCAGAAGCAAGTAAAACCTGTCAACATTCTCCAGGATCAGTGCTTGTTCAGTGTCACAGGGGAAACAACAGACCAGAGACAAGAGACACATGGTGCTATTAATGCTTTCTTTTTTAATTATCATTGTTATTTTGTATTACCATAGCACCTGTGGACTCCTTTCACAGGACAGTAAGCCACAGTGACAGGCACCACACAAAGCCAGCACAAACAGATGGTTCTTAAACCAGGGACTGTTCACTCCAAGCCAAAAGCCAACAGATGATGTTACAGACCAGGGGAGTCCATGGAAAACACCAAAGTTCACATAGTCATCACAGAGCTCAGCACACCAACAATTTCACTGCTGTGAAGGTTTTATGGCCATCTTAGAAACTGGGAAGAGAATAACAAAGTTACCTTAACAACACATGGAAACATGAGGGCACTTTCAAATTTGAAAAACTAGGCAATAGAGAGTGGCACAGCAGGCTTATCAGAGGCCCAAACTGACATCTTAACCACAAAAGAAAAATACTATACTGAGTGGAGAAAGGCCATGAAAGACCTTGGGAGCAAAGACAAGCAGATAATGCTCGATATGATCAAGAGCGGAGACTTGCAAGAGAGATGCAGTGCAAGGGATGATGGGCACGTGAGGCAAATGATTTTTTTTTTGCAGCATAAAGAACACGTGTGAGCAGTGTGAGACTGGATTTGCCAAGGCCAGAATTAGCTACGTTGTAATAGCGATTGAGGAGCATGATAATAAAAGCCTGAGCAAGTATGTGAGCCATGAGGAGGACAAAAGTGGCAGTATTTTAGAGAGGCTATGGAGAAACAAGTGGCAAGAGTTTGACAACATCTGGAGGAATGAACCAAGAGAGACATCCGAGTCAAAGATAATCTCCACGGGTCCGAGTGACAGGCAGGATCATAATATTGTCCATGGTGCTTAAGAAAGAGTGGATATATGGGAAGAGCCTTGTTGCGTTGAGTATTAGCCAACAGCTGGTCATCTGCAAGAGGACACCAAGGGGACAGAAACGCCGCTGAAACGGGACACATGTTGTAAGCAGGTAGGTTTCTGCAGCATCAGCACAGGGACAGAAGCTGAATTCGAGTTTGCAGAGAAAATTACCAAGAGATATGGTATAGAAAATTAAAGGACAATGACCAAAAGTGAGTCCCTTTGAGCCTCAAAGGAATGCTAGCAAATGCTGGGAAGTGCCTGTTTCTACCTCTGCTTTCATTACATACTGCTAAATTGCTCCCTCCTGAGAGGGCTCACCTCTAGTTCTCACAAAAATACTCCCAAGAAAGTAGCTGTGTTCTCTCCAACCTTCATGCCCCGCCCCCCCTTTTAAGCTGAAATTAAGCAATGGAAAACAGGACAACTTTTCCAGCAAACGTGATTTTACAGCACAAGCCTCATCGTTCCTCCCTTCTCTTATTATAAAAGAGTATTTTTGTTTGTTTAAATGGGAAAAACAAAGGAATACATTCCACAATACATGCCCCTATCCCTCACCCACAGAAATGCTCCTAAACCACGAGGTTTACAGCTCACTGCTTGAGAACTCCCTTTCATGTCAGTACCCACATTGAAACCTTGGCAGGGCAAAGCACCTGAACCAGTGCCCACTCTTTGCTGCCACCCCAAACTTCCTCCTCCTTCCCTCTTCCTAAACACTGCCCCACCCTCCAAAAAGTCCCCCACAGAGAAACAAACCAAAGTTCAACTTTGGCTTTATGTAAATTAAAAAGCAGAGCATTTATATGATCCTTCACCCTGCCATCAACCTGCTCCTTCTGCATGCTGCAGAAGTCTCATTGATGTACAAGAAGCGACTATAAGGTTGGTTCTGAAGGCAGATATTGCATGTGCCAAAACAGACATGTTATCGTATGTACAATTACCAACGACCTGCTGCATCGGGCTCCTAAATCTTGCAATGTTTTGGCAGCAGTGACTGTGTCCAGTTCCACTTCAAAGCTACTTCTGCGCTTTCAGAATCATGGTAAGTGCTTTCTCTAATTACTACGTGTTTCCAGTATGTTTTTAATCATTGTCACATTGAACATAACCCACTAAGATACAGGAGTGTAAACATGAGCAATAATTATTCCAACCTCTTCACTGGTTTCAGGTAAAGATCACAGCCTATATTTAAAGCTGCTGCTCGGTTTATGATGGTCTGTTTTAGAATCATATTTTCTTGGGTGTTTCTAGTGGAGGCCAACTAAATGTTAAGGTCTGTAGAGGAGAGGAAAGCATGTTTTAAAATTATTTTAAAGGCCTTTAGTTATTTAAAGTCAATGCCTGTGACCTGTTAAGAATCAGCAAAGATGAAGACATCTGCCTTATGCTATTCCAGAGTAAATAGATCTGGTGCAGAACTATAATACAACTTAAAGTTGGAATTTCAGTTTAAGTTATGATAGACATGCCACTGGCATTCCTCAGTGTAGAAATGGTCACATTAGTTTTAATCAAGCTAACATGGGTGTTAGAAGCTCTCTGAACACAGCAGCCCAATGGTCTCAGATGTGCTAATATTTGCCTTAGTTTTCAAGAAACAAGTGGGAGAGGAAGGGACCGTTTGTCATTAAGGTATGACTTTGAAAGAGCCTCTAAGGCCTTCGGTGAGTGCCACATTCACCAAACGACCCAGGTAATACAGTGTCCTTTATTATACTCTTCAACTCCATCTCCTATAAGCAAAGTATATGGCATACAGTGTTTCACCTATAATTTTATAGTTACTGGTCACTTTTCTGGCCACTCGGCTAACACAGGATACATGCAGATAAATAATACATGCTCAGAGCTCACCTCTAGCTCGCCTGTGTGCCTGACTGTGGTCACAGCATAGTGTGCAGTCACCCCACGCATGCATGATTTCTTGTTCAGGGATTGTCTCACATTTAACCATTTCAAATCTGACTCATCTATCATATAACAGAGACCTACAGCCTTCCCAAATCCTTAAAATAAGCTTGAGGGCTTAAACACATGAAAAAGGCCAACAAAGTGCTTACTGATGTGCAGTAAATGTCTGTATACATCATTTAATGCACAGCAAGCACACATTTGAGCCAGTTTAGCTGTTTTTTCTTGAAAGTTAAAGTAAGATAAAAGACCTTGCATTTGCCATGGACGCAAGCCATGAATGTCTGATTTTGTGTGTCTAACCCTAAGCTACAATCTTTCCAGAGCAAAACTTTGAATTGTTTTCATCAGGAGGTATGTTTTGTTTGGGGTTTTGTTGTTTAACTACTATCTTGTTTGTGTTTTAAAAAATATTTTCCCTTCTTTTTCAGTGAAATACCAGAAATGGAAAATTATGTTGACATGGTTTTAAAACCTTGTGATTTTTTAATTTATTTTTCTTGGTAAAATATAAAGGAACTATCTGGCCACTGGAAAGTTTCAAATAAATATAATATTTGCAAAAAACCTTCCAAAAACTTTTTGATGACCTTCCACCAGACCTGTTCCAGTTTATCCTTGGCTCTGATGTAGAGCTCCTGGGTGACTTTGTGACACAATTTTCTGTGCCTCCATTCCCTATTTGTCGAGATAATAGGAATCCTAGTGTCCAAATAAGTGATTTTTCATCAGAAAAATGACAGTTCATCAGATTGGAGGTTACTGCAGACATATGCTGGTTTTGAATAATTACAGATTTTTGGGGAAATATTTCTCCAGTTCAGGATGGAGATTCCAGTGAAAAACAAACAAAAAACAACTCAGTCATCATAATCATAACAGTAATAATAAGAACCCCAAAACAAGCTATTTCAAACTATACCAAGGCTTTGTTTTTTTCACAAGTTATCTGGCATAAATAATAGGCCAAGCTTTGATCATGGCCTATCCAAAGGTGGATTTTCATTGAAAGTGCGCTAACACCACCCACCATTCATGCCCAAACCTCTAATATGTAAATGAAAATCATTAGGCATGTACTCCAAACAAGCTGACACCCACTTTCATGGGTGCAGTCCAAGGCATGTCCCAAACTGCTGCACGAATTTGGCAGAGGCACAGAGGGCTCCCATCAGCCCCACTGCCCATCAGCCATCTGTGCCCACAGGTGGAGATGGGAAGAAAGAAAGGCTCCACCCTGTTCCCAGAGGATGGGTTCAACCTCTTCCCCCAAGTGAAAAGAGCTAAGCCAGACTCACAGTCTTCAATTCATAAGTGTTCATCTATGAAATCGGATTCCCACCCCCCTCCACTAAGAATCTGCTATTTCAACGAAGCACAAGATGTCAGGATTTTTGCCAACATGAGCACAGCTGTCAAAATCTCATCCTTGGAAAGAATCCCAGATAGACACATGTTTTACCCCAGCCAAAATGGTCAAACTTTGCAGAGAAACATTCAGAGAGGAAAAAGGTTCCATATTGTCACTGCAATAGCTTGGGATTGCTCACAGCCAGACAACTGGGATGCGGTGTTTTAATAGCTGAACCATTAAAAGCAACAGGCGTCTTGCTATTGACAGCAATAAGAACAGATTCAGTGCCTTTGGCACAAGATTATCAAAAGCAACATTGTAGGAAAGGAAATAAGCTTGTTTGGATTTGGGAGACAACAAATAAAGGGGAAAACTTGCTTGCAATTTTCTATTTCTATAGGATGTTTTTCTAAATGTCTTTGGCACTTTGGCCTGGAATTTCCAATGGAAGTCTAAGAAGTCTTGGGTTTATATTGTCCTTGGGTTCATGTTCTTTCAAGCCTACCTGGAAATCCAAGCCTAAGAGACTTGACTGGACTTGCCATCGGTGCATTGGGGGGGATGCAGAAAGCTTCCTCTTTGGATTATCCCAGGGACAAGGGACAACCAGAGCTTTGCAGCCCTCCTGGGCACTGCCACAAGCAAACTGGCAGGGAGGGCAGGGAGCAGGAGACACTGAGGCTGTGGCCCTGCTGACAGTGCAGACCTCTCATGTTCTGCATTTGGTGGTGACTTTGAGAGGAGGATCCCGAGCCTGGAGTTTTGCAGCTCCCCATTGTGAATGTATGCTGTCCAGCTTGAACTGAGCAAGATTCCCAACCCGCTGAGCAGGCGAGCATCAACCTGTTCCTTCTGATCTGGGATGTGAAGAGGAGAAATGATTTTTCTTAGGTCACATATACGGGCAGTGGCAAAGCTAGCAGTGGTCCAGAAACTCCTTCATCCTGTGCACAAATGGGACCTGTATGTGTCGCCTTTCTTAGCATGGCCCAATTTGCGTGCAAGCAGCAGTTAGCCAGCAAGAGGTGAACTCCTACAGCTGAGGGGGTGGGGAGGGGAGGTGGCATCAGAAACAGCAATCATTATCCTCTTTACTGGAAAACGTGTATCTGAATGGCCAAATTTACTAGCTGTTCCAGATCTTTATGAGATTTATGAGGCTTAAGAAAAAAATTTACTAGGAAGACATAAAACTTCAGTGGTTTGAAATGGAAATGTTTGCAAGGGACTTAGGATCAGCTGGTTTCAATTGCAGCCCTGTCTGAAGCAGGGAGGGCTTCACTTCAGGGCTGAGGACCTCAAACCTCTCCTGACCTGACCCTCCAAAGACAGCTAGAGATTAAAGCTGATAGAGAGCCAATGCTCCATCATTGGGAGGAGCTGTTGTACCCCAGATAAAGGAAAAACACAGATAATGGAGATGATGAGGAGCACATGGTAGAGACGCTCAAGTCTTCTTGTGCGAACTAGCCCAGTCCTGCAGGGCCAGTCCTAAGCTCGGACCAATAATATCTGGTGAATCTAAATGGCTTTGTGACACTGCACCGCCCACCCCAGCACTCCTGGTTCACTGGGGCTTACTAAATTGCATGGAAAGCTAAACCCAAGCTGGCTTTCTGTATTTACACCCTGCTGGGAGCAATACAGCCTGATCTCCTGGCACACAGAACTCCAGGGTGCACAGGGCAGGGACACCTGCACGGCTCTGCATTTTAGCTCCTGTGCTCTCAGCACAGGACTGGTTCCCAGCAGAGGCATGTGAACATCTCTGTACCCTGCTCCTTGTTTTTCCTCTGTTCACAGGGAAACCCCTCCTGGTTCTGACAAAACACATTACCCCAGACTCAGCCTCTGCCTTCACAGAGGCAATCCCAAACTCTAAACTCGGTGAAGAAATCTTATCTCTGGGCTAAATTTGACCCAGTGCAAAACAGAAACTGAACTCCCCTCCAAGCATAACAGACAGGACAACAAAACACTTGGAAAATGTTGTTTTTCCCGTATCAGAAGCCTGAAACCACATTACACACATCTCTTAATGAGGGTAATAAGCTTTAACTTAACAGCTTCTGAACTGAGCTCATCATCCATTTAGAGTAATATTCCCTTCAGTGCCTTGTAGGGCATGTTGGGATAGGTTGGCCAACATTTAACACCTTTACATTTGCCAGCATTTGTTCCTGGCTCTGAAACAAACACAAAACATGCTGAAGATTTCCAAAGGGTATCTGAGGGGGGCGGGGAGCTGATGCAGATGCTGCTGATGAGCTTATCGCAGCACTTGCACCCCTCCTTACCTTACAGGATGCTTAATTACAGCAGGTTCTTGTGGGATTCACACCTAGCAGCTCACAACTGCTCCGTTGGCAATTAGATTCGGTGTGAACGGGAAAGTGCATGGGGTTCCTTCTGCCTCCCTCCTCCCCCTGAATTACCAGAGAATATTTCCCTTCCTTCTTCCTCTTATTTTGTCTTATGTCCCACAGACCAGGCGTGTAGCTGCCTGGCTCACCTTGCTGGCAGATACTCACTGAAAACAGCCAGGCAGTTCCCAGTTCATAATCCTTTTCACTGGGACTGCCTGTAATCCTGTGTAATTGAAAATACCAAACGCTGCATTCTAATACGTAGGAAACTTCTTTTACATAAAGCCCTAGAGACTACAAATGAGAGTACTGCTGTCAGTACAAGATTTCCCACAGCGGATCAGCTCACCTGCCCAAGCTCCTGCCTTTGCGGTGGCTCACGCTCAGCAGTGCCACATCACAAAATGTACTTGTCCATATTCAGCACTGCTGTCTGAGGAGACAGAGTTTTACATGATTCTGCTCAGGCATCATTTATGTCTTGAAATGTGATTTTTGGCTCGCTTTCCCTAGCTTGCAAATTACTTGCAGTGCTTACTTGTGTACCGATGTTCAGAAAAACATCTTGATCTGGTTTAGACACCCAACTTCACGGCTTGTCCTGATAGCATCTAGCAGGAGGGGAGTCCACAAATTCACCTTGCTCTGTATAAAGACCTATTTACTTGCTAGAATTAACATCAGCATTATCTTTGTAAGATCTCTTACCAGACAAGCATGATTATGAACCTCTTCTGGCCCTGAAATCTGTTTACTCAGGTAGTTTCACTTAGCGATTAGGTTTTTGAAACACAGTAACAAACTTCAGTCTACTTCTAGCAGAAGTCAGAAGCATCTCACAGGCTAAGCTGGTGCTTTGATCAAGATTTCTATAGAACTGGCCAATTATATTGCCTCAAAATCGGTAAGTACGGGTTTGGACAAAGAAATGCAAATTTGGGCCTAGCTTGGAATACACTGAATTATGTTTTCTTCATCATCAGCAGCAATGTGAACTGTTGTCCAGAAGGAAAGGCAATTCTGGCTCTTACCTACTAGCTCATTGCATGACATGAAGCTTATACAATTTACTCCCAAGCAATGCAGTTCTTTGCACATCAGGCTGTAGCTGTGGGCCTGCTGTAGTTTCTCCAAGAAAGTAAATGACTAAGGGGTGTTTGCCAAGCCTCAATCTTTCGAGATTCTCTTTCCCCAGGACTCCCATTCCTGTCTCCCTGTCTGTGATTTCAAAAAGTTTACTGTTACTGACATAGTATTAGAATTAGCTAAATCATTTGCAATGCAGTGAACTGTTAACTGCTTTTCACTACATGAAGCCCCAAATCAATCAAGCTCCATTGTCATCAGTGCATTACAAGGCATCCCATGGTCTGAGAAACGTAACACCAAATTTTTTTCATTTCCCCAGTAATATGGAAACAGGCTTTGGTAATTTTTTTTCCCAAATTTTACTATATTCAGATTTCTTAGATAAATGCTTTACATGAACATATTTCAGCCAGGATCCTGCTTGCAAACTCTTCACATTGATTATTGACTGAAGTGCCAGTGGTGATCAATGACCTGTGCTGTGCGACTGCTCACCTAAGCCACACAGAGCTGTTTCTGTTCATGGCTTGCAAGAGTGATAGCATAGACTTGAGAGTTTCAGTAGCGCACAGGCAACCGTTTTCATTAGTATTGCTGATTAATTTACCTTCTTTTCTGAGAATTTCCATAAAAAGAAAACTAATGGTGATATGAATAAAGTGGATAAGGAATAAATGCAACTATAGAAGTTTTTGTCCTTAATCTCATTGATATTTTCCAGTGAAAACACTCATATTTTCACTGGCATTCCTCACAGGGTAAAGTACTATCCAGTCTAATGAAAGAGAGCTCAATGTGAATTTCTGTTTTTTTACTTAGATATGTTTTTATTGATATTGTTTCCACATTTAAAAATTAAAGAGCTATTCCCTGATAAAGCATTATGCATATTTATGTTTACCTGACTATAAACTACTGATAACTTCTTTATCTGTCAAATACTGCATTCATGAATATACATTCAGCTATATGAAAGACCTTGGAGTTTAGATTTTTTTTAAATTAAACACACTTATAAACAAATTTAGCCTTTTTTAACTGTTCTGTATTTACCTGTATATTTTTAGACCATTATCTAAATGCCCATGTGTTAACCAATTACTTAATGAGCAATGTCATTAGGAAGGAAATACAATTTTCCAGAAACCTAAGAAACTGTAAAGACTGAAATAACAAAGTAAAATAAATCTACCAACTTCAAACCCCTCTCTTAGTGTTTGTTAATATACAGAATTGTAAACATTTTCCCCAGTATTATTCTTTCTCCCTTTATCTCCAGCTCAAATGGATTTGTAGCTCAGGTGACTGTAATATACTGCACTATAACACGTTTGCCTGAAATTTCCAGTAAAGAATGCAGCTCTTTTTGGCTTTCTACAGGCATCAACTACTAAGTCTTTCAGGCCTCTCTTTAAATCTCAGCCTTTAATACTGCTGGATATCACAGCACATATATAGATTTACTACTATAGCTCTCTTCAACCAACTGAAAATAAAGCATGACAATATGGCATTGCAACTCTGGGCTATAGGTTACCTCAAAGAAGATGTTTTGCTCTTGAAATTCATTGTTGGTATTTTCCAAAGTTTTAAAGATCACCAGGACATACATAGAAAGGAAAAAAAATAAAGATCGGAAGAGAAAGAGGGACTGCTTGTAAATGGAGACCAATCCTTCTTCAGATGTCATACAGGGGATATCTGGTTTCACTGGTCAAGTACAGCTTGTCTAACCTGACTTCAAAATCATTGTTTGCCTCTTAAAATACCTTGGTTGTATGAGACAAGATAGGAGTCTTTAGGAGGCTGGCAGGGTGAAGAGAGGCAGAGAAGGAGGGAGACAGAAAGTCAACAGATCAATAAAAGCACTTTAGGATAATGGCTCTACCTCAAGCAGACCAGGTCTAGATTCCAGGCCAGCACCAGCACTGCCAGGAAATGTGCATTTGCATGAATGAAATGTTAAATCCACATTGTCACGGCAGAAAGTGAGATCCTGGTTCTGTCCCCATCCTGTTTCAAGGGTGCATTTCCCTTCCTGCTCATCCTTGATCACACCCATTGTCCTGACCACAGTCAGCAGGACCAGAGTCAGGGAGCCTGGGCAAACTGAAGATGTGGGTTAAGAAAGCATTAGGACAGAGTGGAGTGAAAAGACAGGGGCACAGAGATGTATCCACATTTGTTCCCCCCCCCAACCCCCCCACTCGCGTTCGC
>JANZLQ010000009.1:19712249-19732598 GCA_026212715.1 Elanus axillaris | reverse complement strand
AAGGGGGGGGGGGGGAGTGTGGAACCAACAACAGAGAGATACTTTTTCTTAAGAGTAACTCTGTTTGCTTTCTAGGATTAGTTAACTGTAGATAGGCTTGCTTGCAGGGTCAGCAAAGAGCCAGACCCAACTTTGCCCAGTGGAAGAGGATTTATATTCAGGGCTACATCTCAGGCCCAGTACATAAACAAGTATATGCTGCAAATTTGTGATTTGAACCAATTTTTCACAAAGTTCAGGGTAAGGGTTTCATATCTGCAACAGCTCTTCAGACCCCTTCTAGCTACTCGTCTTCACCAGATGAGCTAATACCAGCTATCTGTTTCCCTTCCAAATGGAGATACCCATTTTGTGGTTAGAGTTTCATGCTATAGATCAGTTTTCATCCCCAGGCATCAGTTTTACATTTAGACATGCAGAGCAGCACTGTTAAAGCCTGTCAACTGTTTTAGGTATTCAACAGCCAATATCACTATCTACACAAAGAACTGGCCACGTTATTTTCAGTGCTTCTGCTCACTGACTGAGTTTCCCATATGGAAATATTTTTCAAAAATAAGGGATTACTTGGAAAGACCCTGGGCTAACCCTGCTGAGTATCTGCTTTTCTTCTTAGTTCTACAGTGTGGAACATTACCACTGGTATTTTGGACAGTGACCATAACGTCATAAGACTGAGTGATTGAGACTTCCTCAGCTCTTTGTTTACTTCTGGAAGACAAAACAATTGATAATATCATCTATTAAACAAGAGTATTGTTTAATTCTTTTAAAATACTGATTTATTTTTGAAGGATCTAAGTTTGCCCCACATATTTGAACGCTGCCTGACAGAATACGTCCCTTGAGTAACGACATATCAGTCTTGTTTCCAA
This sequence comes from Elanus axillaris, assembly GCA_026212715.1. Lineage (NCBI taxonomy): Eukaryota > Metazoa > Chordata > Aves > Accipitriformes > Accipitridae > Elanus > Elanus axillaris. Next base: position 19,731,723 of record JANZLQ010000009.1, on the reverse strand, counting down.
CCAATCATAGTGATAAACTTTTTTTTCCTCCCTATTGATCTTAATCTAAGACTTATAAAAATATTTCTTGCCCTATAGTTTTACTCCTCCAAGTTGAGTACATTAAGCAGACATGACTGGCCTGTTATACTGTACCATAAGTAGAGTTATTTGGCTCTGAAGATAAAATAATCTGAGTTGTGGAAGAAGAACTAATCTCTTGGGCTGAGATCCCTGAAAGTATTTTGGTACCTGTCATGGTTTAATCCCAGCCAGCAACTAAACACCACGCAGCCACTCACTTACTACTCCCCCCCCCCCCCCAGTGGGATGAGGAGAAAATCGGGAAAAGAAGTAAAACTCATGGGTTGAGATATGAATAGTTTACTAGAACAGAAAAGAAGAAAGTAATAATGATGATAATAACACTAATAAAATGACAATAGTAATAGTAAAAAGATTGGAATGTACAAATGGCACACAGAGTAATTGCTCACCACCTGTCGATCAACACCCAGTCAGTCTGTGAGTGGTGATCCCCACCCCACGCCACCCAGTTATTTCCTAGATGTGACGTCCCATGGTATGGATATACCTCGCTGGGCATTTTGGGTCAGCTGCCCCAGCTGTGTTCCCTCCCAACTCCTTGTGCCCCTCCAGCCTTCTCGCTGGCTGGGCATGAGAAGCTGAAAAATCCTTGACTTAGTATAAACATTACTTAACAGCAACTGAAAACATCAGAGCGTTATCAACATTCCTCTCATACTGAACTCGGAACATAGCACTGTACCAGCTACTAGGAAGACACTTAACTCTATCCCAGCTGAATCCAGGACAGTACCTTGAAGGTCTTGGGTGTTCACCTCCCTGAGTTGTTATGAAATAGTCATGTTCTTGCAGACTGAGAGAATGCCAGTGCAAGGAGTGCCCCTGTTCTATTACTGTAAGAGTAATTCAGCATTTTAAGCCTCCACCATTTCCTTTAAGGAAAAGGGTTTTTTTTCATCTTCTTTGATGACCAGTCACAATAAAAGACCTTGGCATACTTAATATGCTTTGCATTCCCTAATCATGTAAAATATGGGCAGATACAAGGAGAAACTATGATGCAACAATCTTCTGTTTTTATTCCTCCTCAGATCCTCTAAACACATTCAATCACAAAAACTACCATGAGAGGAGGGGAAACATGGTGGTATTCTAAGTCTTCCCCAAGTCTCTCACATAAACTGCTCTGTCAAACAGATATTTAGAAAGGGGTTTAAACGGGGCAGGAGGATTAAGCTCTGCAGCTGCAATACCTGTAGCACCGGCCCACATAGGGCTCACTACATCACTATGACATCCCCCACTTGATGCATTTATATTGGGGCTATATTCACCTCAGTCAGATTTGCCTAGATTCATTTACATATTTGTTCAGACATGGACTTTTCAGAATACTCTACCTGTTCATGCTATTTTATAATTGAAGGACTGACTTTATGAACTGCACATCTGTTACAACCAGAAAAGTTTTGGCATGAGACAGCAGGTAAGCTAGAGCAAAGAGATGCAGACTAACAGGATCATCTCATACGGTTAAAAGCTGTAGACAGTGATTCTGCAGACTACATGAGTTTCAGGCCTGAACCTGAAATATTGTAGAATATAATGAATAATTCTGGAATACAGCAGTTTGATGCTGTGGAGAAAATTACCTAACGTTATCCTACTCTATACTATCGTACCAAGAGAAAACCATACTGTAAGGTTAAAATGTCTTACAGTCTACATATGAGGACATGATTGAAAGAAAAACAATTTATGAAGATGTAAATAATTAATCCATTTCAGACCAGAGAGTTGATTCAGAGTTATAATATTATTTGTCCTATGCTTACAGGAACCTGTTATGTTAGTATTTTCACACAACTGCAGCACATATCCTTAATATGCTGATACACGTGTGGTTTCTCTAGACAATTGTGTCATCTGGGAGATCAAGCCAGTCATCCTCCTGCTGCCTACAGAGTCCTAGGTAAGTCCCCTGCCTTATTTTAAGTGGATCCCAAGAAACAAGGTCAGATATTAGAAGAGTAAAGGGTTTTTCCCAATGCCTATGACATTATTCCACCCAAGAATGGACCCCAGCCATGCAAAAATGCAGGTGTTAAAATGCCCATAAACACTTGGCCTATGTAGAAGTTCTTATCAAGCTTTGCTCCTGTGAATCAATCCTTTCAATTACGGTAGCTGGGGGATATAATGATGTTTTTATTTGCAATTACAGCTTTAAATTAGGATCAATAGAGGCAGCTACAGCCCTACCATATCAACAGTCCTGAGAGGTTCATAGTTTTTAAAGAACACACTTCTAAAATAAACCCATCCATTTCCTATTAAAAATATAGTATCATAAGACTTAGACCTTAATACAAGAAAAAGACTCAAGGAATCTTACTATTTGTTTTTTTGTTTTGTTTTTAGGCATCAAGCCAGCAAGGCCTTCTTCCCTATGGTTGCCTCCCCGATGGACTTTCCATGGTCACATCTGGAATAAAGTGAGTGGGCACCAGGCCAGGTCAAAGATGACTCTGTCAGAAGAGGAAAGGAAAATAGGCATTTATTTAGTTATCATCCTGTATTTCTGACTTCTTGTTCAGTGTAAAACTTTGCTCAATGTGAAGCTTGTGCCATAGATGAGTTTTGTCTGGGGTTTTTTGAACAACTCTTCCAAGAAAGGATGCTGTGTACCATAACATACAATGCTTTCAGTTTGCACAATTTGTGATTATAAAGAAAAAAACAGTCATTACTAAATGGAAAGATTAATACATTTTTCTAGGGAATTGGGGCTGTTTACCCTATTTTTAAGTAACCCCTCAAAAACCAAAAAGGCATGAGCTTGTGTCAAATTAGATCTTTTCTGAAAATGAAATTGCAACAAAAGAACCTATTTTATGAGTTTCACATTTCATAGCATATTTCATAGTTGTACAAGTTGGGGTAATATCTGCTATGATTTATAGAGGAACAGTGCTGTAAGAAGCCTCCCTTCTAATTATAACTGGTTATGAGGTACATCACTCATATCAGACTGAAATTTACTTCCATCTCAAACATGATCTTTTTTTGCCTGTTTATTATCATATACTGGCCACAGAAATGCTGATAAAGAGATTACAGAAAATGTTGTTATCAACTTAATCCTTTCCCAATTGGAGTTCCTTCTTTTAATACAGACTTATTTTGAGTCTTTGTTTACACGTTGCGATATGTCAGACAGTAAACACTCTCTCTCTTATGGAAAGTTGTGCAATGAAAGCCTTTCCTATTCTGTGTGCTACATTAGGCAGAAAGGCTGACTTCAACAGAATGCGCAAGAGAACCTATAAATCCAATGATTCCCCCCACTTTCACAGGCAGTGTATGCAAGGGCTTCACACGTATAGTAGATGGTTCATTTGAATGCAAAACATGCTAAAATTTGTCCTGAAAAGCACTTACGCTTTAAAAACATACCATAATTCTAAGAAGAAAAATGCCTGACATATATTTTGGCTGATTTCAAATTCATGTATATTTTAAATGATCTATATAACCTAAGCTGTGCATTTTATACAACAGAATGATAACCATTACCATTCTACTCCTTCTAATCCACAGATGGTCTTGATTTATTGGCTAGTCATGTGTAATGCACTGCCCCTCCTGAAATTCATGCTGTAATTCTAATTTTTGTTGTTTCTGCTGCTGCTGCTACCTGGATGCAGTGCTTGCCACGAAGATACCATGGTCTTACTCACCCTGTAAACATAATTGATGCTATTGAAGATAATGATTTAGAATATCATCCATCTCTAGTACAGCTTGCCTTTATGTGACTTGTTCTTGCAGGTATCTGATTTGTATCATAGACGAGTTGGCTTGATTGCTGGTTTGCCATAGAGTAATAGTTTCCTGGTTTCTACTGACATATTGAGTCTCCCTTGATCACTCAGGTGATCAGTCAACACACAAGTTAATTATGGGTGAAGGGGTGTCTGAAGCCCAAAGATCAAAAGATAGGCACAAGGTCTTCTCCAAGTCATTATTCACCTTCTTAAGCATCAGGCAGTCAGTTCAGATTCCTGTCTCCCACACCGTCCCTAAATAAAGGGATATAACAGTAGGAGACCTGAATTGGAGCAGCTAAAAGACACAGAATGGAACTTCCGATTTCTCCAAAAGAAGATGAGGAGAAAAAAAAAAAGAAATCCATGTGGGCATAATTGCCAGCATGGGGGAAATCAGGAGTACTCTCATTTACTTATTGTTTAATTAATTTTTTTTTTAAATAATCAAGAGTAGCTGTTTAGAGGTGGACAACCTGAGAGTTTGCCACAAGGCTCTCACCTGTTTCCCTGGTAAATTTCTTAGGTTTTTAATGGCATTGCAAGGAAAGGCTTTCAAGTATTGCCATCATCTTTACTTCCATGTACAAAGAATAGAATTTACTGGCAGAAATCAGGAGCTGCTGGACAAAAAAATGTTAGAAGCCCTCCCAAAATGTAAAGGAAAAGCAGTTCTCCCCAGAACTTCTTTTCCATATTTCAATCACTCTCAAAACTCAAATGCATGCATTGACACCACCAGCAACTAATTACAATTACTATCCTGAATCACCCACATGAGACTCACTCCCTTTTGGGCCACATCCCTCACTCCTCTGGGGAACAGGCATCACAGCACCCCAGTCTCCCTCCTGCTGCAAGACCCCATGAGCTAAATACAACTTGTTGGACAAGTCCTCTGAACAGATGGGACCTACAAGAGTATAGAGGTTGTGGTGACATGCTGCAGCCCCAGGGTTATGCTTTTTGTGGTGGAAAGAACAATATCCCTGGTGGTAATGGGTTGTGCTCACTGGAGGCTTGGGTATCAGCTCAATACCCGCACCACTGAGCTACACCCATATTCATCCACCAAAACTGGTTTCTCCTTCTCTGTGGTTTTCATGTTACTAGATTAAAGGAGACGTAACTGGGAAATATGCTTCAGAGGTTTATTTCCTAAAATAATATCATTATTACTCCACCCAAAGTCACCCGCCTTTATTTTTAAGGCAAAAGGAACTGAATCACTGAGTTGCAGATTTGAAGAGATACTATGTAAGGTCAAACATTCAAAGGACTTTGGCGCAAGCATAACTCAGTGCACAAAATTCCACATATGCTTTCTTCCATATGCAAATAAATGCTACAGATGCACAACCCACTTGCACGTATCTGCACATGCCAAAGGGATTTACACATGTTAATACTTGGAAAGCAAAGTGAGAATGTATATAAAATGGCATGCACAAAGTACATTCATCCATGTGCATATCCCTCTGGAGGCATCACTACTTGGATGTATTTCTAAGTGGAAAAGCAGTTAAAAAATGGATATGTCACCCTCTCTCCAAAACCTAATGATTACAGTCTGTTAATTACACTGCATCTGTTGAAACCTTTAGCAAATAAATTGTGGACCTGATCTATTATTTATAATACCAATAGAAATTATAGGTAATGTCTTAAAGTCACACTTATGCAAAGTAGCAGCAGAAGCAAACCGTGCCATGTTATCCCTATCCTGCAACTTCCCTATGCAAATACTACATATTGTGACAAAGCAGCTATAATAACCTTTTCTAAATTTTACTTTCTGCAGATGGAGAGGAAGCAGTGAGAGAATATAAAGACTCACATAGAGGAAGGAAAAGAACATTAAAAAAATGTTTAAAATGTCATTTACAATTAGTCCCAGAGTAACTCTGAAAAACTATAGGCCACGTATTGCCATTGCTTTTAGCCAAGTTTCCCACAGCCTGGTATTCACTGACAGCTTTTGAATGCCCAACAAATTAAGTATATGACAGAGTCTGCTAGGGAGAGAGTCATCTTAGCATAGCTGTGCCTTGAATTTAGGCTCTAATTGTGGCATCTCTACTGCTGCTGTGAAATCCATGTGGATTTGCTGAATCCCCATGCTTTTTAAAGGCACCTTAATGCTAGTACAAAGTCACAGAGCTGCTGATCTGCCTGTGTGCTGGGAAGCAGCTCTCCATCCTCTCTTGCACAGAGCTTTGAACCACAGCACCACTCTTTCCCCACCTCCTGTACTCTACAAGCACTACCTAGCATTATTATTGCTATGGCGTCTCCAACATAACAAGTCAGCTTTCAAGCAAAAAATAGGTACTTTTTTTCCCAGTAGCTGGCCAAGCAAACAATGTAAGATTTGAAAGTCAAGCTGGATCCCTTCTTCCTTGGCTTTCTCAAACCAGTAACAACAGTTCCCCAGAGCAAACAGCAATTGCCTGGTATAAACTGGAGCAGAACTGCCACCCTCTTCTGTGTAACAGAAACAAGAGCCTTTGCATGTCATATTATTACTATGGGACCTGAGCATTAGTTAGCTGTTCTCTTTATACCCCTTTAGCCAGCCCACTTATTCACCAGAAATCAAATAATCACTCAGGCTGAAGTTTATGAAACTTCTGGGATTCACAAATGTGTTTCATGAATTTCTGGCAGTTGTCTGAATGTTCACAAATAATGTGATGCCAGTAATCAGAACAAGTCAAAACTTGACACTTCTATTCATAAATCAGGAGACGTTTTACTTTTATTGCTTGAACAGTTCTGTTCCCAAGCACGACTGGATTTGAACCACCAACCTGTAGGTGAAAGGACCTTTATTTAATGTATTTGTTTAGGTTTATAAGAAATATAAAAAAGTGTCTATCCAGGACTCTAGCCACCTTTGCCATATATTAAAAAAGCAGGCCAATGCACACAGACAAAAATAAACTCAGCAACTTCCAAAGCCAGAGAAGGCACAAAAAAGCCTCTTGGCCAGAGACCTCAAATCTTTCTATATAAACTGAAAACTTTTGCACACACTATTTCTCTCTTCTCCAGAGCCTGGGACATGAGGATATGTGTCCCTCAGGTCAGCAGAATTGGACTTCCCAGGCTGGAGTGGAAAGAGAGCATTCAGTCATGCTCCTGCCGAGGAGATCTATCCAGTATTCTCTCCTCTAAACCAAGAGGACTTCAGCCAAAATGCCTCTGTGGCTTGCAGCTGCAGTGGTATCACTAGGGAGACAGAGCAACCTATTAAGCAAAGAGGATCCGAGATCCAAAACCTTATGCCAAGAATCTATTTTAGCCTCCCCCGCAAGCCCGCAGACAGAGCGTAGGCCCTGCAGCACCAGTGTTGAGTGCCAATGGGGAAAACTCCCACTCATCGCTCCATGCACACGGACAGCACTCTGCAGACCCGCATCCTACCACTACCCGATGTTCCCCTGCACACGCTGCACGTGCACCCCAGCCGTCCCCCCAGGCCCAGGGAGGTCTCCCGCTCTCCTACAGTACAGAGTAGCTGCATTCAACCAGTTCCTCCTTCTGTGGTCGGCAAATAGTAAACTTATGACTCAAAGAATAGGAGAGGGAAGAGAAAACCAACCTATTGACTTCAAAGTATAAAACAACCCCCCCCCATTAGGATTTTCTACCACAAGGTAAAAAGGCCCTGCAGACCAAGCTCTGTCTTTCTGATGCTGGCACAATCCCTTCTGGTGTCAGCTAAGAGCACTATTCACTGTCCCACTCAGCCATAATCTTCCCTTTCAGTCTCCTTTTAGAGTGGGGACAGGCAGATGTGAAGAGGCAAGGGCAGAGAACAGAGGCATATCTTTATAAAATTGGCTTTTCTCCTCATATAGTCAGAATACACAAGACGTAATTACAGCTTGGTCTCTCAGAGACAATCCCAATTCTGCTATAGAAAGATCCCTTCCAAAGTAAACACAAAAGTAACAGAGGATCAGCTCTTTGCTCTTTTGAATGCTGCAGAAAGGAAGTGCCCATAAAAAAGGTTGCAAGAGATTGACATTCTCTGACACGCTGTAGGTTAAATTTTTCCAAACCCTCTATGCAAACACAAAACAACACGTTCATTTTTTATTTTTTTTTTTCCACTAGAGGCTGACAATGTTAGGAATAAGTCTCCATTTAAAACACTGAGCTGAGATTTCTCTTGGGCAAGAAGTGTCAGTAGGAGACAGGTTGAGCAAAGAGCAATGATCCCCGTCCCATCCGTACAACCTGCCTCTCAGCAAGGCATGCATCACATCAGCAGCTGCCAGCAGTCAGGGGAGGCTGGATGCAGGAAAATGAACTCTCTCCTTGAGTTTCTGCTCTAGCCAGAGTGGGTCTGGATAAGGAGCAGGATCCATTGCAATGAGGCACGTAGGGCACAGTCAGACTTCATCCCCTTCAAGTGTCTAAAAAGCAACCTGGCCAGATTTTCTCCTGGACAGCTCAGCATTTAAACAGGCAGATTAATCAAAAGCACCTCCCAATTGAAATTACATCCTGCTTGCCTTCTGACACTTACCACTTCAATAACATCATTTATAGCTCCATTGTTGCAATATGAAGCCCTAAGGAGAACTGGCTCCTACAACATGTTGCCATTACATTTTAGCCAAGGCTGAATGTAGCTGCAGATCTCTCTGCAAAATACAGTGGAGATCTATTAAATGCATAACTTCCCTGGCACCAAAATGTTATTCTTTTAGCAGGTCTGCTTCTTCCCTGGGATTCTGATGAAGTGTGCTCTACTGTGTTATGAAATACACCACATTTTGGTGTGATACACAGAAAACGTCTTTGTTTAATGCAGCTTATCTTTTATCATGTCACTTTTCTATTGGATTTCTTTTCTGTGTACTGGAAGCATATTATTGTGACAGATACACTGCTTTACCATGGGGCTTTGCTATGTGACCTGCAGTGTCAGTGAGGATCAGCTCGTCCCCGAAACACAGGCTGGACAGCTTGATACAACATAAAGGAATATGGAGCAAATAAGGAACCAGGAAAAGCAATTCAGCATTGCTCCCATCTAACTGGGCTGCAGAGGCGTTTTCCAGCCTGAAACACAGGCCTTCTACAAAAAGCTAAATCTAAACTGTTATTTGCTGTACAATGTTCACTCTTCCATTTATACACACTTACCAGAGTTAACATGAGAGCTCAAGAAAGTCAGGGAATACCACCGGCATATCCATTTTGCTAGGAAGAGGAAATGTGGTAACAAAGCACAAACCAATCTTGCCAACCTGGAGTACATCCTCTCTCATAACCGTCGCTCTTGTAATTTCTTCCAGATCCTTCAGAAACTGTAAACAGGAACGCATGGTAAATAAAATTGCTTGGCAGAGAAGGTGCTAGCATAGTACCCCAGATGCAAGGATTCAATTTTCTGCTTCACTGTGAACTTCTGAAAACACCTGACAGGATGAAGTCCAAGTCCTATGAGATACTTGCTCTGATAGCTCACCACTGCTGCAGTCAGTGTGGGGAACTGGTTCAGCAAAGATCTAACAGGAGCTGGGTGGTAAAGAGACTTCCCTCTTTTGGCAACAGTGAACTGCTGGAGCAGTTCAGCCACCTGACAAAACTTGCACCTTGGGCACCTTCATTGAAAGAGATGATGTGCCTAATCCTTAACTCTTTACGCATCTTTGTTTCCAGCAGTAGTGCTCCCTACACAGCTCAGCATCTGCACATGTCACCACTTGAGCTGGGCTGCACACCAAGCTCACACCTAGCTCTGGCTTGGACTCCACAAAACAGGCTTTCATCTACCTAAATCCCTTGCAGGACCTGTGGGTGAGTGCCAAGCATTCCTAGGTGGGGCCTGCTCCTCCCAAAGCAGGCTGCCTGGGCCTCCTTTCAGGCCAAACCACACCAAGAAGATGCCACCGCTGCTTTACTGAATTACTCAGCAGCTCCTGCACTCCTGCAGAAGCTCCACTTCTCAACCAGAGGGCTTCAAATAAACATCTCCCGTGTCCCAGAATGATGCTGTAATTCCCTGGCTACCCGGTCTTTTTCGAGGTGCTCTACACTCCTCTTGTCAAAGCCTAGCTACTTCACAGAGTTCAAATTTCATTGAGTGAACGGGCAGAGGAAACAGTGATTTTATCTTTGATCTCATGACTACAATGCTCATTCAGGGATTTCTGCTACTGTCCTATGAGCTGTTTTCTGTAAATAATATAATGTGAAAGATAGGAGCCATTCTTAAGAAAGATGATGTCACAACTTATGTACCTTTCTGCTTGAGCAAAGGCAGGTTACCGTGGGTTTCTTCGGCAGCATCACAAACCTCCAAAAGGAAGAATGGACAAAAGCTCCTTTTAGGACAATTTAGAAAAGTCAGAACTCTTTTTTTTTTTTTTTTTCTTTTTTCCCTGAAGGAGACAAGATTGACCTCTAAGTCCCTTGTACTCAAAACAGGCAACCTGAGTAGCTGATTGAGGTCCCAAACCCTGGATGAAGTTAGGGGTTGCAGTGCCAAAGTCATCATTCACCCATGACACATTTGGTATCTGCTGATGTTTTCTGAGCTTAGTGGCTTGAGCCAGTCCTGTCTTTTCCCCATAAGGGCACTAAGGTGGGAACCAACATCTGACAAGCACGTTGACCCACTCCAGAGGCCAAACCAACACTTAGACAGTAAGTAGACCAGGTTCAAGTCCAAAGTCAAGGCCCAAATTCAGTCAACAATGGGTGAATTTGTGACTTCCCCTCTACACCTCACTCCTTCCTCTGCAAAGCACACTGCAGCACTTACTTCCAGGATTGCCTTAAGAAAAAGTTATATTAAAGGTTATTCAGGTGCCTCTAGTAAAGAAGACCATGCAAGTAGCTAAGGCAGGGAGATAGGTATGTTACAATCTTCCTTCCCGCACCACTCAGCAGAGGCAGCTTGCCATGCCTGCTTTTGGTCTTCAGATTCATTACAGTCAGGCAGGAAAAGATGGCTCATATGCACACAGTGCTTATCCTGCTGATCAATTAGCTTCCTTCCTGCCCGATAACCAAACCACTTATAATATTAACAGTGTTATTTAAGATCTGTGGAAATTTTCTCTGATCCAAGCAAACCAGAAATATCTTGACCTAGATACTGAGAACAAAACAATGTTGAGTAAACTTCAGGATTGCCAGTTCATCTATCATTGTACTTGACATTTTTTTGAAGAATCAGAGCAAAACTATTTTACCCCAAAGGTTCTTACACCAGCATATTTATTCAGTGGATGAGAGAGAAAAATCTTTGTGACACTTCCCCCCTCCCAATTTAGATTGAAAGGGGTGCATTTTACAGTCCATTAATAAGGTACATGAGTTGCCTATGGGCCATGTACAATGACTGCAGAAGAGTGAACACCATTATCTCAGAAAGCATAAATGAGTATAAGACTCATCTGTATTTCCTTTTGAGGAAAAAAGGAGTGTGATGAAAGAGCAAAAGAAAAACACGAAGAGTATTTCCACCATGTTACAAGTGCACAAGCTTGAGACAGTGACCTGAACTGTAAAAGATGGTCACTGATGCGGAATTGTTCAATAAACATTTTCAGAAGCACTGTCAAGCTGTTGCTCCTTTTGGCTTCAAGTAATGCTGGGCATATGCAGCACCTTTGAAAAGCAATGCCTTATTTTCTTCAAGGCCTGTACCAAAATTCGTAACAGTTTCTACAAAAAAGCATACCTACACATCTTGTCTAACATATCCAATTGCAAAGCTAAGAGACAATTTGAGTGTCTAACCTTCTGTCCGGGAGCTGGAGCCTCACTGAATCTCATAGTCTAATCTAGCAGAATTCTCCTTATTCCTCTTACCCATGCAAATTTTGGTGCTTACCTATACATATTTCAGTAGGTGGAGTATTTTAAGTATTTACCTACCTGGAAGACAGATGGCTTAACAAAAGGTAGAAAAGGAAGAGAAGGACTTTCAGAAAAGATCAAATACATCATAAGCTTGGCAGACACTGTAGCCCTGAAACAGCAGTTTGAAACTTGCACCATAACAAATCTTCTCCTATACATTATCTCACAGGAAACAACACATGATAAATTCTTAGCACAATGTGATTCCCCTCCTTCCACCTCCTCCCCACTTCAGAAAGATTTAACATCTAATTCAGCTTTTGACGAGCTGCTTCATCACTGCGGGAATGCTGTTGATCTCTGTCGGAACCCTGCGGCCTTGGACAGAACAAACTGAAAGGGAAAAAAAAATTTTGGCCGTCTGTAATGATAAATAAATACATTACAGGATACAACTCTGGGGAATGGAGGCTGACACTGACTGAACACCATGACCTCCACACAACTGCCAAGTCTCAGTCGCTTAACAAAAGTCAACTTTTGTTTGCCTTCTTCCCTGCTCCCCCCCAATGACAATTTCTTAAAGTGCAAACGCAGGATGGAAAAAAAATTAAAAAAACTTAAAAGAATAAAAGGTAGAGGAAAACTCCAAAATCCTCCTCATCTGCTGCCCAGAGGCACTTCAGTTTTGACAGAACAGTATTTTACTTCTTTGGTCTCCTAGAAATTGAGGGAAACCAGTCCATGCTGCATCAGCGGCAGCAGGACAGGGAAGCTGTGCCACAGGGAATGCTCAAATCCCTTTTTTTAAAAGTTTTGCATTAGGATGTACCTGCCTTCAGGCTAGTTCTTGGCTCCAATTTGATTTTCTGTCTACTTAAAGTCCCACTCACAAAATCAAATATGTATGACAGACATTGGGTCTTCTCATTGATGGCAACAATAACAAAATAAAGAGGGAGCAATTGGTTAGTTCATCAGATAATCCACCTCCTTATCCCTGGAAGCCTCACCCCCTTGTGTCAACCTAACTCCTAGGCTCTGTTTTTCAATATCTGATTCCCATTTCTCTCCAAACGTAACAGAAAGGTGATATCTACTGTTGCCTCTCCTCATTTTACAGATACACAAAACGATAAATAGTGTCACAACAAAGTCAATCCAGTTGAAAGCCAGGCACGGACTGCAAGCATTAACTCTTGTGTCTGCAGTGTGCTTACCATAATGTATTATTCCATTAACTCCATGTGCTTTATGGGAACCACAGAAGATTCAGCTTGATCAGATAAGTTCATGGTCAAGCCCTCAGGGTTCATCAACACCTTGCAGCAAAGCACAGCACAGAAAACTGCACTAACACTGACAAAGCTAATTTTGGTGCAGAAAGAGAAGAGCCTCACCAGCACGGTGCTAATCAGCCCCACTAGCTTGTTGAGCCATTAATCTCAGGCACAATGCTAATGTAGCTACACCACTCCTGAAGCTCACACCAGTATTTCTTCCCAACATTTCATTGCACAGTGCAGACACTCCAGCTCACTCAGAGCTGTCTCAGGGACGCAGAGAACAGCTTGTTCCGAGTGTTTCTTCTGCTTCCTTCGCTCCCCTAAGAAATGTCTCCTGCCAGCTCACCACCAGTCTTATTGCTGCCAGCACCAGGCTCTATCTTCACAGCTCCTGACTTGCAGATCATTTAACTCAGCTATTCACCAAAGCACCTATTTAATACATTCTGCTCACAGTTACTACTATTAAAACACTTTGTAGTTCCAAATGTCCTGTGACTACTTATGCTTCATAATGTCCTTCTTATTTCCCCTGTTGCCTGCCCTTTGTACACACAGGGAAAGTCGATTAAGAGAGAGATGATTCAACTCACTCAAACAGTGGAAGACTCATGATTCAGTCCCTTTATCTTTTCTCTCTGGCTTACATCTTTAATTTCTTAATCTATCTTGTTTCATTTTTCTTTTTCATTCTCTTTAGGTTTAGGGGATTTGAATGGTTCCCCTTCAGTTAAAGGCAGGATCTTTCTATCGTGTCCTCTTATATTTGAATACTCTCCTGAAGATTTTCCATCCCTTCAAACTTGCCCTCTGAGAGTAAGTGGAGAAAAACAGTTTTCTTTAGCTTGATCAATTCCCTAAGTCTGTTCTGCCAGGGAATACTTATTTCATGTTAATTATATCTTTGATTGTCCTGTAGTTGTTTCCTGCGAGAGTAAGTTGTGTGCATTACTATCTTTGTTAGCAAATGGCTGCTTGAGGCACCACAGAGGCTAGAGTTACAGAGAAATTTCCATAAAATCAGTCAGGATTTCTAAGTGATGCACAAACAAGCATTCCCCAAACCACCACTGAGCTCATGCCTTGACCTGCCCATCAGAACAAGATTGACACTTTCTAGGAGAGAGTGGATAAGGGAAAAAAATATGGGAAACAAATATGAAATCCACATTCAAAGTTACAAATCCCAAACCTTTCACCTGAGTCAAACACAACAAAAAGCAAGACAAACCAAACCCAACAAAGAGATGCTCTACCTCTGAACCAGCTACAACAGAAACATGGGCCCCTCTAGCTCCGTCAAAATTTTTGGATGTGAATTCCTCCCTTTAGAAACCAACGAGGCCTTTGCAACTCATCCATCGCGAGCAACAGCAGGGGATATCTACTGTGATCTATGCCTCTCGGTGAGAGGAAATGCAAAGTTTCTATAGAAGCCAAAGGGGGGGGGTCAAACCTGGACATCTGGGCGGACATTATCTGCCAGTGCAGTCCACTTTGCTGGCATGCGTTCTCTCTTGCTATAGCAGATATCCTACGTGTGCACACTCTGTGTATATGTTTAAACAAAAAAGCAGATAAGGAGTACTTGTCTGTCAGCAGTATCTGAAGCCCACGGCTCTTTGAGAGCATTTGGGTTTACTTGGCAGGTCATGCTGACTCCTTGTGAACCATTTATCATCGCAAAAAACTCCAGAGGTTGGCACTATGCCAGTGTCTTGTCTCCTTTTCCCTCGCCCCACCCCCTTCTCCCCTCCTGGGTATTGATGCTACATCAAAACAAACCTCCAGTTCACATAGCAACAGAACATTTTTATATAACCTCTGCATGGGAATGCTACACAGACCATTGGACAGTCACTTGGAGCATGTTAGGTAATTCCAGAATATTTTGCTGTTTTCTGTCAAAAACACCCCTGATTAAAAGAACTATAAAAAGGGAAGAGGATCTCTTGCGCATGGGCCAGACTTGAAACACATCTTGGCATCAAGGACGTCAGGGGATTAGTGCACCTACTGGTTCCGTGTTCTAAATTTTGCCATTTTCTATCTCACTTGGAATCAAACTGGGGGAGTCCAAAACATTTAAGCCACTTTGTGCATAATGTAATTGCAAGCAAAATGATGCTGAAGGCATCTGCTGAGTCAGGGCTTTAATAAGATAAAGACTGAAATTTAGATTTTGGTGGACACTGAAAACTCCCATTGCTATCTGAAACAGAGCTATGTGTACAGACTGTGTACTTACATAGTTATAAAACAGCCAGGTCATCTTAACTTCATTTTCCCTCATTCTGTCACAAAAGGTTAATACTTTCAATAAGGACATAATAAATATGTTACTTCAAATATTTTCACAGCATGCTCACCTCACCTTTGTATTGTGTTAATCCAGAGCTTCCACTCGTTTGCTGGAAGGATCACAAAGACCTTATATATCAAAAGAGGGGGGGGAAATTGACTCTGAGGAATTTTACTGCTTTCCCGTTTCACTGAAGATAACCATAACTAGAAACAGGACACGAAGAAGAGCACAATCAGGGTCTACAGTGACATTAGAGCCACTGGTTATTCTTTGGTATATCTTACATATGTACACAAAATTCAATCCATCACAAGATATTGCATTAAGGAGGAAAGAGCTTTCCTCTGAGCCATGTTGACAGCGACCACTGATGATTTTTTGCCTGCACCACCAGCATCCTAGGATTAACTGGGAATTTCAGCAAGTTACCTGAAGTTCCCAGACCTTAGGACACTGCTGATGACTTTGATTTCTCCTGCTTTCTTCCTCTAGTGTATTATAGCCTTTTGATTTTTTTCATTAGGTCTTAAATAAGTCATTGGAAAACTTTTGTGGCAAGTAGGCGGTATGAGAAACATATTATCTGGACCTTTGCAGCCTAAACATCTACAGTGTGATTGCTTGCAGTTGTGGTGTAATGCACCGGTCCAGTGCTCCTGCATCATTTGGGAAAGATAATAGTTAAGGTGTATCTATCTATCTAGGTTATTATACGGTGCACATCACTAAAGGATAATTTATGCAGCAGCTAGAATACAGTTAATATATGAAAAAAATTATGGCCTAACTTTTCTAGCTCTACAGAAACTCTTCTATACACCATGTTCATTGATTGCAATGATGAAGCGTGAGAATGTCTTAATTAAGACATTCTTTCCTCATTTATCTCTTACATCCTTTGGATCATTCCTTTCTTCATGTTGACCCTGTAATTGCCTACAACTAATTAGCATGGACTAAAACCAAACTCTTTTTGCAGGGTTATTTTCCACCCAGATATGTTTATTCACCTCATTCACAGCACAGTCACACGGACGTATCACCAAAATGCACAGGGTCAGCACAGTACAGAAAATGCCTGGAAACAAACAACAGACTGGGGGCATGTGACATTTCCCAGTACAACCACCAAAGCCTTCCTTTTGTGGCACCACAGCCCGCACTGTAGAGCTGTGACTATGCCTGCATGTAGGAATTGGGAGAGACGTTATGATTATTTCTGAGTGAACAGTGCATTAGTTCAAAAATATATTTAAGGAAGTATCACTAAACCACAACTTTTTAACAGAATTGTTACTCCAAGAAAAGGACAGGCCTGAGAGCTTACAGTGCCTAGAACAAAGACTGCCTGCTGGAGCGGGAGAGAACTCTGTGCATGACCTTACTTGGCCCACAAAATCTGATACCCCACTGTCAGTAAAAGGGCAGGAATTTTACTGTCCTCCCATTTTCCCCACTCCCGGCTGCACAAATCTAACCCTGCCCTTGCACCAGCTCAGCTGCTCATGGGACCTTTTTCTAAGCTGTTTGAGCTCACTAACTCAGGAGCTAGCACCTAACTAGCCCAAACCAACCTATTTTGGAGAACCTATTCCTCCTTTCAGCAACAGCAAACAGATCAGGTCAGCTTTTCTTCAGTACCTGTACCCTAAATCCATGACCCTGAAGTGGAATCTAAAGGAAATTCAGTGGCAAGGTAAATCAGGTTCAGACCCACTGCAGCATCAAGACCTGCAAGGACAGGCTGGACTCTACATTCTCCAGGGAAGTTGAAAGCTAGTATAAAAATACTTAGGTGATAATTCACTGTACCTCTTCTGCCTTAACCACAGGAGATGAGCAGAACACTTGTGTAGCAGCCCAGAGGATCTACCCTCGCGTAAACCTCCATATACAACACGCTGGGTGTTCATGCAGAAACTTGTTTAGGCATACACCTCCTAATCTCAAACTGGCTCAAAAAATCATCTGAAAGCCTCTAGTTTTGCTGTCCCAGGAACACTCACGACTTCATATGGGCTTCAGCTTTTCAGTCCTTATTCTAATGCCTTTCAGGTTCAGTGAAGCTAAGCCATACAGGATTTTTACGAAGTGTTAATAGGCTGCAGTGACTCTATATAACCCAGCACTGGCTGGTGAGTTATCACACCCCATTGTCACTTCATTAGTTGGCAGCCTGGGAGAACACAGGTGCCTCTTCTGTGTCCAATGGTATGAGGTTGCTCACATCGGTGAAGAGCCCAGGAAAGCACCCACCAGCAGCTGCCCATCCTCAGGATCAATATTCAGAGTCTTCAGTACACTGTGTAATCTTTGGATCTCAAGAGAGGATTTTTCTGATTTTTCCATATCAACTTGTTCAGTAGTACACCCATCAACTACTTTGTCAAATCTGCCTCCACACATTTCTTGTCTCAGGCTTTCAACAAACTCCTGTACTTTTGTGTCGTGGTTTCAGCCCAGCCGGTAACAAAGGACCGTGCAGCCGCTCGCTCACTCCTCCCGCCCCCCTCCGGTTGGATGGGGAGGAGAACCAGAAAGGGAAAAGGAAAGAAACCTGGAACCTTGAGGGTTGAGATAAGGACAATTTACTGGGACAACACAAAAAGAGAAGTTAGAACAACAACGATACAAATGAAAGAATACACAAAACGAGTGATGCACAGTGCAACCGCTCACCGCCTGGATCCCGGCGCTCCGCCACTTCCCCACCGAAAGCCGAGACACCCCCCGCCCAGCCTGCTCCCTATATATATACACTGGGCATGGTGTCACATGGTATGGAATAGCTCCTTGGCTAGTTCAGGTCAGCTGTCCTGGCTATGCCCCTTCCCAGCTTCCTGTGAAAATTAACTCTATCCCAGCTCAACCCAGGACATTTTGTTTCTGGGAACAAAACTTGGGAAGCCTTTTGGAGAACACTTAATTCCTTTTTTCACAGAGATAAAGGAGAACACAATCAGCATATGTTAAACACATCATCTATTTTAGGTTTATAACACAAGAGCAATGCAGAGACACACACATCTAGGAGGAAATTCAAAGCCCTAAAACAGGTTCTGAGAACCAGAATGAGTAACTCTAAAATGTAAAAATAAAGGAAACCAAATGTATGCAGTCAACTTCGTGAAGGTCCATTGGCAATCAATTATGCCCCAAGTCTTATTTTCAAAAGTGTGTGCATGCAATGGTGTGTACAAAAATGAACAATCAATACTATCCTTCATTTATATGACTTACCATGATTGCATCTTGCAGCCATGGTAACTGTGCACCCACCTGATGAACCATATGAACAGATATGCAGATACACTAGGCAAGTTCCCATCCCAGCTGCTGAGAATGCCTCTATTCAAGTAACTCTGAATGACAAAGTCACATTCTACAGAACGGCCTTCATAGCAGCAAACTGGTTTGTGTGCATTACATATGTATAAATGCACACACATGTGCATATTTATATGTAAACCTAACAACATGATTGACTTAATCCATTACATTACTGGTGACAGTAAGGAAGAAGCATCAAGAAAATACTTTCAACATGCTGCTACTGCATACAGGGTCAGCAAGGACACTCCTGTGCATCCATTCTTCACAGGTATGTATAAAAGCAGATATGCATCGGGACAAAGTGGCGACACTAGAACTCCAGACGTGCTCCAGACAAGGGGAGAAGCAATGCAGTGTGTGACTTCACTGATGAACGCAGTTGAACAAACACCCATGCAAAGTTAGTGCTAACAAGAGCAAAGCCAAACAAGCATGTACACAATTTTTCTACAAAGCATAAGAATCCGTTAGTGTTCAGGTCTAATTAAAAAAGTCAGAAGGAGACTTCTGGAGAGTGAAGAAACCTCTTACTCCATCCTGTGTTAAAACAATTATAAAACCCACATAGAAAGAGATTTGCCTCCTTGACTTTTCTTTAGAAAAAGTCCTGTTCCCATTTCCAATAAGCAGGAAAGGGTGGCCAGTCCCAGCCAGCACAGTTTTTGGAATCCCAATTCTCCATCAAGAAAAGCCCAAAGGCATGATGGGGAGGTGAAATTGCCAAACCGATGCAGTTAAATGGGGAAGCCTAGTCACAGCTGAGATGATCTTTTCTCTTTTCTTTTCTCTTTTCTTTTCTCTTTTCTTTTCTCTTTTCTTTTCTCTTTTCTTTTCTCTTTTCTTTTCTCTTTTCTTTTCTCTTTTCT
>JANZLQ010000009.1:19684843-19712149 GCA_026212715.1 Elanus axillaris | reverse complement strand
TTTCTTTTCTCTTTTCTTTTCTCTTTTCTTTTCTCTTTTCTTTTCTCTTTTCTTTTCTCTTTTCTTTTCTCTTTTCTGGAACAGGCCAGGAAAAAAACAATAAGGAATAAGAGAAATATTTATCAAGTCTACAAATGCTCACTTTCTATATGTAATTGAAACCCTTTACTTCATAGACAACTGTAAGAGGATTAAGTCCTACAGGGCTATTTCAAGCCACAGCATTGCTGTTCTGATGTTGATCATTTTGAGGAGGAAGCTGCAGACTGGAAGAGCCAACTGGGGGATTCCAAAGAGAGATGCAGTGCACTGGGTGAGCATCAAGAGCAGAGGTGCTGAAAATGTATTCAAAATTGCTGCTGTCTACCCCACAACATAGATTTTGCAGTCTGCTCTGCAACGTACACAGTTTCTGTCCCATGCATTGCAAACACACACACTTGGCTGGCCTTGATGCTGTTCAGTCAGTCAGCTCCTCTAGGGTTTTGTTTACTGCCTGTTATTTTTGAGAACAGTGCATGGCATCGCCTGTTAAAGAAGTCCTAAGACAGAAAACCAAGGCTCTTTTAGCCAGTTTACTGGATAAAGCCTAAACACATTGGATAAAGCATTCTACAGCCTCTACATTCATTACCAATTAATTATTGAAAGGGTATCTATTGAGTGTTTTAATATGCATAAAAGTAAAGTCAATTCCAGTTGCCACGCAACTAGCTGAGAATCACGTAAACACAAACGCAGTAGTTTCATTTTCATGAATAATCTTATATATCTGGAGAAAAGGGCTCAGCAGAGCCATAGTACATCAGAGCAGAAGAGTAGCATTAAAGGTACAGGGGAGTTAACCACTCGGTAGCTGGGAGCGTACATTTTAGGAATTCATTTGATTATCAGTGTAGCAAAAAAGGCCAGGAACTTTCATCTGTGGACTACAGTATAGTTGTTTGGACTCTGGAATTGCATCCTACAGATTGACATGGAATATTTATATAAGATGCAATCAAGAGAGTTCTTATTGACAATCAGACATAGCTCAGCATGCAGCCTGGTAAGACTTGTAATTATACAGATTAAAAAAAAAAAAAAAAAAAGGACAAAAGATGTATGTGATCATTCCAGCTGATCTCTACTGTTTTATAACAGACAGCATTAATGTCTGTTTAGTTTTGTTTAAAGTACAGATGGTTCCACTAAGCATCAGAGATTCCAGTACATATCCAGAACAGGATTGTATATTTTCTCCCCCAAGAAATTTGATAGAGATGAACTTTAGGAAAAAAAATAAATATTTGTGTATTCAGGCAAAACATGGGAATTATTGTAAATACGAAAGTGGTTCAAAAGGTTTTTTTAAAAAATAGAATTAAACAAAGCATTTTTATTTCAGGAAAACTACATTTTCAGTTGACCAAAAAGATTTTTTTTTTCCCCTTTCTTTTTTTTTTTTTATTTTTTAACATTATTTTTTCAGCTTCTCCTAGAATAAACTTTACTTTTGGTTTGGTTACAAGAAAAAAAAAGAAAAATAATTACTTGCCAAGTGCATAGACTGAACAACATAAAACCAGCAGAAATATCTCCCACATTTAGAAACAGCATCTCGTTCTCAAAAAAAACCTTTCTCCGGTAGTCTAAACAATCTGATTTAGTTGTTAGCAAGCCCAAGTCCTGCCTTAATATCTAATTTACAAACTCCTAAGCTTGTTTATTTTTTCTTCTGTACTTTTCAAAAGCTGCAGTGTGCATAATCACACTGAAGGCCTGCATCTTCCGGATGATGCAATTGTTCTTCTCTTTACCTGTTTCACAAAGTTTTCTCTTCTACCTCCCTTTTTCCTTTGCTGCTGACAGACCTGCCAGGGAGCAGACTCTCTTAGGTTGTAATTTAAATCACAGGAGTGAGAACTTGAACCAAATTTGTGTGATTGATGGGTTTAGCTGGTATACATTTTTTTCTTAGTTTTTTTTGTTGTTGTTGCTGCTTTTTTATACCTGCATGCAATTTATAAGAGTAGGCAGTACGGTCTTAAACACCGCTAATATTATTCCTTAATCCACTCAAAAGAAATGTTTGGCATTTAACTTTATAATAAAAGGTATCAATTAGGAACTGTCAATGTTTTCAGTAGTGATATCTAATTACTGTAACTTGCTATAGGCTATCTTGTTAAATTCTAGTTGAATGACTAAGTATTCCTGACAAGTTTAATGCATTATTAAAGGTGTAATTACTTGGTTATTGCTCGTGTAATTCTGAGTTAATTACATGACATCTAAATTCATCATTTTTATGTTTATTGAACTTTGGTAAATTCACTTTTAGCTATTGCCTGATATTTACATCAAGACTCCTTCTTCTACTCATTTTGAACTTAAAGAAGAATGGTGCTGTATTTTCTAAGCACAGCAGGAGAAACCAGGAAGGGGGAAGTGACTATAATTATAACAAGTCTGATTTTCCTATCATTTTTCCATTTTCCTATGCTTTCCTTCCCTGCTACCATTTAACCACATCATGACTTAGTAGATTTGCTCAATTTTCAACAGAAGAAAATGAGGCTACAAGTTTTTAAAAGACCTGAAGTGAAATTGTGACCCTACTGGAATCAATGGCAAAGCACTCATTGTCTTGAGTAGAGACAGGATTTTACCTCTGGGAACCCTTGTTCTTGGAGCAGAGAGCAAACTACTCAAGGGGCTCTGCAATACAGGATTTTATCAATATTGGTATCAGTAGTCAGATGCCAAAGGGATGTCACCATGAGTCAGTTGTTGTAATTTCCACTCACAGCATTCATAAGGAATGTATAAATAAACAATGCATTTGAAATTCCCTTCTACTACTTTGCTTCCTCCCTCTATACTGCCTTTTTTTCCACCTTTGATTTGTAAACATGGCCTCCTGTGCTCCACCTAGTACATACCATAGTCCTTTGCTCCCTAGGGCCCATGCTGTGTTGACCCACAGCAGGTAGAAGTAAATGCTGTCCATGCCACAGCTACCAAGTGCAAACCCTGACAAGCTCAAGTGCCATCATTATACAGTCAGTGAATCTGAGGTTATAAATCTTGTTTCATTCCCATTTGGAAGAAGGATCTTCAATTAAGCAAAAATTGATTTTCTAATGATTTTTTTTTCTGCTCATGATTGGTAGATTGTTTGAAACTGTTCCAGCCCAACAATGTACAGACAGAACAATTAAACATGCATTGTAGTTGACAGCGGGACTGATTTTAAGTCAGTGAATGCAATTTAGCCCTTTGATTTTTGGCAAGAAGTGCACCTTGCAACAATTATGAAGGAAGAAAATATCATTTTAGCTAAACATTGCAACTGTCAGGACAGTCAGAAAGCAAGGAGGAAATGCAACAGGGCATTGGAAAGTCATTTCTGATCTTATGGAATCACTCACTACTCTCCATTGCATGTAACACTGAAGTTAGCGCACTTTCCGATTAAGTAAATGACTGAAGTAGTTAGTAACGGCTGAGACATTAGTAGATGTTTGAATTAAGTTACTTGGCAGATCAGATACCACATTGTCATTGTTGATAATGATTCTTAGGAAATTAGGGACCCACAAGCAAAGTTTTCAAAGCATATTTAAATTTTACTGTTGATGGAAAAGACTCAGAACTGATTGATTCAAAGCCCACTAAGCATAGTTGGAGTTTTTCCATTAATTTCAAAGCTCTCTGGACCAAGTTTTAAGGCATGGGCCTTCTTTAAAATCATACTTTTTGATGTGCACAGAGAAGAATCAGAATAGGATTAAAATCCTATTAGATGTGAACTAAACTAATAATTTAAACCTTACTCTATAATGATACGTTGACAGGCACTGGTTTACCTTCTAAACTCTCTAGATATAGTTCTAATCCTACTCATTTTGTTAATAAGGTATAATTAAAATCGAGAACCTTACATCTACAGGACAATACTGAATGTAATTACCTATGTTGTGTTAATGTTTAGCAGTATTTACCTCCCAAACCAGGCACAGCTGTAACAGGTATCATACAAGCACAGAACAAAAAGGCAAACTGTTCCCTGAAAAGTGACAATGCCACTGTCAGCGACAAATAAAAGTAGACTCAGAAAAATTGATAGTGCAAAAAAGCTCACAGACAATATTATTTGTCAAGAAAGACAAGAGAGAGTAGCATATTAGCAATTTAATCCTTGTTGTAACTTTGTGAGCATCACAGCCTTGAACAAAACCATCAGAGCACGATCAGTGCTTCTGAGCCAGCCTGTACTACAAGTCACAGTGTTTTTCAAAGCTGGACCATGGTGTGTCTCCAGTGTAATCTTTTTCATCTGCAGATGATGTTGGCCAGGACAGCCTAAACCTTGCTAGAATGAATCAGTAGAAGTAGGTGCAACATTTTCATGAAGCAATCAAAGTAAATCCCATTTTCTATCAGTCTAATAAGGAAAGTTTGGAGATTTTCAGCTTGCATTTCCTAGTATGTTAATTTCATCATTGCCCACATATTATTCTGCTTGATCTGACCTGAATCTGACTTATTGCATTTCCCAAACTACTTTTCACTCGGCATTTAATTAAAAGATTTGGTCCCTGACACACTGCTTACAGCCCTTATTGGCACCCATTAGCCCAGCTAGACTAATTCTCCTGAAAAGCAAACCTCCTTATATTCCCAGGGTCAAAAGTTCACAGCCAATTCCCTAAATCTTTAACATTCGCTATTAGTTCATTATTTGAACCTACTCTGCTGTAAGAGGCTGTATTCAAATGTAGGCATAAAAAGTCATTCAAGCAAGACAGTTTCTCACACAAATTCATCACTTGCCAGTCTGCTTCATCACTATCTATGCGACATTGGGATTGTACAGTGCAAGACATATGAAATTAAGTTTTTAACTTTCCTTTGAGTACCTTTTTGTTTAATATACAACAAACAAAGAAAGAAAGTGCATGTTCTAAATTACACTAAGCAATTAACATATGTATCATGCCTCAAAATTACCTCAGCAGCTTACTTTTCCTGTGCACACACCCAGAGCACAGCATTGCCTTTCAGGCACTTATAGGACTAAAATCCATGCATTGACATCAATAGCACACTGAAAGCAACACCACCAGCATTCTGATAGTCCCATGTAAACAGAGTCAAAATTCAAGACCATACCTCAGTTGAGAGTGTAAACAAATACACACACGTGTTCACATTCACATAACCACATTCTCACACACACACATATGCATGCTTATAGGCACATTGAAATTCATCCCATTTTAGAGATAAAAGATAAACCGCAAAATTTAGACATGGATCTAGATGGTAAAGCCTCAAAAGCCCTGAATCTCCAAGAAATTTGGCTCCCGGGCTTTGGTTCAAGCCCATCTTTAGTGTACCAAGATAAAGCTAGAAACAAAGTCCACTTGGGTAGGTGTGTGGGAAGAGAAAAAGGCAAAGTTTAATTATTAAAACTATGTGGCCATGCAAGCATCCTACTTAAGGTAAGAGGAGTTGTCATTAAACTCAACCTTTCCCCCTTGAACCCAGTGTCTGGAATAGCTCAGACACCAATGACGACCTTATGTATTTCTTTTAATTATTCTAAAGTAACCTCCTCCAGCTCACTACAAGCCCTCAGCTACTTCAAGCAAAGACATTCTAATGATTTCGATTAAATCTTGGCCTCTCCCCAACAGAGCACAAATTAAAAGCATTACTAGGAGGATACAAGCTTCAGCGCTTGGAAGTGTTATATAAAGAATGGGGAAAGCTGCCAAGAGCTTGTTGTCATTTCATATGCAGTGGAGGATGATTAACCCCTTGGTGGCTTTTCATACCCTGGGAAGATCACACGTCAGGTTCCCTGGGGGTTTCCTCCTCAGGACTGTCCCCCCTATTACATTGTAAACTCTTTTTAACTTGATATTTGGAGAACATACTTCTTCCAATGAAGCACTGTTGTATTTAGGCTCCAAAATCAGCTGTGTTATACTGACATAATTTAGTGAAAAGAAGCCCACTGAACTCTGCAATTCCAGAGCGTATCTAACCCATCCTATACATGGCTGCACTTTTACACACAATTTTCATTTCCACATACACATTGCCTCAAGTATAAATCTGTGAATGCACAGAGTTTGAGCACAGCTTTGCTGACATCCATCACTTCAGCTGAAGGACCAACTCCATCAGCTGGTGGCAGCAGCAAATTGTTATCCTCTGGTGGCCCAGCCTCTAACCGGGTAACAATACACATTTGCTAATGTAACGCCCATCACACTATGTCATGTCTCCTACTGCCAATATTAGAAATGTATGTCCAATCTGTGAACAAACAGAGAGGAATTTTTTTTCCCCATTAAATTGTGGGGATCAGAGCAAATCTTTCTTTTGAAAAGCAGCTCTATACATTATTTTTTAACAGCACATTCAGCTGATACTGATTTCAAAAAAAAACCACAAACTGGGGTAACCATGAGGCATGCCTGAAATAAACACACAAAAATCTCACATAAAACAATTGTCTCAAAGTATTTATGCCAGAGTGGGAACCAGGCAAACTTGGGTTAGATCCTGGTATCATTACAAGCAACAGAGACTTGTGTGTTTAAACTCTCTCCACTTTCTCTTCCATTTTCTATACTTTTAAAATGTAAATAATGAATCTAAACAATTGAAAAGCACTTTCTGCTTTTTAGATAAAAAAAATAAATTAAAGATAGATACAAGACCAAACTTCCCCTAAGAAGGAGTAATTGTCATATCAGTCATCAAAAGTTGCTTTACCCAGGTTCCTATATGCAAAAACAACATAAGCCTACAAATCCTGAAACTTTTCCTTCACCTGTGGCCATTTGCACTCCAGTAAATGAAAAAAACCCTATGAAATCAGCACCATGCATCCACTCACACTTGCTCTGCACAGTGGTAATTGAAAAGACTGCCCAGGGAAGTGGTTGAGTCACCATCCTTGGAGGTATTCACAAAGCTTGTAGACAAGGCACTCTAGAACATCGTTTAGTGGGCATGTATGATGGTTGGACTTGATGATCTTGAAGGTCTTTTCCAACCTAAATGATTCTATGATTCTATGAATACCTGGGTGCCAGGCAGCATACATTCTGTCCCGCAAGTGCCAAAACACCCCAACATAAAGACATCCCATAGGGTTTCATGGGCGATGCAAATCAGAGGGTCAAAGTTAATTAGCTTCCAATAGAAAGGTAAAATCAGTGAAGAAAAAATTGCTATATTCAAGCTTTTGGTCCAGTATTACAAAACAAGAGAGCAAAAGCATCCCAGCAAAACCTTATAGAATCGATTTAGAAAATATATTTTGAAACACGGTTGAGATGAGACACTGTTACTTGGAGGTGGTGTGGGGGAGCTGACGCAGCCTTGCGATGCCCCATTCTCCGGATTTATATGAACAAAACCAAGGAAGCACTAAACCAGCAGGAGATTATTATCTCTAGAAATAACTACAGACAATTTCATTTTAAAAACAATCAGTGTCATCATCACTGTATTTTCCATTTCTCGAAACACAAGAATGTGATGGACTATCCAGCTCCTTCCAGAAGTCAGAGCAACTTTCTTCCTAAAGAAAAATCTCTGCAAAAAAGAACCAATTCACTTCATTTGTTCAAATTTTTTAAGATGTCATTGTGCTGAGCCTGTGCTTCCCCTCTGTCTGCATCTCACCAGCCCTAGCGCTCACTGATATTACTATTTCTGCCCAGCAGTGAAATACATTGGCCATCTTCACTTCAAAGTTAAGGACATCACTTCCCAAATATTTCTTCTGATGGCAATGGCAGCTCAAACACCTCCAAAGTTTGAGTGGCTGGGCAAGAAGGGAGCACTGGTACAAATAGCTAATTGCTTTATCCAGGCTGGTTTTCACCCAGCTGGTCTCAGCAGCCAGCCCGGCACAGCAGAAGGGGTGGCACCAGGGCAGATGCCAAAACCAGGCATGTGAAAGCCCACCATAACAGCATGTTGCATCCCATTATCAAAATGCTTTCAGGTCTGATTGAAGGCTGCTAGGACTTCTCAGTTTGTAGGAAAAGCTGATGTTCAGGATTGCCCAATGCAATCTTGTAAAAGAGAGGTTAGACCTACAGTAATGCTACCAAACCAGGTTTTGCTCAGCCAAGCAGGGTGAATTTTTCTTTGCAAAGTATCTTTCCTTTGCTACTAAAGACCTCGAGTGTCCTTCCTATCTCTTCCTTCTGCTCCCTATCATTTACCATCCTAACTCTTTTCCATTTGCCATTGAAAAGAGAGGGGAAATTCTAAAATTCAAAACATGTTTTTAGTTTTGTTGTGAAAGTATGCAGATTGTCTACTTTTTACAGGAACACGCTTCATGTTTTTCAACCAGCCCTATTTGAAAATTCTTTTAAAAGGAGCCATTGTCTTTAAAAAGAAGCTCTGAAGCTACTTCAGAGAACAGAAGCATAGAGTTGAAGGTAATAAGAGGAGAGGCAAAAAGATTATTAAACATGTGTAAGAATCGCAGCACAGAAAAGTACGCTTAATAGTTCTCCTTTTCTGATTCATCCCGACATCTTCATTTTTATCCTCCTGTTGCAATGTACCAATACTGCTTTGCTGAGCGATTCAGGATGAAAATTCCTTCATATAATAAGAAATCCCCAATCAATTAGGAAGTTAAATCAGTAAATAATTCCCTACGCTACATCAAAAAGACCCACTCCTATCTTTTGTCAGTCATTGGATTGAAATAAAGAGGTAGCTACACACAAAGAAAGCTGTCATGTCAAACAATACATCCTTCACTCATTCAAGATATAAACACATTAAAAAGTGGCAGGAGAAGAAGAATCAATTGAACCTTTTTAATAGAATCAGCTAATTGGATAAATTACACTTTGATAATTATGATAATCATTGTGGAGACATCCTGTCCTCTAGTTCTGCTGTTCAGTACTCTTGCTTGCTCCATACCCTTCTCACTTGACTCCTTGTGCAAGCAAGCACAGTGTAAAACACCTAAAGGACTGAGCTCTGCTCGACTAAAGGTTTCATTCATAAACCTGCACGTAACTCATGCTTCTGGACTTAAGATAATAAACTCAATAAATAGGGATTACAGGTACAATAAGCAAAGACAGCTCTTCGAACCAGGTTCTAACAGAGGATGAGAAGCTGAAAAATTACTTGCTATTAATACACATTGCTCTTCACACACACAAAATTTTTTCTACAAATTCATATTGCTAGAAAACAAGTAGGCTGGAATAAATAATATTAACCAGCTTGCCATTAGCATATGGCAGGCACACACTTTGAGAAAACGTTTAACACTAAGCAAACGTTTAATAATTAGTGTAACTATCCATTTATGGAAATTATGTATTTGGTTCTAAAATGATAAAATTTTAAAAATTAAGGGCGTTTTCCCAAATAATCTCTCTTCCTGATACAAGCTGAGTAAAAATTTAACAAATATATGATAAAATCTACATATTTGTTTCATCGTTGTGCTAATTCACATTCATTAACACTGCACAGAAAACAATGCAGTATGAATGGTGTCGACTCCCAACTCTGACAATTTTTCTGAGACTAAAAGTATGAGGAGCAAGAATATTTGCAAGCAAAAAAAGCCCCGCTTTCACATTCTATTCCTCTGGGGTGCAGCCAGCACACACCTTCCCCTGCCCGTCACCACCCACTGCCCCTCTCTCCCCAGCAGTAACAGCCTGCAGTGGTGCACTATCAACCAGATAAGGGCCCAGTCCAAGTTTAAAATAACAAATATCTACTTATTTAGTTGCTTTTACAACAAAAGTCCAAGCAGTACAGCCATCAAAGGAAACTTAAAATGAAACTGCAGCTTAGGGTCCGGATGCTGACCTTGATTGGAAATGAAGAGGCACCACCAGCTTTCTGCTTGTATTCTGCATGCCCCTGACCATCCTAAATGACTCTCAATCACAGCTCCATTCAGAATCAGACATTTCCAAATTGTATATGGAGTAAAACATAAAAAGGAACAAAGTGAATCCTGTTATGGGTCATTGGGTTTTTTGGTTTTGTGTTTATTAAGATAAACTCAGGGAGACAAAAGCTTAGCAGTCTGCAGAAAGAGAAAATGCCCTGTGATAATTGGTTTAAGATGGAAATTGATCAAGTAGTTTTTGTAAGGCATAAAAAAATATGGTATTTCCAAAAAGTAATAAAAATTACAAATATTCATTTCTTACATCCCCTCAAGACACATGAGGAGTAGCCAGCCAAGATCTCCCTATCAGATGGTTGGCACCATCCAACAGAAGCAGGCTTCATTTGCAATTTGATTTGTACAACATGGGTTGGAATGAAGAGCAGTGAATTTCTGAGCTACTACATTATATGCATCCAGCCTGGAATTTCATTTATCAGAATTTTTTTTTTTTTGGTGCAAATTATCCTTTAGTCACAATTAATATTTGACTAAAAAATGAATTATCTGAATGATGTTTACTATTATTACTTGAATATGTAGGAAAGAGGAAACAGGTTCATCAGTTGTTTAGCCAATTTTATTTTTCATGTCATTTTGGAAATGTGTAGAACTCATGCTTGCCAAGGTTCATGGTCTGGCAGTTCTGCATGATGCGATCTTTTAAAATCAGGACTCTGGAGCACAGAATAAGTTAATCCTTGGAGGTAGCTATGTTATTTGGCTCCTGGGTATTCCTCATGTTGCAACAAGGGGCTTTGTCTTCCCTCTTCCAGCATCAGAACCATCTTACACCACACTGTAAGAACAGATGACCAAGATGAATAACTTACACATAACACTGTGGCATAAGGAGACCATTATCAGTGAAAAAGCTAATGTTCACAGTTGAATAAACAAAGCCCTCATTAAAAATATGATGGCATTCTAAAGTAAAAAAGTGATTTGTCTTCATCTTCCTTCTTATTCAGATGCTACTTGCTACTGTAGTGTCCAAGCAATACCACTTAGAATAAACAGTCATAGCAAAATAACGAGTGGAGTTTGTGATGTCTTCCTTTGCCTAGGAAAGAGGTGGGAATTGGAAGAGGAATAAAAGCTCCATCTGACCTGGGTTTAATTCTAGACTTCAACTTTATGTTGTAATTTGTCTTGTTTTCAAGCAATAAATTGCATTATCTTCTTAGTAAGATCTGAAATTGTTGATTTGTCAGCTGAACACTGAGTGGAAAGGATGCTGTATCATTACTGTACCATTTAACAGCAGAAGGACCTTTTAGAAGGAAAAGACGGCAACATTTTTCAGAGATGTTCATGCCCTAAAGAGTCCTTGTCTTTCAATAAACTGTTTTAACATCACTTAGACCCTAAGCCACAGATTCAATAGCATCAGCAATGCCTCTGTAAAACAGCACAAGAATCATCTGTTGCTCCTTCCTTCCCCTGGCCAGAAGAGACTTTGCTCCTCTTCTAGCCACACATCACCCGCAGGCTAAAGTTAAGCCTAATCCTCTTGTCTCAGTTGTTCCCCAAACCAGTTTCTCTTAAGCTACTCTTTTTCTGCTGTTGGGTATTTGTCGTGGTTTCAGCCCAGCCTGCAACAAAGGACCATGCAGCCACTCGCTCACTCCCCCCGCCCCCCTCCGGTGGGATGGGGAGGAGAACCAGAAAGAGAAAAGAAAAGAAAAAAAATGGAACCTCGAGGGTTGAGATAAGGACAATTTACTGGGGCAACACAAAAAGAGAAGTTAGAACAATAAAAATACCAATAAAAGAATACACAAAACAAGTGATGCACAGTGCAACTGCTCACCCAGCGCTCTGCCATTTCCCCCGCTGAAAGCTGAGAGCCGCCCCCAGCCCGCTCCCCAGTTATATACTGGGCATGGTGTCCCATGGTATGGAATAGCTCCTTGGCTAGTTCAGGTCAGCTGCCCCGGCTATGCCCCTTCCCAGGTTCCTGTGAAAATTAACTCTATCCCAGCTGAACCCAGGAAATTATTCAGCTCGAGAACACTTGTCAAGGTTCACACAGCAGAATACAAGTGCCAGTGGAGAAAGACCAGTATGTGTCTCATTTTATTATCTAGCAGAGAAATCTATTAGACCCAAGTTCAGCTGCTGCCTTCTAGGTATATTCCTCTATTACTTCAATGGGAGGGGAACCAATTACACTGAAAATAATTTTCAGTGCCTTTATTTCTAATCAGTTATAGCAAGACAGAGTATATATTAAACCTGAATAGGCTGATGTAGAAAAATATTAGTATTCCCTATGCAATTTATCATTCATATTTGAACAGATACACATGTTGGACTACTTTGCTTTAGGCTATTCTATTTTCTTCATTGTTCTGTATTCACCCTAGACTCTTCAACATAAATAAACTAAATTCAAACTAAAAATAAGTTACTTGAGTATTACATCCTTACAAACAATGAGTAATAAAATAATTGAAAGTGGAAAATGCAAAATAAAAATGTCTCCTTTTCACTTAGTGTATTTTTAGACAGTTTTGGGGGGTATTGTTGGTTTGTCAGTCTGAAAATGTGGCTAATTTATAATTAATGTATGAATATACATAACAGTATTAAATTCTGCATTTTGGCAACGCCTGTATGCATGCCTAAAACACTTCACTGTACTATGAGATGTACTCTACAGACGTGAGAGAATACTGAATTAATCTTACTTACTGCAGTTAATGATTGAACAACGCCTGTGATAAAGACAAGTACCTTCACTGTGAGAGAAGCTTGGAAAAAAATAATGAAGGAAGGAGTAGAAAGTGGAATGTTTTTTAAGTCTAAAAGAAAACAAAAGTTTGGTAATAAAACATGTGGAAGTATCCACATGAAGACTGTGGAAGAACTCACAGAGCAGAAGACAGACTGTAGAGGAGCAAAGCTGTCCTTTTCAAAGCAGGGGACCTGGCAAAGTCTAGGACAGCAGAACTGGTCAGAGAAAATGAATGTTTCCTCTAGAAAAATGAGTGTCTGAAGTTATCCTTAAAATCTTTTCAATTGTAAGAGGGAGCAGCTCATTACAAAGGAGTAAAAAAAGTTTAATTAAAATGGGAGGACACGACTGTAAAATTGTAACATCAGGATATTAACTGAGGAATAGGTGAATTGTACAAACTTATTTTAACTATAAATATTGTCTTTACATTTCAAGGTGATGTCTTTATAGTATATATAAACTGAAGATGTCATGTTAATGAAGAACAGTATTGGGAAAATACAAGCAAATCTGGGAGTTACATATTTATGAGTATGATTGCATTTATTTGTGATTGCTAAAGGACTGAGACTGAAGATGTGATAAGCTATCTGTTTTGTTTTAATTGTCTTTGGAAATTGTGGTTCTTGATGTTATGTAATCAAATATATATGAATCTAAATTGTAATAGCAGCTTTAAAACTGAGAAGTATAATTTAATTTAAAAAGTTATTTTCTTCCATGGGGAAACATTTTCTGCATTAATCTAGACCAGCACTGCATTTAAAGAGATTTGCAATGAATCATAACTTTTAAATAGATATCATGGTGGTAGCATGCAGTAGCAGTAGTATACATTGAGCATTCACAATTCTTCATAAATGTAATGTCATTCATTCATTGGGTATCTGCTATTTAAAAGTGGGATTGATGCTGACAGCATCAATTATGTATAATTTTTACAGACTTTGTAGTCCAAGCATCACCTTATGTATTACAGAAGAGAATACTCTTTTTACTCACATGTGCATTTACATTAAAAAAGCTGAAAACCATGTAAATAAAAATATTAAAAATGCTTATGCTGATGACACATCCAACAAAGTACAAAAGCATACACACATGCTTAAAAGTGATCTCTAAAAATCAAGAAACAGTATAAAATAACATCTAATTAAAGCTGTTACCCCAAATCAGGACATTTATAGGTGTGCCAATTAAAGCCAGCAAAGTATTAGTCTTATTTAAGTACCCCTCAAAGAGCCATTCCATTTCAAACTCAGATTACAAGGAAGTTGTCTCAGCAGTTGATGAGTCATTTGGTAACTAATAAGGGTTAGTTCCCAAACCACACAATTAGCATGGCAGAACTCAGGCTATCATTTCATCAGACTGCAGTTTCAGATCAACTTGAAGAAACTTGCTGCTTTTGTTAAGAACTTGGAAACCATTTTTCTAGGATGAAGTAGTGGCCAGATAGCCTGAAACAACCTGAAGGATATGTGTTTGTTAATGTAACACGTGGAGAGGAAATTACCCATGATTATCCAGCTGAACAAAATGATGAAATGTAAACCATGTATATACTGACCTTTTTTTTTTTTTTACCTACTAAAAAAAAATCACATTGAATCTTATTCTCTTAATATTTTATTTATTTCATTATGAGTTTTGGTCTACTGCAAATAGTAAAATATAGTCCTCTGTTTTCATTTTTTGATGGAATACTGGCACAAAGTTGTTATCACAAATGCATCCATTATTGTTCAATACTATTTAAGTAAATTAGATTTGGGGTTTAAAGACCTTAATCTGCTAGCTGAACCATGACAATAACGTTGTTGAATGGTTTAAACCATTAAGGGGGGGGGGGGACGGGACGGGACAGGACAGTTAAGGCCTTGAAAATACAATGAAATAACTCAAGTACTCTTTTATTGATACAACTTAGCCATGTATTTCTGTAAAGATGGTTATTTCTTTTTAATAAGTTCCCTGCCTGTATATCCTTTAGACTAGTTTGAAATTGTACCAGGGTGGTGGGAGAACATGAATAAACACTGAAACAGGGTGGATTACTGGTAAAACTGCATCTACCATCTGATGCAGTGTTTTTTAAAACAAAAGACACACCAAAAGGGCAAAGTACAAATGGCAAAGACTGAAAACTTCTGGTTTTAACTACCGCACCACTTGTGCTGGAAAAAGTTGCAATGACCCACAATTGTATGAACAACTTATTCACAGTGTTTTGCAAAAGAAAAAGCTAGGTTAAAGAAAGAAGGTGGGACTGGTGGGCGAGCACCAAGGCTGGCAGGAGGCCACAAGGGGAGGGAAGGGTGCAGGGAAGAGCGGGGCTGCTGCGAAGGGAGCTGAGCTTTGCTCAGTGCCGAGGGCACCTGGGGGACTTTGGTCTGGAGGAATGGCTAGATCACCTAGGTGAATCTGCTGAATGGATGAACTGTTTGTGTAAATGCTTCTCCCTGGGTTAGTCAAAAGAGTGTGAATGTCGGGCTGAGCTAGGCAGACGGCCATGGCGGATGCGAAACTGCAGGCTCTAGGGTGGGACTTCAGCCCACGGAGGCAGTTAAACCCAGCCACAATACCCTTCATTGCACCCAGAAATAGTATTCTGGCAAACAGCCTCCAGACAGAGTGCCCAGGGAGCACCGGTGTGTTTGGTGGAAATGTTTAGCCAAAGGACTGCATGGGCTACCTCCCCCCTGCCATGCTGGGAGAGCTGCTGGCCAGAACTGGGCTCAGGCAGCAGGACCTCCAACTCCTGCATCCCATGAGCAGTAGCAGAGACAAGACACAGCATGCAAAGCCATTGAAACCTCCAGGGAAGCAGCTTGGCTCCCACCTTTATTTCAAGATCTGTGACATAAGAATGGTCTGTGACAAAAGCGCTGCCGAAGCTAATTGTAGACAGACGCCATTTTTTTCAAGCAATGGTACAACACATATCAAAAGGTCAACACTTTGATAATCTGTTCAGGAAACTTGGCAAGTAGATGATCGTGTAGTGGTCCCTCAAAGTGAGGACCAGAAGGCGGGAAACACGTTGTTACAGAAGTAGAAATAGTCAGTGTACCCCAAACAAGCTGCATTGCTCGTTTAAATCAATGGTTTGCTACTTGTTCTGAGAAATCCAGTTTTATAATGGACTAGACTAAGAACAAAGAAGTAGAAACGGTGTGCTTCAACATACAAGGGACTTTCCAACCTCAAAGTGATAGGACAGTAGAACGGTGGAATGGACTACTAAAATAATAGGTACAAGAGTGAATCTGTTAATTTCTCCAGGAGGAGATCCCACTTGTGAGAATTTGTAAATTCAGTAAATAAGCAACAAACCTCATACTAAATCCTGTTCATAATGGGTTCATGTCAGTAGCTACACAGATTACTATTAAAATCGAGGTGAAACACTGGAGATGAGGTTCTGGTTAAACATTCAACTGCAGATCAATCTGGGTGACCGTTTCATAAAGGAAGAGGAGTATGGGATGCTGTAGACACTGAAGGGAGCAATTTAACAAAAGCTGAGGCTTGGATTACATCCAACACCTAGTCTTCTTCTCCTGAAGGAAAATGTGATGTTATGTAATCACCATGGTAACCTTGAAAGTTGGAACATATACCTGAAACCTGTCTCTAGCAGGTTCTGTACTTACATTAGGATTTAAGTGTATTGCTACACCACTCTCCTAAATCAAAATCCCATGTAAAGTCAAGTAACTTCAAGTAAGTAACTTTGGTATTAAACAATAAAACCTCTGTATGGCATACCTAAAAGAGCCTGGGCAGAAAGTATTGGACTCTGATATAAGGTAGGAAGGACAAATGTTACCTAATAGTGATTGTTACAGAATTACACTCTCAGTTTCTAGATAAAGAAAAAACTGAAGAAGATGATGAAGTATACCTTTGTGACCTGTTGTAGGTAACTTTTCAAGATGGTGATGGTGAAGTGCAATCAATGCCAAGGCAGATTCCACGGTTTTAGAGGAGAGTATAGATAGAAGTCAAGATGATGAAAAAACCTTCCTCAAGTTTGTTTTACCCGGTATTGGTGCCAAATTATGATGTCTCATTGGGTCTTTAATTACCCTCTAAAATGGAGCGATGGTGGAGCTGTCTTCCTCTCATTACTCATACACCACAGGAGACCAGGACTCATCTTGCTTACCAGACAAGAGCTCTGTGTGGGCTTTACATTCCAACAGATGATTTCAGTCCTTCCTTTCTAATTAGCCTTTCATAGCTCTTCGAGAAAATTTTGTATAATATGCCAAATTTAGCTCTTATTACTTTGAACAACTTGTTCAAAAGACATCATAGTGTAAAAATTATAAATACGTTCTAGACGTATGATAGGTGTGAGATAATAACTGTCTTGGAAACATAAAGAGTAGATACATTTTAAGTGTATTCATAGACTTTATGGTGTTTTATTTATGTCTGACTAGGCTCAATTATATTTATCAATAAAACATGGAAGGAAAGTTCATTTTAATTTATCTGTTTATTATTATAAATAAATCTCATTAGTGGCAACTGCCTTTCTGTTTCAGCATGAAAACGTAGATCATTCATCTTACTGATTAGCACTGCTAATGAAGAAGCTGCCCTGTGTATGAAGTTGCCATTCATAAGAAAAAGAGAGGATCTTTGTCAACCACTTTACAGAAATGTCTCTAAAACATCCCCTACTGTGTGTTCGTTTGTTTTCCTTTAAGGAATATAAATACAGATTTTAGTAGCAGAACAGATGCATCTGGTCAGTATCATAAACCTGCACTGAAGATGGAGACTAATAGTATGGGGCGCAGGGCTCCATACTGGCGGGAGCCCTGCTGGAAACCTGAAATCTAGAGTCCTCTTAAAAGATTCAGTGCAAGGGTTTTATCATCCCTCTCACATCACCTTCTGGGATTCCTGCCCTCATCACGTGATATTCTGCATAAAAGGTTTACTGAATTGCAGGAAAATGGAAGACTGCAGAAGGCTACAGTAGTTACCAAGTTACTTTAGCAGTGCTGGGCAGAAGCAAGTGTTTACCTTCTTTAAACATTGACTTGTAAAGATTCATCATTTATAAAGACTGCAAGGTCATGAAATATCAACTGTGTGAAAGACTAGAACAGCCGCAGAATCTCCTGTTGACATTTCTTTTTTAGCATATGTAAAAAAAACCTAAAACAATTCAAAAAGTGCAGATTTTAAAGGGCAAGTCATTTTTTTCACACTATTATTCATCCAATCCTTGTAAGTAAACTCATTCAAAAATCAAGTTAAGTTTTGTGTAATTCACTCATTTTAATGACAAAATTTGAATGGATTTCTGAAATCCATGTAAAATCAAAGAAAAAAATTAATACCATAGTGTATCAAGTCCACAGCCACATGTAAGACAAAGCACGTAACAGAGAGTCCTCAAAAAGTACTATACTGTTTCGAAAAGCAATAAACCCATCCTGTCATCCATTCCCTAATCAAATCACATCAAATCAAATCACATGGAGTTTGTACCCTTAAATGGCATTAGGATAGCAGATGGTTGATTTTTGACATGAAAACGGGGGTTATAGCTCTTGTAGAATGATTTTTAGAATGTCAAAATGTTTAAGTATTTTTAAAAATATGGACCCTGAAAAGCTTCTAAATATAGTGAAATTGAGAAACCACATGGTAGCAAAACAAATAACAGTGTATGGTCTATTCAGTATCACTATGCGTATGTCCAAAGGTGGGGAGCTAGGAACTTCCTAGAGAAATTACATTGGCCTTTAAAGAAAATATATGTTCAAACATGTTTTATTGTTTGGTTTTTTTTTTATTCTTAGGACCCTAAATCTTGTTTCCACCCCAAACTTGCCTCAGTGTAATTAAAGGTAATTCTCAAATTATTCAGTGATATCAGCGAAAGTTCTTCATGAATAGTAATAACTCAGGTATTTCAGGGTAGTTTTTAACTGCTTTAGGGAGCAGTACATGGTAAACTAGAATAAATTCCTCTTAAACTGACAGCATAGCTCTCAATGATATTCACACATTCTGAAAAGAAAAATTGCTGTCAAATCAGTTTCAACATACATTTGCCATAAGGTTGAGCCTATTACACAGTCAGTGCACTCATTGGAAAAGTTTACTGTTCTGTCTTGGAGAAGTGTGTAGTGTTCAGCGGGTTTTTTTCCCACTCTAGCAAATTAAGTATTTATTTGGAGTAACAGACCTACGAGCATAACAGATAAACAGGAAAGTATATTTAAATATTACAGTAAGCTTATTTACAAAGAAAACATACTCAACTAAAAAGTAAATTATATTCTGCTTATTTACACTAGTGTAGTATATTTTTCTGTTTTTATATATTATGTCATTAACCATAAGATGGAACTTCAGTTTTAAACAGGTAATTATGTCTCATTTCTCAAAGAAAAATTTCTCCATATGCATAACCATATTATAGCATTTGTATTTATGTGTCTAAAAGTATAAAAAATGTCAAATCGTTTCAATTACTTGTATTCTTTTTCCTCTTTATTACAGTTATTATCATAGATTGCAATTTTAAATGTAAACATCCGTGTGTGTGTGTGCATGTGTGCCTTGGAGGTAATTAAACAATATTATTGCCATTCTAGAGATCACAAATGAAGTGCAGAGATTCTTAAACCAACATGCTCAAAATGTTTTCAGATACTCAGAAATAAGTTTAGTATTTCCATTCCTTTGACAACCTATATCAAAGTTCCATATACTTTACAACTAGTAGAAAACATCATTCAAACCGCTATATTTTCAGAACTAAACGCTAGAATTGTTTTTGCAATTATTTCAGGACTCAGGTTTGCCTTTTATCAAAACTGGAGCAGTGTTCTGACCATGAAAATTAATTAATGTAGCTTTAAAGATACTAACAGGTTTGTCAGTCCTGTAATTCCACTGAACTCATGAATAACTCTTACCCTTTTCTCTCCTATTTTATGTTTTATAGTTTCTATTCCTTACCCAGCTTTTCCTGTAACCTAGCACTACTAGACTAAAATAATCATTAAAGATTAAAGATATCAAAAAATCTTTCACAGGTCTAATTCAGCAGGATGTAGGAGTAGATTTGTAAGGAAAACCATATCCTAGGTAAGCATTTGAGAAGGTGCAGGTGTATGTGCTTTCTCCCGAGCTTACCATACACACCTAAGGCTGCCCCTCCCCTGAGTGACTGGAACTTTTCATGTGCTTCTCTGCCTTCTAGTCCCACTTAGGTTTCACAAGCTCCATGTCCTAAAAGTTAAATCCCCAGAGGGACTTCTCACAGTGCATCTAACATGGACAGACAAGCTTGAATTCATCACAGGGCATAGCACCAACATGTCCGGAAGGAAAATGAAAGATGGCACAGTGCAGTCAAATAAGCATAGGAATCACTCTGGGGATGTAAACATAGCTGTGCCTATATACATAAATCTATGTACATAGATACATACATGTATCTCGTTCAGAATTTTAGCTACACATTCTTTTTAGTGTTTTCTACTGATTGGTATAGCCGTCCCTAAATTAAGTGCTAAATACTCTGAATTACAGTTCTATAATACTTCTATAATATTCTATAATAATAATATAGTGAATCTTGTTCACTATATACAGAATTAAGGTCCAAACATATCTTCATTAATTTCATGTTTCAGATTTGTATACCTAATGTTTAGTATCACAGTGTTTAAGTTTCTTACTAAAAAGCCCAATGAAGTCAGAAAGATCTTCCCCTTCCTTACAGAAAACTCTGATTTAGACTTGGAGCGAGCGTTCGGTCCCTCGCATTCTACAGTCACACACCACTACTTGCAGTCAGTTACACTGCACTACAAGTTGTCTCCCAGATATCCTTCATTTTCCATTTCACATCTGTCTTCTTCCAATTCTTCTACTTTCCTTCCTGGACAATAAAAGCAGTATTTTTCCTCCCATCTATGCCCCACTGCTCTTTATTACACTGAGGAACAATTCAGACTTTTGAAAGGGAAAGGTTCTGCTCACTATGATAAACATTCCAGCTTTCTTTAAACATAATTACTGGGGCATACTGTAGGTAGAGTTTACCATCATATTAAGTCCTAAGTAGTTTTGAAACATGTCCTACACTACAAAACAAATGACCTTCTCAGAAGAGATTAAAATACCATAAAAAATGCTTCCAAGCTAACTTTCT
This sequence comes from Elanus axillaris, assembly GCA_026212715.1. Taxonomy (NCBI): domain Eukaryota; kingdom Metazoa; phylum Chordata; class Aves; order Accipitriformes; family Accipitridae; genus Elanus; species Elanus axillaris. Next base: position 19,691,248 of record JANZLQ010000009.1, on the reverse strand, counting down.
CCATCTAGTTTCAATATCCTTGACTTTCATAATAATCACCTTTTCTTCTCCTTGCCTCTTAAGTTATATGTTGCCTTAAAATAAGCATACAACCTAGCTGACTGGTGGTAACTATGTCGGAAATACACTTGAAAATGATGGGCCATTTTAACAATGAACTGTTTTTTAACCGAGCTTTGTATGCAAGCAATTGTTAAATGTGCATATCATGCATTGAGGAAATTCAAAAAGAGAATAGCAACACAAGAGAGTTGAAGTAATTAGTAAATTAATTATGTGAGGATACAAATTGTGTGTGATTTAAGCCATGGCCTGGAGCATACCCTACCCCAGAGTTGCTTTCCCAGTTACTTTATCAGAGATTAGTTCAACTCCTCATAACCCAGAGAAGTTCCTGTCTCAGATACACCATATTTACTAATAACCTCATAGATTGGTTCAAGCACAGACATATCACAAGAAACTTTGCCTGGCTACAGATATGCTCCTAATATTTAAAGCTGTGCTCTACTGAATGTTGAGTACAGCATTTTCACTCTCCCTAAAGAAATCATGTCAGTGCCTGGACATGGAACCCGCTATGCTGGAGTGCAGATGATTACTGAGGAAGCCCTTACAACTTGTCCTGGTAACATCAGCTCATCACAAGTGGGCCTGCTCCTGAAAGAAGTATATGTTCTCGAATACTTCTGTGAATTCCTCTTTCTGATGTATCTTTTCTCTTTTCAGCTCCCCCACACTAATTGACCAGAAAAATTTATTATCATTGACTAATATCAATATTTTAATCTGAAAGAAGCTGGAAGGTCCCATTCCAATAAGCTAAATAGTTTTTCAGTCTGCAATAGTATTAGCATAGTTCATGGACTAGGAGAGACATTTAGATTAACATAGTGTTCTAAAATCTACTGGTAATTTAAGTCCTCTAAACAACATCTTAGTATGAGAAAAGTACACAGCAAAGCAAGCTTCAGTGGCTGCCTCAAAAACAGATTGCCATTGTAAAAGAGTCTTAAGTATTAGAGTTTACAGATTTTGTAAACATACAGCAGTGAATCAGACTGGGAGAGCTTACTTATATTAAAGGATACTACCAACGTGTTTTGGCCATGAAAAGTAGCTTCCTTAAAAAAAAGTAAATCCAATAATGGCAACTTGGAGGGGGGGTCAGTGTATACATTTCTCTGTGTGAATACAGAGAAATAGAGAATTCCCCATGGACAGAAGGCTCATCATGGACCTTAGCAACAGAAAAGATAAACCTCCCTTGTACTCTAGCAGGTTTATATTTTATTTATCAGTTATGGGAATGTCTCCCGTCAGTAGTGCTGGAGCCACAGATAACATGTCCCTATTGCCCCAGGGCTGCAGTAACTGTAGTTTTTGCACAGCCCAGGAAGAAGAAAGAGGCCAAGAACAGATTACCACACAACTGCTATCCATGAAATATATTGCTTTTTCCTTCAATAATTTGTACCTTGTCCTGACACAAGTGCCAGGCATTTACCGGTGTGGTTCACAGTTAGACACGCAGCCTCCAAATCACACAATTGTAATACACTCCTGGAAACACTAAAATTAAACTGGAAATGATTGGATGAAGGGGACAATGCATTAAATCATTGTTAAATCAGGTGCATGTAAAAGGAATAGTTCTGAAGATTTTATTTATTAGATGAGCCATCCTGTGATTTCTGTGTGCCATACCATCCCCTGTAATCTCCCCCATTCCATACCCTCTCATAATTTCTCGTAGATTTACTTTAGATTGGATACTGAGCATCTGACAAAGAAGGATGACAAACACCTCCCTAGCCATACTCCACACTTTGTGTAACCAGGCTTTTGGTAGGACTCTACAGGGAAGGTGCATTCCCTGCCATTGAGGCACCGCAATAAAATGCAGCCAGCTGAAGAGAGGAGGCAGAGGAGAAGCTGCAGCCTCCTTCCCCACCCGTGTCTCTCTTTCTGTCAGCAAGGCGCTGTTGAGCCAAGACTGGACCCTAGAAAGGTCTCCCAAAGACTGACTCATTAATTGCTCCAAAGTTCCTATCAAATACTGAAGCAACTCTTGTCTCTGGCATCTTGAAAAGTTGTTGGAATGGAGTATGTACTACCCCAAAAATATCCCCCCCCCCAAAGGCGAACCAAAAGGCATCATGCAATGTTTCTAAACTTTCTGAATACACTATAAAAGATGTGGATCTTTTCCCATAACACTCTTTTATTGTTTGGATTTCATTATAAATAAATCTGGACTGCACTGTAAAAAATCTTTGGTTTGTGTATTATACACAGGATCAATAACATTACCTAATAGGAGGCTTGTTGACTCTCACGATAAGATTCTGGTTTACAGCCACACTGTTCACACAAGTTATACCTTCCCAGACTTTGTAACTGGTTTGAGGTTTTATTTTTATTTTTGTGCCTCTGTTGTTTATGTAAATAAAAAGCATATTTCTGTACAAGAAAAAGAACATAAATATTATTAGAGAATGACAACTTCCCCTGTGGTTATGGCAAATAGATTGTAGATTTACTTTCAAAGAAATAGTTTAAAACAAGGAAATTGTTTTAAAAAAGAGGAAGACTAGCCATGACACCACCTAGAACGGGATGCACCACAAGAAAGGGAATGGGAGGAGACATCTATAAGAACCCAGAAAACGTATACAATAGGGAAAAAACTGCAAGTATGATGGTGAATTTGGCAAAAGATTGGGAAAAGTGGGAAAGTTTAGCTGAGACTGGTTACAGAGTATGGCGACTGAGACTTCTGGAAATGCTTGGGAAAACCAAGGCAGTTTATAAAAGAGTAAAATATTGGCAGGGGGGACAAGGCAGGAAGACTATTAAAAACTACAAAACTTTGGGCAAGAGGCAAAATAATCAAGTTTACGGGAAATGGAAAGATGACTGTGTGTCCGTGGGAATACGTTTTTTCCCCAAACATGGAAAGGAACCCAAAAGCCCTGAATCACATCATTCCTCTCCAGGCATCAGTAGCAGGTATCTGTGAAACCTCTTTCAAAACAAACAAACTATTGATGAGAAAGGCTAGTGTCAACCTTTTTTTCAAATGATGCAACTTCATTCTTCTTTTTAAATTTTGAGAAAGTAATGTATTTCAAAATTAAATTTGTAAAGTTTAGGCTGCTCAAGGAATGCTGAGCACCCTAAACTTTTTCATTTGATGAGGAAACATTAGCCTATATCCTGAGTGACAGATAGAGCCTTACAACTCAATTTTTTTTTTTTTTTTACTTCTTGTAGCATTTTTCTACCTAAATTGAAAATTGCATTGAGATAGTATGTGAAGCAGAAGAGCTAAAATAATATTGCAGATAAAGTGAAGAAATACATGATGTTCCTAAAAGAATGGATGTGCCTCAAACATTTGTTATTTATGGACTTTAGATAAAATATTTTTCTAAATGAAAGGAGCTGTGTTCTAAAACCTGGTTTCTAAACCACTCAGAAACCTTGCTAATAAGAAGCGTAGCATCACTGATGAGGTATTAACCAAATGCCTCAGTATACCACAATTCCTACAAACATACTCTCACAAAAACTGAAAAATGCTCTTGACTTGGCTCCAACATATATAAATGATCCAAATACGTAGTAGAAAATATTATTTAAATCAGCATAGCACAAAGCACTTTTAGTGAAATTAGCAATACTCTCCCAAAACTAAAAGCCTGAATCTTTGAGGATGAAGTACAAACGTGCCAGTTCTGATGATTGCTCTTATAGATATTGTACAAATTCCTGCAAGAAACAAGTTCAATGCTCAGCTGACAGAAAGGCTTTGGAGAAGAGCATAGAACAATGGATATCATCAGTGCTATGCAATAAACACAACATAAATTTATAAAAAAAACCCCTGGGTTACAACTTTGCCTTTCCTGATATAACAAAGGCATTTAATACCATTGGCTGTGAAGGCTTGTGTAAAACGTCGAGATTGGTTTTCTTTAGCAAAGCTACTAAAAACATTAGTTTATTTCATGAAGAAATGATGTGAAAAGACATAAATGAAAGAAATCTCTTTAACACATTTTTTTAATCTCTATGCAAGTAAGCCCCTAGCCCTCATAGCCACACTACCTTGTTTGCTCCCAGTCTGCTAACTGGTCCCTGTAGTGTTCTTAAAGGAAATTCCGTTTGGAGTTAGAGTAATCATTCACTTCCTCTGATAACTGGATGCCTCTCTGTTTCAGTGGCCATAAGAAAAGCCTAAGAATACATGCCTCTGACAAGCAGGCTGTGAAGAGCTTTGGTGAAATAGCTTCCTAGTTTGTATGGTAATGTAACTGGCAAAAAAAGTAATAAAAGGTGAATTTTAATTTTTTTCCCGTCTTCTAGTGTGCCCTCTCATCTCCTTCAGCTTTGTCAAATATCTCTGAACAACTGTAACACACAAAGTATTTAGTATTCTTCAGCATCTATGTAAGATATGCAAGAAAAACTGTACAGCACTGTGAGTCTATGCAGAGAATCATTCAAGTACAAAAAAGATGTGTTCACACAATGAAGCAAGATGTCAAATTCATTCCCAACACACTTTGGAAGTCAGTATGTTACACTCTTTAAGGCCAGTATACTGAATTAGTCAATCTTTTTGTTTGATCTTTAAAATTGCATATACTGTCATTTATTATAGTAGTATGTTCAGAAGTCCTGAGTTGAGGCTAACAGAAAGCTGATTCCTACTCTGGAGTTAATCAGAAATTTCTGGAAAACCTGTAGATATCTACTTTTTTTTCTTCTGTGGATTTCACTTGCGTATGGTATGAAAGCAAGGAAAGGTTACTCTTCAAGAGATTTTGGAAGTGGAAAACAGCTTGTAATGTTTTGTTGTTAGTTCATAATGAAAGGAGAGATTTCTGCAAGCATGATTTTCCCTCCAACTGCAATACAATGTTCTAGGGAGAGTGGTTCATTTTTCTCTCAGAAAGGAGTAGGAAGATTATGGGAGGAAAACAATTCTGGTTTTTCAAATTCTCCAGCATGAGGGATTTTGGGGAAAGTTCAGCAGCAGGAGGAATATTAGAAGTTGGCACTCATAGCTTAAGCAGTTTAGCATACATAACATTGTCCCTGCAAAGGTACAGAAAGTGCTGCCAACTCATATAGTGGTATTATATGAGATAACTGAGATTATTGATATCCTTCATAAAAGGCTAAAAGCCAGATTAAAATGTTTGTGTCAGAATGATAACTACATTTAAAAGGTTCTTGAAATGATTTTTCAAAAAGTCTCAGAAAGCAGACAGTAAATAAACCAGACAAGAATTTCAGATTCCTTATAGTACATATATGAGTAGACATAGCTGTAAATATGATGAATTCTGTTAGTAAGACAGTTTCAAATCTGTCATGCACTGAGTGGGACAGACAGGTACCTTTAAGAAATGCTAATGTGAGAACCAGTATTCTTTTATATAACTCACGTTGCTTGCTGACCACAGCTTTTAGGTTTAATACTCAACACAAACAAATATACTTCTGCTACAACTGTACAATTTATCTCAAACACAATATTTCACTCACAAAGTGTTTAAAGCCCATAGATTCTTAAAGAACAGCTCTGTAATTAACTAAAGATTGTTTGTTTTACAGAACTGAGGCAGAGAATAAAAATGATTTGTCCAGGATTTCATAGTTGATCAATAATAGTTAATAAAATCAAATATATATATTACTGTTCCTTGCTTACAATTCTAAAATAAATGTAATATACTACCAGTATAATCACCATCAATAGCAAACAAAACAACAAAAAAATACTGCAAATATACTAGAATTAAATGTGACAATGTCTTTACATGCTTCTTTCTTCATAGAACACAGTAAACCAAACTTTAAACAGTTACTCCTGTTGCTATCATCACAGTCCAATACCGTAGCAAAAGTGAATTCTACAGGGATATGTCTAAGTAAATAAAAAAATAGTTTCATGTTACACCAAACCCACATTAAAAAAGCACAGTCATACATAAAAGCTTTATCCAGGAAAGGCTAAAACTCAAGACTGTCCTCATTCAGCCATGTGTCCTAAACACTGAGCTTCCTTTTTTTTGAACAGAGAAAATTCATATTATTCAACACACAAATACAAAGTTTCGACAGGGGATATGGCAAAGTACTCTTGCATGCAATATGCTATAGCTTGGTGATTAATAACTGCCAAATTATGTATTAATTCTTTCTGTTCATGAACAATTTTCTTGAAGGTCAGTTCCCTGTCCTGGTTTCAGGTGGGATTGAGTTGAGTGTCTTCCTAGTCGCTGGTACAGTGCTGTGTTTTTGAGTTTGGTACGAGAAGAATGTTGATAACACTCTGATGTTTTCAGTTGCTGCTAAGGAATGTTTAGTCTAAAGTCAAGGATTTTTCAG
>JANZLQ010000009.1:19669653-19684743 GCA_026212715.1 Elanus axillaris | reverse complement strand
AACCTCGAGGGTTGAGATAAGGACAATTTACTGGGGCAACACAAAAAGATAAGTTAGAACAATAACGATACAAATAAAAGACAGTACAAAAGGAGTGATGCACAGCGCAACTGCTCACCACCTGGATCCGACGCTCCGCCGCTTCCCCCACCGAGAGCCAAGAGCCACCCCCAGCCTGCTCCCCAGTTATGTACTGGGCATATGGCACATGGTATGGAATAGGTCCTTGGGTGGTTCAGGTCAGCTGTCCCAGCTGTGCCCCCTCCCAGCTTCCTGTGAAAATTAACTCTGTCCCAGCTGAACCCAGGACAGTCGGGGTTTTTTCCACCTTCACATAGGTAAAACAAAGATATTGGTTAGGCAAGTAATACTTTGCGATACCTGTGGGTGGAAGGAGGAAATGGGCAAGGGAGGAATGGGAAAAGACAAGGATTGAATTCCACAAAAGAAACCCTTCTAAGTGTTTTGTGATTTCACTTCCATGGGAAGGGTTGTGCACACAAAGGGGAAACGATGTACTTAATCTTCCCAGGACTTTCTTACAGAATCCCAGTGGACAAGTAGGATTTCACAGAAAGAAAGACTGCAGGACTGATTTCCACAGTCTCTTTACCATCCCCTATTGACAGGAGGTGTTTGCAGGGTGCTTTACAGAAACACAAACACTAATCCGAAAAACAGTTGGGGAGTGGGAGTGGAAAATTCCTAAATTCTTAACTGTGCAACATGCAGTGTTTCAACAGCTTTTGTGAAAGCTTTTGAAAACATCAACAAGCCGTGCAGCTCCCAGCACTTTGCAAAATAAATGTACTCAAATATTAAGGCCGCAGAGGTGACTTTGTCAACCAGCAGAAAACATGACAACAGCAAAGCAGGGAATGCGGGGGAAGTTGTTTGGAATTTTTATTATTGTCAACTACGGAGATAGAAACACAGACAGAACTCAGCATCTACTCCCACAGGAAAATCACATTCGGCCTGGTAGTCTGCTTTAAAAGAAAAACAACAAATAACAGTAAATGAGCAGGAAAAAATAAAGGCCAATTTCTCCATTCCCTATTTGGCATGAGACTGCAAGAAGGATAGGAAAAGCTAAGTTTAAGGCATCTTTTCACCTTCTGTGCTCTAACCACCAGATTAGCTGAGACCAGAACAGAGGCATGAGCTATTCCTACCAGCGTGTGGTTTAATGTTGACTCCAAAAAGGGAGGTCCCACTTCCCTGTAAGTTACATGGTACCCTGTAACGAACTGCAGAACACCTTCAATGAGCCGTTAGGGACCAAAACCAATACAAATATAAGCCTTAAAAAAGTATTCTCCTGCCTGAATTGGCTCAGCTCAGGATTACAATGCAGGAAGTGGGAATTCACAAAGAAGAGCCAGAAGAGGGGGTGAAGGAGGGCTGTTCCTTTTGGTGCCAACAAGCCATTAGGTCACCTGGGCTGCAGTGTCAGCTGTACCCTATTCTCCGCAACAGTGATACTTCCTGTGGGTGCCAGAGCTCAGTGTATTCCTCCCATAGCCTGCCCCTTTCACTCCTTATCCCTGGAGACATTCATCATCATAGAGGAATACACCCGCTGTGTTCAAACACCAGGCTAGTTAACAAGGTTAACAGCTTATTTGTCTCTGCTCTTTACACTGTTTTGGAGAAGTGTCACAAAATACTGGAGGTATCATTTGAGGGTTGATTCCCGTACCAGCACAATCTGAAAATCTGGACCACCGGGTCCACACTCTTACTTCCCCTTCCACCCACAGCTGCTAATGGAAGTATTTCTAAGGCATCAATATGAAATGATACTATGTATAAATAAACTTTATAAAATGAAAAGAGGAAAGCAAAGTGCAGATTTTAGTCCTGATCACCTCAAAGATCTAACTCAACGATCAGATCCACAAATGACTATGTCAGCCCAACCAGGGTGAAGAAGGAGAAACATCAGCATGGCACTGAGAATGAGGCCCGGGGAGCCACAACCTCCTTAAACCATCTTTTCTGCAAGCACCAGAATAGCTACACTGGAGCAACCTCAGAACAGTTTAAGATGGGCTTTTTACACTTCCCAGAAAAGCTTCAGAGTCCATAGCAGTGACTTCAAGAGGACTTGCAAGCCAATCCTCTCCTAAAGCACATTTTCCTCAGTGCAGGAAAAAAACCTGCAGGTTGGCACAGGGACAAAAACAAGTGGAAACTGCACTCATATTGTTTAAAAGGGGGTGCGGGGAGAACCTAAAAGGAATTTGAATTCTTTGGGGCCAATAATGTTCAAAGACAACAGCAGCTTTTGCTATCAGGCCTCCATCTGGGCTGTACCCAGGATTCCCATCTCAAAGTCATTGAACCTTGCAACGTTTTATCTTATAGCCCTCAAAGGCAGTAGCATGTTGAGTATGATCCATTTTTTAAACATACAAAGCAAAGGAATGTATTTTCCATATGTTTGTCATATGTTTAGTTCAAGTCCCATTGCCAACTTGTAGCACAGCTGATATGCAGTGTATTTGTAGGGCCTGACCTTGGAAGAGTTTAATCTCAACTGTGCATTTCTGCCTGTTTAATTTGTGCATACCCACTACAACTGTTTGTACACACTGAGTAATTAAGCCTGAAAACTTTTATTTATCAAATACTTACCTGATATCCCATCATGAAAGATATGTTGTACAACATATCTACAAAGTTTTGTTAAACTCTCTTTATTCTTTTTTAAACAAGCACATATGCACACCGAGTAAGGGCTACAGAAACAATCTACAAGTAAGAAAGGTCAAAACCAAAAAATAGTAAAGCTAATAGAATAATGTTACAAATACACACACTACTTGCAGATGCAGTAACATGGATTTTATCACTACAGTGTTTGAACTTTCTCCAGTTAAACCCTTCCTTCCTCCCTTCTCCAAGTATAAAAGAAAAATCTATTAGTTTACATGGATTTATATAGTGTATGGAAGCAAAGAATTCATGTTTCCACTTTTAGATTACTGAGTTTTGTTAAACCATGTTCTGACCACGAGTATCCTTTCTAGAACTGAAGTTTGGGTGGGCTTTTTTAACCTAAATTCTTTAGCTGATGAATAATGGCATATTCAAACAAAAAGCAGCATGCTGTTCATTAGAATTTTTTTCATTTTTCCCTAGAAAAATTCAACAAAATGCTTTTTCTTTCTTCAACCCGAGAGGAAAAAGTGAAATTTATCTTGGGTAGAGGGGAAAACTGGGACACTTTCCAGCCAGTTTTAATAGTTACCTTCCCAATAGGCCATAAGAAGCCATCTTGGCGTGTATGCCATTTCTAAAGTGTCTATATTGCACAAGAAAAACAACGCAAAAAAACCCCAACCCTCAAACCATACACAAAATAATTTATCCTCAATCTCTGAGAACAGAGCAGAGCTAGTAGAGAAATTCAACTACAGTCTTGTGAGTAAAGAATATGGCCGGTTAATCCATTGCAATCTCCACTGCAGCAGACTCCAGAACTCAGTTCTGGTTCTGCCACCAATGCTGCATGGTCTTGGGCAAGTCACATCACCTACCATTTTCCCAACCTTTTCCAATTTGGGTTTTGATTTTCCATTTAGATTAGAGACTTTTCCAGTCAGGAACAGGATATCATGACTTGTGTGCCCAAAGTTTACCACTAACAAGGGTCAGCTCTCCACTACAGTCCCAGTACTTGGGATGATGGTCAGGGTGAGACAATGTGAGCAGCCCACGTGGCTATTATCTGTGTATCTGACTACAGAGAGGCCAGGCCCACTTCTACCCTTCATCTTTTTCAAATAATTACCTTGAACATATGATGAGAGGGCACAGCTAAAAGGCCTACGGAGACCTGAGAGCGCAAAATTACCTTGAGTAGCCAAAGAGGCAAGTCTCTGGGCTTCCCTGCTCCACAGATGGAGAGCAGGAAATAAGTTTCTGACCATACCCATTCACAATTCTTCGGAAATAGAGACATTTCAGTCTGAGATACTTTGGGGAAAAATAACCTCTGTACAGCATAAAATTAACGCCCAAATTAATATGTTTAGCTCAAGCCTGTTGATTTTTACACAGCTGGGCTGGTTACTCAAGTTTGCCTTGGCAGTTGGGGTTAAAAGGCTGTCATGCAGCAAACCAATGTCTGGAGTAGGCATTTTCAAGCCAGTGTCCCTTCACAACAGCCAAGAACAAATGTCCTCCCACAATTCTCTTAAGACACCTTCCACTACCATCATCTTTCCTGTTACTTACTCTAGGCTCTCAGATTGGATATTATTTCCCTATATAATAGGGCAATTTACAGTTCTTACCCTCACTAAAATTCTCTTACTGACGATAATGGATGTTTCTGCCCTGACCAAACCAGAATACTCCAAGAACAAGGGAGAAATTAGTTGTTTTCAGGCCCTGCTCCAAAGGGTTAAGAACCTTAAAAGCCCTACAGGCAACTGTTGCTAAACCACATCCTATCTCTACTATTGCACTTCGGTCTCACATAGCTGGAATATAACAGTGTCCCTTGTTAATCGGGTATTTTCTCTTTCATTTACATATGCTTCAAGCTGCTGTAGATGCCAACTTCGGTGCTATGACTGCATACACATCACACCTCTGTACACCAGTTTTTGCAACAAATCATCATTATCCAGCATGAAGGTGGACACTACCTTGTACTACAAGGTCCCTGTGCAAGTTATTAATGATTAAAAGCAATTTCCTACCTTTATGTTCACATTTCCATTGCCCATGCACTTTGAAAAACAGTACCTAATACAAATGACATGGCTTTCAAAAGTTTCTGCTTTACCCCTGGGCAAAAACAATAAACACCTTGATGGAGCTTTTATCAATCAATTTTCATTTAGTTTCTTTCTATTAAAATGTCTTAAGATGCTATACTTAATGCCAGGAACAACAGCAATGTACTTCAAGGTAAAACAACAGTATTACTCAAAAGAATGTGAATGGTATGTTCTGCAATTTGTGGAGGTAGATCACATTGATCAACTTTATTGCAAGTCACAGAGTATCAGGGGATTCATTTGCTTTTTTTCAAATATAAAGCAGAGTGCATTACTCTGACTTGAAAGGATTTTACTTTGTATTAAATCGGTGAAGTAGCAAATACTATTTCATATACATTTACCAAATAAGAATAGCTATGTATATATTAGGCAGCATACAATGTCACAAAATTTATGTTTTAATTTCCCTAGGGACTACCTGTGAAGGTGCATATACCCCATTCCTAATCAAATTGTAATTATTACATTAATAGTCAATGAAAACCAAAATTTTGATCCTGAATTGATTTAACAGCTTGACCTAGTCTAGGCAAGCAGTGAAAACCCAGAGAAGTTCCTATGAAGTTCCTCTGGTTTTACATCAATCTGTTTGAAATCAGAAACTTGGCCCAAAATGCTAAAAAGCACAGAACAGCTGCCTATTGATGTCTGCATAGATTTGAAAGCTTGATGCAACAGCATTAGCATATTGATTCCCCCCCCCCCCCAGGAATTTGCAAGAAAAGAAATAGAAATTCAGTGTTTGATCCCTAATCTTAACAAACTTCAGGGCTTGCTTACAGTTTGGTACAGAAAAACAAAGCAGAAGAGATAAGAATGTACAGATTTCAGTTCATACCAGGCAGTTACAAATGGACTGCACTGACCACAAAGAAGACAAGAGGCTCTTTTAAGTTAAAAGAAGAAAAGAAACATGGGTTGGAAATTATTTCCTTGGAGTGAAACATCTTGCAATGAAATGACTGGATACTGAGGATATCCAATTACTATTGTTGTGGGGAAAGAAGCCTTTAAAATGGGCTGTTTAAACACAAAAGCAATCGTATTAAAGATTTCTTAATCAAACCTAAGGCCTCATTGGAATTACAAATTGCTTAGGTACCAATGTGACAGGCATCTAATATGGGTCTGACCCAGCTTCTACTGAAGTAAACTGAAAGAGTACCAGTAATCTCAAAAGGCATTAGATCAGGCCTGAGATAACCAAATCTGGTAAAAAGGAGGTTTGGATTTACAATTAATGCAGTTGCTGGTGTTAGTAGTTGGTGGATTGTAACTGAGGATGAATTCAGAACTGGAGCAATTCCAAGGGAAACTAGTTTTCATGTTTCCCTTTAGTTGAGCAAAAGCAGGTTCTTTTATATCCAAACTCCAGGGATTTTCAAAATTAATTAGCATGCTTTAAAGCTCACCTTGTCACTCAGAAATCCTGACTATCCTTTGGGCCAATCATCAATGCCCTTGGCTCTAGAACTCCCAGATCCCAGAACTGGCAGGGGGGTAATTCTAATTCTCTGCCCTAGGAATTATCCTGGGATGCAAGAACAGCTTGGGATCCCAACATTTCTCCTTCGTAGCACTTCAAGAAACAGAATAATACTCTTCACCCCAGGTTTGATAATTCCACAAACAAAAAATTAGGGGCTGAAAACTGCAGCCTAAAAATCCACTTCAGAATGCCTACAGTGGGCCAGGGTCTGTTCTAGCATCGCTCTTCCAAGGAAGTTTTCCTCATTCCTGTCCTTCCTCCCATCGGCCCAAAGTCAGGATGAAAAAGCTTCTTGCTCTGAAAGGGCTGGAGAGCTGCTTTTTTTTTTTTTTTTTAAATAGAGGGTACAGTGAAAGGTTTGCATGTCAGAAAACATTGTTTCTGCTTCTATGAGCCCAGATAAATCAGTTCCACAAATTTATGAGCCAGTATCACTTGCCAGCCACAAATATCAGCCACCAAGCCAGGGAAGCATCCTTTCTGCCTCTCTTCTCTGTGCCTGTCCCTAGTGGTGGGTCCCACTCATTTTTTTTTGCTCTAGATGTGGTATACACCAGTCCCATCCATAACCTGATGCAACTCTCCAACACAGCAAGAGAGCTGTCTTTCAGCAATGCTCAACTACCAGAACAACTCAGCCCTCTCGGGTAACTGCCTCAACTTCCTTGTCATTCTTGCTCTGCTTTTCCATCTCATGGTCATTCATTACCCATAATGCAGTAGCATGTAAAAGCCCTATGTGGCTAGGCACTGCAAAATGGAGAGAAAACCAGAAAATCTGCTTCCTAAAGAGATCACACCTTCATAGTCCACATTTGCATCTCAACACACATTAAACTGTCCAGACAAGATTTTTATTTTTTGCTTTAGACATTTGCTCCCCCATCCCTCTTTTATCACCCCAGTAAATTGCTGATAATTAGTTATTTGAATAGCACTTGAAATACATAAAAATCCTTATCATCATGTCCTTAGAAACAAACCAGTCTGCACTGAACCAGAATAAGTATGAAACCAGTACATAACCATGTAATTTGAAAGCTTTCTCTCATCATATACCCTGACTCTGCATTGGGAAGAGCACTTAAACTCAATCAATGCCCATGGGAAACAGACCAGCAGCTATTTGCTGACATGAACGCAGAACGATCAAAATATTTTCCTGCTCAGTATTTAAATCTTGGCTACTTCTTAAGCCTACACAACACTATACAGAATGCCAGCTCTGAGCATGACCCACTGTTTCCAGGCATGGCTCTGCAGTATTCCCCAAGGACCACAACTCAAACAGCTCATTCTAGGAGTCTTTTACGTGCAGATACAGGCTGCGGTGAGGCATTCTGTGAGGTTCAAGAGCAGGTTAAGCTGTGTATGTAGACATAGCAGAGTGAAATCCTCATCTTCAATTAGGAAGTTAAGCATTTCCACAATAAACTTAATAAATAACAGTGACAGCAATCATATGCCAGCTCCTCATTTTGGTACTGACACAGGTGTGATCTTGTGCTTGCACCTGAGTTTTCTATGACCTAGTTAACATTTCCATTGGACTATTCACTAAAAAATAAAATTAAGAAATAAAAAATCATCAGACAACTCTTCTAGCATAACTGCACTTTCCAGCATAGCTTCCAAAGCTGGAAACATGGGTCAACACTGGAAATATTTCACATGGCACCTAACCAGTGTGGAAACAAATGCCAAGCATGGTCTAGTGTCATCCAGATTAGCTCCCGCTGGTGCTTGGATTCAAATTAATGGATTACCCTCCCAGCAAATGTCACAGGAAAACCTTGCCAGGAAACAGCTTACAGAAAAAAAAAAAAAATCCTATTTCGTCTTGAATGAGGGATTCCATTTCAGTCAGAAGGTTCCTTCCCATAGAGTCTGTCTGAGCACAGCTTGGGAAATACTTTTGGGAAATGAGATAAAACAGGCATAAACAAACACTGACTTAGACATACACAAGGAACCAACAAGGCAACTGAGCACCCAAGTGCATCAAGACAATTCCTGTCCCTGAGTCTATTCCTTCTCTTTAATATTTCTGATTCCATTCAAGAAGTTTAAAAAGTTACATCTTTCAGAAATAAGAATGTTAGCACCAAGCAGCTTCAAAAGGCTTTGCCTTCATTCCACATCTGGAGGAGGTTTAAATTCTGACAAACAGTGGTATAGAATAGGAGGGGTCTTCACATAGTGCCTAAAAAAAATGAGACGAGTTCCTGGAAATCTTACCAACCAGAGAGAAAGACTGTCAGTTTTTCACTCTTGTACTCTACCTACAAGTCTTCCATCTTCAAGTGGAAAAAAATCCTATTTTAATTAACTTTCTGGACTTTAGGGTAGATAAGTTTCCTTTTTTGGATCCAAGGGGCTGAACTGGTAGAGAATGTCTTTTTGCAGTGGTCTTCCGCAGCCAGTTTAATTCCTTGGCCCAGCTTCTCTCATAAATGCCAGTGAACACGAAAAATGGGGCAGGAATGTGCAGTTAGAGGTAAGAAGGATGGTAGAACTGACTCCTTTGATGGGAGCTGGGGGTTAAAACATCACACTTGTAAGTGGCACCCCAAGCTAACCCACCTGGTTTTCTTACAGCCCAGACTAACCAGCTGATTTTGAAGTAGTTCTGAAGAAGTGATAACCCCACCACAGCCATATGTAGACTACAGCTTTCCAAAAGTACTATAGCGAGAAGTAATAGTTGTCTGATATAATGTCATGCACACGATGGAGTTCCTTTCCCCACCACAAAATATAAGAACTGAAGTTCATTTCTTTCTTGGGAAGCCTGTATGCTGACATGCTCTGGGTTTCTTCTATAGCCAGGAAAACTAGAAACTCTCTTTCTTTTTTGAGTGAGATTTTTTGCAAAGTGAGATTACACCAAAAGGAAAATCATTAAATAATGCTGTATTCAATTAAACGGTATGAATTGGTATCAGAAGGCCTTGACTACACACATTTGGATTACTTTAATAGAGCTATACTTCTAAATCTACTGTACAGTTTATCAACCATAACAGAAATTTTTCCGAGACTTTTTGATGAAATTCAGAACCTTTCCAGATAGTCTGAGATACTATTTCTCTGAACCAACATAAGGAATTCAAGCAAGTGGATGCAGGAACCCTTCTACCAGACTCTCCTCAGTAAAACCAGGAAAGAAGTTTGGGTCAATGTTATTTCCCTGGAGTGAGATTCTGTGCTCACTGTTATGAGGCAACACCTGCGAATTGCTGCTGTCAGATGAGGCAGTGCAAACCAATGGATATTCTCCAGTAAAGCCATCATAGCTTCTCCTGGTGACACCAACAGTCATGCTCAGAGCTGCCTGCACTAGTGCTAGGTACGTACCGCTATGCAGCTGCATCAGCATCAGTTAAGACACTTGACAGTAGCCTTGGGCAGGTGCACGCTCACCCCTTTTCTCACCACAGCTAGAGCTGGGAGAGAAAACATTCACAGCCTTGATAACAAAGGAAATGGGAGATTGCCTTCCTGTAATTTGGAAACATTACATTTACTATTTCACTTAAACTTTAGATTACATCTAATATTATCTGTTTTAAGAATTAAAATTCCTTTGCTCTTATAGTATTAACGCTGGGGAAAAAATAGTTAAAAACCAGTTTACTACTTATTTTTTCTGCTGTTTGTTTACTCCTGTATGCCAGATGGCTTGGAACGTGAAAACAGATCCACGAGATGACACATAATCCTGCAAATATTCAGTGCCTGGACCTCCGGTGGAGCTCGCTAGAAGTCCCATGCACATGGCGCGTGAATGACTGTTTCATTTCTGTTTATAATCAGCTTCACTTTCTATTCTCTCAAATTAACAAAGTATTGCCACATTCAAGCTGCAGACAAAGAATGTACATCCCACACATAGCTGTTCAATAGATCAGTTTTCTTCTTAAACAGCATCAGATAACATTGTTTACCTCTTCCCAAAAACGGCTCTCCATAAACCCACTTTGCCTATCAAGCCTCTTGATTTTTTTTCCTTTTTAATGTTTACTACTTATCAAATTGTTTCTAAAGGTGACTTCCCCTTCCTGGTTGATCTGATCTTCTCCTGCCATGAACTAATAGATGGTGTTGAATCTTTGGCATCACACCGATTTCTGTAGCACCACGCTGTGAAGTTATAAACACAGAAAAGATCAGAGCTGCGCATCCCCCATGACTACCAGTTACCCATTTAGCACACCCCCAGCATAGGTGAAGAGCGAGTCCCCTTCTTCCCCTTCCCCTGACCATGGACCTTTTCCACCTTCTCCAGGGCAGACCTCACCAGGGCCTTCCCACAGCTCTCGGTGAAGCCACATACAGCCACTGCCTCAGTTTGCTACTACTGCTCTGCTCCTGCCTTCCCTCTTTCACCTCACCCTTCTCACCCTTCTCCTCCTGGAGCAGGATCTGGGCATATACCTCTTTGTACCTGCCTTTGCTGGGGCTCCGAGGACACCATCTGCAGTAAAAGACCCACCCGGAGAAGCAGCAGCTGAGCTGGAATAGCGTCTCTGATCGAGAACAACTATGTACGCGTGCTGTAAAAAACACAGAGGTTAAGGCAGCCTTGTGCATGTATTCACCAGCTTCCTCTCCAGATGGGGCAAGACCTCCCAGACAACCATCTGTAGCACTTCTCCACATTCCCGCTTGCCTGGATCTGCCTTCATGAATCTCTGAGTGTTTTAAGGAACTCCATGAGCAACCTAAACAGTTTATAAACAAATTCATACTCCCTTAAAATGTGAAAGGAAAGAGGGATTTTCAAAGGGATAAAGTACAATTGAGCACCCAGAGCTCAGTGGACTTTAATGCCACCGTGGTGTTTAATTTCCTGTCAGTGGCAAATTAACAAATACCAAAGTCTTCCTTGAAGCTGCCTTCCAGGATCTCACTACCGGGGAATCCCTCTCCTCACCTGACCACCTGTCATTAATATTAAACTGATTTCAAAAGCGTCAAGCAGCATCAGGACTAGCCCATGTTAAATGTTGTACAGGCAGAGGCAGGCATCTTCTCTTTGCCCAGAACTATGGCAATACTGCCTTACTTCCTTCTTGAAGAGCATTGAATTATCAGCTGAGGATGTTGGGTGACATCAAAAAAAGCGTGTACGTACATTTATCACAGTGCAAGGATCTGCTCAGATTTCCTTGCAACTGCTGTGAAGGTCTACAACTTTCAAAACCAAGAGAAAATAACAGGACAAGAAAAAACAAAACAAAACAAAACTAGAAGGCAAAAAGGAGATGCTGAGAGTAATTCTATGCTATTTTCTAGGTGTAAATCTGTAAATCATACTTAATGATGTATCAGTTTTAAATTCAGATGCCAGCTGCATCTGTCCAAAGGTACCAATGCCTAACAAAGTCAAGAGGACTAGAGTAAAATAATACTATTTTGTAAGGTAAAACTTTTGCTTTCCATTACTTTATCTGCATTTAACCTCCTAGAGGCTTCAGCCCAGCACAAGCCCACAGAATTAAATTCATTATTATTCATTATTCAAACACCATCCCTTTGTTTTCTGGAATAGCTTTGTAGCCTGGAGTCAAATGAGCTAAAGTAAAATTATGTGACTTGGCATTGAAAATATATTACCTCAGCTGCCAGAACGGATTTAGCAGAATATGTGCGCAGTTCGTCACTTCTTCCACAACTGCCTTCATGCACACAAAGGGGTATGACAGCCCCTGAGTTATGAGGGGCCATTCTAGGGGCTGTGATGGATTAGATTGTTTTATGCACTGACTTAAGATCTCATTTCCTGCAACATTCACAAGTGCTTTCTCCACGGTTGAATAGAAACCTGTTCTGTCCTATGTATATTGCCTTCCCTTGTTAGCCAACGAAACTATAGATGCGGGGAATTCACACCAGAAAGAGCTCCCACTTGCTCAGGGATTCAAGCAAAGTCTCCAAACAGGCTAAGACATTTAAGAAGTGACAAGCAGGTTCTCCCTGTGCTTTTTATTGAGTCCTAATCGATTTACTCTAGAATAAGGGGAACAGTGAGTTAGTTGCTCACAGTGAGAACAGAGGAGGAAGCAAATTCTAATCACACCTCTGACAGGTCTCACTCTGCATATCTTGAAATGCAGAACTCTGGCTATTAACAGAGAAATGACAGGATGAACTCTTCATCTGGGGCTTTCTGCCCGTGGCTGAGCTCCTCTCTTACCAGATGCTACAGTCTGAATGAGGTGCTAAATCTAGTTTTAGGTGCAGCCCTACCAAATCAGAAGTCCCTCACGCACAATATTAACTCAGCTGTTCTGTTTGACAGCTGTCATGCCAGCCCAGGCCATTTCTGTCCCGCCAGTCCTCACCTGCACTTCTTGCACTACAGCAAGCTACTTTCCACTCTGCTCCAGACCAACCATTTGCAGGGCCAAACTGTGAGCTACACCAGTGAACTCATCCAAAATTATTAAGAACTATCCATCTTTTAACTAGGATAAAGCAAAACCCTTTTTAACTTGCCTTTGCAACCAAACCCCACCAGCCATGGCACTACAGTCTCACTGTGCAGGTTCAAAGTCTTATGGTCCCTCCTGCAGCCACCAAGCTGGCAAGGCAGGAAAACAGAGCACCAGCGTAGTTTCCAGAAGCATAAGCACAGCCACTGCAGATCCAGCTCAGATTTGTACCCCAGGTGCTGGGGTAGTGCACAAGTCCCCTGTTCGTGATAGCTGAGCCACAGTCTAAGTAGCCATGTGTCAAATAATGAATAACAACTTCCCTCACTCCGCTGCTGAGAATATTAATTTCACCTATTTAAGTATTAACAATTTTAACCGTACTAACCTGACTAATATTACCACTAATACTTTAAGTCCTAGAAACTCATCAACTACATTAAAATTAATACAGATGGGAACCCATAACCATGTAGCTGTTCTTGCATCATGCAGTGACAACCAACCAAAGACCATAAGCACAGGCTAACACGTAATTACAGGCTAATCAGCTGGATTTTTCCCGTTCTCTTTGCTTGAGCTGTATCATAATAGAATCTATGAACTGCAAGGTACATGGTAATTAATCTTTGAACTACTTGTTAAGTTAAAGTGTGAGTTGAATATCAAGTTGAATGTGTTTGCAATCACTGTCTTCAATACAGGTGTTTGGAAAAAAATTACCAAACAGAATTAAAAAGGAAAAACAAGGCCCAAACCCAAAGCACAGAGCATCACCCTCTCCTAGCCTAAATAGGGGGTAAAGTGGTCTAAATAAAATCAGTAGTAAAAATAATCTCTTGACAAGATCTAGGCCTGATTTACTCCAGTGCAGTGTTAGCTAGAAGTGCCCTCCAGTAATATAAGGCGGCCACCAAAATAGGCCTTCACTCTGGAGAATTCCCTGGGTTTACACTGTAAACCTGGCATGTAAGAGAAAAAAAAAAAATTTTTAAGTGTCTCCCTGACTCCGAGTTAGATGAGGAAAGGGGGAAGGGAGAATACACACACACACACTTCTCTCTCCTTCATGCATTTTTTAGTGTAAAGATGGCAACAACAATATTAACAAAAATTAATGCAGGCAGGCATGGGGAAAATATAATGTGCTGGGAAAGAGATGCTCAGGAAAACCAGGCTAGTTTTTAAAGGAGGAATCTGGAAGGCTGAACAAAAAGAGACCTTGATAATTGTTTTTATGGAACATGAAAACTTTGAAGACTTCCCCCCCCGCCCCAGTTTTGAGCAATGCTGTAGACCAGAATGCTGAGCTAATGTTTACTATCATCAATATGTCTTTCATATGTTACTAGTCCATCACTGTACTGTACATGTGCTATAAAAACAGATTCTGAAACATGTTTGTAATTTGCATTAAAAGCAGCTCCATTCTATACATATTTAATAGCCCAAAAGACACCAAATAATCCAAAGTCTAATTTTAACCCACCTGTTTCTCACCCTCTCTCCCTGCCTTTTCACCACATTTTTAAAAACTGTTTAGCTCAGGGCCCATTGGATTCAATCGAAAATTTCCTATAGAGTCCAATGAATACTAAGTCCAACCATAAGACAAAAGTTAATCAGCTTATTTCTAGTTAGCATGCACTTAATTCTGAACACATGTGCAACAGATTTGCCGAAAAAGATAGACTTAAGCATGGGCTTAAATGCCTCCTTAACTAGGGCCAAAAAAAACTTTAAAAAAAAAAATAATCCTAAAGTACTGCACATCCACCAAAATATTCAATTGTTTCAGTAGACTATTTGACACATACTTGCTAATTCTGAACAGAACATTATCAATCTGTTATTTGGGTTTATATTTAAAAGTCCATCAGTATACACTTATGGTACAGAAGCATAACAAAGGGATATAAACCAAATCATTTGTACGTGTCTTAACAGCAGAACATAAAGCTCTAGAGTCATGAATATCAGATCAAATTGGTGGAACAATTAGATATTCTATGGGATCTGTTAATGAAATAGCTCATTTATTGATATGGTTACAATTGCAAACCAGAGACTTGGGTGTCAAACTGCAGAAGTATTGTATTTACATGCAACTACAAGACAAACTGCAATAAGGATTGACACAGTTGGCTGGCTTATTTCCAACAAGTATTTCCACACCTGTATTTGCTCTATTTCTTCCTCTTTATCTTTCTTAGTTCCCTTTCTTTTTTATTGAGTCTGACAAAAGTATCCCAACAGTCACTATGTACATGAACACAAACCTGAGCTTTCATCATACAGCCTAATTCACTGGCTATTCTCCCCCAAAATCAAATCTCCTTGAGGTACACATCGAACTTCCCCACCC
>JANZLQ010000009.1:19658455-19669553 GCA_026212715.1 Elanus axillaris | reverse complement strand
GCTTGCTTAATTGCAGCACAAGTTTCACATTCGTGGATAACCTGTGCAACAATGTCCATGGTCAAGTCCACCCCTCGTTCACGAGCCCAAGTCTCACTTCTGCAAATAGCTCATTTATTGATATGGTTACAGTCACTATTGATATGTACAGTCACTATGTACATGAACACAAACCTGAGCTTTGTTCTGCGACACCGCTGCTCTAGACATTACTTGGGGTGAGTAACTACTTGCAGTGATGACCTACGGACACAGAGCTATTACAGGACACACAATGCAGCGTGCCAATACAAATTGTTTCCTCTGTAAGAGGATAACATTTGGGGTTTGGGTTTTTTTTGTTCTCTCCCATTGGGGAAATGATGAGCTGAGCTAAAGCCTCTTCATTTCTCAGATGATTTTATATATATTATGTGTATTATACAAACATTGGTATAGTGCCATATGTTATTTATAATATCCTATATTACTATAATTATATTACTATAGTATCTTATTAAATGCAAAGAGATATGCCTAGTTGCAGTGTAGTTATTAGATGTTCAATTTCAATTGATTGTCAAGAACATAGTCATTAAGATTAAACATCTGTTTAATAGGTATATCTTATTACATAGTTGTACTTTAGTCCACAGGCAAAACCTGATTTAACATGAGACATAGTTTAAATAAACTAATTATGCAAGCATGATCTAAAACCAAGCTAAACATGGACCTTTGAAAATGACACATGAATTTAATCAAAGCCAGGGCCTCAAAGTGAGCAGAACTTAACCACTGGCCTGACTCATGCATATGTTTTGATTTCACAGCTGAAATCAGTAAAGCCAGCACCCTCTGGGGGCTTCCTGACTCAACAGTGCCTCCCCCACCCACAGATTACAAAGCAGCAAGTTGTCTCTTTGTTTCAAATTACAGGAAACATTGCTGTGCTTTGTTTGGGAAAGTGCAAGCCATCACCTCTCCAACAGTAGTGAAGTCTCCAGGGGTTTGGTCTGGGAGGCTCAGGACCAGTTTGCTCAGCTGAAGGCAGAAGGGGCTCACCCCAACCAGGGATAACAGGTGCTTCCCGAAGTCCTCTCCCTCCATCAGCCTCCTACTCTGCATCCCAGCTGTGCCTAAACAAGAGATACCAGGCACATCGCAGACCCCATCCTCTGCAACCCAGGTGCAGTCTTATTATTTGTCCAGATTATCAACTTAATGTTCCCACATGAGTGAAAAAATCAGGCATGTAAGGGGGGGTGGGTATACCTGGCCTAAAGCAGCAGTATGGCAATGAAGATGTAGTCTTGCTGATCAATGAACTAATCTGTGTTCCTACAGTCCAAAACCAATGTCTGGCAACATAGCATATTGAAATTCCTTACCTGAGTGAGGAAAGCCTGGTTTGGTTTATTTTCTGCTAAATTTAAGATTTAAGTGGAATAAATCCCATCTTTGGATCCAGAAAGACTAAAGGGTGTTTCCACAAACTCAAAGCAGGTCTTGGACAAACCTCGCTAATATTTCTCCTGTTTTATTAATGGCCGCACCATCAGCGGGCTCTGCTCTGAGTCTCCAGGGAAATAATCCTACATGCCTTTTTGAGAGTGGGAGACTGGCCGAGCCTTTCAATACACCCGTTCCTTGGTTCTTTCAAAACTTGACGGTTTTGTCAAGAATTCTAGCTTATTGCTGCATGAGAAATAGAGCTGCTCAGGAAACCAGATATCAGCTCCATTCAATCATTTGAGTTTGGGGATTTTTTTCCACCTGGAGTCAGAAATCAGCTCCATGTCATGGAAATGAAATTCAACTTTAATATTGAAATATGTCATTTCCAGAATGAATTACAATCTCCCAGATGTCTAAATACCTTCCTAGAGGACTACAGTGGGTGAAACAGCCTTGGTCACTACAACCCAAGACTGAAAAAAATTTTCATTGGCTTCAGCATTGCCTGGCAGTGCCAAGCAAGGGTGAAATAGCATCTTGGCAATTTTGCCATTACGACTCCATGCTGAAGAGGGTGACATTCATTTTCAAATCTGTCACAACCATTTGGCAATTAAAGACCTCTGAGATCCAAAAGCCCGTGAAACCCATGGGTCGCTGGTAATATGTCAGACAGGTGAGGAGCTGGGAGCCCAGAAACACCACTCCTCCCCAGTTCCAGTGTCCTACATCAGGGTGATGGTCCCAGACACACTCACTCCTCTTTAGCCCACCTGAGCTGGCCAGGCAGTGACTTGGGCAGCTGCGACTGTTGGATTGGACTGGATTGACTCTTTGCTTCAGGATCACAAATAATTGAAACAAATTCTGATGGAACCTCAGAAAACAAACTGATTTCTAACAAAACTTGTTTCCCACAGGAAGTTCTCAAAATTGGATAGTTTCTATAAAATCTTTAATTGTATCAAGTCAGCAAGTTCTAATGGATAAAAAAGTTTCCTTGATATTTTTTCAATTGACTTCAATTTTTCTAAACTAGCTTCATCTTTTTCAAGAACGCAAGTCAACTGCTATAACCATGCAAAAAACCTCAAAAACAAATGCAAGTGCACCCTATTGATACACAGTCCAGCTAAATGTCAATTTTTTTTTTCTCATGGTTTTTAATTTCTTAGAGATGGCAGTGCTGGCAATTGATGCTATGGAATGCTACTTCTTTTCCCACATCTCAGTAATTGTACTAATGACCTCCTTGCAACATATTGGTGGAAATGTCAGGAGATTTCATGACAGATATAAAATTCATGTGATTGCCAGTAAAGCAGTACAAAGACTCCAAGAAATATCCCACAAATATTTCCCCACATTTTTTAATATAGCCATGTCAGGACTACTCACAAGCTTTTGTATTTGTTACATGAATTGGGTGCCCACATCCCATCAGAAGGGGTTTCCAAGGGCTTCCAAAAGTCAACAGATACTTTTGTATAGCTTTAGGAAACACATATTAGGCTCACATTTGCCAAAACTGTGCCTTTTAGACTGCAACATATAATAAACACTAAAGACAAACATATTATTTGAACTATAACGTTTGTGTTTGCAAAAAAAGATCCCAGTGATGTCTATCTACCCATCCCATTAAACTCATTCAAGATACCTCTTCTTACTGCACTCCAACCTGCTACACCAACACGATGAGTACAAATAATGTAACAAAATATACAAACTCCATCCCATGATAAGTAGGTTCCCACAGCTGTACAAGAGAAATATCTATGTATTTCTTAGCTGCAAATGAATTTAGCTATTTTTAATAGGTACATTACGGAGATCAGTTCCTAAACTAATGCTTATATGGTTACATATACTATAAAACTACCTTAGGGTCAAGCTTAACATTGTGGATTACTTAATATATTTTCTAACTGGTTTAGAGGTTTTTTTCATTTTGATTCTCTTCATTCAGTACAATGCCCTGAAATGCAAGACCTATCAATGCCCTCAAACAGGTCAGAATTTTTTCCCCTCAAGACTTCATGCCAACCCTCCCTACTTCTTTTTTAAGCCACCTCTTCATTTAAAAAATAAAATTAAATAAGTAAAATCCCCAGCTGCATCACAAATCCACTGTTTCCTGCAGTAGAAAAGCCTGTGCTCCCTGTCATTCCACATCAATGCTGAGTGTTGTGATGCATTTGTTGCACTTCCCTGTAGCAGCTCCAACTCCAAGGAGCTTTAGGCATAGCTGTATGAAGCACCCAAACCCAGCCAGTATGCCTTCTGGCTTAATTCCAGGAGCAATCAGTGAATTTTGGCAACACCTCAGTTAAATAAAGATGTTATATCCAAGAGTTTAAGTCTAATCATTAACTTAAATTGGTGCTTCTGTTGATCACACTGTTTTGAAGCATTCAGAGATGGTAGAACCACGCAAGCTCTCTACAAGAGTAAATGAATACTAAACTGAAAATAATGCAATGTCCAGGCAGACATTCAAGAACAGCATTTACAGAGTTAGCCCCAGTCCCTCAAATGGTTCCACTCAGACAGCCACTTCTCCTGTGCAGTATCACCAAAGTCAACTGTATTTATACAAATCTACAAGAACCCTTATCTAACATCAGGAAAAAGCCAAACCAAACCAACCCAAAAAAAACAATAACAGTATGGCTGATCCAACATTTTACAGTTACTATGCATCATTTAACCTTCTTCCCAGTATAAACGGAATTAGCAGTAAAGTCCATATCTGAAAGTGTTTGAAATCCCATCCCAGTCCTGGGTCATTTCAGATCTGCTTGTTTCATACTCTGAGCCAATCACTATAATGTGCCAGCACTATTTTTCCATGTTTGAAGAGCCTCTGACCTTCAGGAGAGCTTTCCATACCTGCATCTGGATCTGATCGCTGAGAATCTGGCTCACCTCTGTTAAAGATGTACTCAGGTCTTGGATTTACATCCCACATTCCTCTGCAACCCAAAGACTCTGCTGTGATTAATATGCTCCCAATGAAAACCATAGGAACTGAAAATGATTTGCAACTGATTCATTAAAATAACATTCATCATGATAATTGATTGGTTAATTAATTATGGCCATAATGTGGATGCTGTCTGTATTTCCATAGGAATTCTTTGCTAGTTTTTCAATTCATTCATTAAAGACCAGCTAGTTCACAGTGCCAGCCACACTACAGCTTCTGATAGGGGAGAATGCACTTCCTTACAGAGAAAGTGTATCCAAGGCACTTTCTCTCCAAGAAGGATATTTTCTAGTGCTATGATAGAATTACTTCATCAGCAACACCACCTCAACCTCCTACAGTGCCTCTCATGACTAATACTATATATGCTATAGACCTGACCCACTGTATAGGGCTGGATTACTACAGGAGCCACAGGCTTCTTTTACCCTACACCTAGCCTGTCCAAACAAAGCAATTTTCACTTGCAGAGAAGCTATCTGTTGGGAGACAAGTATTAAGTGGGTGACAGTACCCACAGCACAGCAACACACAGGAAGAATTATTATAGAACAGGAAATGCAGAAGAATATCTATTCTTATGAAAAATGCCAAGGGATCTTTCTTGTGATGTACATCAAACAGGATCAGGTTTTGGGGATCTCATTTGAAAGATATATGCACAGGCAAAATGCATAGCCAATCTATCTTGCCTGGAAGGTGAAGTCAAACTTTTGGAGTTATAAAGTGCTCACTGTCCAGATGTCCATTACACGGGTAGATGGAGCTGTCTGTCAGCTACTTGAAATCTCTACCTTTAGCACTGTTACACTCTAGCATAGAACAGCAGATTTAGAAAGCTGGACTCAGCACAGTGCAGACTTGATGCCTGAACTCACCTGAAAGCGTTACAGCTCAGGCAGACAGGCCAAAGGCAAGGATGTTCTCCTGGCTATGATCTGATACAGCAGAGTTTGAGTTATGTGGATTCATTTCTTAAATCTGCCATAGGCTTTTCTGCCTGGCCATGAGCAAAACCTTCCTTTCTCTGTGCTCCAGTTTTCATCTCTAAGACAGAAATGATGGCAACTCTATCTCCAAGGCTATGGAGATGATGTGCTTACAACATTAATAACTAGGAAGTGCTTAGATATTACAGCTTCAGGGGACATAGACATACCCAGAGTAGCGATCCACAAAGAGCAGCACAGAATGAAGAACTTGCTGAGGCTACGTTCTCCTTAGTTCTTCCTGCTAACACTTTTTAATTATTTTTTTTTAATCTCCTTCAGCCATAAGCACTATTGGAGTACTCACACACTGCTCTTAGACAGGTAGATACTTTAGGCTGAATCTTCAGCTACGGAAAAGCAATGTCAGCCTATTGACTTTGAATACACCCACGTCAATTTTCACCCCTGAAGATCCAGCCCAACACCACCTTCTCATTCTGCTCAGGAGTGATCTACATCTCCTCTAGCTCTGAAAAGCGATATCCCTACACAGGAGGAGCCTGCAAGGGCAGGGTGGGGAGGGGGGTGACCACATGGACCCTCGCCGGATCCTGGCAGCACTCCCAGCACAGCATTGCTCACTCGCAGCCCAGCAAGGTGCTAGCAGGTGTTTGTGGAGCACCACGGCCATAAAGCCATCAGAGGTGTACATATGGCCTGCTGCAATTTGTCAGAACTATTTTTGTTTGAATTCAATTTAAAGGGGGGGAGGGGGGAGCAAAAAATCAGTAGAAATTAATGTAAGCTTTCTCCTTTTCATTCCCTCCCCCTGAATCTTAGTGGGAAAAAAACCAAGTCAGGAGCCAGAAAAGCTCTTTTTGAACCGGTAGCCTAAAAGCACAGGAGGACTATTAGAGCTCTCTAACACCAGATGAGAGATGGGGGGCGTCTCTGTGATTTACCATTCCCCATCTCATCCTTTGTTCTATCTTCACCTCGACTGTCAGCTGTTTTGCAAAGGGACTGGCAGTCAGGGGGAGAGGGAGAGAGGCTGGTGTGTATGCACGTATCCAGTTCAGGCTGGTTCCTGGCTCAGGGAAACATTTTATTGGATTTGTTACTCTTTGATGCTGATTAAGCCCATGGGGTAGAAAAAAGCAAAAGAGAGGGGGAGTTTGGGGGGGAGGGGAGAGATGCAGTTTCCCTGTGGCTGCGGTGTTTTTAATTTATTATTAACCATCTCTCATGTGTTAACTGACAGCTCTGTTGAATTCTGGATGCAAAGGAAAGCAGTGCCTGCCTTTACAGTTTTCCAGGGTGTATGTCCCCAGTCTCCCCCAGTCAAAGTCCACGCTGTTCAAGGAGTTAACTTTGCAGATACTCATTTTAAACAAATAGATTAGTAGGAAATTAGTTCCCTAGGAGTTGGAAGGCTGAACCATTTCAAGGCCAGGATTGCACAACGGAAACCTTGGTGATAGCCCAGGAGTGCAGGGCAAGACACACTGAGGAGCAGAGAGCATGAAAGGAATTCTGCAACAAGGCAGACCCCAGAACAGCACAGACAGGGCTTCCAGCTTGTTCCTCAGGTTTTTTTCCAATCTGCCCCCCCACAATGGCTGAATATCTCCAATCTCTTTACTCTCCTCTTATATCACAAGTCATTTCAGTGTCAGGACGTAGCATGACTATGGGCACTGCTCCAGTTAAGTTGCGATACATTTACCCTTTCAGATGACCTTCCAGGAGGGCGTTCCCTGTGGGCACACAAGTGTCGGTGCCTTGATCCTACCTGGAAGCCTGCAGTAGCTAGGCATTGCCCCAGCTCTGTTGCATAAATGCCAAAAGTCAGAACCAGCTCAGTTTGTTACATGAAAACCAGATGGGAGATTTGGAGTCTTGTTCTCCATTGTCTTACACAGTCATGTACAAAGCAAAAGTTTAAAAGCTCTCTAAGCACTCCAGCAGATTAGCAGATGCAGCATACTGATTAGGTGGCATATTGCATAGTTACTAATGACTGTGCAACCTGCGGTGCTGTAAAACCCAGCCTATAGCTTCAATTTTGAAAGCTACCAGTTGGTGAAAGCTACCAGCAGGTAGGGATCACTTTTGACCAGTGTTTCTACACAGCCAATGAGAACAGACAATTTTTCCTGACATCTCTTTGAAGAAACAGGGACAGAAAAGGCTTGAGCCTCATTCAATGGCTATTGGATAAGCACGTGTTGTCACTGATACTCATTCCATTTTGTACTATGCTGGTTACCAGCAAGGTCCCTGTAGAAAAGGACTTTTTATTTTTGCAGAAAGCCATGGCTGGTGTGAAATAAGATTTAGTATAAGAGAAAGCCAGTTAGATAGGTTTTCCCATTGCAGTATGCACAGCTGCAGGCTAGGACAAAAGCAAAGTTATAAGGTCAACATCTTTGAACACACTGCTACACACAAGCCCCAAACAGTAACTAATTCATATTGGAGACCACCACAGCTGACATAAAGAGGTTCTGCCACAACACAGCCCTCTCTCCATCCTTGGGTCAACACATGTTTCTTCTTCCATTAGACTACTACCATGACATTCGTGAATTGCTGATTGTTGAGAACCAGGGTTGGTGCAAGGATGTGAAGTTAATGACATGCAAGATGCTCTGCTAATGCTCTTAAACACTGCCATCTCCTGGGAGAGAGGAAATAACACAATCCTTCCTCCTTCACCAACGAGTTACATATTATAAACTAGAGTTTGACATCATCTATGTGGACATCAGCAGCTCCACCGAGTAGGGGCTTCAGCCAGAAAGAGCCAGTCGTTAAACCAGACAGCATCTGGAAAGGACACTCTTAGTGTATCTACCAACAAGATCTAACTACCAGAATGTTCAGTTAAAGGGTATTTTTCAAGGCCGTATAAAACATGGTTCCATACAATTTCATGCAATTTTAGGGAAGTGTGTTTATTTAGTGCACTATGTAAACGAGTGCAAAAGCAGTCTCCTTAAGGTTCACCCCAGGGGAAAACAGAAAAATAAATTTCACTCAACCCCAGGCTCTTCCACAAGTATTACTCCCAAACCATCTATATCTCTGTTGGCAAAACCCTTCACACCATGTTTTATCTTATTGCTAAAAATAAATCACTTGTAAATTGTTTTATAAATTATGTATAAGAAGAGACCTCATAGTCTAAGATGTGCTACCAGTGTATTCTACATGATAAAAAAAAATTTAAAGGATCTCCAAGGGTGGGAGGGGGAAGAGAAAGGAGCACTTTTATAAATAATATATTCAGTGGTCAAAGAAAGTTATCGCCTTTTATGAAGTGTTTGGGATTCATTATGCATAAAAAGTGCAGCACTGCTTCTAGTATGCATGATATCAGGATGTGATTATTAAGCATTACAGCCACCAACTAAGTGATTACTGGTGTCATCATTTGTTTATCTAACCAAAACCTAGACTGCCACCTCTCATCAGTGGAAACAAACAGCTGATGTGTTTGACTAGTGCCAAAGGAACGCTGTCGATTATTCACAGAAAGATGATGTCCCCATCATTGTGGGTTTCATTTGGTATTCATTGTAATAGCGCTGATCCTAATGAATTCATTTGGTATTCATGTGGATGTCACATGTATTTCCAGAGATGTTCTGCTGTAATTTAGCATGGGTTAATGGACACCTCTATTAAAGTGTTATTGAAAGTTTGACATTCAAATAACCCAGTTTAAAATCAGACAAACCTAGATATTAAAGCTGAAGGGAGAATGGGGGGAGGGAACTTGAGGAAAAGGCAAGAATGAAATGCCATTTTAAGATGGCAACATTATCTGCCAGCTAGGAAGGGAAAGCTGTCTGATCCCTTCCTCTTTACCTCCTCCCCTAACTAACCAAAAGCAGAGCTTTGACTATTTTCAGAGACTTGGCGATGGGGCCACTTTTCATACCCAACCCAGATCTCCCGTCAGGGTTAGCTGGCTGACTGTTAGCCTGCAAAACACTGCACCAGGGGAGGGAAGAGTCTTTGGGAGCTCATAAAACCACAGTCAGTGTTTGACAGAGCTTCTACCTGCTTTTACAGACTAGGCATGGAGGCATCCCACCCACACAGTCTTTGACCCTACAATTCCAAATGCATCAATAGGATCTAGGAATGAGGTTGAAATGAGCAGAAGCGCTTTTATTTTCCACATTTTGCAACTCTGAAACTAATTTTTCTGTGGTACAATTTCAGAAAACAGATGACAAGGATGGCAGGTCTAGAGTCCAGTGTTTTGTAACCTAAATGTGCTACTGAACAGAGCAACTTCCCTATTCACTTTCAAGGAGCTCAAATCATTTATGCCTACATTGCCAAAAAATCTTGAGATGACACAGAGAATCACCAAGCTATTAGATTATAAAGAAATACTATCTGAAGGTTCTTAAAGAAATTATCTTGCTGCTTTTTTTTTTTTTTCCTCAACAGTTTGTCCCATGGGACTTTTGACAATGAAGAAGTCAACCCTTCAAGGTAGAGTCCCACAAGTGCTTTTAAGGAGTCAGCAAACACCAAATCTATAATATGCCTATTCAATATGTGCCAACAGTGGAATATATGATGATAGGCTTGTGGTGTAAAGGTTTTGCTCACATTCACTTAGGATGATCTGCATTGATATTAAGATTTTGGCCAAAGGGAAGTCTGAATTGGTGAGTAATGTGACTAGCCCAAACCTGATAACAATCTCAGTACCACACCACACCATCACATTATAACCACACATGCAACCCATATACAGTAATTGTTTATATTAGACACAGAGACAGTATACCACATACTTGGGTAACATAATCATCACAAACTGATATTTCAACAACCATGAAATAAATTGTAAGCCACAGAATAAATTGATTTTTTTTTCTGCGTTGTAGCAACACCACTCAGCTCCACCCATGCTAATGCAGTCCCATTGTTTCTACGATAAGCAAAGCATTTGAAATACAAGAAACCTAAGAAATGTATCCATAAAGCAAAATACGTGAGGCTGTGGTAAACTCGGAGGTTTGAAATGCCACTTGTTGCTCAGCCTTCTGGTTTTTGTGAATACTTCCATTATACAACACTCGCAGCAATCCAAACTTCATCCTATCGTGGATTTTTTATGTTTGTGCCTGCAGATTAAATTGCTAGCTATAACACAGCATGTGCTGTTTGTGGCCATTTTCCTAAATGCTACTTTGGGAACAAAATACACAGATGCCTAATGTAAACTAACCTCCTCCCATTTTCTTTGCAAAGGTTGAAATTCAACCCTGTGCGGAGGTTCTCCACAAGCCTACTTATTAAATCCCACTGAAACGCCCAAAATAGGAGTTAATTAGGATTTAAGTGGCACATAACTTTATGAAGGCCCATTAAACAGCTTTGACCTTTACCACCTCTGTGTTTTTATTTGCACATTTGTGCTCATTTTTCTGATAAAATACGTTGTTGTGTTTTCCACCATGTATTATCAATATCTCTTTGAGAACATCAGGGCTGAAATCCTGACTCTAACAAGTCAGTGGCAAAATTCCCACTGACCACAGAATGAGTAGGCTTTTGCCTGATCAGCTCAGCTACCTGCCGTTACCTACTGAAGCTCTGAGACAGCAAGGGGACAAGGACTGGTTGACTGCAAGACACTCCTAGATTGCACAGACGACAAACTCCCACGCAGCAACATATGCAAGAAAGGACCTCTCTCCCTCTCTCCCCC
>JANZLQ010000009.1:19614823-19658355 GCA_026212715.1 Elanus axillaris | reverse complement strand
CCCCCCCCCCCCCCCCCTTTCTCTAAAGGAAAGGAAAGTGAGTTTAATAGGTATGTTCTGAGAAAAGAACAAAAAGAACAGAGCTTTTCTCAGCAAAGATAAGGTTTGCATGAACTGAAATTACCTGCTTTGTGGCCAGGCCCAGACTGGCAAACTTTCCCTGGGAAAAAATAAGGACTGTCGTAAACTTCATTAACTTCTACTCTTAATTGCAAAGAATACATTTCACATTAGGTAAGACCTTAGTATTTGGGAACTAAATACGAAATACTTGGCCTTTACCCCACTTCTGCTGTATCTTGCTTTATAAAAAGGAACTGTATGGCTTCATGTAGCAATAAATAATTTTCATAAGTTTTATTGCAGTGCTATGTGCCACTAATGGACAATTTTGTACTATTTTCAAGAGAGGGCAGCAGCCTGAATCACAAAGCAGCCATTACTGTTTCATTAAACGCAAAAGTTCCTTCCCTACTCCATTTCAAACACCAGTCAGTTTTCTTTGATCATTTCTCATCTCCCACCAAATTATGGGGAGATCCAGATCTTCCCATCCAATAGTAATGGTCTCGCAATCTCCAGCCCTTACAAGAGGCTGTGTAATTGGGTACTGTTCTGTTGAGGTGTTTTAATACAGCCATGGCTCCTGACCTTCAGCCAGCAGGAGGAAAGAAAAGACCTTGCCCAGATTCATCTAGAGTGGCTGCACACCGACTGAACTTCTCTCATCTGCATTTTTCCTTGAGATTAATGAGCAACGGGGAAGGTCCCTAAACTTAAATGAGCTGGAATAAAATTCTGAAATAAGCCTTGCCTATTAGATGGTGCTGGAAAGAGATTTTCAGGGAAAGTCTTTCTCTGGGAACAATCATTATGAGAGAGATGGCTATTTAGCTTTGTGGTTCAGGATCCCAGCTAAGATCTAGTAGATGCAGCTTCCACATCCATCTCTGCTCCCTGCTTTTCTTGCTTCACACATGCCCTCTTTATCCCTGCACCTCTGTGCTGTCAATCTTCAAAGACATGAACTGTACTGCAATACTTCAAAGTGAAAAAATCAGGCATCCTAACTTTTTATGGAGCCTGAGATAGCTGCAAAGACTTCAAGATGATAAAACCAACAAAAACATACAACCTATTTTTATTTGCCTTCAGATCATGAAAACTCTAGGGTACAATCAGATCAATTTTTTCAGTTTAAATCTGAAGCGAAAGAATTTTCTGTAGTTATAGGTTTCAATTCTTAAAGTACCATCCCGAATTTCTGTTTCCAAAAGGCCAGGCCAGGATGGGGAGAGAGGGGGAGACACTGGACACGCACAAACAAGTAGTTTAAAAATTCTGCTTAAAAGTTTTCCAATTTCTCCAATGAAATCAGAAGCATCAAATGAATGAAAAGATGGCTGCAGGGAAGAGAAGCGAAGAGGCTTATTAACAATATCTTGGATTTAGATACAGCTCACAAGAATTTTACTATTAGGACTAAACATATCCAGCTCCAAAGTATCCATCCATTTCTTTCTAAATGTCTACATTTCTTAATGGATAGGGGAAGAAAAAAAAAATCTAGTCTTGTTCTGTGAGTCATCTTCCTCCAGCTCCTTCCGCCAACAGTCCCTCAAAATTGCATAACATTAAGAAAATTGATTTGTTTGTTTTTATATGCACCTTTATAATTAACAGTTTAAAAAAAAAAGTGAAGTGAGCTTAAGGCCAAGACGCTGTATGGTCTGGGTGACAAAACACTCAGCTTTGCTTTGTATTTTTTAATGAACAGTGCAATACTCTTGATCTTTGAAGAGAGTCAGAAGTGCTAGGCAGCAAAACTCCATTGTTCTGCTCTGCCACCACACATGGAATATGTCCCATGGCACCCCAAGACTAGTTCCTTCAAAGCTATGCTATTTTTTTTACCCTATGCCTAACTACATAGAGGAATTGTTCATGCAATGATGCAGCTGTAGATTTATTGCTTGTACATCAATGAGTTCTGCCCTCCCTATCCTGTATATTCAAGTCTTGTGCACTAGACGCACATGAAGAACGTCTCAGTATGTACCCAACAACCATCCTCAAAACATCTGCTGATGGCAGTGGAGGAATTGCCTCGTTACTCTCACCTCGTTCTCTCTTCTTTCCGGCAGCCACTGCTCATTGCAAATGCTGACAGTCAAACTCACTACTTTCCTTATGCCACTGTTCCAAGTTTAAACACACAATATAGTTTCCACAGCAGTATGCTACTGTCTTCAGTGGAGGAAGGTTGGCCCAAACAAGATAAAAAATGGGTTTTAGGATAAAGTTTCTCCCAAGACCCTGTCTGTGACCTAAAGAATTTCAGTTCCACTGTTGTTTTGGAAGATGCAGCACTTCATAGCTTTATGCTGAATACTGTAGGTTAGAAACAGGTGTAACTTTGCATGAAAACTAGAATCCATGCTCAAAAGTCAATTGCAAAAAGCACAAAGCAAAGAACAAAAAGTGTTTAACCTACATTCTCTCAAAGGATTTATCACTCATACAAGCACTTTAACTATGGGCTTGTTGTTGAGGATACTTTTTTTTTTAAATGCAAATAGCCAAAATCAATTGAAGGAATGCCAGCAGGTTTTCTAGATTAACTAGATGTAATGCACCATGTTATCATTCGGTATTATACTGCACAAAGTTAACTTGTGCAAGGCATCCAGAGGATGTATAGAGAGAACGAGAGAAGACCTATCAGTTCAAACATGGTCCTAATCACTGTCCCTCATTTACTCTTTATTTAACACAAGTGCAAACCCAGCATAGATAGAGAGCAGATGCAAATTCAGATCAACCAAAACAGAGTGACCTAAGACATGGCACCCTGCAATGAAGTACAATAGGTCCTGTTAAGCCACACTGAGCAGCTATGTGTGCCATTTTCCTGTGCAATTTTAATGTATTTTCATACATACTGATAATACTGGTTTGAAAGACCAGTTTAAAAGGATAACACAAGATCATATAAACAGCTCACCTGGGCAGCCCCTCATAACACACACACACACACACTCACCAGAAAGCAAAATATTCTCTCTAGCAAGAAGAGAGATCTGCCATGCTCAAGTTCATTCTCTCTCAGCCACTGCAAGAGCAGAGCAGCCACCTGTCTCCCACCTCAGCTGGGGAGGACAGCCTCAACACAACCCTAATTTTTGCCTCCTTTCTGCTTATCAGGGGTTTCATGTCAGCTGGAGGCTTTTCTTATAGGGCAAAGTTTCAAACACAGCAGTCAACTATACTGACCAACAACCCACTGCCCCCAACACCCTGTTCCAAGTCAAGAACACTTTTTTAGGCCCTGGTAAGTCCATAGGCCCAGCTTTATGATGAAATAACCCAGTAACAGAACTGGAAACATGGTACAGTAATTGAAAAAGGCACTTACTTTGCAGAAATCTTACTTTGCAGATTTACAAGATGCATCATTAGATAGGCTATCTGCACTTTCTTTGGTGGTCTGCAGGGCTGTGCACTACCGAGGCATTTGCAAAGGCAGCCTGAGAGCAATCACACTTGATCTGCTCCTGCCGGTGGAAAGGGCTGTGGCCACAGCTGATATGTGAACTGGGGACAGATTTTGGTTGTAAACTGAAGTGATCTGTGCCTACTTAAAAACAGATTATTGATCTGTAGTCCACAAACCATAATGAGAATTAGAACAACTCAACTGCTACAATTCTCTCAGTGTAGCTTATTTAACCATGAAATACAAGAAATAAGCCATCTAAATTCATATTCACATATTTTAAAAGTTTGGAACAGTTTGGCCCCTGGCTCATTTGATGCACATCTTTAGAAGCAGACCTTTTCCATCCCATTCATTTTAAATTTAGACCATGCGTGTTAAACTTGTTTGATACCTTTGAAATAATAGTAATAAATTTTAAAAAAGTATGTCTGCTTTCTCTGTCTTACATGCAAAAATATTCATTATTTTTGGTTCCCTTTGGGCCAGATCCAAAGGTCTTCAAATCAACAGAAGCTTTTCAGTTATGTCCATGGGCTTTGGATCAAGCCTTTAATTATAATTGCATTGCCCCTTTAAGATGCAGGACCCTCTCATTTCCCCTGCAGGTTTCTGCTAGGAACTCTAGGATCTCTTAACACCTGATTAAATATTAATCCAGAGGTGGGGGCCTCACTCTTTTATGATCCTTTCCCTAGAAGCTCCTATTAGTAAATCACAGTCCAGCACAAGAAGAAATGTGGCCATTCCATTATCCTCAGTTCACTAAGAGGCATTAATTCTTAATAAACTGGCCTGATTATAATAATACTCGAAGGATGCAAAATAAGGGATAGACAGGTTTACATCCATGTCTAAGATTAAACACATGTATGGTGCAGGGAGAGGAGGTGGGGAGGGAAGGGCTGAGAGAGGAGGGAAGGATGTAAACTACAGCTTGAATTCTCAGCACAAGAGACTACAGTGACAGTATGCTGGTAAATGTTCCTGCGCCTCATTCACAACTAGTTTGTTTCTAAAAGAAAAGAAAAAATAAAATCAAGCTTTTTTCTTTTTAATTTAGAGCAGGGAAACCCTACTCCGAAGAAATGGCTATGTCATACACAACATTTCAGACTTCAAAGTAAGCAGTTTTCAAAGTCTCGAGATGAAACCCAGTATTATCATCCTAAAATGCTGGGTAACACATACATGACTGTGTTAACATATAAGGACCTTCAAGTTCAAAAAAAAGAGAGAAACTACTTTAATATTCCTACAATAGTACTCCTGCACTTCTGCTGTTTTACAGGCAGTGATACTGAGCAAGGAACATGCTGCAGACCACACGCTATTTTATTCTTGCTGTCAACCTGGGCTGCTGCAATAGCAACCTCTTTTAACTGTAATTTCCCATGGCTGTAAGCAATGCTGGAAGGTCTCTGGGGCAAACCATTGCCAGCAAGTTATGACCTAGGAATCACTGCAACCTCTTCTGAAGTCTTGCAAAAACCTATTAAAAAAATTAAGTGATTAGCATTTGTTTTCACTGTTCCACGTCCTACAAGTCCTTTCACGTCCCTGCCAAATTCACCAAAACAACTCAAAAGACTCCACAAACACCTTTGTAACATACTGCTGAAATACAGGAGTCATATCAACACTTATCAGCTAGTTCATGTGGACTGTGGCTTAAAGCACTCGTAGAAGAGCAGCCCAGAGCACACTGTGGGCTGTCATTGCCAGCAAGTGAATTGGTGTAGCTCAGCTGCCTCCAACCCCCCCACTGCCTTCTTACTAATGACATTTCTTTTAAGAACAGAAACTAGATAACTAGTCTGCTCTGCTCTGGCAGCGTAACACCACTGCATGGCATTAGGTACCTGGTGAAAGAGATAGCTACGTAAAGAAAATGGCTTTATAACTGTGCCTGCAATACAGGCATGATTGAGCACGTGGAAAGAGGTAATGTGAATTCAAGCTTCCACCATCCAATGCCAGATCCCAGCCCATCCTCTCACGGTGGCCTTCCCTCCAAATTATTTCAATATGCAACAAGTTTGGACTTGAGCGTGGTCTCATGCTTACAAAATTATATATAGGCATGGCCATCAATGAGAACACCCTTCAGATGTTATCATATAAGAGAGCCATTCCTCTGACATGAGTGGTAGTGATGGTCCTTGCTGATTAGAGCAGTTAAAACTTTATAGCACACTATAGAGAAAGGCTGTTACAGCCTCCAAGGATGGACACGCAACTTCTCACATGCAATTTCCACATTCTACTTCTCCCAAGAGCATTATTATCTTTTTACTGTAGTGACCAAACCATGCAATTCATGCAATTCCTCAAATCCTTTCCAAATGTTAATGAAATTGAATAAACCATCATACACTTCAGGGAATTGTACAGAAATAGCAAGCCTTTAAGAGGAACCAAACCCTGGCAAACCTCTCTGGAATCAACTCTTCAAATCTGGGAAAGGCAGGATCCACTTTTTACATGGGAAAAGCCTCAGGCTGTTTTAAATTCTGAAAGAAATTTTGATAGGTATGTAAAAGAGATCAATTATAATGCAAAGGTATTTGAACCATTTGATGCCTAGTCATTATCTAGTTATGCCAGACCCAAATTCAGAGTTTAAGCCAGAGGATTTCAATGTTTCCACTGAAGCTTAAGCAACAGCACTGGCTTGACTTTTAATTACACTGACACACAGAGCCTAATGTAAATAGAGCCTACTGGTCAACAAAGGCACTAAAGTGATAAACCTAAAAAGCTGTATGATAAACATCAAGTACATTTCTTAATTTTACAGAATCTGGAATGCTGAAATTCCTGAAATTTAAATAATACCATTTCAAAATAACAATGTTAAAAGTACTGTGGTTTTATTTTTCCCTATCATTTGTAGTTGCAGCTGGAATAACTAGTATGTATAGGATCGTTTCCTACTCTTGTTAGGTTACCTGTTGGCTATCTTTAGAAAATATACTACCACTTAAATCAAAGCTCAAATGAAAGAACTAAGGAAATAGGTGGAAGAAGATTATACTTGATATATAAATTATGAACTTCATTTAACAGCCATTTGAGCAGTGGTACTAGCCCCACTTCCACTGCTTGGATTTCAGGATATTCAGTTCACACCAGAGTTCAGACATTTCAGGGTTTCAGCCTGCCTATGGGGTAGCGAGAGCAGTGTGACTGTAACAGGTCTATTCCAGCCCTTCAGAGATTGATGCCAAAGGTACTGGCTCCCTACATTTTAGCTGAACTAGGTTTAAACTAGCTACCCATGCTGCAATCACATTTTCCAGTGCTGCACAGACTTACCCATCTGCTTTCCCAAAGGAAGCTACATAGCCAACACAACACAAAAGACCAGCATATCCATGAACCTTGAAGCAAGAAAAAAAAGGTGGATTTTTTTTCTAATTCTTTTTTTCTTCCACAGATTGGGGCTAGTCACCATCTGTAATTCTTGCCGACCAAAATGATAAAATTTTGAGGTAATGAGACCCAATGTCAGGGTCACAGCACAGAAAAGATACTGTGAGCTTTCTGAACAAGGCCTGAAACCCATCAAAGTCACCACGATTTAGCTCTGAAGGCACCTTCTCATCCATTTCAGAGGACTCTGGAACAGAGCCTGTAAAAGCAATATGGAGGTCTCTACAACTCCAACACGGTACAAACCACCCCACTCTTAGTGTAGGAAAAGAAGCTTGATAGTGTGTGTTGCCCTATTCTGTGCAATTTTGCGTAACTTAAGTGGTCCCTTTAAAAGGTCACAACTATTACACCATTGCGGCAACAAGGCTATAGGTGTCTTCAACACATCTGGTCTGGAGGATTAAAACAGAGGCTACTGCTGTTCTTCAATGAGCTTTCCTGCCCGTCATCTCGTAGTCTATTCAAGGTCTCATAAATAGCATTGGAAGGATTCCACTGAAATTGCAAATATAAGTAAACAAAGATTTCACTCCACCCCAAAAGATAATTCTTCCATTATCAGTGCTCCACACTCAGAGAGGGAAACCTATGAACACATCAAACCTGGGATCTGTGGAGAACTGGTGCCCTCTTTTGTTCTCAGTTTTACCCAATGACAAATTAGGACTTCATTTTGTTGCTGTACCTGGAATACATTTTTCATTTCCCCATATGCTACACTTCAAATAACAATAATTAACTCCCAAGTCGGTTTTACTTGACAGGACCAGGAAAATTGCTAAACATTTGAGATAAAACAACACTAAAATATTTGTAAAACATCTTCAAAGCCATTAAGGTACAGCTTCAAACTGCAGCTCAACAAGCAGGCGTAGAGCCTTCACCACTGCTAATGGCATGGGAACTTTCACCTTCACTTCACAGGGGCTCAATCAGGCTATCGGGGATTTCGCTGATGAATGGCCATTGGTGTCCATTTAAAAGGCTATGCTAGGTATCACTGACTGACAATACTTGACCTCTGGTAGGAAGAAAAAGAGCAAGTGTAGCTGAGATGCTCCTTACGTTCTGCACATGCCTGCAACATCACACAAGTTCTCAAGCTAAGCCTTGAACAGCTTTCAACACAGTTCACATAAACAGCAAGTAACTGAATTATTTGCTACTGTTTATCTATATTGCAAACCCAATTCAACTTCCAGCTCAAGTATTTTTTATGATCAGTATCAGTATAATTGTCTGTTAGGTCTCCGAGTCTGTTACATCCTTAGTGAGGGCTCAGGTCTTCACTCTACATTGTTACACAAAAGGCAAAATCTACTTGATTAATTTAAAACTTCACCTTCTGCTATATTTTGGTGGTTGTGAAATATTTAGATGCATAGACTGAAGAAATAAAGGATTACATATATTACAAATTTATGTTTTCCCATAGTCTGAAGGATGTTCTCAACAGACTTTTCAATGAGTGATTTTGGAAAAAGACAATTATCTTATAACAAAGTTACTAAAAATAAAGAAACCCATGTAAAAAAAAGGCAGCCATGCTAACCATGCATCTCTGTTCTCTGAAAGTCAGCCAAATTTAAAGAAAGTTTGACAGGTTCTACTAAGACTTCTTCTGCCAACACAGTTTGGTACCAATTACTGGTTTTAAAATCTCATCATGCATTGTTCCAAACAGATCAGTGCTGGAATAAGAAACAATATGGTGTAAAATGGCAATAAATTAGCAAATCACAAAACCTGAAACTTTTCAGGGAACAAAGGAGGACAACAATTTCAAAAGGGACCAAGGCCAAGTCTTTAGCTGCTTCACATCCAGACTTTCGGTCATATTTTTAAAAGCACTTTGAGCAATACAGCTACACCAGACTGCACTACAGGACCGCTCTTCATCTTTTGCCAGCAAAACAGAACAGAGGTCCTGCCTGTTTCTGAGGATGATGGATCCCTTGAAGTTTTCTGGGAGGATAAGAAGAACTAAATTTCACTTCAACAACACAAAAAACATTTGCAACTCCAAACAAACTTTCCAGTGAGTTTGTTTTGCTGTTTACCTTCCTCTAGAGATTGCCTTCACCTAACATTTAAGCAGCAGAGTGTGACTTACATGAATGCTCAAGGGATGCAAATATTAACCTCACACACTCAAATAGCTATGAATCTGATCACATTTTCACAATTAAGACTGAAAAAATAACCACACACCAAAACTTTTCTATATTTCACTTATGATGGGACAGTATTTCACAAACAGGTGCAGTGTTTTTCACTGTCTGTAGAAGTCACTTCTGAATCAAGAAGACATTGAGATATATGTAGACAAGCATCAAGTATTCCAAAGGCATATGATTGCTCCCAAGGGAGAGAACTGCATTAGAAAACTGACCTTAAATCTATTTTTTCCATTGAAGATGATATCAAATTATTTTGAAATTTAAATTTACATTCTCCTTTTGCTTACTGGCATTGCAGTTTTAAAAGACAATGTCAAGTAAGATGACAGAGGTCAAAACTAAATAAAAATTGCAGATGTGAAAATTCAAGCTTTAGCTATACAAAATATGACCTATGTAAATATATAGGCCTTTTCTTGGCCTTCTGTATGTGAGGCTACAGTGTATCATACTCTGTAGCCTGCAGAATATTTAGTAAATACATCGAGTAAATTACCAACGACCATGTATTTGCTCAGTTCTTCTAGCCATATATATATGTCTTCACAGGCATGGTTTGTCCATCAACATTTCACCATCGAAAATAATAAGAAATGCTTTTAAAAAAAGGAATGAGAAGAGTTAATCAAAGCCATAGCATCTCTGTTTTTTTCCTGATCACGTAGACATGACCAAAAATAGACTGAGAACGTTAGCATCACTCATGTCTTCTTGCTAATTGGTGTGTTTTAGATGCAGATGTTCTTCACTTTCAGAAGCTGATATTTTTTTGATGAGTACAAAACGTGCTGCTTTGGCATTTCTGAATGCACCGAAACTTTGATTTGCTATATTGAAATAAGTATCAAATACCAGTAAGGAGTAATGTTTGTTTTCCACGATCTATTATTATGAGGTTCGTAACTCTCCTAAACACCAGTGTACATGATATCAGGCACCAAGACAACATTTTAAATCTGTCTGCTAACAACAGACTAGCCATTGTAATTTATAAAACAAATAATCAAGTCAAGAATACTGTTCCATTCCA
The DNA here is from genome assembly GCA_026212715.1 of Elanus axillaris. Taxonomy (NCBI): domain Eukaryota; kingdom Metazoa; phylum Chordata; class Aves; order Accipitriformes; family Accipitridae; genus Elanus; species Elanus axillaris. The sequence goes on along the minus strand of JANZLQ010000009.1, from coordinate 19,648,211 downwards.
TGAAAATTTGTTGCTTTAAAAGCAATAGCCAAAAGTGTATTTGATCCAACATCCACAATATGCTTAAACCATATCACATAGGACAACTGCAAAAGATTTTAAAAGACCAGGTTTGTTTTCACTGAGCACCTACATAATCAGACACTTACCCAATCTCTCTGAAACTCTAATCTGTGTAGTTGCAATACTTTCACTATTTTCAACCAGAGTTGGCAGAAGAGTTTATAAGTCAGGTGTTTTAGCATACTATATACAAACACTACAAAATAAAATGGAAATCTGTGAACACTTTGTTCTAACAATAGTTACACTGAGAGCCAAATAAGTCCCAATTTCATTCAATTCAGTTTGTACATCAACCTGGATATTACAGGCTTCACCGTAATATAGTAATGATGTAACAGAGAATTATACCCTTTCTTTTATACTAGACATTTTACGAACTAACATTTACATTCACGGTTATGTCTGTCAGTAGCATGCTCAATGTGATTTAAAACAGACCTTTAAAGTGTGGATACAACTACTTAAACTTGCAAATGAATGAGATTTGCGTATCTAGATAGGATTTGCACTTGTAGGTCAGTTGTTCAGACTACATAGATACAAGGCAGACAAACATCCATTCACAAGTGAAAATCATCCTGAATCATTTTTGAAGTCTGGCTCAGGTAAAAGACTGAGAAGCCACTTTCAGCTACAGCCCATAAAACTAAATTAGTCTTTCGTAATTCAAAGGGTAACGTCCTCAAGTGTGGACACTCTTACTAAAGGAAAAGTGGGAGAGGCCTTTTAAAATAAAAGTAGTACAGCAGAAGTATTTCAGATTTGGTTAAAGATGAAAGAAAAACAGTTGAAGAGCTATAAACAAACTAGCTAATATTTCTTTAAAAAGCTAATACTAAGTAATATACATTTTGAAGTTAATAGGAAACATTAAATATGATTGCTACTGGCATCAGATCATTGAAGAAAACATAAATATAGTTCATATAGAATATAGATACAGCTTCTAGTCTCAGAATTGACATAGAGAGAAGACTTTAATCACATGGCTTGAAAATACCTTCAGAACCTCCTGATTTCTATGCTTTTAAACCCAAAGAGATAGCTAGATACTTAGGTAACCAACTGCCTCCAGAAAACACTCAATATGCTTACACAGCCACCAAATTAGACATGAAAATTATATCCAAATTGCATAAAAAGCTGTAATCCAGATTCAGATCTCCTCTGAAAATGCCAGCAAGGATTTCACTTTCCAAACCATCTCACAGTTCTCATTCATTTCAATTGTAATCAGTTGTGCTCAGGACTTTGCAAAACAACATGATCGCCACTGAAAAAGCCTTGAAAACTATGTCCTTTGTAGTACGTTTATTCTATATGTTGAATTACATGCCATAAAGTGGCTCTGTCAGGCATTCAGAGCACAGCTGTGATGAGCAAGAGCCCATGATTAATTCTGTCCTTCCTCTTCATAAACTATTTGCCTTGTCTAATTAGAAAAAAACACAATAGAAGTTACAAACATTTTCACCATTTCCAATTGGCCATCAAAAACACAAGAGAAGCCAAGTTGCCTTTCACTAGATGCAATGAATAATGTATAGAAAGACAAAGTCTCAAAGTTTACCCCATTTTGTGTTGCATTGTTCACAGTGCCTTCCTCCACACCATTTTTATTTTTCAAAAACCGTTCTGAAACCCACTGCAGCACCACTATGAGGACCTTTAAAAAACTCACAGGAACCATTTCTTAGCGTTCTTCCTAATTTTTCAAGCTTTTTTTTTTCCCCCGTCACAACCATCACCTCAGCCTCCAAAGTCCAGTTTTGCAGAATTCAGTGAAAAAAACAATATAAGCAAATTGTCCCCAAACCTGCAGCCCCTTAAATGCAAAACAAACACAACATGCAAATGTATCGATGCCTTTACAGGCGCAAGCAATCACCAGAGTTCAGCACAGGGATAACTTTGTCACTTTTGGAATAAACCGTAGTTTAGAGGAACCAGGAACAGCTCAGCAGCATGAGGATACAGCAAACCTTGCCACTTCATGTTCCTGAAGTGCATGAGACCGCCCGTAACACGCACTGGCTCTATGAGGAACCACTAAACCACAGTAACTTACTCTGGTATCTGATGCCAGATATAAGGTGCATATCTCGCTTTGTGTACATCTATATCACTAACCATAGTGACAAAACCAGAATAAAATAAACATATTTTCAATGATCTTCTGATACACAGTTTGACAGATACTACCCGAAGTTATCACAGGGAATAGCACTAAATCTGTAAGTCTTAAGACATACTCAGCTTTCTAGAAGTGTTTTGCAATGTATTTAGAAACCCGATTCAGGCAAAATTTAAGCTAGCAGAATAGCTCACTGGCTGTTACCTCCCTTTCGCTTCAGAAAGCTTGGGAGAAACCCTCAGTGCTTCAGCTCCATCATTTAAAGGTCCACCTGAGACCTGACAACCTCAGAAGCACTATTTGAGCAACACGCATGTAAAATATCTTCATCGTATTACAGAATGATTTTCAAAACCCCTTAAGTAGACATGCAGTTTAATTATCATTGCTTTAGATAAAACTAAAACACCCAATCCACCATGGTCCCTTGGTAAAGCGAGATGTAAGGCATTCTGGCTTTTTTTTTTTTTTCCTTTTACTCTGTAAATGCTACAGATCACAGCTTATGTTTATCTAGTTTTGGTACAAAGAGCAGCACATCCTGAGCATGTTTTCTGGTGCCACAAGATGATAAACGGTCAGTCTGTATAAAACACTTCAGGCTGCACAACAGATTCACAACCAGAGCCAACAGCAGCTACCTCAACTCTGAGCACAGGATCTCTGGGGCAGGAAACTGCCAGTAAAACACTAGAATTGCCCCAATTTACTCTGAAGAGGAGGGTCTCTCCCCTCCTGTCTCACAATTCTCAGCACCCAAAATCTGGCTTGCTCATGCTAGGAGTCCAAAAAAATCCCATGGAAAGACCTCTGAATCTACTGCTGAAGTTACACAGTCCTGGCAATGCCAGAGGAGCAAGAAGTGCTGCTGCTCAGAAGCCGGTGCACGAGCACTGCTCAGCTAAGACAGGCTGTCTCAGGGGTGACGCTCCCAATAAGGAAACACAGCAAAATCACGTTTATCAGAGTTAAATCAAAATCCTTCTCCATTTAGAGGAAGCTTTTTGGGTTTGAGTATTTGTTTGGGGTTTTTTTGTTGGTGGTTTGGTGTTCTTTTTAATTAAAAAACCCCGTAACGTAGTTCTTTGTTAGGCAGCCTGAATAGAGAAATCTTTTGTCTGCTGTAGAGAAGAGTCCACAACATTCCCAGAGTTTAAGTAGGTTGTTGGACCCGAGACATTTGTTCAGCTCCTTGAGGAAGTCAGGACAAGCTGCCAAGTCTGGATCCTGACCTGTGCTTTCCAAACAAACAAACAAAAACGTTCAGGATGTTTCAAATAATGTGCATCCTTTGTTAAGGGGGAACTTTTTCAAGGCTGATTTCACTTTCACAGCTCAAGCAGCATCTGGGACTGCAAAAGTTCAGCTGATGTATTACATGCACAGCAGCAGCACCGGTTTCTGCCTTTGAACCTTGAAGAGCTCTTCCAAGCGGATGTTGTCAGTCATTTGGGCTTTCAGATTGGCAGACTATACATTTGGAGGCAGGCCTGTCATAGATTAGACAAACAGAGCATTTTGCAGCACTCTGTGACTTTCTGCGAAGCACGAGATAAACCGTGCAATGAAGCCACTCACTTCCAATAAGAGAGTGGCAGCCATCTGCTGGCAGGTAGGAGGCAAGGAGCCCTATCGCACAGGGCTTCCCCAAAACTCCGCGTTTGTTAAGTGTATAAAAGAGCCACCTCAGTGCCCCAAGAGCAACCCGCTCTGCTTTATTACTTTAGATGAAATCCTTGAAACAGACACCAGAGAGAAATGTGACTAGGAAAACACACACTTAAAAAGTAGGAACATATCATAAACCTAATCAAACAGTCCTGGAGAACGGGATCTAAAGTCACAAGTCATTTTTTGGAATTCTAAATCTTATCTAAAGAAAGAAAGATTGCTATTTCTTTAATCTACAGACGAAAAGGAGCCTGCTGTACATCTGAAAATCAGCTGTGTATTGATCCCGCTCCTGTTAATATTCATGAGGCTGTATCGTAAGACTAGAGATTTTAACACAGTGCCCCCGGACTCTAAATCAATTCCCATTGATTTCAATTGGCTTCTCCCATCCAAGCATCGACCTTACCCCCCTCCCTTAGAAACATGCTCTCAAGGTCCTTTCAAACACACTTGCTGTATAATGAACTCTGAAGGATTGCATGTGCTTATTGGTATGTTCTTTTATTCTCCACCCGTTGAGTTTTTGAGGGGGTGGATACCATTATCTGATTTGATGTGAACATTTAAAAATTTGAACCTACGCCCCACAGGGCTCCCATCAGTTTCTAGAAGCCAGAATAAACTCTTCATTTAGATTTGTCTGAAAAGTTCAAGGCTAATGTGGTCATCTAACAAAATTGCATTTCTTGACACTGCCTGCTTCCAGGAGAAATATACTGAAATGTTTCTGGTTTCTGTTTGGCAGACTTCTGGGGACTACAGCTAAAACAGGTTTACAGGAGTGGCAGATTCTCAGAGTAGAGGGTTGAAGGGTGAACTTAATTTGCTCCTCTCTCTGAAAATGCTGGGCCCTTGGGTTTGACCTTGCTCTATGCTGAACTTTCTAGCACCTGACATTCAAGTATTTTCAGAGTGAGTTATGAGGAGTTAAGGAAACTCAGCAAATAAGCAGATACGTGCCAAAGCTGATGCCTACATAGGAGTTTGGATCTAGAGATGTTCATTATGTCACTTAAATAGACAAAGCCGTAGTTAGCTATCCGTGCTTCCATTTGTACCTCAAATGCAAAACGAAGGAAAGCACATTTAAAAATTAGATCTTCTATCAAAACATGTAGTTTTCTTATCTTTTACTTACCCAGCTCATAAAAAAAAAAGTACCAATATTAACAGCACTTAACCAAACATTAGTATTGGAAGGCCTAGTTTGTTATGTCTGGACAACAGGTCCGTATGTGACCACAGAGCTATCCTTCAGCTTCATTTATAATGAGAGCAATTTTGTTTTATGACACCAGGCAACATCACAGAGAAAAGGACACCCCTCTGCATCCAATTTGTTAAAAATTTAGTTGCATATGTGCAAGGTTTTCTTCCTGCATTCAACTATCCTCCCTTCTCTGATACTTCACTTTCAGATTAATTAGCTGTGCCTACATCTTAGTTGTTTGCACATACAGTATTTGAAAATGATGCATCTGGAAGCTATTAAAAAGAAGGATTTTAGGTTGAGAATACCATTATGACCAAATGGCTTTTAAAAACTTAAATATATGGCTTTTGCCATATATGTTAAAGTCTAAATATCCGAACTTAATGTAACATTGGTTTCTAGCTACCCTCGAAAGGCTTTCATGTGTAACTGATAGAGTTATACTTTGTCAGTTCCAATCCAACAGCAGGATTTTACTTGCATCTTTGAAAAATAAATTAATCAATAACATACAGGTTTGCAGTGGGAGAGTCGCATCTGAGATTCTCCAAACGTTATAGCTCCAGACAGGGTTGCCATCCATCCCAAAGCAGCAAAACACCGTCACCATGATTCCAACATCACATCTATGATGAAGCTGACTAGCATGGAAATTTAGAATAACCAACACTAATCAGGGTTGTAAAAATAAATACACAAAGGAAAAACTAAGCATCTTTTTTGTGGTTTCCTTCTACAATTAATTTTCCTTTCCAGTCTTGGTAGTGCACACTAAGGAAATGCAGATGCTGACCCTTTCATGAAGGTTTACTACCAACCTCATTCTCTTTCTCTAGCGATACTCCTTTTATCATTACACAGAAAACCCGTATCCCTTGAGAAAAGGCACCTCAAACTGAGCCCTGTTGTCTCTGCATAAGATCACAAATTGAACAATGAACCACGCCGTGTCAGGGTAAAGGACTGGCAGATTTCAAAGCGAGACGTGTAACTGAAGGAGAGCAACCTCCTCTGTGGCTCCAGGAACGGCAGCAACAGGAGGGGGGGGTTGGTTGGTTTGTTAACTCCACTAAGCTTCAGGGAACAGCCGTGAGTTTGGATAAAAGATTCGGATCGGGCCTTAGCGCGTCAATCTGCCCGTTCCCCAGTACAGACTGGGGAACACAATACAAAACCGAACCCCAACATTCAGCGAGAACATTTAGGGCCAAGCCCGTTGGTGATATAACCCTGGTAACCTCAACACAGATGGAAAAGCAAGCTCTGGAATTACACGCGTCGCTTTTGCAGCTTCCTGAGATCCCAGTGCAAGATGCTACTTGCACGCCCTGCTCCATTTTACTTTTCCTTACGGAGGGACGCACTCCTGCCCACCTCCCTCCGTTTTCCCTTTCTGCAGGCTCCTTCCTGTCTCCCAGCGGCTTCTGCTCTCAGGTTCGCAATCAGAGGAGGCCGGACATCGCTTTGCTGAATGGGAGGAAGGCTCTGTAATTAACGGGATCCTTTGCTGTTTACACGAACACTTAAAACCACACAGACAGCTGAAAGGTCAGCTCCATCTATGCAGGACAAATTAAACTGAAGACAAGGCGATTATTACAGAAAGCCATTTAACTAATGAGGTGCTGCTCCTTTTGAAAAATACTTGAGTTTTTCTTTGAATAATATTGCTGTTCTGAATTTAAAAAAAGAAATAAAGGAGCTTTAAAGGTATTTAACAAACCACCTGACAAGCAACACGCAAAAACAATAGAGCACAGCCGGTTTCTGAGCAGAACTAAACTAGAATACGAGAGGGAGTATTATTTGAACACTTTGAGTGAATTTCCATCAGTTATGAATTGTCTTGCCGGTATCTCCAAACACTTGAAGAATTTATTTTATTAACAGGATTATTTTCTGAAACAAGTTATGCTTAGGGATATAGTGAAAATAAATGTATAATCTTTATTTATAAGCAGGTGAACTAAAAAATGTTTGAAAAATGATACACAGACAACTGAGAATCAGGAAAAGGGCACCTGGTATGCTTTGTTGTCAAATTACTGTAAGGCTCATGTCAAAATAGCCCAAATATTCATGACAGTGTCTCAAAAAGCATTGTTTCAGAATATTTACAAAACCCCAGAAATTTAATGGAGATTTATTCTGAATAAAATAATAAATTAGGGTTTAATTACCGTTAACTGGAATCTGGAAAAACCATCTGTTCTTATTTATACATCAACCACAGTAAGCTACATTCATGTCATCCATCTTCAGAACAACACTGGAGCATATACTTAGCTTTAAGGGCTTATTTATGCACCACTCAAGACTATGAGGTATAAGCACATACAAAAACTTTCTTTAAGTCAGGTCCTCATCAAATGTTTGCTGACATTTATGACTCAAAGAGCTACACAATATTAACAGTGCACGGCCTGCGCTTGTGTCTACAACAGAGTTCACTTGACTGACCTTAACCTAAAAGAGTATGCTGCTGAAACTTGCTGAGTCAGAGTCTTAACAGAGAAGGGGGATTAAAAACACAAATAAGAAACAATAATTAAAAAAACATTCCTTGGAGATTAGTTCAAGATTAATAAAGGACACCATTTAAACACCTGGAGTCCCTCTTGTGCTGTGTATTGATTAACAGTTAAGTAAAGTTACCCATGGTATATATACCTCAGAAAATAAATCATGTAAGATTATTTAGCTAAATATTATGTAATATTTTAAAAGTTGTCTTGAAATAGTTGCAAAACAAAGGCATCAGAAAACCTACATTTCACCATGTTTGATAGAGACACAAAGTAGCCAAACTCAACCTTGCTTACCTACCCACTTACTATGTTATAATTACAGATGAGGAGGCAGTGTGAACATCTAAGCTAGGTTTGTTGGAGGATATTTGAGCTCAAGGTAAAGCTCTAGGTATAGAGAGAACTGGGATTTAGAGCCTTGAAACTGCCAGTTGAAAAATCTTTATTTACAGATTTCCCTCAAATCCAGTGTTCCAATGCCCCCTTTCAGATAGCATTTTTAGAGAACGTTGTTTCGCAAAGTCAGGCTATACCCAAAGCAGTACAAGCATTTACAGTTTTTATTTGTACCCTCAATGGATTGATCTGCATGTACAAGGACTGCAGGGCGTAATGCCACTCCCCCCCCCCGCCCCCCCCATTTTCTTCTGACATGAAACAAAAGAACCTTTCTATTGGAGAGTCCTCCATGCTGCTTTATCTGACCCAGGTAGGAAATGTAAAAGGAAGATGCCTGCCTCTGACAGATGCTCATGGGTTTTGCATCTCTGCCACTGTGCCATGACGGATTTTAAATTTTGATAATCTCTTTCAGCCCTTTCAGACTAAGGCCATAACATGCCACAGCTTAAACAAAACCGGATCCTGTCGGCCCATGTTCATACAAATAGCCCAAACCAAGATGATTTATTTACAACAGTTAATACAATTGGTAGTAACGACTTTATAGGCAACCTCTAAGTGCAGGCAAGATGAAAAATTTACTAAATTGGAGTATAAAAATTCATAAGAAAATGTACAGAATCAATATTTCATGGGACTTGCTTTACCTTGCCTTACACAAATCTACTCCAGAGCTCACATTAAAATTTAAACCAGCTTCGTGCGACAAGTTCAAATGCTGGGGCTGTTTCATATTAGTTTAACTTCGGAGGGTATTTTTTTGTTTTGTTTGTTTCATAAATTGGAAAAAAGCACTTAGAGAGCACCACAGTTTGAGTGCTTGTGTGCTGTTTTTTCTATTTTCCTCCTTTCTTTTAAGAATAAACTAATTGCTGGCATAAATAGGGAGGACATTGCTTAAAAAAAAAGGGAATCTTAAAATACTTTTGTATTCTCCTTAATACAGCATAGAGATGAAATACCTTTGCATTCTCTTTAATACAGCATAGAGAGACATTGCTTAGAAATTAAATCTGAAGAATACACTTAGAGAAGAATACACTTAGAGCCTCTGTCTGGGAACAGAGCATGAAAAAATCCACAACCCAGTTTTTGTAACAGCACTCATATTGGAACATAAAGCTGTAGGCATACCTGTAGGAAAGCTTAGTGCCTGGTACAGGTCCCATCCCCCCTTACAGTTCAGCACAACCTGGGGAAACTCACCCACTGAGTTCAGGTGCTGGAGCACTCTTGAAAAATCCTAGTGCCAACAAGGACACTTCAACCTGCTGGAAAACTGAGGCTGTTCTTGGATGGTGGTAGTGGGGTGCCAGATAATTGCAGGATGGGTGACTCTTCTAACTTGAGGGAGCGCATTGTAAGAAGTTAATTTATTCACATTCACTTCATCAGACTAAGTCCTGGGATGGCCTTGGAAGAATGAAACATCTTTCACAGCAAAGATGCCCATTTGCAATAGGTCCAGAACACAGGAGCAGTAAGTCATTGTGGAAACTGTGCACAGGAAAGTTGATGCTTTATTCCATGGGTTATTCACAGGCATGTACAAGCCTTGTCCTTTGCATTAGCCCACCTGACCCTGTTTGCGTGATTTCATTGAAGTTTTATGCACCTCTTATCTTGACGTAAACCAGTTTGTCCAGAACAACAAGTAGGCTTCTTTCTCTTTGAAGATAAGAGAAAGGAATGATTAAAAATCACCTCCTTGATGTTTGCATATGGTTCACAAATAATAGAAAGAAAGGATGGAGCCCAAATATAAAGACAGAGGCAGGGAGGAAAATCACCTGCAAGTATTTTATTTTTGCCTGCATGCTCATATATATTCAGTTATGGTTCACTGCAAATAAAAAAAAAATTCACAGATGTTTTTGGAGGACACCAAGTACACCCAGAAAAGGATATCTGTGCCACTGCACTCTCAAATTCCACAATACTATTTTCATCAGTTTGAACAAATGCAGGGCTAGATTTTCAGTTTAGTTGTGCAATTGCATGTGAAAATGGGGTTAATTATATAAGCAACTAACTGGAAAAAACAGAAGTATTTGCACAATTTAAAAGCAAAAATGAGTTTAAAAACTTACTCAAATATATGACCCTTAAGGCTAATCTTGACTTTTCCTTGTTGACAGTATACTAATGGAAAAAAACATCTGTATTCTGCTAGTTATTATGTTACTTAAACATTATCCAGTTATTAAAAATGATTCTTTTGCTGGCACAAAAAAGTGTGCTAGAAAAATTTTATATTCACTTTCTAAAGTTAACAGCAGACTTCAGCATGTTAGCAAAAACTAGTGATCATTTATTACTTATTATACTGTAATTCATTAAGGTTGTAGGAAATATTTAGATACTTAATTGGCATTTAACAAGATAGCTATAGAGAGTAAATGAGACATTAAATCCTCTTCTAAAATGCCCATTAGGTTTGCTTTGGAAATTAATTGATCTAATTCACTTGCTGTAAACCACTGTGGTCTATGCCAGTTTAGAACTTTGAGATATTAATGACAGACAAAACCAAAGATGGTAGATGTCTTCACACGGAGTTAGATCAAAGGCTAATATGCTGGCCACCTATATTTATGATCCTAGTGAACAGGCCGATAGGAAGCATTTATCTTAAATGGCTGCTATTCATCCCCCGGATCTCAATCACGGCCATGATTCTCCTGGGCATCATCCACACTGCAAGAAGAGCTCTCTAAAGGCTGCAGAGAGCCATTCCCAGCTGGAGAGCTGCATTTACCATCCCAACTTAAAGTTTTAAGTTCTATCAAAGCCTGATCTCAGCTTGCAACCTCAAATGAAACTTGTAAACTTAGAGGATTTCTACTTTTAGAAGCCCCACCTGGCCTTCAGATGTCCTCAAATTTTTCCAAATGCATTTTTCCATAAAAGCCTGTATTTTCAGAGTACATTTCCCCTTCATTCTCTTCGATAAAACTGTTGTCCCTTAAATGAGAATATACAGCAGGGTAGAATATGCAACAGCCTTTGCAACTTGCTGCTAACTTCTGCTTTTCACTGGTCTAAAGCAATGGGATAAATCCACAGGAAAGTCCTAACTCTTCTGCTGAAGCTTCCATCAGTATTTCACATCTGTACATCAAGACACCCATATCAATCACAACAGTATGTGGGAGTCATATTCCTTGATTGTTAATAAAGCGCCTTAAGGTCCACCAGCTTCTGCCTAATAGATATTAAATACTTTTCACATTTTCAGTGACTATTTCTAGGCAATTCATTGCTCATTTTTAGGAACAAAAAACTCTCAGTGTTTATCCACTATTAAATATCTATTTTGATCCCTTAATTTTTTTAGCATGCTTTGATTAATGCCCAGGAAACAGGGGAAAGCATAGGGGGCTCTAACACTCTTATAACACCACTAGCAATATAAGACTTGCACACAATTTAAACTAGGGTTCAAAGTGCTACTTTCAAACTGAGATCTATGAATATCATGAGAGAAAACCCAAAACCTTTGCCTCAGTCTACATCATTACCGGATCTAAAGATATGTTTAAGAGAGAGAGATTAGTTATTTAAGGCCAGAAGATAAATTTTTTTCATGGCTCTAGAAACATTTGCATTCCTTGGGAATAAAGCTGAATTCACTGAGACAGTCAATTACCTTCCAGTGGTGGTGTTATTACATACATCAAGTCATGCCTACAACGCACAACTTAGCTAAAAATACAGCCACTCAGAATTACAGTGACACGGAATTTCTAACCAATGTAACTATGTCATGGACACAGTCATAACAACAAAATTCACTTTGGGTCTGATGGCTCTTTAGGTTTCTTACTGTGATAGGAGACGTTGGAATACGAGGCCAGGAAGGACAAAATTTTGCTGGCTTTGCTAGAGGAAGTTTGCCAATACATTTACCAGTAGACCAACACTGACAAAACCTTTGAGAGCTGACAAGGCCATAGGTATGTATTTCTGTCAAGGACTGTTTACAATTTATGAAGGTCAGCTCTTCCTCCAGTGTAAATAAATCTTGCTCCACTGACTGCAGCAGACACCCACCAGTATACACCAGTGGAGGGATTGGCTCCTTCCATTCCAGGAGTCACATTGCTGACACTATGGTAGCAGCAATTAGCACACAGATTCAAACACAGCCAACTGCTCTCCCTTCACTATCAGGGCAATTGTCTTTCATGTTTATTTTTTTTCTCCAGGGAAACATCAAGGTCCTACTGTTGAATTTTTAAGGTGGCTCATTAGTATCCGATCGTACTACAGTAGCACCAAGTGCCTGCTATGAAGGATTTCTCCAGTTAGGGAGAAAAGCAAGAAGATGCTCACTCAGGACCTCCCAACATACTGCCTGAAAAATGTTACACGGCCTTTAACTTCCATCAAGCACTCTATAGTGGTTATTTTCATAGCAAATACATTCAAAAAGAAAAAAAAAAAAAGGCATACCCCCAAAGAAAAAACACCGAGAGCCAACAGAATGAACTGCATCCTCTCCCTCAGTTTTGAAATTACCATTTGTGATAGAAGACTTGCATTTAGCTGAGCCTGGCAGCTTTTTCCATCCACTAAGTCATGTGTGTGCCCCTCTTTTCAAATGGCATGCCCTTTGCCTCCCAGGGCATTTGAGGGTTAATCTTGTCATCTCAAGATCTTTCTAAGATGCCAGCCAAGCTCATCATCAATTTGACATAGATGTCTTCTGGGGAATCTGGGTTGCTTTTTCTGGGAGCGCTGTCCATTTGACAGACAGGAGGTTGTGCTGTAGCAGCCCCATCAGAATCCTTAGCTATGTCTGCTGTTGAAATCTCTGAATTAAACATTTAGAGCTGCAATTAAATCTATAAAAAAAAAAGCAGCAAACATGTTTACAGAAATTCATAGCTAATTTATAACTTTTTTATTCAAGCTCCCACTTTGTATAACTACTTTAATTTGAGAAAGAACGCATCTCTGATTGTGCAGGGCAATGGATCAGAATTTGCCCAGGGACAGGTAGTGAAAAATGCAAAAGGCTGAGCTGACATCACTGGGGTAATTTTTGACATGTATCTAGTTTTAAACAGCTGCTTAGAAAATTAGGGACATGTATTTTTAAAAAGTTTGTCACTGTGTGTGCCTGTCACAAGTGTGCTCCTCCACAAGCACCTTTCTTGCAAGAAGAAATTCAGATTGAAAAGAAATGTTCACAGACTATAAAGGTATGTGGATGTATTTTCTACTTCACACAGATAAGATGATACAAAAGTACCCCTCTCTGGACTCAAGTTTTGACTTTTTTTTCATGCTGGATATACAGGAAATACTTTTCAGTTCAGGTGGCAAATAAATCGTCACAAGACACCTATGCACATGGCTGGATTTTTAGAGATGCCAAAAATAAACATCCACAATAGTTTTACAGCAAATGTTCTACCTCTGCTGGAGTCAGTGAAGTTCAGGGCTGAACACAACCCAATGTGAGTTTCGCTGAAAATAAGTGGCTTCGGTTCACTGTGGTTCATGGGAAGTCTGTTTTATTTTATCTGAGCTTGCAACCCTTGAATTTCAGAGTCTGAAAGATCTTTAGGCAAAAAATAGCAATCAAGTCACATCAAGCCCGTGCACAGCCTGTGGTTTGCAACATAGGTTGACACAAAATTTTAGTGCGGGTTTTCCACCAAAAACTAGACTGAAGTTTGACTTCATGCACACAAAAAGAGCTCAGGAATTACCCAGTCTTTGGGGTTTCAGAACAGAAGCCTCCATGTTTGCTGGCACACACACTTTCAAAACAATGTTATTTGCAATACAGACTGTGATTCCAAGAAACATCAGTGGGATTATCAGAGAATCGGGGATGCATGTGAACACCAACTGCAACTACACCATAAGGAATGGATTTGCAGCAGGACTAAGCTACAATGAACACAAACACCTTCAGCCAGAAAAAAAAAAAAAAAACCAAAAAAACCCCCAAAAACCAAAACATCCATGTCTTGGTTTTCTGTCCTTTTTCTTTTTGGCCTTAAACCGTACAGCATCATTTGAGCATCACCTTGACTCCTCAGAGTCTCCCCATGTGAACAAGTCCCATGTATGTAGGTTTTGGCTACCGCCCACTGCAGCCAGCATCAACCAGCTCAGCCCCTCAGCTCCACCTGCATACTGCAGCCCGCACAGAGGCACTGCTGGGGGGAACCAGAAACAGGCACAAATCAGGAATCATGGAGAAAATTAAAAGCTTGGCCTTTCTTTGTCAGGCAGAGCCAAAGAGACATTTCCATACATTTTTTACATTTGCCTGTATTTCAGAAAGCTGCCCCTGGTGTCCAGCTATTTCGCAGTTCACTGTTTACTGCCTCCACAGCCTGGCTGTTTAAATTTCTTTTTTGGGACCTTGTGGATTCAAAGTCTCTCCTGGCAACTCGGCAAGCTTGGGCTGACAAGAAAACTGAAGTATTTTCCCAGAAGCTCTTATCAGGAAACAATGTGTCAAACAAGATGAAACTAGCTCTCCATTCTTGGAAGGTTTACTACAATTCCCCCTATGCTCACAGAAGCAATGTTAACACTAACCAGCTACACAGCCATGGAGTGTAAATACAGGCTTCTCTCCCAAGTACCAAGTCCTATAAATGCTATCTGCGGTAAGCCTGTGCGGGTTTCTCCATCCTACCATTTGCACTCTGATAAACATCTCCACAGGGGTCTATATGCCGTGTTCTTTCACATGGAGATCTGCCTGGGGAGAAGGCACACAACCAGAGTTTCCCCTGAAGAACGTCCATCCCTCTCACACCTCTCCCTGGCCCTGCTCTGAAGCAGCAGTGCTGCTGCCACGGATGGCTTCTGTTCTCCTACATGGATATTCGTGCAGGGAACAGCCGAGGCGAGTGGGATAAAGGGGTGGCAGCTCCATAAGTGACTGCAGAAGCAGAGGGGAGGATGGGAACAGAGTTGGTTTTCTGGGACCCTGCAAAAAATCACCAGCACAAAGGGAGGTAAATGGAAAAAATATGTAGATGCTCACCTGGCACCAAGTCTATTACACTATTTATGACCGGTGTTCTTCCTGCTTGGAAGCAGGGAAGTGAGTGATTATTGACTCCTTTAAAAATAGATGTCTGTTGCTAAATAAATGCAAGTGTTTTCTGTTCTGCGAGATGTCTTCAGCTTCAGGCTTGGTTTTTTAAACCAATTTTTAACAGTAAAGCACTGGGTAAAATAAAGATTAGGGGTTAAATGAAGGCTGATAAACAAAGTGGAAACACCTAATCTTGTATACACATCTTCATCCCAAATATTTCTTCTGAGATTTGGGTTCTTTGTTTGAACACTGGAGTCTTTCTGAATCCAAGATCCCTTGTTTACACCAGCCAGAAGAATGCTAAATCATGATCACCCTCATTATGCCATTTGATAGGGCCTAAACCACAGAATTAGGACAGTTTAGGATCCTGAGTCTCCAGGGCAAATTAACTAATGCTATAAATTAAGAACAACTCCACTCATGCCAGCAACATCTTCCAAAGAGAGCAGCAAAACACAGCCCCTAAATATCTTGCTAAGTGCTTGTCTGTACTAGACTGTGGGGTTGCAGGAATTATGGGTTGATAACACTGGAATTTATTAGGGACTGGAGGGTTTCTAGATTTGTTAGGAAGCCAGGAAACATGGAAGCAGAACATGCATCTGGCTGGGGGTGTTGGCCATAGCATGAGAGGCAGCAACGTGAAACACACCAAACAAATACTCGCACGCAATTCCCAAGGTAAAAACGGTCTGTTTGTACATTTGTGTGCACTGCCAGGGTTCCCGCAGCACGCAGGCAGGGTAAAAGGACATCAGTGTCTTTGAAAATATGGCCCAGATTTTTGAGCCTGAGAAAGCGAGGGCAGGATTAGGCCCAAGGTGCTTACTGCAGAATTCTCGTTCCATTCCCCCTAAAACTAGCACCTTAACCCACAGTGTCAGCCTTCTTCCAAACACATCTGACAGCTTCTTCTACGGTCTGTAAAGTGACACCAGCTGAAACTTAAAGCTATTAGTACAGATAATAGAACCATCACATGGAGAGTATTCACGTTTTCCATGTTGTCAGGGTAATTTGTTTTGCTGTTTGGGATAGGTTCTACCAAGCATAAATATTTATGTGTGCATGGATGTCAAATTCTTTAATTAGGAAGTCCACCTAGAACTGGGCTGGGTTTAATTGAATCTTTGAGCTAGCTAGACATTTCCAAGACTTCAATTGTTTGTCATATAAATATATTGGACTGGACCTCTATTGGGATAAGTTTTCTTTAGGAAAAAAATCTCTTGTCATTATCTGGGGTATTCTACTAAATGCAATAGCAGCTAACACTGCAGGACTAGCTACCTGCAGCTAGAAGAACCCATAAAGTACCTGGAGAAGGAGTAACAAATCAAAAAAGACAAATAGTAAGATTCCCTATGTTCACCTCCTTACATGCCTCACTTCTGAGTCAAGCTGTACTGCCCAAAGCGCAATGCAGCACGGCATGACCCAGCCAGGTCAACAAGCCAGTTCAGTTACTGGAAACCTCACAGCACTCTACAAGAGCTAATTTTATTGACAAAGAGCTAAATTAGTGCAGGTGTGCTGCACTGCAGAGGCTTCCAGTACTATATTAAAGCTAGTCTAGATATTACTGCCAATGGCTTGCAATTTAGTTTGCTTCGGTACTGCTGGAAGCAATAGCAAGTGTCAAGAGCAAAATAAATACCAGCAGCACCCAGCTACTATGGTCCCATGTTTTTTCCTAAATTCCCAATAAAGAACTTCAGCATTTCTCCTCACCACTGCTCCTCTTCTGCCATTTTACCCACCTCCCTAAATTAGCATTTAATCCCATGTCCTGCCTTACAACCCTTCTTAAAACTGGAGCCATCAAGTCTATCACCTATGTACAACACAGCCCATTTCACAAATCCTGGGCTGTACCTCACCCTACCCCACAAAAACAAATCCTGGCAAGCAGAAATCACTTTAGGCACTCCCACACATGGTTCAAAAAGAGAAGCCAGAGACAGGGGATACTACTTCATGCAGCAACAAACTGCAGCCCCATAACTGTCTGCAGAGAAGTTCTTACCTTAAAGCAGTTATAAAAAGCAGCATCTCTAGGTGCCAAGAGCTGCTGCTGTATCACTGCCAGATTCTTCCCAGAACACTGGGGGCATAGGTACCCAAGAGTCACAACTTCTTAAAAACATTTTAAAACACAGAAAATACCTAAAAGCAAGCATACAAGGAGCCAGTATCCTCACCTCAGCTATGGAGGAGACAGCACCAGGCTCCCACTCTAAACCAGGCAGGGAGGAGATAAAACCCCAGCCCCTGTGTAGCAGGTGAGTGCACTAATCCCTTCATTACCAGCTCAGTCTTCATTTAGCCCAACTCTTTACATACACAGGTGCAGAACTCACAGACTGGGACTGACAAACAAGCACTTTTCACAGAATCAGGCTGTTATATCATTCCTCAATGGCAGTAGCTTTTTTTACTTGCACAGATTTTTAAGATAAAAAAAAAAATGGTTATGACCCTCTAGTCAGGTTCCTTGCTGGGAGCACTGCATAATGCTCGGCTGTGGTTTTAAAACACAAAGAGCTGTCACAGAAGGAGCCTCAGAGGAACTCAATTCAATTTCCAGGTTAGCCACGGACTCTTTACGTGTTTGTGGGCAAATTCTATTCCATCTCTTTGCCTCAGTTTCTCATTCTTCCCATGGGAGATACTATGAGGGCAAATTCACCGCTGCCAGCAAAACGTGGATGGGATGTTATTCAGGTACTTGAAGAACACCACTCAAATAATGTTCTTACTCCACTTTAAAAAAGAAAGACTAAGACACAAGTAAAGTCTCTACAAAGCAGCACAGTGTGAGACTTGTGTATAATAAACCAAAAGTAACTCTCAAAATGGCTACTCATCTCTGTGGATGACAGATTTTAGGATTTAAAAGTGTCATATATAAAAAATAAGATCCCTCCTCTAAAGTCCAACCTTGTAAGGCTGAAAGCATACACTCAGCTGGGGATTTTGCAAGGGCCAAGAAGTTAGAAAATTGCTTCATTTTGTGATGGCTTTGTGTTTGGGACACCTAATCTCTGAAAATTACATAAAACTGTATTAAACACACTTCACACACTGTACTGAATATCCATCAAATGATAACAGCTGTCATCATACTGCCTTGGTCTGAATTTGAACCTCAAAGCTCTCAGTGAAATAGTGTTTATCAAAGATATATCTACAGAATACTCCAGATGGAGAAAGCTATCGCTGTGTAATCATGGTCTGTAAAACAGCTGATGACTTCAGTATGCTTTTGCTACTCTTTAAATAATCCACAATTTCTCTCAGGAGCATTAAAATCCATCCTTTGGAAAATAAAGTAAGATACAGTATTAGTAAAAAGTTTGAGCACTGTGCTCAGTTCAGTTGCATTTCTATTGACTGTCACACATTCAAAAAACATTAGAGAATGTTTGTCCTCCAGAGACCCCACCACGACTGCAAAAGAAAGCCTTGGCAATTATGTAAAGGCACCACACTCCTGTTTTATTTAGCAGAGAGAGGTTTTTTTTTTTCCTTCTTATGGCCCTTTTGTGCTCCCAGATGTTTTAATTACTGAGGAAAGGGAGCGGATGATTCTGGCCATATGTCTCCATTCCGCATAAATAAATATTGTCGCCAGCCCAGCTAAGTTTCGCAGAGCTGTCGATGATCCCGCTGACACTAAAGCTGTCGGGCCCGATAAGCATCTTCAATCCTTCAGTGAGCATGCTAATTCCAAGAACACTGAGACTGATATCCCATGAAAATATTCAATCTAGAAACAATTAGGCTCATATTGCTGCAAAATGGTACCTCCAGGAATTTGGGTGCTCGCTTGATTGGAGCCTTGAGTACAAGCTTTAAGTGGAGACACTGATGGGAATGGGCATGCAGGACAGAGCAGGTGAAACGGTCTCTTCAAAGCAGCAATTACTGCACCATGTATTGAAGTTGCTGTGGGCCACGTTTGCCTTTCTCTGGCCCATTCACAGAGTCTTAGGGTGCAACAGCTTAATAAATGAAGGGATTGAATTACAACTGTGCTATAACTTTTTTTGATTAATGCATGCAACATCAATTGGTTTTATTGCAGTGTGTTTTGGAATAAACAATGGTCAGGCTCTGTTTGTGCTAGACAGCATGAAAACACAGTTGCAAACCTTCCCTTAGCAGCTTTCAGCCTAAATAAACAGTCAAATATATCCCCCAGAAAAGAATACACAACCACAGTGACTGCGGGTGGTTGCAAACAAGTTGTGAAAGCTGTTAAGCAGAAGGGAGTAATTTAAGAGGGAAGGAATTAGCTAAATTAACTGACAAGGAAGAGGGAGGCAGGACAGGGCAGCCAGTGACAGTGCAAGACTCTGAATATGCCACCCTTTTTAATACATGAACACAGCATCAAAATGCCCCAACAATCCTGAAGCCTCCCACTGCATCCAGGAGTGAACAGGCCTTGTGGTGGGTGCTGGAGGACAACAAACAAGGATGCTTTTTGGTCAAATGAGAAGCTATTCCAAAAACTGAAGTTCCAGGACAGCAAATTAACATATTGGCAACACGAGTACAATCCTAATTTCAACAATCAAGAAAGTAGGTCAAAATCTCAACTTTCTTTTAAAAAAAAAATTCTTTTTTTAATTATTGTTTTGCCTCAACCCATACCCTGCAAGCTTGTGAGCCACAGCAATCATTGCCATGAAGCAAGAAACACTGTTTCCTGAGTTCTGCTGACACCACTTTTATTAGGAAGCCTGCAAAGCCAAAGAAAGGTGCAGGAGGACTAGTCAGCCCATCAAAATATGTGATCCAGCTTCTGAAGACTCCTCGGGTTCTTATGCTGATCCCTCAGGGATGGCAAAACAAGACACCATATGCTGCCACACCTGCCCTCCCTGGTAGAAGACAGGAAAGCTCCTCCACCCAAGGTTGGGGACATCCTGATGAAAGGGTCCTCCTAATAGGGCTCCGGCCCCTCTCATAGCTGCATATTTTATAAACTGCTCGAATGCAGGCAATGTTTTTTTGTTATTGTCTCCAGCCAACTCTGTGTCTACTGAGCCACAGGTGAATCCTGATTTTCATTGACAGTACAGAATCAAAAGGTCTGTTTAATGTTGCATGCAAATAAAACCACAGGACTGAAACATGAATGTAAAAATTATGAAATACTGAACAAAGGAAAGGAAAAAACCCTGCAGCTCATCCACTCAACAGTACTGTATTTGTTCTCTAGGTCATGACATTACAGAATAACCATCTTTAAAGAGTACTTACATATGGTACACACCTCAGGAGATGCACTGTCCAAAAACAGTCTATATGGACAGAAGATAGGAAACAGTCATTTGTTCTTTTCAGTGAACTCTTTCCCACAAACTCTTATTTTCAGAGCCAGCTCCCTCCAAGATGACACACAAAATAAAACAAGCTGAGATACTAGCACAAACCAGACCGTACACACAGTTCTGTGGAATGAACCGGGCTATCTAGTGCTGTCTCCCATTAGCAAAATATATGTGATTGTTCTCGTGGCCAATTACATGTCAATATAAACACCTGAGGATGAACCAAGATTCAAGGTTCAGGAGGCCTTTGTTGAAGATGTAAAGACTTGCATCAAAAAGACCCTAAAACATTACCTTCACTTACATCATCGGTGGAGTTTGCTTGCAAAAGTAGCATGTTCTCTC
The DNA here is from genome assembly GCA_026212715.1 of Elanus axillaris. NCBI lineage: Eukaryota > Metazoa > Chordata > Aves > Accipitriformes > Accipitridae > Elanus > Elanus axillaris. Next base: position 19,627,429 of record JANZLQ010000009.1, on the reverse strand, counting down.
AGCTCCCTTGTACTGAACCACAGCTACAAGGCACAGAAAAAATCTGAGCTCTCCTCTTACATAGGAGAGAGGAGGCATTCTTGATAGATTAAAGGATATTTCAAATAACAATTAGGACCATAATAATAACTGAGAAACTCATGCCTAGGCAAGCAATAAGTCAAATCTGTTTGAAAAGTTTTATGAACAAGCAGGTAAAACCTAAAATGTGTATGCAGCTGAACTTTATTTCCATGCATCATCATCAGTAGTGTATGCACATAGAAATAAAGACAGAATGAGAAAGACAAACAGTTTTATGCATAATGTCCTATGTTGATTGCCAAATGACTGAGTGTGAACTTATGAGCTGTATCAGATATTACCGAATAAAATTCTACTTTTGGTATTGTGTAAGTGGCAAATATACACAAAACATAAAAATAATTTGTGATCTCATCTCCAGCTACACAGCACTATTTTAAAAATATAAATGTTTTCAGCCACTGCTAAACCAAACAAGTAGAGTATTTTTCTTAAGTCTAAAATACCAGAATGTAAATTTTGTTTTGTACTTCCTGATATTGTGAATGGGAGCAGAATGAGCAGCACTGAAACACTGCAAAGAAAGCTGCTCCTGAGACATTTCTGACACAACCAGAATAGAAAACTCCAGCTGGGATTTCCAGTTCATTTTGCCAAAAGAAGAGACTGAGATAAGTATCTGATTTTAAGGCCCATCCAAAAAATAGCATATGGAGAAAGAATTATTTTCTGCTGAGCTAAAGCACAGGATGAAAAGTCTGGAAATCTGAATTTTAATCTTAGTGACAGTAATATTGTATCAAAAGTAAATCTACTGACATTAATAACTATAGAAGATTTAAGATTAGCTTAAGCAAGGTCAGAATCAGCATGTAGGTTCTGGGCCCAGCATTATTACAGACTCCCACTGTGATCTTGGGCAAAATCCATGTACTGATGGAGTGATTCCATGGAGTGATTTTAGGAGCCTTGAATTTTAGATGACTACATTAAGCAATCTCAAAGCAAGCAACCACAAAAATGATGTACTTAAAGTGCTCTGAAAATCCTGAGCTTAGCTTTTCTATGATTTAGATGTCTCGCCTTTTAAAAAATTATCATTGTTGCAATGATGGCCATTTTCATAAGAGTGGCATCCTTCTTTAATTCTTTACTAAAAGCAAATTACTTTAAGATTCTCAGGAGGCAATGCAGAAGCTTAAAATTATATTCAATTTACCAGTACTTCTTCAGATGTATCAATTATCATTAATGTAGACTAGAAAGACAGACAGGGAATATAACACTTCTCTCAAAGAAAAAGAAAGAACACCATAAGAAAAATAAGTCATATTCCTCTCCTATTTTCTCTGAGCATTTAGCAGGTCATGACAAACTTCCCTCAGTTCAGCTGTGACTTCTCAGAATGCATTTTTACCCACTTGTAAAGAATATTTGTAAATATACATATTTATGTATATGGTACATTTCTTGCTACAAATTGCTGGTACTCACAGATTTGTTACACTTGGAGATTATGTGATTTTTATTTGCACAAAACTTACAAGTTTACATTTTAGAGTGAGCAGTTCATTACTATGGCTTATTTCTATAACTTTTTTGCTTGGTTGGTTTTTGTTTTCAAATTATGATCAGGGGAAAAAAGGTCTAAGCTACAGTTTGCCACTAGCAAAACTTTCTAGAACTCAGATGCCTTATTAAGTTGTGAATGCTAAACTGTCAGCCTCAGAAAATTATGTCCTTGCAATTCAGACGTCACAGTTCACAAGAGAAGGTTCCCAGAAGGCTCCAGGTAAGTTTGAATCATAAAAAAACCACTTGAGAAGAGCAGTTATGAGCTAGTGGAGTGAAGCCCCTGTTGTGAAGAAAGCATATTGCAGGTGAAGAGCATTGTGATTCCAAAATCCAAGCTGAGTGGGACTCATATCGGGTCCATGAGATGAAGACAGGTAAGGGACAGACACAGTTTTCCCAGGTAAACTTCAGCTCCAAAAGATTGGGAGCTAGTGGGATGGAACACACTCTTCTCTTTGTGCACAAATACAATGAACTGTATGAGCTTCATAAAAATACTTTTCAAATACTTTCATTCATTAATACTTGTGCATGTATCCTAGCACATGTGAGGAGGTATGACACCTTCACAAGCAACAGTACTTAGGCCTACCCTGACATGTTTCCGTAATGCTCCCTGATGCTCTAATTGCAACATGTATTTCACCTGTCTTAGAATTTGTACATAAGGACATTTTCAAACCTAGAAGGAAATGAAACCGTCTAAAAGCTACCATCAAAGGTACATCAGTAACATCTATCCTGTGTGATGCAGAGAAAGGAGAAAACGATTGTTGCCACAGGGGCATTTTTACTCCTACAGCAATGGCAGTCAAAGATCATAAAAGAAGAAACTACCATCTTATTAACAGACTACAGTCTCTGTCCCAGTTTAAAATCTCAAGAGATTTTACATGTAACTTACCCCAAAAGACTTCAAAAAGTAGTGGAGGCATGAGTAAGATTTTTCATATAAACTAAGGAACAGTACAAGTAAAATCTGTTAATGCTATGAAAAGTAAGTTGCAATGGACTCAGAGGACAATATTCCCACCTTCCCAGCAGTGTAAAGGGGTTTTTGTTTTGTTTTGAGGGGATTTTTTTTTAAACTGCCTTCCTCTTGCCAAGAGTTTATACCATAAATTGAACTACATCTCACGGGAGTATCAAGCATAATACAAACAAAGTAACTGTGCTTTTGATGAGCAAACAACTTCAAAGAGCACTAGCATGTTTATCTTGAACACAGGGTTCCCACCAGAGCACAGATGAACGAAGTTCAATTTCCAACAGGACATCTCTCTGCCAGAGCTCAGCCACAAGCATTTATGAGGGGTGGGGGAAGCTTTATCGTCAAATCAATTTTAGAGTCATCATTTCTTCTATGTTGCAGCTATGTTTCAGGATGCCAGTGGGAGCACAGTGGATATGGCTTTCTCTTAAACAAACAATAGCTGCCTTCAGGAGGAAGTCTCTCAGGAAACAGCCCTTAAAGCTTGCAATGTATGTGTCTTAACACCTGCCAGTCTTCATGGACCCCCACTTTGCCTAGAGCTATGTAAAGTGACTCAAACATAGGTCTACTCTCAAAATAAAACTTGGGGGGGGGGGGTTAGCTTTGAAACCAAAGCTCACTAATACACTTTCAAATAAATTAAGTTTTTTTATTTCCATCAGTCTAAAATCTACTTATTGCAACACCAATAAATGAAATCTCAGTAGAGCACAGAAAAATATTATTTACATGTCTCCAGAAAAAGGAAAAGTGAATTGTGAATTAAGAAAATGCTGTCCATCTAAGCAAACTACTCTCCCAGCCCTGTTCTATGACCCATACTTTCTAGGGTAGCAACAGGTTTCAGAAAGTTAATGCAGAAGAAGCCATTCATGGAATTATCTTTAACTGCAGACTCACAGACATGGATCGCCCTACTCATATTATCAACTATTTTTTCGCATAAAAGAGGAATAGAAGTAAGAGTTGAGACTGTTCTCATCCTCTGATTCTAGAACAAAGACTGCAGATGTGCAATGTTATTCCATTAGTGCAACACCGGGAAAGGTATTAAGAGGTTAGTCTGTGACATCAAGGACAGGTAAATGACTGTGTTCAAATGGATCTTCTCACAGGGTTTGCTATGCTCCAGTCCCAAACAAACTCTCTCTTTAAAGAGGCAGATGCAATTATCCTATGAATTCATGAGGAAGCTGAAATTTTGTAAGAAGCTGATGGTAAGGAGCTGTTTTAATTATTCTCCAACTCGCTGACTCCACCTTAATCAGAATATATTAAATAAAATGTATGGATGCTGGAGACTGGAATGCTGCAGTTCATAACTACAATTAGCCACTATTAATTAATAGCTGAAAGATAAATGAGCCATGGGATCCATTTATTCCTAGGTTGGGAGTATTTAAATTCACAGTAGGATGCCAGCCCATTTTTCACAGCAGTGAATTAAAGGAAGTGTGAATCAAAGCTCACTGCTGTAAGATACAGGAGACAATTTCAGATCTCTTTGGTTCTTATAATTTAAATGGTGAAAGAAGAGGTCATGACAGGTGCACTGAAATTGCACTAGGAGAACAAAGAGAAAATGACAGTATTTCCTATCTAGAGAGATGGGGTCTAGGTCTCAGACCTTCCCCTCTTCTTACCCAGTTCCAGCTCCTCAGAGTGGACAAGTGTTGTGGTTTAACAACAAGGAAGATGCATTTCCCTGAAGCTGTACAACACAAGTGTTACTCTGCTCTCCACTTACCTGGAACCCAGAGTGCCAAAGTACTCCTGGCCAATGACACATTTTGCTCAGCATGCGAGCATCACATTCAAGCAAACATTCATGATCTTGCTTATGTCTGCTTTGTATCAAGGGCATACCCTGCCTCACATGGATTCTTAAAATTCAGTCAAGACTGGTTTTGCCCTCTTTTGTCTACTTATGCTTGGAAAATCTCATCCAAGGCTTGCCATAAAACACATGGGTTCTTTCCATGGCTTCTCCAGGAGAGTTAAAATGTGATTTTTTTTCAGAATGTGTGGCAAGATAACAATGTTCTTTCCAGAACTGTAAGAAAGATTGTCATTTAAGCCCCAGTAGAGCAATGATTACCATCATTATCAGCAATTGATTTGACAGCAGCCTGAGGCTTGCATAGGTTAAGAAAGCAGAGCCTAACTCCGCATGTTGGAAAAGGCGAGTGAGGTTGTCACATTCCCCAGCTGCTTATGACAGAAAGGAAAGACTGTCCAGAGAATTCTCTTCTGATAATCTAAAAGATTTGGTTTCTATTCTATGACTCAGAAAAGTGTTAAAATGAATAAATGAGACCTTATATTAATATGATAAGTTAAGTTCTAAAGTAGAGAAATGACTGAACCTTGGAGGGTCTGAAATTCAGATAATTTCCTACATTTTCTGTTCAAAGGCTATCTTTCCTAACTGGAATTCATTACATGTTGGAATTCATCTGCTATGGAAACTCCAGTATTTCGTCATTTGACTTTCCTTCCCAATTGAGATGAAAATAAAAATATTTGTCAAGGTGTAAGGGTAGAGCAGAAAGTTCCAATACAATTTTTACTGGAGAAAGTAGACGTTGTTGTTGTTATAAATACAAAGCATTTTAATATCTCTGTTAGAACAAATTTAGATTCCATTCAACACAGAAGTGCATCTTCTTCAAACATTGTGATGCCTCACAAGAGTTGGAGTTCAATGCCACATGGCCCCCATTCACCTCTAAGGACCATGTTATACCTCCTGTGCAAAAATCTTTGATTTTTAAAATCTTTATTTTCTACCAAAAGGCCTTCAGGAGAAAAGCCCTAATTTTCTTTCTAAAGAAAAAAGAATTTTTTTTTTTTCTAAAGCTTCATTCTGGAAAAAGATCTTCAAATTCTCTCAAAATCACGCTCTCCTGCAAGGCTTATAATATCTCCTGCTTCATTCTGAGATCGGAAACAACAGATTTCCATGCAGTATTTTGGCACTTCCAATTCTCCAGTAATGACAAATATGAAATCAAAAAGTATTTATGGAAAATATTGCTAACTTCTTCTTACCTGAAAAACTTTTCAGCAAAAGATTGAAATGAAGATTTGAGATGGTTCTTCTTGCAAGAAAGCCCTTGCTTTGCCCTGAGTCCTTGACATCATAGGATCTTCTCAGCGTCTAAGAATTTTGTGGTGGTAAAACACATCAACGATAAAACCTTTAAGAAGCCAGGACATAGTTTTTGCTCATACAAAACTGTCACTGATTCCAAATAGTCTTAATGTGAATTACTACACAGTGATAAAGGACTTAAGTATTCCCCAATAATGTGCAGATGTTATCACTCTATGCAGGAAATACCCATTCTGCTCATGTTTTTTGTATGCAATGAAGAGTGAGGAATATGTATTTAATTATTACTAGTGTGAATCCTCAAAAGAGTATGGTTTCATTAATACTAGTATAGTGCATTCTTCCCCACAGAAAAAAATATACAAAAAAAAAAAATACCCCCTCACCCCAATATCACAAAAACAGAGAGGAATTCTTTCATCAGGACTTATTTTTCTATGAAGATAAAAATGCAGAAATTAAAAAGAAGTCAGATTTCCCTATTAATTCTTTATCAGGTTCACAAGAAAACAAAAGGTACATGGTTAAAATAATTGGGCTATAAAGCCCTTTGACTGTGAGAAACGACTTTCTGTTTTCAGCCCTGGCCCTCCAGGAGGCAGGGTGAAAGCAAGACTTCTTGCAGGCTGAAGAACTAAATATGTGAAAACGTAGCTCTTCTTTTCAGATCACACTTTTTTTTTTTTTTAAATACCTGTTGTGCCTACAAATACTTTGGTTTAGCACATGGTGGAATTTCTGCGGATGGGTATGAGCCGGACACACTAGAAAGGGGTCTTTCTAATCCAACAGACTTTACTCCTGTTCTGTGTTGTAGGGCTACATGAGGAATGCAAGCGGCATCTCTGCTGGAGCGTGGGAGGAAGGATAGGGCACTAATGGAGTTACAGTGTGGTTGGATCTTGTACACAGCTACAGTGGGCCAGGACAGTCCCACTGTTGTGCTCAGTAGGTGTTGCTCCTCTTGGTTTGGGTCAGGCTAATACTCCCTGGCTGCGGTGACCCCTCCATGCTGCGGTCTGCAGGGCAGAGGCAGGCTCTCAGCAGCACTGTTCTTGCTCCATTTGGGACCTAAGGAGCCGTGTCTGTCACCACCATGTAGCCTATGCGACAGGAAGGTTTCAGCTAAAGAGACTGGGAAATACTGCCCTACTGAAGCCAAAATATCCATGTATTAATAAGGAAGGTAAAGAGAGTGGCTGACAGTGCTTCCTTGTACCTATTAATCTTAACTATCTTACGTCAAATTCTGCCATGTTTGTTGGACACAGAGACTGGAGTCGCTTTCTCAATCCCACTGTTTTTTCCAGTGAAATAAGAATACACTGATTTATGGCTCTAATCCTGCAAGAAATGGTGAATATCAGTTAATGTTTGTAGAACTCTATTGTTGGAGCTTGTCTCTCCTCTGACACTGAGTCAGTGAAACTCCACTTCTGAGCTGCAACAAGAAGAAGAAATGTAAACTAAGAGCATTACAGATTGTTAACCCAGAATACAATTCTCTCCACAAAATGCACAGGACAAGACAATGTTAAAAGGACACAACTGAACACTCTGGTGTTCATTTTTAACCTCGTTGCCTTCCTCCAGTAGCACACCAAATGTAATTACAGCCAGCAGCAAAAGGAAAATCAAGATCACAGACTCAATCCTGATTAAAATAAATAAATACAGAAAATATAGAAAGCATATGGGCATTGAAGAGCAGCATATGGATCACGTCCTGAAGTACAAGGCCTACCATATGCTTACAGAGTCTGGTTCAAAGGAAAACCTCGCTCCCTCCTCCCGATGTCTTTGGCTAGGTCACAAATCAGCTGCCTCCCAACATCTTGTGCCATTGGGCAAGTTTGCTTTTGAATAATAAAGCAAGTTTCAGCTCAGCATGGAGAGAAACCCAGGTAGAAAATGGACAGATGGCTGGTCCTAGTTAAGCAGGCAGAGACTGAGACGAAGCATTCCCCTTTGCCTTCTCTCAGACCATCCTTACATTGTGTCTTATACCCAGCTGTATGTATCTAATCCTCTTTACCTCCCATTTCCTTAAGAAAATAGTTCTTAAATTTTTTGACCTCCTGTGCTGACCTGCCAGCCCTGCAGGGAATGTTAATGAGCTGTTAACATTGCTTGGGATATGGCATTCAACCAGTTTGTGGAGTTCTTTAGCCTCTTCCTACCAAGACCCTGTTTTTTCATGCTTCACTGGCCCTAACCAACCCCATCTGCCTGTAGATGTCTAGCATATGTTACGTGCCTGGCATTGCCCTGCAGGAAATGATGCCTTGCACCTCTTTGAGTGTCTGGCATATGATAAGGACAATTTAGATAGCAATCAAGGAACAGGACTGCTCAAGTGTGGGGCTAGAAGAGGAAGAAGGAGACAGTGATGACTGGGCCCAAAAGGGAGGATATCCTGCCATACTGCAACTGCAGTGATGAAGGGAAGAGATAGACTGTCCTAGAAGAATGCAAAGCTAATGCTGAGAACTTAGAAGTACCATGAAACACTAAGGTCTGCACTGCTGTATGACTCCCACAGACTTCAAATACTTACGTATTTATAATTATCAGTTGTGTCACTATGATCAAGGGGAACAAAGACAAAAGCTCCCTGCTCAGGGAGACTTACTGTCTTCAACAGATTGGGCCAGGGAACCACGCTGGGACTTGGCTTTTTTTGCACACAGGAGCAGTATGTGCTCCAGGCTAGTAGCTGCTGCTGACAGCAGCACTGATGCTAGCCAGCTGTGGGGCCATCACATCTCCTCACCCCCAGGCAGCAGCCCCTGGGGAGATGGGGCGAGGGCTGACACATAAGCTGACCATATGTCCAAGGAGTGTAGGGGAAGGAAGGACTCCTGTCCCCGTGACTGCACTGAGATCCCAGACTGTCCCGTGAATGTCTCTCTTCCTCAGGATTTTGGTACAGGGCAATATTAGGTCTCACTTTTACACTGGGCCCACTTACAGAGCATATACCATGGCAGAACAGGGATGTTTGGGTCAGTCTTCCCTACCAGGAATGGCTTTCCATTTCAGATTACTCCAGGACTGTCAAATCCAGGCATTCAAAAATCAAGACTCAGGACTTTAGGACACAAAGCTGTTCTAAAATTCAAAAATAAAAAAAACAAAAAAAACCCCAAACCTTTTTAAACTAATAGTCACATGGCTTCTTTTCAAGTTTTAAATCACTATTTTTGCTCAACTTCCTAATTTTTCTCTTCCACCTGGGAGGACCAGATATTCACATGAATCTAGAATGCCTTGAATTGTGGCTTTAGGAAAAATACTGAGATGAGTTTTCTGTCAGGCAGGACTGACACTTAGCCACACCACCGTCTGTTTTTTATGACAATGTTAATGTTGATGTGAGAAAACTTGCATTTCCTGCCTTATGCTGTGTATTCAAATAGCTTTAAATTTGCATTAACATGGGGGTGTGTGGGTGTGTGTGTATTATTTAATTTCCTTGTTTATTTTGGAGTTGTTCTTACCAAAAAAGACAGAAAGAGATGGACAAATAAGGATGGGAGTGGAAAAGCTGAAAGCCTCAAACTGAATCATACTTGTGTTACAAAGAAAGAAAAAAAAACCCAAACAATAATTGCTCAAAGCTTGGAGTAGCCATACCTAAAGCCATGAATAAATTTCATTTTGTAGACTTCTGAATCTTGAAGACATATTCAAAGAGGACTAGCATTCAAAATACAGCTCTACACTCTACACTAGCTCTACACTTAAAACTCCTTTCCAGTTCTGTGCTCAGCATTTAATTCTTTCTGGAGCAGAGTCTGTTTCCTTACTCATGACAAATATTTTACTATACAAGGTACTACTACTCAAGGATGCAGAACAATAGCCATTCCTCTTTACAGACAGATTCACCTTCCTCACATTCCATGCACAGCTAACCAGATTGCCTTCACATACTCACCAAAGTTTTGCAAAAGAAAAAAGGAAAACCTCCAAGAGAGCCAACAAAAACAAAGTATGGTAAAGGAAAGTGACTTACAGCTTCAGTCCTATGGAAATTAATCCCCTAGGAAAGGTAACACTAGAGCAGAGTTAAAAGTTTTGACATAAAAAGTTTTATCATGTTCCCCTTTGGGATTAGGTTTTCCACACACTTTAGATTGTTTCACAAAACATATTGTTCTCCTATTTATGAAACTGGCATAGCATAAAATAGTACAAAACTGACTGATTCTTATTGATTACAAATAGCTGTTAGGAGAATATGTTTTAATATACTGGTATATGAAATATAACAACCTAATCTCAATTTCTTGCACAGATTAAGACTATAGACAAATCCTGGTTTCCAATAACATCATTAATTGGAAAAGTAGTCAGAAACTCACATAATTTATAGAGAATATGCAAATATGAAAGGGCCTATCCTAATTCTATCCTTCACATCTAACTAAAATATACTGAAAGCATAGGAAATGTTGCTATCAGCTGTCAGCTGTGCAAAACTTAAACAGTCTCCCAATGAAACGTGTTCATCTTCTGTCAGTAAACAAAAAAAGTGAATTTATTAAACCAAATATTTCAGATTAATTTTTCATCAAAACTTAGATTTATATTAAAAAATAAAAGGACTACTGTGAAAGATTTGGCTAAATGTTTATAATCTCAACTGTGGCTAACGAGCTTACATTTTCTTGTCTTTTTTTTTGACTGTTAACAGAGAGAATCTTATAAATTTTCACATAATAGCTTACGTAAATTTAGACAAGAAAAAAAACAAACATGTCATTTACTTACAGTTATTGAGTAACTTAGTTTGAACCTAAAATATGCATGTGATTGGATAAAGTTTGCTACTTGCTCCCAGTGAAGACATTGGTAAATTTAAAGGGAGGAGGTATGAAGCAATAGTGAGAGCACTAAACTATGGATTTGGAGTTCTGGTTATTGTTTTCAGTTCTGTTGTGGACTCGTCATATAACCTTGCAGGAACAAAATATTAATCTTGTCCTAAAATCCAAATCTTAACTAACCTACCAAACAGGATGTTTCACTAGCTAATTAAACTGACTTTCAGATCCTCAGAAAGAAGAAGGTGCAGAAATGCATTAGTATTTGTAAATTATAGATCACATTCTAACAGATCAACTCCCTGTGTTTATATCCCCTTGCACTCCAGAGGTGTGAACATCTGCATACATCTAATGCAACAAAGAATAGAGGTTCACATTTCAGACTGAATACAAAAATGTAAAAACCTGTGCCTGTCAAGTAGAGGCATAAGAAAATAAGCATGTAATTGAGTGGAAGCAGCCACAGAAGTTGGAAGATGTCCACAAGAAAACTTAGTTCAATTGGAGGATCAATTCATAACCATACCTATCTATAAAATAGAGTGGTTCTGTCAGTGAAACTACATTTCCTGGTTGCCTAGGTAAGTGGATCAAAGCAACAGCAGTCCTATAGATTGTACTCTGACGTGAACTTCAGAAGTTTGAAGTTTGCATCAAGAAACCATTAACAGCAAAAACATAAGGGGAAAAAATCAAGCTCTTCCTAAATAAAGAAAAGATCACATTGATGAAGGAATATCTATTGTTAATAATGTTCTCTTGGAAGGTGGAAGATTTGTAAAAGATGCCAACTAATTCTCACTCAAGTTAATTTGTGGTTCAAGACAGAGTGTGTGTGTGTATATGTGTGCAGGGAGTGCAGTGTGTCTCACGTAATTCTAGTTATTAGGAGCGACTGGGCAGGAGCCAGACCTGGATTATCTCAAACTGATAGAGAGAGCACACGTGTTTAGAAAGAAGAACGAGTGCCAAATATGCAGCTCCTCGCTCCCATAAAACATAAGGTGTTTTATTTCTGCATCAGATGTTTCAAACACAATTGACTTCCATTAAGTTTCAATGTAAAACACTTTGCTTTCCTAATGTAGCATGAACTTTAACTGTGGCCATTTCAGAGACATTACATGGATACCATATTACCAAACAAAAGATACACATTTGCTGTCTCTCAGAATTTTTTTTTCCCCTTTCTGTCTCACCCTGTCTGGAACCTGGACTTTTTTCAGCTTTTCAGCCTTTTCTCACTAATATCCATACATATGTTATCAGAATTTTCCAAAATATTTATTATAAATATTATGTCCTTGTTAGTGGATAGCCAAAAAGAGAGTTGCCATTGTTTTGTTTTATAGGACTTAAATAGAAAGGAACCAAAATAACATGCTAAAGGTATTTACCAGTTTATGGTAAGCATTTAATGGACATCAAGAAAGACAATTTCCCTTCCATCATGAAGGTTAGTTAATCAACTGTTATTCGCAGTGGGCAGTGCAGTTGTGTTAAAATACTTCTGGCAGAAGACTCATTGTTCTGCATTCACAATTGCTGGAATATGCATCATATTGGATTACTGATCAAAAGGCAGGACAGTATGAAGGATTTCATTTAATCAGGCAATGAGAAAGGCTGCTGATTAGTTGGCTGCTTCTGGCTTACAGGCTAAAACTTGATCACAGGTTTTCTAACAGCAAATTAAAGGTAAAGCCAAGGAAAAGTCAGAAACTTCAGCTGGCAAGGGTTCACGGGACTCTTTTCTTCAGTTTTGATTCATAAGCAACTTTGTGCAGCCCAAGTTCCAGGTCTGCAACCCAAAACCTTACAAGCAAAAGCTGAATGCCCTGTTTCATGTAAAGAAAAAAGTGTTGCACATTCCTTATGAGGGCTCTAGTGACAGTCACTTCAGGCTCAAGTCTGCAATTCCTGCGGAACAATTTGGCCCATGTTTTGCAGGTTGCATTTGGCCTGGTTTTTCATACAACTAATCCCATTCCTTCCTCAAGTAACCAGAGAGAAACAGATCTATAATAAACTTCTACAAGGCCCCTTCTTAAGAAAAGCAAACAGAA
>JANZLQ010000009.1:19590010-19614794 GCA_026212715.1 Elanus axillaris | reverse complement strand
GGGGGGAGAAAGAAGAACAAAAAAAAGCAAAGACCAAAAACCTTGTCCTGAAAAACATTATTCCACCTTCCATCAAATTTGCCATCCTTTCCTTTACAACAGAGATCCTGGGAAGTGCCACCCCCCAGTCCAAGAAGGATGGTCACAGTACGCTCAGGCTGGCTTGTGCTACTCCGGTCTGATTTCTCCAAGCTGTGCCTCTGTGTCCTGCCTTCTTCCAGGCTTGTTCTTCCAGAAGACATGGGCACATATACCCATACCAGCAACATTTTGTGCCAACAACCCTACAATGCAATTATTTCTCAGCCTCAGTTGCCAGAACCTATTCAAGGATCTCCAAATCAGCCAACTGATCCAGAACCAACCAAAAAGTGGCCTGCCTGAAGCTATTCAGGAATGAACAAGACCTCTGGAATGGTATTTACAGACTCTTAAGAGGAAGCAAGAACTGCCAATGGGATATATGTAACATGTTCTTGCACTCTGAACTAGACTCTTCCAACATAGTCCATACCAAAACAGAAGAGGAAAATTGTGTCCTGTCTTAGGAGTCTGCACCAGCTGCAAGAGCAAACAACAAAGTGAACCCACTGTGCACAATGGATGAAGTGTGAAATTAGTTCTGTCATCTCCACACACACCATGGTGAATCAGGCCTTCCTGAGGGGTTCAGCAGATCAAAACTTCCAGTTGTTTAATATGAGATCAAGGCAAGAGCACACAGGACCTTGCCCCACTCTTCTCCATTGGGCCAAGTGGCCAAAATAAAAATGAGGCTAAACAAATCTACCGGGAGAAGAGATGAAGACGTGGGGGTTGGAAAGAAATGACCACTTCACCTTTTGCTGCTTTTAGCAGATTCTAATTAGGAATCTGGCAGTGCCACCCCCTCAGCGGGAAGCCCACATTATTAACGCTGGCATCAAAAGCAAGCCGACTGCAATCTGCAGGAGCGGCTGCTGAACTGGCACAGCCTTCCCTCCCGTTCTTGGCCGAAACACCAGAACAGATGTCTGAAGGGTTGGTGTTTCTTTTCCTATCCCTACCCCCACTTTGCATGACCTTATGCCAGAGATTACATGTACAAGTGCCAAGGTAAAGGTTCTTAATGGGTCAAAGAAACATCCTTAAGAGGGTATTTCTTTTAAACATCTCTACTTTTTAATGGTACATTGAGACTATGAATGAGCATACAGTCTTGTGGGGGACACAGAGAAATGTATAACCATTCAGCTGTAATTATAGTAATCTAGTATAGTCAGTGCAAAAAAAAACAATGGCCTTTCCTCTCTTGTTATTCTGAATCATTTGTAGATGTTCATGTTTTAATCATATTTTCCACATGAATCAATATGAGAAAGAGAACAACAGAGAGATAATTATGTGCACTGAACAAATATTCTACCTAACTGAGGTTGTGCTGGGAAGGGCTGCTTGTAATTAATGAAGTACTGCCACACACTTGTCAAGTACAACCAGCTCTGTAAGGGCAAGCTATCATTTCAAATTCTGAGCTCTCTGAAATTTAACGAAATTGGAAGGAAAATAATAAAGTTTTGTGCCATCTCTTGCAGCACCAGCTTCCAAGGAGCAAGAAAAGGAGGTTTGCACATGGAATGCAGAAGTTGCCTGCTATTCGGTTGTGCTGTGAATGCAAAGCGCAGCCTCAGCTCATTCAAAGTGTCATCAAGGGGCACAATCTTCCTAAAGATATGTGGAATTAAAGGGACATGTTACAACTGCATGCCTGTAATACTAAATGTTTATTTCAACTAATTTCTCTCTCTCAGAGTCCCTTCCCTCACACCCAAGAAAAGAAAGTAAAACCTCCAAGGTGTTTAGTGGTATTTTTAAGGATCCATGTTTCAGCAGTACCTGCCCAAGACCTTCTTTGAGTACAGACCTGAGTGGAGGAAAAAGAACAAGCCCAAAACAAACAAATAAAACCCATTTCTTTTTCATACAGGTCCTACAGCAAAGCAGGGAAACAACACTCTGATCTCCCAAACTCTCAAGCAGCACTCCAAGCCTGGGACTTTCCAATCCCTTCCTGTTAAATTCAAGTTCCAGCATTCAAATGAATGTTATAAACCCTCCAGCACAGCAGTCATCTAGCTTGAATTCTAATACACTACTAGCTCAATGTGCCAAAAGCATTTCCCTCTCTCTCTTTCCACACTAGTTCTCCTATTTCTCAGCTTTTAAATATCCCCTTGTTCTTTCTATGCATTCATTGTGCAACACAATTTATTTCTGCAACACATCATTACAGCAAGAGAAGTGTGAGAGTAGGTGGGGACAGTAGACAAGTAGAGGTGTGAATGGGTGGTAACATACTAAGTGCTATAGTGAGCCACCAGTCAACACCTTCAGGTTTCAAAAGAAGGGGGAAAGGAGGAGAAGAGAGAGAAATGTATCTTCGAGTGCTTTATAAGGTTCATGAATATTAGAAAGCTCTTGTGCCAAGGCAGACACTGCCTTACAGAGGCATATGCACAACGCACTTCAGTTAGCCACAAATAAAAGACAGACCTGTACGTATGCCAATATTAGCACTCCATCATCTATCCCTTACAGTGATGTAGCCCTCTTTTTATCTCCTTTCTTTTTGCAAAGGTTCTTTCTCCACAAGAAGGAAATAGATTGTTCATGGGGGTGGGGATGGAAGCCCCCACCATTTCACACATGCATCCAAAATAGCATTCCCAGGCACAAGATAAAGGCACTAAACAACCATAGGGAAAACCTCTTACATTTTTACATTCATAGTTTTTCAAAGCAATTTTTTAGCATTATTCTTCCATCCAAAATGTTCAATAGCAACATTAATTTTATTGGGGGGTGGGGTGAGATTTGAAGTGCCTGAAATCCTCTCTTGCCGACCATTTTAAAACTATTCAGGGAGAAAATGCAGCCTAATACAATGGCTAGAGATTCAGTGAAACATTTGTATAGAAACAGTGCACCAGCAACCAGAATTTCTGTGGGTGTGATGAAACTCTACTCTTACTAACTTCAGTAAGACTACCCCCGCAAAAACAGGAAAGGAAAACCTCCTAGTGGACAAGGAAAGCAGACAGGAGAAAAAAAAAAAAAAAGGCAGTTTAAAATTATTCATTATATTAAACAAGTATCATGCAAGCAGCCAGTGCTAGACCTAGTATCCTGCCACCCTCACCTTTCATTGCTTGGCAGACTGGGGAAATGCTGCCACTCTGATTTGGCAGAATCTCACATGCTGTGCCCATGTTGCTCTGGCACAGGGGGCAAAACAACATGTAAAAAAGTCAGAAAAGAGGCTTCTAGCTGTGATTTAGGTCCTCAGTCCTGATGAGACACACTGACCTCCGTTCTCCAGGCTAAGGCACAGGAACATAAACCAGGAGGAAAATAACAGGAAAAGAACCATACAATGATGAAGCATCACAGGGAAAAGACTGAACCCTTAAAATATCTGACAACTTTCAGCATGAACACAAGCACTTATACCCCATATTCCTTGCCAGAAGTAGCTGCAGCAGGTGCAAGAATACCTTTGCAGTAAATGGACAGCTAACAATAAAATCTATTGTGCAAGAGACACCTTAAGGAATAGTTGTATGGCACACGAGAAGGAGGGGAATAAGTGGATTGACAGCCTTTTCCTAAAGGCTAACATCCCTACTCTCTAAATGAATGGCCTCATTCTTTTCAAGGGGGGCTTGGTGAGCCTTAGGTGGTCATAACTCATCTGTAAGTATTTGAATTAAACTTGGTATTTAATACAAGTTTACAGCCCCAGAAGCAAATATTTTCTCCACTTCCAAATTAGGACAGAAAAATCACATGCCTGTTTTGAAATTAGGAGATTGCAAAGCAACTGGAGTTAATGGTTTCAAATGGTATCTGCACTAACAGCTATGTTGTGAATCACGTTTTCCTAAGCAATGAATCCATAAGATAGCTCAGTGCACAATCCAAGCCTTGACTTGGCAATGCTGCCATTTTCTTTCTCGGGGCCAGAATTTCACTTTAAGTCCTTATTTGGATATCAGCCCAATTAATATCATATCAACTGCATGTAATTCTGGACAGAGATCGGGAACCATCATGCAGGAAACTGTTTCACACTGAGTGACCAGCACATGAAAAAACAATATAAGGACTAATACTTTTTTTATGTGAAAAAATTTCTAAATATTTAGATATTATTTCTCATATAATTCAATGAAGGCTGTCTTTTGCCACCTGATTCTTACAAGGACTTGAAAACTCCAGTTTATGTGTATACTCCAATTCACACTGGTCATGAATCCCCCATAACGTCCAGCCACAAGGAAGGAGACACCAGAGGCACGAGCATTAGCTATGACACCCTGGATCATCAAGTGCCCAGAGAACAGAGATGTCATCCCATTCTGGGAGAAGAAAAGCAGTCTTAGAAGATACAACAGAAACAGCCTCCTTACATGTGACGGATGAGAGAGAAACAAGGGGGAATGGATTAAATGGACCATAATTTTTGTACTCAGTTTGACAAACACACATCTCCAGTAAGATCAGGAGAAACTGCATCCATTAACTAAAAACAAGGCCTAGATTCCCTACCAGACTTATTTCCTGGGAGATTTTCTTTTATGAAAATGTCTACAGCTCTATTTATTTAGTTTTAGCCTCACTGAAGTCCACTGTCATCATTCAACTGCCTTATAAGAGGGTCACCCTCAAGAAACAACATAAAATGCATTTTACACTTCCAGAACCACAGAGGGAACCACTTTCCTCTGTTTTGCACATTAGCAGTTCACTGTAATCACTACAGAACATTTTAATTTTTTGTATACATTTCTCTTGTCCTGTTGTAGATACTTTCTTCCTATCCCTCTTATTCCTGTGTATTGTAGAGCCACATGCTTCTTTGCTTACTGCTGTGCCTTCAACAGGTATTTTTTCTTAAATGTGGGAATTCTTCCTTTCCAATTGGGCCATCATCCAATCTTTACAGAACATACCTTACATGAGCAGGTGCTTCATATTGAGCACAGATGCCCAGAAATTCATAAGCCGATACATTTGGGTAAGAAACCTTGCCAGCTCAAGCTTCTTCATTACATTTCAGTTCCATCCTAACTAATGCTGCAAAAATGAAGAAAACGGACTTTCTTGTAGAGCCTCAGCACTTCTGTAGCAGCCAGAAGTGGTTATGACTGAGATGTACGTGAACAAAAAATAAACAAACCCAGTATATTTAAAATAAATTATAGCCAGGTCCTGTTTTCAAACAGGGTTTTCTTGCCAACAGATTATGGATGCCTTCCTTACCCAGCATTCCACAGCAATCTTAAAAAAGTAGCACATATTTTTGACATGCACATGCAGTATAACCCATTTTTGAAGTCTAATCATTAGAAATGTGTCTGTGCAAAGGAGGAAATGTATGCATATGTTTATTTGTACCTGCAAGCTGAGCAACAATCAATTACTAGTCATCAGTGGCTTGTATACAACTGCACATCTTTGAGTGCCAAAGATGTATTACACAATTCTGGCCAAATACAACTGGAAGCAATGTTGAGGCTCATGTATGTATCCACACTTATATGCTGGCATGTTCATTTCTGAGTGAGGCAACACCACATCACCCATTTTGCAGTACAACCATTTTTTGGTACTTGTAAGGAAGACAATGTTGAATATGTGTATTTTCAGAATTCCAGGGAACCAGTTCACACACCTTACATGTGATCTCTCCTTCTGCAAGTAATGCTCTAGTAATAGCAACCCTCAGTGTTGCTGTGGAGTGCAGCAGAAGCAGGAAGAGAGACACCAGGTGGATTTGTGGATGACTTAGTAACTTTAAAAATAATTTTTTTTAAAAAAATCTTTCCATCAGCATCTTATTTACTCACATAAAGAGGAAATGGTTGTGGGGATGTAGCTTCTCTCAGTCACTCCCTTATTCAGTTGGAGTGAAGCTGAGGAAGCAAACCACATTCAATTTAAGTTTGTAGAGTGGCTGTTTGGATTTTTTTTTTCTCCTCCTCCCTTTTCCTTCTTTTCTAAATCCAAGATTCAGACAGGAAAGCAGCACCGCTTTCCACTGAAGCCAGGGTGCTTTGGGAAACATGTCAACTGGCTTTTTGAAATCTTATTTCCAGGATCTGGGAGAGCTTTCCAAAAAGTGCTGTGGCCCACCCACATCCAAACAGCATAGACTCTGGAGGAATCATGGCCAGCCCCAGCCTATTGCAGGACACATGTGGGTGTGGGCCTCTGAGTTTTGGACATTTGCTGGGAAAAAAAAAAAAAAGAAAACGGAACTTCAAAGGGAACTAGCTGAAGCACTTCAGAAACTAATCACGCCTGGTGGAAAAGATGATTAGTGGCTTCTTGTGCTCTGTTTTTAAAGCTATTGATCTTGGACACAGGAAGGAGCTTTCATATTCTCCACAAGCCACAGATGGTCAAAAGGGTCCTGAGAGGAAGAGACAAAAAGCAACCACAAGGGAACCCCAGAGAGTAACAGAACTCAAGGTGTGTTCCAGGGACCAGATAATACCACTGAAAAGGATGCACCAGAAAATCAGATACAGCAGCAACAGCTTGTGCTGGTTTCCCTCTCTCAGCTTTCTCAAACCACTGTCTAAGCTTTCTGCCTTTGAAGCAGGTAAGCTCTATAAGCCATTTGCCAACAGACCAAATACACCACACCAGAAATACCAAATAAAATAATTTGCCAAGACTTTGGTGCTGTTTTCAGATCTACAGACTATAAATACATGGCTCACAAGCAATAAGGCTGAGGCAGAAATCATAAGACAAAAACAAGGCCTTTCATTTAAACCAACTGTTTGATAATTGAAAGTAGTGGAGCATCTCTCTCTCTCTAGCCAATTTTGTGGACTTTCTGAAAACTGAATTTTCCACATAACAGACAATTATTTCACAAAACACAAACTATAATCCCTAAATTGCCTCCAATATAGCCTCATGCAGGGTCAAGCTTTCTTCTGGGAAGCACTGTCCATTTTCATCTCCAATCAAAATACAATTAGATGCAACAGATAACCACCATTTCTGCATAGCTAAGATGATACATATTCTTGCTTTTATTATAGCAAAATACGTAACTTTTAATGAACTTGCTAAGGAAACTTGAAATTATGTTAAGTAATAAAATTATGAGAAAGTAAACAGGACAAAACTTCTCACCCAGGAGGTGGTGGTGGTTACTTACAAGTCTCTCTACTCTGAAGTGGGACTTACAGAGCTTCCCACTGTGGCAGGGGTAGGTAGCATCAGGCTGTTCAGATGTCCTGCTCTTCCCATCATTTGGAAGTCCAGGCACTGGCCATGCTTCATCCTGAAATATATGAAAGCTTTTCTTTTAATACCTGTGTATTAGTATACTCATACTGGCCAAAATGAAAATTCAGGCAATTACATTTGTCTGTTTGCCATTTCCCATTAATTACCTCAGCATTACACACCCAGTTCACTTGCAGCAAACAACAACAGTAATAGCACAATTACAAGGATGGAGCAGCAGAGAAACAAATAGCAGGTGCATGAGTGAGGAGGGAAAATGAGGCTTGTTTAAGTTGGCAAATGTTCTCTCAACTATGTCTTTAGGAAGGAAGGTAGAAGCTCCAAAATGCCTTCACGGAAAATAAAGCATATTTAAACTTCGAGCAAGGAACCATTTCTCTGATCAGAAGTCTTTCTGAAATCGATTCAAATAGCTGAGGCAGCATGGGAGCTTTTGATGACTATATCAACATTTTGACATTTCTTTGCACAGTCACTGGAACTACATTATTAGCAAGGATCTAACAGCCTTATGCTCCACAGTGGAATAGTGTATCAGGACAGTGGAAAGAAAAAAAATAAAATCACAATAAATTCCTTCCTGTCCTTCTCACAATAGCCTTCTTCCCACAAGAAATACAAACCAATGCTTACACTGTCCAATCAGAATATGCCCCCCCCCAGAAGGAACCATTTGAGAAGAGAGCTACTGAATTTTTTTTAATATAAATAAGCAAATTTAAGAAAACCGTATGTGTTTCATCATACTGGTTGTTTCAGAGGCTCTTCTTCCCATTTCCAGGGCTAAGGAAGACACACAAAAGAAATCAATAGTCAGAACACATTACCTGCAATATTTTTCAGGTTTTTGGGAGCAGAGAGAGGGGGAAAAGGAAGACTGGAGAAATGGGAAAGCAAGAGTTCCAGTCATCTCACAGCACAGAACAAGTACATTGAAATATAGGGTACCACAGTGCAAGACACCCTGAAGTCCCATCTGAGGAACAGAGGGGAATTTTCCTGCAATGCATCTGAGATGTTCAGAGAAACTGGGCTGGAGCGAGCATAAAACAAGTCCCTAATCACAACATGCGTGATTGAAAAAGCATCACGCATCTAATTCTATTACCAAGTAGAGCTGTGAAAAATGTTTCTCATCATAAAGTGAAATGAGTAAGTTTTGGCTACTTTACTGGCTCTGTAAAATTGTGATAATGTAGGTATTAAAAAAAAAACGCCAAAGGAATTTTTGCATGCAGAGCAGTGTTATCTGGGGTTGAGAGCATGGAAGCTGGGAGACTTGTGCTCTCTTCCTGGTACTGTCATCAGCTCACGACAGCATGCTGAGCAAGTGCCTGCACATCTCCAAGGCTCTTGTTAGTCGTCTGTTACACAGGTATTACAATCACAGCCAGCTACATCACTGCGGTACTGTGCGACTCATGTAATGAATGACTGCAGGGTGGTTTTGAGACCTTTACATACAACTGCCACAGAGGTTGTAACAGGTATAATTATTTATCATTATTCAAGGGCAGACTCTGAATAAACATATAAGTTAAATACCTTTTCAAGGGGTTTTTGTTGTTGATGTTTGCTTAAGATTTGCAATCTTTTAGGGTTTAAAATCTCTTTATTATGAAATTATTACCTCTCCTACTAACACGAAGGTGTCTAAATTTTCTTTTAAATGGCAAAGAAAGTCCCACCATCACACTGTTTACTAACTTCATATAATACTTTCAATGTTATAGAATTAATTTAAACTGAGTGATTATTGCACTCTGTACCCTTTTCCACATTCTACGGAATGCTTAGGGGGGTGCCTGTTTCTCTGCTTCCAAAAACATTTTCTTATCATGGCATCTTTTGGACTTCTGTACTTCCATAAAAGACAGCAAACAGCACCAAATCATCTCACAATATTTTCAATGCAGAATGCAAATTAGTAATTCAATAAACCAGTTTTCCCTACCTAGAGAATAAAATGGTACCATGTACTCATCCAATCCAAGATCATGCCAGACCTTTCTACTACAGCTGTAGTTTCCTTTCCTTCCTTCCTTCCTGTTTCACACTTGAGCAATCTGCTTGGACCAATTTCTGTAATTCCTGTTCAGTGCACTCTTTATAGCATCCCAGTTTGACTCTGTATGAAACTATGTAAACTGCTGTTATTTACATATTAATTACATAGTGGACTATTTATTTATTTTATTTAAAACACTCTGGTGCTACGTTCTGCAATTATTCTAGTCCAGAGCGAATGAGCCCCAATCCTGCTATCAGACTGCTATTGGATCCTCTATGTTAATTTGTTATTTCAGGTCAATATTGCTTCAAAGGAAGTCAAGCAGAGTGATCCAGCTGCCTGATCAGGAACAAAGTTCTCATCACATGATGATATGGGACCAAATGAGTAACTCTCAGGAGAGAAGCAGCACCAAGTGAGTACTCCGGCCTCTTAATTTTCATTGATCACAGCATTTTTGGTAAAGTACCTCTCAGTGAAGCCTTGAGACAATTAATTAGGAAGCAGCCTGGACTGTGAACAACAGAATATTACTCTTATTTGAAGCTAAACTTCATTAATCTCCAAAATTTCTGTTAGGAAAGGTTACATAAACTGTGTTCCATTATATTATACATATTTGCTTTGGGTCTTTCTTCTGCAGGGGAATAAAACTTAAATGCAGAGGGACCCTTTTGCAATCTTTTAAACTCAGCTGTTAAGTATCACTTCAGTAATAACTTAGCCCATTTTACCATCTGAGTGAGCACTTCAAACAGTTTAGATAAGCTGTAGTGTAGGAATCAAAGCAGAAATATTGGGTCACTTTCCACAAAATACTAATTTCATTTTGAAGCCTAGTAGGCACTACCACCCTGATGCCAATAGATGTTATAGTTTGATGTTTAAAGCATCTATACTGAAAATGCAGAAAAAGAAAGAGACCTTTAGTCTGAATGTCTCAGCTTTTCATATGGGTGGTTGAGAAGCTGGGCTATAGGGTAAACCATAATGTGCCAAGCATCACGGAGCCTGGAGCCAAAAAAGGGATAATTTCAGGCAAGACCCAGTCTCTGAAGCCAAAACCACTGGCTTGAAAGCTTTTCTTAGAAGGTTTGCTGTTCCCATCACTGCTGGGATGAATTTTAACTCATTATTGATCAAGGGAATTTTAAAATCAATTTTAATTAAATGAAAGATTTCTATCATGGCTTGTTCTGTGTGGAAGTCACACAGACGACATATAAATATATGGAGGCAGATCATGCAGAGTAGATTTGTAGCAGTTAGGCCCTAAACAGGTGAGAAAGAAGCCAAAGTTACATCTGAAAGCAAATTTGTTATAGTAAATTATCTACAATACCTGTCTATTCCACCCACCCCCATTTTTGCCTTTGCTATTGGAATTTAGTCAAGACCTGTTTTTTTCTTTTCTATTTTTTACCAAAGCAAGTATTTTAATCAGGTTCTCTCTCAAACCCCAAAATGACTGGAAAAGGGATAAGGGAGCCTACTACATGCTAACTACTGAAAGCCGTGGATTGCTCAGCTTGCCACAAACAGCCAAGTCTTAGTAGGGTGTCAAGGAGGGCCAGGTCCTCAGCTAAGGCTCAACCTCTTGCATTTCCAGGGCACGCAGGTACTGTACCTCCTGCGCAAGACATAACTGAAAGGATGGAAGTAATAAAATAAACCATCTAATGAAAAGACTGATCAACAACTTCAGGTAGTCAAGCAAAGCCACTTACTCCTTGGTGCACTGGAGGGAACCTCGGCAGGCATGTTATGCCTTCCTCCCATGAGGCTCAAGTATATGCCTTTGATCCCCCACTCCCTTTAGCTACACCAGGGACTGTGCTTGAGATGCCTGAGTTTCCTCAGAATGCACCACAGAGGAGAACAAGGCTTTCATCTCATTTCAGGTGCAGCTGGCTATCTGACCATGTTGCTTACACACAGGGTCTGAGGGAGCTCCACAAAGACCAATGGACTTCAGGCACTTACGCTTTTGTGCAAAGCTCAGAAAGAACCAATCTGCATCTTTCAACAGCTCCTTACTTTTAAGACTCCATTTCCTAGCATTCTGCCTCAGGCATAAGGTCATCACACTGCCAGTGCCATGGGTCACAAGTTCAATCCCCAAGCTCAAGCTTGGGTTCAGCTGAGGTTCCAGAGTAAATCAATGGGAGGTGAGATTTTTGTCACACACAGACAATACTGTACACACTTGTGAGACTCCTGTATCATTTACTGCTAACATAAGTATTTTCATATACTACAGGCTTTACAATTATTAATTCATTAACATTAATTCATTAGTCATCACACCAAGCTGTCTGAGTTGCACAGTCTTATGCCAGTTCTTTGGATAAGAAATCAAAGGGCCAAAGGGTTGTGTGACTTGCCAAAGGTCAAAGAGAAAAAATCAATGGCAAAACTGGAATTAGAACTTAAAAATACCCAATTCCTTGCGTTGTGTTTAAATCACTTTACCTCACCTA
This sequence comes from Elanus axillaris, assembly GCA_026212715.1. Lineage (NCBI taxonomy): Eukaryota > Metazoa > Chordata > Aves > Accipitriformes > Accipitridae > Elanus > Elanus axillaris. Next base: position 19,602,995 of record JANZLQ010000009.1, on the reverse strand, counting down.
ATCAAAGGCAACAAATAAAATACATAAGGTCCCACAAGGCTCCTCATAGCTAGAACAGCTTTTTTCAGCTGTAAGGTCTCTACCAAGCCCAGCTAGAATCTACAAGGCTTCATTGTGTTTTCAAATACAATGCACACTGCAGTAAATAGGTTATTTTACAACTCTGGCCCAGTTTTCAAAGTGGCCTCAATCAGTGTTGTGCAAAACATTCATGTCCAACCACAAAATTACAATCAGTCTTTGTTTGAATTCAGCCTGTGTCCCCGGCCAGCAGCGGTTAGTCCGAACTCTCAGGGTCTGTGAACTGTTAGTCAAAGGTTTTTGCAATGGTTTTGCCCTGCCTGGATTTCTCTGAATATTTATAGGCTGCTGTTCTCCAGTGACTTTCATGTTCAAACTGCGTTGGCTGGCAGGGTGGAAAGGGGATGTAAATAATGGATAGTCACATGCTTTCCACTAGCCCCACTTGTTTTATTTCCAGTAAGAGACACGTGTTGCAAGAAAACAACTGCAAGGCTTGACTGTGGGACATTTAAATTAGTATAACAGTATTTCTACACACTTGAATGTTTTCAAACATCCAGCTATTGTGAAATAAGAGTCAACTGTTTGGATATTCAAGCAGACCTGTAGAATTAAAATTTGTAGCATTGCTCAACACTTAAGGAGTGTGGATGAGAAATATCCCTTCAAAAACCCTTGACAAGGACTGTGAAGTACCAGCAGAAGGAATTAGCCTGAAAAATCCATACCGTGTTTTACTATGCAATCAATGCATCCCAAAGCAGGATGCACAAAGTTCAGTCACCACTTCATGGAAGCTCATACAGTGTTGATGTGATCAATGAAGAACATTGAGCACATGGTGGTTACTGTCACTGGTACTTACACAATACCAAATAGTATGAAGAAATCAGAAAAGCATGTGTATTTCCAAATAACTTTGCTGTGCGTAAGGCGTAAGCAAGACTTTACATCATACATATCTCCTGCTTCACTGTTCTCTCAACCTTGGTATACTTTGTGCATAATTGGGAGGGTTTACATATTTCTTACAGGGTTGCTTTAGTTCTGAGACATGATGTGGCAGTATCTCAATTCTGATGAACGCCAGGTCCACACAGAGGTAGATTTGCTATCCCCTGTAACCAGGTCCACACATAATAGACTGCGCATGCAACTTTGATTGTTAGATGGTTTACTACTTAAAATACAAACCCAAAGCCAATTTTGTACAGAAGGGAAATAAGTTGATGGCACAATCTAAAGTTGTTTTTGGAAATCAAGCCCCTGTGGGCTGCGTCTGTTCAAAACATTCCCAACAAGGGCTAAACAAAGGAAATATCGTCCTTTCTTGTGCTGATGGCAAAATATTCTTTATTCCAAAAATTTGATGAAATAGAAGTCTGTCCATATGGATGACAATTCATGCTAAATGGAGATCTCTGCAAACCTCAAGCGGAAACTGCTGAAACCATTAAAGTTAACTGTTGAAAAGATACAACTAAGAAGCAAAACAGAAGAAAGACAGACAGCCTATGGACATCTAATGGCAACTGCCTACAGTGTCAATACACAAAAGCTGATCCACACGAGTAATATGAAAGTTTTATGTTGACCCAAGCCCTTTGTAAAATACTCCAATCTCTGAGGACTGCATGTAGAATTGCTTCCTCTGAGTGCAAGTTTTTTTCCAAGAGATTTCCAGTAATTCCTGACTCCCACCAGGACAAAAATACTAGAAGAATTGTCTGGTTTATGGTACTTCTGTGCTTTTATATAAATCTGTTCCAAAATCTAAAAGTGTACAAGGTCATAAGAAGGCAAAATATAAGGAAAGAGTATGAAATAGGCAATAGAGTTGGTTCTGGTTTGCTTATTTTCTTTTCTTTCCCAAAAGTTTCGTTACTTTTGGTGTAACTGTTACGGAGAAAGGACATGGATTTCCAAAGCTGGCCACTGAAGACTCTTTGCCTGCTGCTTATAAAACTAGCTGGATAATTGCATTAGACGTTCACATAAATTTTCTATTAATGTAGACTATATTTTGTTTTCCTTAGCAATTTTGAATAGACTGTTTGTCCCTACAGCTTTTCAGTTTTGACTGAAAAGAGAAATCTTTTTGCTTTGTAGCTATGATGAAAAGACATCATTTTCTATGATTTTTTTCTTTTAACAAGATTGTTCCTTTAGTAAAAAATTAAATTTTCCATGAAAAACGGTAGATAAAAAGTCTTTCATTGTTTCTAGCTCTTTGCTAATTCACTTTTAAGTATATAACAGAGGGAAGGGTCTTTCCAGTTTTTGTGTCTTGTTCTGTCCATCCTTCCTGTAGTTGAACATAAGAGGATTTCAGCATTCATTAAAACTGCAATACAGACTGGCTGAAACATGAGCAGTGCAGCATATAGAGTAAAACACAGTTATATTACAATGACCTTTCATGATTATCTTGTACTCTGTCACAAGTTAAATGAGGTCATTACTGATGTGACTTGCATTCCTTTTCCTTGGCCCATGACTTCAAAGACTAATGGGCCCCTTTTGTCACTGAATTCTTGTCAAAATGTTCAGTCCAATCAGGCCCCTAATAACTGCATGCAGGGTAACATTCAGAGATGAAAAGAACATGCAGACACATGCCTTATACATAATTAATCCTTCCAATGAACTTCATGAATTTCAAAATTACACAAAATGGAACAAATCCAACAGATAGTCTCCTGTGGGCATATGAGGTCACATATCCTTCTAGAAAGGTGAGAAAGTGTTATTCTAACATGGATACCCAGCAATGACTCGCACAACTTCATTAATTGATTTATTTTCTCTTCCTGCTGTCATCTCTGTAGCCAACCTGAGCTCTGACAATGTTAATCAAGACACCGAGACACCTGTCTAACATCCCAGAAAATAAGCACCAAAAACTATCACTGGATTCAAAAGAAGTCCTAGCCATGCTATCAGCGCTGCTACCATCAAGGTGGCAAATTCTGTATCTGGCCAGTTCTAGCTATTCATACAATCAAAAAATTAGATATCTAACCAGAAAGTTTTCCTCCCCAGAAGTAACAGTATTGAGAGTGGGGGTGGGGTGGAGGGAAGGATTCGTTCTTGGAAGCACGTAAAAGTAGCGGTTGACAATTTTCTTTCTAATGAAATGTTTGCCTAATTTTGTCCTGGCAAGACAGTGCACATGTGGCAGCCACATCAAAAGCATGGGCACTGGCACCAAGAGCAGCATGGCCTGAAGTGGTTTTCTGTGCTGCTACATGCCAACTGTGTGCTAAAACACCAACTCTCACACTTATGTCTGTCATCCAAGCACTTATTAGCATTGCGTTAACTAGCAGGTTTGTTGTATTTGTTCAGAATGAATGACATGAACCTAGTCTTTTAACAACAACATTAGTATTTTCCTCCTCCCTCTGAATTCCACATCTATCTCTCTATGTGTTATTAATGATAGGCATCAAAATATGCCAAACATATCAAAATTAAAATTTTACACTGACCTTTCCCAAATCTTATGAAGTTTGTTTGAAAAAGAGTTTTCTTTCTTTGTAAGTAGATAAAAATGTTCCAGAAATCTCAATATTGTCAATATAGGAAAACACCATTCTCCATCCAGCTCTGTGCATGTCCTAAAGCCAACACACATCCACAAGTATGGGGCAAAATCAAACAAAATGTGTAAGAGAAAAAAACAAAGTGGGAAACAGTCACAAAACCAGGTTTACACACATGAGAATTTTAGAAGCTGAATTTCTTGTAGGCAAAATAGCAAGAATTGATTTTTGAGACAGATTATCATAGAAAAGGAAGATTCAAAAGGTCAGCAAGTTCTTCCCCTTGCAATATTTATCCAACTGTTGTGCAAGACCAATCCTGATTGATTTCAATCTAATTTGTTGCTAAAAATGTACACTGAAGAAAATTCTTAGCCTTCTTGTATACATCTTTCAGTGCTTCATAACTTTCATCATTTAATTTTGTCTAATACCTTACATAAATCAACTTGCAACTTTGCAATAATTGAATCTAATTACTTTTTTACTTATTCTGACACAGAAAAAAATGTCAGTGTTTTCTTTATAAGAATGTACCAGAATAAGATGTCTTTTTTGCAACCACACCATACTTGACTCATCTGCAGTCTGAAAACTTTTACAAATTCCACATCCTTTTCTGTACTTCCACTGACTTGCCAGGTAGTCACGTATTTCTCTCCTCTCAGTGTGACACTTGGCATTTGGCTTTACTGAATTTAGGTGTCTTAGTTTTAACTATTTCTTCTACGTATCAGAAAGTTTTGAATTCCAGCATCATGCTAAAGGACATCTGCAGCCCTTCTCAGCTCACTCTTCTTTGCAAATCTTGTACTTAATTTTTAAATACATAATCCAAGATACTAATAACAATGTTGACCATATGTGAGCCAAGCACAGACAGCTACAAAACTACTCCTTTGATATGCTCTCCAAGTCTGACATCACACCGGTTTTAATCATTAATTTAATGTCCATCCCCATCCCCCTGCCACCAGCCACGTACCTATTGTATGGTCACTTAATCTTGACATTTCCCTCCTCCACCTACAAGATAACACTCTCAAAAGCCTCACTAAATTTGGGACCTATCATGTTTTTTTCTCCTAACCTACTGAACTGGTTATTCAAAAGAGAATGAAAAATTGGAGAGTCATTATTTATTTCACTCGCAGTGGAATTTAGGCATTTAGCTGAAAGGGCAATCTATCAAGTTACATTTATGCACTTACATTTTGCAACTTACTGATCTTACCTGGGTAGTGCAGGACCTGCTACTAGGTACCTCTGTCCTGAAGCACCAGAAGCCCTATATAGTAAATGTTCCCTGAGCATTCTTAAATAGGTACCAATAGCATTGTGTTTAGTGCAAAGCAACAACTGCAGCTCTGTTCAATAAAAAACATGGCATGGGGAGGAGGACGCATTAGTAACAGCAATAGCATGTTTTTGTGTAATTGTCTAGAGGCAGAAGCACTTACCCATGAGTTAGGAGACATGGGCTAAATAAAGACCTTTTTCACGCAGAAAAAATTCAAGCCCACATCACCAAATGATTATAAACTTAAAGGCCAAGGATAAGCCATCGAAAATAATCACCTGCCACTGGAAAACAGTGGAATGTGCAGACCAACTGTCAAAGTAAACAACGAAAGTTGCATTTCAGAGGTCAGAGGGCTCAGAAGGTCAGTCTTAAAAAAAAAAAAAAGGAAGAAAGAAAGAAACCATGTTATAGTGAGATGCTTCTGAGTCCCATATCAGTACCAGAATGTCTAAGAAGCTGTAATAAAATTTAAGGACCATTCCTGAAAGACAGATGCTGGAAGCTCAGCAAGGGAAGAGGCTGAGATAAAAGCATTCTGTTGGAAAGATTATTTTGCATAAAGAAAGCAATGGCAGATAGCTTTCTCCAAAAAAAGAATATAGCTTCCACTCCTAATAGAAATCATAGGAATTGGGTTTGGTTTGCACAAACTAGTTAAAACTGTATATTTTGCCCTCAACAGTTAGAAGGACAGAACTATAATCTGGAGTAACCACACATACGTTTGCCCTGCAGCAATGGTATGTCAGTACAAGAGCCTGGAAAACAGTAGTTTATAGTAGTCTGCACTTAAACTTGAGGTTTTCAGTTTCTCAGTGGTTAGATCCAATTCAGACAAATAAATTCAGAAAACAAACAGCAAAATACATAAAACTGCAGCAGCAGAGATGTTAACACACTCAACAGTTATTGGATTTGTTACCATTATGAGTAAAAAACAAGTCTTCTGCTATTATATTTTCAGAAGTAAGGTTCATAAATTTGACTCCAACTAGCTATGACACTTCTCTAGAAAAGGATGTTTTCAAAACAAAATCCACCCCCTATGGAAAGGAGATAGAAGGTCACAATCCTCCCAGAGGAGCCAGAAACAACTCGAGATAAGGGCAGGGAATTTGCTGAAAGCGTCCTCTCGTGCACAGCCCAACAGACTGTTCTACTTGTCCTCTCCTGCAGATGTAACCTTGAAGGACACATTCATGTGCTGCTGACTCATGGCAATGCTTATAAAAAATAAGCAGTGGGCTTTTTTCCTCTACATCTTGCACTTTATCAGTCATCAGCTTTAATTCTTACAGAAACTCCTGATCAGTTGCTGGGAGCATACAAGGACAAGTACCATCCATTGGTATATACAATGAATGCCTGACCCTCAAGACCTGAAGTATTTTCCTGAAATTATAGGGACATACTTGCACACTTTGGCATGAGATTAGCATTGTCCATGGGCACCTTCCAAAGTATCTCAACCAAATCCCTCATCTTTGTGGTACATATAAACTCCACTCTAGACATGGACCTGAAATTTTAAAATGGGTGACCTGTCATCATGAGGTTGGGGTAGCAGAAGAGATGAACAAATCACTGCAAATCAAAATTCTGGAGTCAATGAAACCAGACCACATGAAAACCATTAGATAATTCAGCTACCCCCAAAACACTGTCCTCAGCCAAAGTACCTCCTTGTGTCTTTGATGCATAGGAGCCCTCAAAAACTACTAATAGGTTTTAGAGGAAAACTGCTTCCACACCATCCAGTAGCCTGATGAAGCATTTCACTTCAGTATTTCAAAAAAGAAATGCCAATATCTCCACAGCTAAAATTTGCCATTGGGATTCTATCAATAAACTTTGTTTTGCTCCATCTCAGCATCTTCCATCAAGGAACGTTAGCCTCAGATCTGGAAGGTCAGGTTTAATGACAAGGTAACATTTTATTGCTATGCTGAGATGTCCTAGGGAAAAAAAAAAAAAAGCATCTCTTAATAGTTTTAACATAGAAACCTTGACTTCAGTAGTTGTCATTTTTAAGACAAAAATTATATACTTCCTAAAACCCGTACTTTTCAGAGATTTAAGAAGCTGAAGCCAGGCCAAGATGAATACTAAATGTTTAAGTTCTGTTTTAAAAGCAGATTTTGAACACCAATACCAGCAAAGCATTTTCTGAGGAGCTACATATAGACCCTAGATCATATTATCTCCAGAGACAGATTTTTCCCTCTGCTGTCCCTCTTTCGTTAATCTTTAAGGTTAAGAAAAGAAGAGGATTAGCCCCTAGGTTTCCCCAGAGACCCTTACAAACTGCATACCAGGGGACCTCAGGAGACTTGTATGTAAAGAGAATGCCAAGATTCAACTCAGAAGTATAATAGTTTCAAAGGACTTTTAATGGGGCCATAAACAAAGCACGCCACTATACACACAGACTTACCAGCACTAGTCCTGTGCCTGTTTTCCACCCACAAATTCACATGAAAATCTCAGGAGCCTGTATAGGAGACAGTGGCTATTAGGCAACTATTTAGCTTTTTGTACTATGTTTATTTTGGGTGGAAAAGGTCATGTCATATAAGCAGTGACAAAATTACAATCTGGAAGTTTTGTCAGTACAACTACTCTTACACTAGTGACTCTTGTTGGAATAGCTAAGTTGGCCAAAAATCACAAACCAGCCCATCTCTGCCCATCATGTCTCTGTTAGCAGATGTCAGTACTGTAGCACAGGCTCTGTTTGCAGAACTATAAGCATAGGTTTTTTGTTACAGAACACAGCCCTGAAACAAACCTGCAATCAACTCAAAAGTCAGAAACTGCAGAATAAAAAAAGTAAAAGCACAAAACAAATTGACTAGCTCTTTGTTTCTTCTAATTTCCCTAATGATACCAGATTAACTTTGGAAGTAGCCACATGGAAAAAAGGTAGAGAGTAAGAGCCTTCCAGTTTAAATTGTCAACATCTTGATACCTCTGGCAGAGATATAACATTTGCAGAGCCCAAGAACTGGAGGCCATTCAGTTGGAAACTTCTGCATGTGAGACTAAATTCCTGCCCACTTGTATTTGAGAAAAACCTATGTGACTATTTATTTATTTAAGAGACGGGCTTAGTTTTATCTTCCAGGCCAAGTGCCAGTGCTCCTCATTAAGTTCTGCCTCTCAAAGTTCCTCCTGCAATTACAGTTAAATCCAACCTCATTCCCTCCCTGTCCTTAATGTTGAAAGCAAAACTCGGTTAAACTGCTTCATTGCTCCACTCCAGGGCTCCTTCTGCGATTGAGGGAAAGGATGCAGTATCTTATCTATCTATGAATAAAGAATTCAGCTATTAAGATTTTCTCAGTTTCCATAAAGTTTGAGACTGGGCACAGTGGGGACAAAAAGAACAAAGAGGTTTACTGGAATGCAGATAAGTAGTTTGAAACATTTACTAACAGAGAGAGGAGGGTGAGACGCCTATCACTTGTGCGGATTCATGGAACAGACATGTTTTAATTTAGCATAATGCTCTATAAACAAGATTATGAAGTAGCACAGCTGGATTTATTATCTTTTATACCTCATTCACTGTTTTGAAGACTAAAGTGACTCCTGTGCGCTGGATTAAAGGAAAAAGCCTTAAACATTACAATACTAAGCATATGCAGTATTCGTTATAAGTGTTTCAGAAAGACTTTCTTCCTACAAAATAGAACAGACATTCTAAGTCTATTCTTTCTAAAGCAAAAAGGGGCTCTTGAACACAGCCAAATTCTCTGAGATACAAGTTCCTGTTACAGCCTTCATCTTTCTTAGTTTCTGCAGAGCTCAGAAGGAAAGCACCAAATTTATTTATTTGGGAATTCAGCTTTTTAGACCTTTTCCTGGAAGAGGAGGGCAGCAAAAAGGTATGGAAGGAGAAATACTAAGAACTCTACCTCCTTTCCTATATAAACACATTTAACAGAAGCAAATTTATCAACTTACTGGTCTAGCTACACCTCTCTCTGTGTGCTTTAGCCCCAGGCCATAAGAGAAACCTAGCCATTAGAAAACATTAGGTTCAGGGCTCTGGGTAGAATTTAGGTCAGCTCAGCATGGCCCCAGGACAGGACACGATATTGAGACTATTAGATGCTCTCACAAGACAGAGGAAGCAGAAGAGTAAAAAGGGAAAAATCCCTCCTCCTCCTCGTAAGCAAGAAGAGGTGACTTTCCTAGTTCACTGCTAAACAGCAGCAGGGCAATCCAGTAATCTCATTTACAGTGATAAAACATTTGCAGTCAATGCATTTATCCCAAACTGAGATCAGCATAACTTAAAACAAAGCCGACACGGTCTGTTCAAGATAACAGTGATGAAAATTCATTATGTCAAATCCTGCCTGCCATAATGAAGGACTGTCAGTAGAGAGATCTCAGGGAAACCTAGGATCTGAAAAGCCTTCTGATGATGGCTTTTTGCCTTTAGTGACTGTAGAAAGATATGGACAAGGATAATTAGCCTTCTAATGCAGGTTAATTAGCCTTCTAATTCAGGTGAATTGTTTAGTGCCTAAAGGTGTGGTTCTGCAAAAGCTAAAACTCTCCTCACTCCCTGCCTTCCTCCCGCTGCTGTGTTCATGGCCCTTCCCTTGTGCTTGTCTGAATTTGCAGTGAATCAATTCAAGGAGCTAAACTAAAAGAAAATTAATCATATAGTTTGCTGCCAGCTTAGTTCCCTGAAGCAACTCACCAAGCACTTGACCTGATACAAGGGAGGAGAGCGCCCAGGGCTGTGTGCATGCGTGTGCACACACGTGTGCAAGGAGGGGGGAGCGGGACAACAGCCGCGCATACTAAGACTGGTTTAAACTACTGAGGAACCAGAGCTCAAGTCAGGTGGGATGAATCCAGGCCATGTGTTTCATCCAGCGATTACTTTAACATCAGACTGACTTTACAAGGTAAACTGAATGATCTATAGATACGCATGTGCATATAAACTCTTCTGCAATTTTGATTGTGGTTGGTACATAACACTTTACACATTGATCTAGGTACCACAACACCCATGTAAATCACTAGCTTACATATACAATGTAAACTTTATTTGCCAAAGAGTTTTTGGATTGCTTAAAGAGTTTAGGTGAAATACATTCCACACTTCAGGTTTTATTAAAAGCAAAAGAAATCTTGTTTTCTTAAAAGAAGTTGTCTTTTGTAAAGGCTATATCCAAAATAAATGTGTTACTATTTTCTCAATAATATTGTGGTTCAAGCAGCATTTCTTTTAAAATATTCTTTTCTAGCATTTAAAAACACAAATTCTGGATCACTGGATCCAGATAGGATATGTAGGATTGAAAGTTTATGGAAAATAGGCTAATAAAAATGAAATTGAACTTTCATTGCCAAAATAAATATGAGATATTAAAAGACAGAAAACACCTGTGAGGGGAAGAATATTGAGAACGTGAAAGGGTTAAACAAGTATGGGATAACTTCACGCACTTGATGCAGGAACAAAAAGACATAAACTAAACAAGAATATTTCGAAGATAAAATAGATAAAGAAGGAAAACCATCAGAAACCATAGAAATAAAATTAAACCCATGGAAACCAATGAAATGTTACAGGGAGTGGTTCAGATTACCTACAAGTAGAACCATGCTGTAGAGAAGTTCACCTCTCCCTCCTAATGGCACAGAGAGGGAAGGTCCCTGTGTGCTTAAAAAAAAAAGCCAGTTATGAGTCTTCAGTTAGGTGTTTAAATTCAAGCCCTAATTATTACTTCTGTAAAGTTTCTTTTCAACATTCTTATTCTGAGCTCAGTTTATGACACCTGCACCTTTGACACAAATACTTCTGTACAATTTATTCCAGTACATCAAAACTGAACCTCCAATCCATTGCAAGAAGCAGTCTGAAACCCGAGGAGATAAAGCAGTTGAAGAGATGCAATTTGCAGGGGCAAGCCATGAATAGCACCTGTCCAATATAATGTTTCAGTTAGGGCCTCTACTGAGTAAACAGGCACAGGCAGAAGTCTATAGGTTGCTGAATTCAAATATAGACAACCTTAGCTTTTGAACGCTTGCTTAGCTCCTGCGTATTTGAAGGATAATACCTGATAATGCCACTTCTGAAGTGCTCTCAGATGTAGAGCATCCTCACTCCAGCAGCCTTAACAGGAAGGTGTTTAGTATCTCTTCTCATCTCCCATTCATCTGGTTTTTTAATATACACAAGCCCAGTCTGGTTGCCAGGAAGGCAAATAAAAGGTCAACAAACTCCTTTTCTCCAAGTTAGTTTGTCAAACTCTATTCTCGGCAGCATGACTTTACATGTTAATGTGAGTGTTTGCCTCCGTGTCAATAGCCCCTATTGTGTGCATTTGTAACACAAGATTTATGGTAAAGCTTGCAACATTTTTCAGGCATAATAAGCGTTTATTCACCATCCCAGGTCTATAAGCAGAGGCCTGACAAGTAATTATTGACACATTGTGCAGAAATAAAAGCAGTGGGCGAGCTGCCGTTGCGAATGGCAGCGTGGGTAGGGGGAAGGAGGGGTTGTGTCAAAGGAGTGACAGCCTTGGTGCCCAACATTGTCAAAACCGACGTTGACTTGCACTGTTCTGTGTGCCTGACTGTATTTGTGCTCCCTGTCACTTGGGTGTGACATGCCAAAACACGAGGAGTGCTCCTTTTCTCATGCTAATGTTTTGTAATGACAGCTTTGTGATCCCCCGGGCTGTGTTAGCACTCAACAAGTCAAGGTGTGACAGGCAGTAGACCCCTTGTCAGCGAGTGCTGTACTGCCCTCATCAAATACCATATTTCTCCTGGACTAAAATGGACCTAATGCCTGAGAGAATACTAGCACCCTATTAGCATTTCTGAGCAGACACTTGGGGATACTGTGTGCGTACCTGTACGCACAGCCCTGAGCAACGTGTTTCCTTGTTGCCTGCCATGCCAACTTAACTTACTGTGCTTATCACAGAGCCTTGCGCCACCATTAGATGAGAAGTGAATGCATTTGAAAATATATTCCCAAGTAATTTTTCATGAGCTGCTTCTCTCTTTGGGGTTCAAAGCTGCTTTTCTCTGTTGCATGGGGAACAACTTGTTAACTTCAAGCTAAGCCTAGGAAAGTTATGCAGCAGTTTTAGGGTGGTTTAGTGTAACTGGTAAACTCTGTTCAGGATTAATTCAGCCTCCGAACAGCACACGGTATCACCAGACAGGATTAGGTTGTATTAGCAAAGCAGTGTGAAGGTTTGTTGCATGACGCCTACTTATGTTATACTTGGCTGTAAAACTGAAAGTCACATTAGCGCCAAGTTCATCCAAAAAAACAAAGCAGCTCTAAAACTGTGCTTTATAACTGAGAAAAAGCTGGGCAGGAAAGGGCAGAGTTCAGGCTGCCTAGACTAAGCAATGAGTTGGCTTCATGGGATTTGGAGTTTGCAAATGGCTTGGAGAAGCACATGAGCTTGGCTACTTACATGAAGTTTATCCAAATGATTCAAAACTCAATGATCAGCAAAGCTGGGCTAGGAAACTTGCCAGAACAGGTTTTTTCACAAGATTTATGGTGCTTCCTGCTTCTTGTTCCCAGGCATAACCAGGAAGTGAGCTGAGTAAAAATGGAAAATATTTTTTAGAAAATTTATTAATCTCTTTTTCAAAGGTCAAAGAAGTTCACAGTAAAAATTTTGTCAGCTTTCAGATCTTTTTTTCTTTCTTATCCAGGTTTTACCCTGCAGCTGAGGGATAGATTATTAACCTGAAATGTTAAGGGTATTGATGGGAAAGACAAAGTTAACTACAATACAAAATCAAAGCCACCATATTAGAAAGCTCAGGTTACTTACTGTAATTATTTCTGATCCCCACAACACCACCAGGAACTAAGGACTCCCTTACATTAGGCATCCCACACACAAAATGACAATCTGCTCCATACAGCTTGGTCCAAGATTTCAGCACACTAGGCATGGGGGGTTGAGGGTGGAAAGGGGGGCTTGAATTAAAATTATTTTATGATCTGAATTCTTGCATTGCAGAGGTTGAGATTTTCAAAGCTGTCTATGACATCTGGAGACCATCACTCTCCACAGAGTTCCCACCATCTCATGAATTCCCA
>JANZLQ010000009.1:19575394-19589910 GCA_026212715.1 Elanus axillaris | reverse complement strand
GGTACCACCATCTCATGAATTCCCAGAGCCGCGTTATAATCTTTTTCCTGCTCTATCACCCCACATGTCAGATGCAACTGAACTATGATCTGCTGAGCAGCTGAGTCAGGGAGAGAAATGCAATGGTACTGCACAGCAGGAGCAACGATGCTCAAAGGACACTGCTTGAAGGTACTTTCCCAGCTGCAACACAGAGTTGAAGCCCAAACCTACCACAAAGCCCCGTAAACCAGATAGCCATTCCTGCCATGTGATTTAACCCAGCACACAGTCTTGCATGTCTCAACTTACAGGAAGTTCAGGTGTCTGTACTCACATCAAGCCTGAAGGGCAGCCTTAAGAGCCTGAAAAATATGGGGGTTGGCTTTAACTGTAAGGAAAAGCAATGGTTTTGCTCTCACACTTCAATATGCACATATGATTACACTAGCAAAGGTTATCCAACAGAAACTGTAGTTTTGCATTCCCACTCCTTGCTTTACCCAATACCTCAAGATTTCTGTACAACATCTTTGGCTGTGTTCTAGCACCATGTGACATATTCAGTCTCCTTGAGATGGGCAGGGTATTTGTGTTTCAAAGTGATTTTAGGTGCTGATCTAAGTGTTGATAAAGTCTGGAAACTTGTTTATTTTCCTATTTCATATCAGATGATTCATTAGCTCCTGGGGGGTTAAAATACCTGTAAGAACTTTGATTTAGTCCAAGGCTGGATTCAATTGGTTTGCATGAGAGCTTTATAAAGCTTCAGCTAGATCCACAGTCTGAACACTTCAAATAAAGAAGCAAACTTCTGAGATCAATGTAGGCTAGAAACAACCACTCCAACCACTGGGGAGCCCAAGTCTCTTTCTGTATCTGAGTGCTGACCTGCATTTTCTTCTGCTCTTTCAGTCCTCACTCTTGACTAGAATTAGCCTAAGTCAAATGATCTTTCCCTGCTTTCACTGCAGATCCTATTATTCTTCTGACTTCTGAAATACTCTCTTTTCCAACTATATGCTCTGATCTTTGCAAATAATAATTTACAGTGAACTGTTAGTTGTGCCTGCTGTTTCCACTCCAGTACTTCCATACACAGAGAAATTCATTTGGGGGCTCTAGAGGGTCTGCACTGATATTTGCACCTTTCATTTTGATGACATCTCTAATTACCCTCTATTTTTAGGTTTATATTTGTCTTCATGAAGCCTGGACTTCACAAGCAAAATCAGAACAGGTCAGTGCCATTTCCCTCTCTGACCTCTGTTTGCGTGCCTATCTTCTTTGCCCTCCTTAAGTCTGAATTTCCTAGAGAACATGTCTCAAATGCTAGAGATTTCAGATGGGCCAGTGCCACAGGCCTCAAACTCCTGATACCTGTAGATTTTCTTGGAGAGGAAATGGGAGTAATGAAGAGAAATTGGTGTAAAACTCAGCAGGAGTAATATCATCAGATAGAGCTCATCTGGCCAGGGCCCATCAGAAATACAAGATTCTGCAAGTCTCCAGCAGCTAATCAATGTGCTGATACAAACCTGCTTTCAGCCGTTTGGAACAGTTCTGTTAAATTGCCCTGTTGTTAGATATTCATTTTACATTTCCAATAAGACCCAACTTTGCAGCTAAACCTGCCTCAACTCTGCCTAGAGGAAGGCAGCTAAGGGAGGGGATGCAGTGATGTGGGGCAATGCTGCCCCAGGAAGAATTCAATCTGGTTTCAAGGGCTCCAGCACAGCCTGTGGTTGCAGTTGGTTAGTGTGGTATTAGTCAGAAGCCAACATTTTCTGTAAACAGACAGAGGATATTTGCCACATAAACTGTGGTTTAATCAACAAAAGAAAACCTTTGATTTTGCTTGATCTATTTTGATTTAATTAATGCTAAGGTTCCAGGACAAGAGGGTATTTTACTGTAACTATTACTGGGAGAGCTACTTTTGGCAAGACTTGCATCGACTCTGTAACAGGCTGGAAACAGAATGACAGACTTCTGCGCTCGTGCTGTCGCAAAAAGTCATATTTCACCAAGCTGCCTTGGGGCCCGCAGGAGATTCAGAATTGCCAATATTAATCAAAGGCATTATGCCCCAAAGCAACTCACCTTGCCCATTCATGGGGAGAGGTGCTGCCCAGCAAGGGAGCCTCCAGCATGCCATACCAAACACAAAGTCTGCTGCTTCCTTTTAGTGCAAAACCATTTGGAACATGTTTGCTGTTTTTTTTTTTCCCCTCTTAAAAGTGATGATATTGATGGATGGGTAAGGTCCTGTATGTGGCAGCCACTAAATACACAAACATACTGCTCAGTGAGGGTAAGTCTGTGATGTCTATACAGTAGCGCTAATGCTTTAGTCCATTGTTAAGGGCAAGTGCTCTTCAACAGGCTGACAGGGTGCAGCTGCTGAGCTCTTTGGAAGCTGTTCTGTTTCCTCTTGGCTGCAGTCTCCCTGGGGAACAGCAGCATGGTGAGCCGACATCGATAGCCACATGGACTCAAGGGCAAGAAGCACGCTTTCCAATTAATAGAGATTTGCAGGGAATTTTGACAAATGTGTCCATCTATTATCTGAGATATCAATACAGCTGAGTTGATACAAAGCTGGCAGACAGTTACCTGTCATTGTTAGGCCAGGTGATGGATAGCGATGTCTGCTGGGCTGCCTTGCAGGACTGAGGTGGGGAGAAGGGGACACAGGAGGCCGTGATGTCCAGGGTCCAGGCAGCTTTGGTGAATAGCACGTATGACCATTCATCTTCAGCAACTAAAGTTTGGCTTTTGGTGGTAAAACTGCAGAGGAGATGGTCAAATGCAAGGCCCAGGGAACACCACACAAAGTGTGTATTTAGCCTGTCTGGGCTTAGACATCAGTTTAAACCATACAGATGTTATTTTAAATGCCAGTGCACACAAATAGCATTATGTTTGCTACTTGTTAACATAAGCCTGCAGCTGAATACCCCCTAAAGTTTCTCCTCTCCTCTAGATTTTGGTGGTACCAAAAGACGCCATCTCCATCAACGTGGTATCCTGGCATACACCATAAAACAACCCGAGAAAAGCAAAGCAAAGCAAGCTTACCCCCAAAAGCTATGGCCTCCATAAACAAGAGGGAAGTGCAAGACGGGATGTAGGAGGCAAGAACAGTTGCAAAGCCACACAGTGGGAGGAGAATCAAGAGCAATACCCAGGTCTTCCAAATCTGAGGTCAAATCCACACAGTCATGTGCACGCAAATGCACAAGCATGAATATGCATATGCTACAGGTACATATACACACATTCCTAGACAAAAGTTAAATTAAAATGAAACTTGGAGTAAAATTTGGGCAAATATTGACACACTGAAATAAATTCAAAATTGATCTTAAGAAAATTCAGTGGCTAAGTTAAGCTCACAAGAAATCCAGACAAATTATGATTCAGCATACATTTAAAGTATCCTCCTGTCTTCATCTCTCCCCTGAAATGATGCAAATTGCTTTGGTTAAGGCACTTTAATGATTTGGGCCCAAACTTACCTAAGTTTAGTGATACCATACTTTTAAAAAAAAAAAATCCTAATTTGAGTGGGTCTGGTTCCAAACTCTTTTGTACTGGGTTCACATTTGCCACTAACTTTTAGATACTTTTTGCAGTTTTCAGAAAGACTGAAGTCAGTTGTTAGTTCATATTTCACACTTGGGAACGACAGGATCACTAGGGAAACAGCTGTCTTGCACATACTAATATTCTGGCCTGGAAACGTTCTGGTCTAATCCAACACTTCCTCTCAGAGCTTTTTGGTTTGGGTGTGAGCTATCACAGTGATTGGTCCATTGCTTAAGCCATTGGGAGCCCAAAGAACACACATTACACAGCACTGAAAGTCATCTAGTGTGCAGGTAAAAGCCATTTGAGCCTCCACCCAGATGTCTATGAGCACAAGATCAAACACCCTGCCAACTGCAGAGGGAGGGTCTATAACACAACAAAACCGCAGCCAGCACTGCCTGGAGGGCCTTGCCATTTTGAGGGTGCCTGGAGAATAGCTTAGGCATGTAATCAATTGGTCCTGAGCCCTGCCTCATAGTAGTATATGATCATGCTTTGAGCAATCACAGTATACGTAAGTAGAAGCAAGTATTTTTGTCAAGAGGAGGAAGATCAAGTGTCCAACCACAAATATCTAGTGGAGAAAGTGATATTCCAGTTTCTTTACTAATGCATTGATTTCTCAAGTAAAGAAATCCATTCTGTCAGCATTATAAGCACTTTTTGCAGGCCTACACTGTTGCCAGGCCTCATTTCCCCATTCCTTTTAATTACCCCATACCACAATTTAACAGTAATCAGCAAAAGGCCTTGCAGAGAGGCAGCCATCTTTCAGGGTAACTTTGAGGGGTTATAAACTTGCAAAGACCAATTTTATCAACACTGAACGTAAACCATGTGAAGTTAGGAGCCTTCCAAGTCCTGCTGAGTTATTCTATTTTCCAGAAAGCAAATGACTTTGAAATGTTCTCTTCACCTGACACACTTATCTGGCATCTATTTACATGCAAATGTAATAAGTGGTATTTGCAGTTAAAGACAAGATCACTCTAACCTAGCTGTCATGGAATTGGTTTCCTCTTAGCAATCTTTTTTTTTCTTTAAATAAAATTATTCTAAAAATATTTTAGCATGTATCAGATCCTTGTTGAACAGGCCAGTCCAGTCCAGTGAGTGTTGGAAAGGGAAATGGTACCAGACAAACCACTTTGGCTAATGTAATCTGGACAGATGAATGGCTGATCCATCTTTAGGTTGATCCAGTTTCCATCAAGTTCAAAATAAGGGAAGGCAAACCAAGGACATCCTTCCCCTGTCATCATTATACATTTACTTTATTCAGCACAGTCCTCCCCTCATACCTCTATGGAAATATATATTAAATAGTCTAAGTTTTCCAACCATAATAATTCACTTGTAAACTTCTAGGAAATTCCATTAGTACAAGCTCTCCTTTAATTTAGCTTCACAGCTTCTGGTGAACACAACAATAGTATCACTCACCAAAAACCTTTCAAGTTGAACTTCTAGTAGGTGTTTAGGAAAGATGGAGGGACATTGTGGGAGAGCCGAACACTGATCAGCACGCAGCAAAAGTTGCAAATCACCCCAGGAATTCCAGGATGATTAAAACCACTTTATAGTTTTTTGTCTCTACTTTATGACAACTGATATAATTGGTAGCATGAGGAAACAGCCCGATTCTTCAAAAGTAGTACAAAGCTTTGTGTACAAAGGGCCAGTTTTGCTCCCATTGAAATAATTGACAAAACTCCCTTTGTCTTCAATAAGGCATAATTTAGATTCTAAGTCTTGTTGAAGGCATGGTTTGCAGGTTTGCCATGATGCTTTCCTTTACATCCTTATGCTCCTGAAAACACCCACACTCAGATAATATACATGGTGGGACTGGGCCAAGTTCTACTGCACTCCCAGTAGAATTGCACAATTGTCCCAGTCCTGTCCTGCTGTTAACTGACAACCTCTGTGTTGCACGCTTTTTCACTACATCAATAATTTATTCATTATTGCTAACTTAACCCACACCAGCCTGAGGAATTCCAGAGTAATAGCACAATTCAAGCTTACATCTGATCCAACCTCCCAGCTGCAAAAAAGAAAACAGCTCCACATTCCACACAGTTCCTTTAAAAAACACACTAAAATGATACAGAAATATGAATTAATATTTCTATGCTTATCTGTTCCTCCAGTGTTGTTCAGTCTTCCTGGCTAGGACAGTTCCATATACATTTAAAATATCAATCTAATCTGCCCAAAGAGCTATTGATTTATCAGCCCCATCTCGGTGTCGCTACTGAATGTCTTCAGAAATCTGCCAAATATGTCTATCCTTTCCACTACTTCTATCAGTCCTCGAGCCTCAATGTCAGCTCATCTATTGATCTGAAAGCAGTTCTGGTCTTCCAGTCTACTAGCTCTCTCTCTTCTCTTCACATTATAGATGTGCTTGTAATTGGCGCATAAAACTTAAGGATAATACTAGTGCTCCCTCCCTGACAGCATTCATCTTAAAAGTCCACTTCCTCTGTAATAAAATTTATGCAATGAAACTAAAGGGGGAGAGGATGAAGAGAGAGAATAAGTTTTAAAATATATGCGAAATAGAGTAGGAAGAAGTGTATCTTCCCCTAGTGTATATTCTTATTATTCATTTCAGTGAGTATTTTGAAGAGTAGCCTAATTTGTTGGGGATTCAGTTTTTACTATAAGTCAAAAGAAGTTCAGAACTTCCTTCAGCCTACCTTGCACAATTCCAGCTCTGTGTGCTAGAGCTGATCCCGTCCTTTCTCCATTAGCCTGACCCCAGGCCCTTTGTCTAGAAATCTCGAGACATATTCATCTTTCTGTCCACACACTACATTTGTAGATCAGTTCTGAAAAGACACTGCTGCCACAATTCTTGCAAAATATGCAAAAAATATACTAACTGACAACTTGAGGAATAAAGTCACCCATTCCACTAGCAATTGGCTGCTATTTGTGAGTGCAATTAATCTATAATTAATGATTATTTCCCGCTTGCCAATGTGTTCTAGTCACCTATGACTTATCTAACAAACTTCTGCAAGAGCACAAGGTGGAAAGGGGAGCTGTCATTTGTTTCCATCTGTGCTGCTTTGTGAAGTCAGTGACATCTGGAAACTTGACACAGCAGTACAATGCGGCAATCCCCAGTAGAAATGAATGGCTCCCATTTACAGGATGTCTTTCATACAATATTCTGCTGATAGCTCAGAATTAACTCAAGGACCCAGCTGAGAGGCAAACAGCTTAACCTCTCTTTGCAAATTCCATTTTAATGTCCAATTCTTGGTCTCATTAAGAGTCCACTGTCTCCTGAAACTTGAATTCAGTTGACTAGATTTTTCATTAGTGGGATTTCCTATGAGCAAATGCTGTATGAAAGCAGATTTCATTTCAAGGAAGCATTTCACAAGCCTACTAATTATTCTGCATGCAAACACGCAGAGGGGTAACAATCGCTTGGGTAATCTCCCCAACAGCCTTGTTACTAGAAGAACATGCGCTTTGGGGAATGCTAAGCTAGGCAGGCAAAGTGTTGATGTAACCACTGTGTTTATTTAAGAACAGCAAAAACTGTGCCCTACCATGTCTGTTTGGGGGACTAAATAAATCAAAAAGTACCTGGAGCTGTTGGAATACTTCTTAAAGCAAAACAATAAAAATTATTAAATGATTAAAAAAACAGTTATAAAAGTGAAAATTAATCAACTTATGTTTCTAAAACCCATTGAATAACTGCCTTTACTATACTGAAATGTAACACACCCAGGAATTAACTGTGATATACACTGTTGGTATTCAGTCTTATCTATGTGTATAAAGATTTTACTGACAAAAACATTGACTAAGGATACTGTATTCTGGTCTGTGTTTCTTCAATTATTTTTTTAAACCAGTTAAGTTATACTGATAAAAATTTTAATAAAGATGCAGTTATACTTGTATAAAGATTACTTTCTCTGGCATAATTATGTCACTATGAGTACAGAATTGAACACATCTTTAGAAAGCAACCTTATATAACCATACCTGTAGAGGATTCAGCACTTAAAACTATAACAGTATGTTAAAAGCAGTATGGTTTTCTAATGCTGGCAAGGCTGTAAATTGTATTTATAAGCTTTGCCCTCTACAGGAATCCTATGCTTCATCAGGTTATACACAGAGCTCTTTGCAGGATCGAGGTCTCCATAAAGTAGCTTATATACATAAATAGAAAGCTGTTTGCACAGAATCTTGCACTCAGCTTCTTTACGCAAAAGGAAGCCACAGAGGTTTGACTGGTCCTAAATCATGTCTTAGCTCTGCTTTTCTTCAAATAAAAAAAAAGGGGGGGGGGGGGTAGTTGAAAGAGAAGGAATCATAACAATATCAGCAACGGTAAGCTTTGGATTGAAAGTAAAAGGTTTGATAATTTCAGCATTCCCCTTTTCATGACCATACAGGAAAATAACAAAGCAGAACTTATCTTTGTGCTTTGCTGTTCAACAGAGCAAGTTTTTATCAATATAGTGTTACAGGGAAGAGTATTTTGGTATCTAGGAAAGGTCTGGCCTAGAAGAGAAACTATCAGAAAGAACAAGAGGTGTCTAGTTATGTCAGTAACAGTGACTCCTCCCTCCCTCCCTCCCTCCCATGAAAAGCACAGCAAGCACTGAAGTGGACCAGACCCAGACTTGTTCGCACTGCCGGCCATCAAGTGGAAATTCAGCAACTAAGACAACCAAACAGCCAAGACCTAATATCTACCTGATACTGTCACTGGATGTATTGCATGTCTATACCACTTGCTTTCTTGCCACTTCATACAGATTTATATCCTAAGACTCATATATTTGATGTACCCCCGGGTAGCTCCTCTAGTTCTCCCTATCAGTTACTGCTATGGAACTAAACTCTATCACCTAGAAGGAACTCTGGATTTCTTTAGGAATGTCAGCAGCCTGCTCCACCATTATCATTCCTCCACTAAAGTCCAGAGAGATAACCCCTACAATCTAGCATATAACTTGCCTGAGCATACAATGAACCCTAAACAGAGGAAAATTTGAATGACATTATGAAAAAAGAAGGGTCCAGAAGATAAGTATTTACATTGCATTTCCAGTGCAAGGAAAACAAGTGGTTAATAACCAAGCTGCTCTATCTTCTGTGATCATAAGTCATAGAAAGTGGAGAAGGAATTCCGAAAAAAAAGCTTCAGGGTGTCAGCGAGATAGAAAGGGAAAAAGAAAACCAAGCAATAGTAATCAAGGATTTCAGGCCCACAGTCCTGGCAAGAGTCTGAAGCAAAAGCATGTGTTGTGCTAGGGTTGGCAAAATCACTCCTGCTAAAGGTTCCCTTTGATGGTTTATTTACAAACCAGAATTATAGTCATAGATGTTCTACCTTTTCAAAACCTGCTTTTCTGCTCCTGCTGGGGTGAGGGGGCTGAGGGGTGCAGAGCGGCAAAAAGCCTGGTCTCACAAGGAGGCAGAAGTGCTTGCCCCTCCTCTGAGTACACTCAACTATGTACAGGTCCAGGTCAGAACTCCCTGTTTGTGAAAATGTTTCACTGAAGATGTTTAAGTATTTGCTTTTTTAGTCTTAGTGGTTTATGACACCCACTTAGAGAACAGAAAATAACATTATTTCTCCTTTTTCCAAGCATGAAAGTTACTATGCTGTCAGACACAGGGAGCGGGGCTGCCCACAGGAACCTTGATCCTGTTCCTGCTTCTCCCCTTGGCCGACTACACGTGTCCATTGCAGTCAAAGGTAGAGTAACAGCAGCACAGCAATGCTGGAAGGCACACGTCTGCTCGGGCTGGCTGCCCAAGTCTTCTCCATAGCATCAAGAAACCTTTGCTGCCTATAGTGAATCTGTGCTCCTGCACCCCACCCTGTAAGGAAAGGCTTCTCAAGGGCCATTTGACAGATGATAGACTCAGAGGCGGCAGAGAAGCTTGCGGCGGAATTGAAATCTGAAACTAGATTTCCCAAGCCCAAAGTTTATATTTGTTGCTGCATCATCTTTCCATTGCACTAGCTAAACTTCCTCAAGTCAGTTCACCTTTCTGTTCTCAGTCTGGCAGCTCCAAAAAGGGAATACAGTTCCTTGAGATACACAACTAACAAAAGAGGCAGCTGGCCCTGAAAAAACTGAAGACATCTTTGCATGGGATAAACTTTTTGTTTATCTTTGCATGGATTCTCGGACTTGGTAAGAACATGCCCTAAGTGAATTACCTTGTTATTTTAAGGTAATGCTGCTAATGCTGCAAACCTGATTGGACATGAGTACAATCAATAGAGATAAGCAGAAGCAGCAGCCAGATTTGTTGAATAAATGAATTCTTGCAAGTTACTTGCTCAGCTGTTCCATCAATGACAAAACTCTCATCGATTTCAGTAGGAAGTAGGATCAGGCCCTGATTTCTGACACTGCTGATATCAGGAGTTTGTTATGTAACAGGTGATATAGAATTAATTAGAATTTAAAAAGAAAAAAAGAAAAAAAACGACTCTTTCTCTGCCCCCAAAGTTCCATGGACCCCTGCCCTACAATTAATCATCTCAGTTATTAATCTTTCCCCAAAACTGTAAAGCAACAGAGCAGAATGGCAGTGCCAGCATTCCTGTTAAGATCTCACAGCCCTCATTAATAAACTTAATAAAGGCATTGGAGTATTTCAGGAGTGTAGTAGGTTACAGACTAAGGGCCTTCCTTTGAGTGTAATTTTTTTTTGTTTGTTTCATACAAAAGTAATGTATTTATTCCAGTGTCTTTGTCCTTCTGTTTGCTTTTGGGTGTTTTTTTAAGCACTCAGTAATGCTCCTATAGTGATATCTGCAAACTAATAAACACAGGGCTGCCCACTTTATCGGCCAAAAAAAAGAAATTAAACCCACGATTAATCAACTTGCATAGTGTGAAGATTTACTCCCTCACCCTACAGGTCAAGCATCTTTGGGGCTGCAGAAATCTTGACTTGTGCCCTGAAACTGCTCCTTCCACAGAAGCAGGAGGCCAACACAGATAGTAGCCATGGGCTAAAGCCAACAAACAGTCACTTAACTTTGTAGACATAACTATATAGAGGTGTAAGTTATATCCCTGTTTAAATGGGTGTAAACCTAGAACAGTTAAAGTTTCTCTAGCTTTCTACCTTTGCCAATGAAAATAACTCCAGACTTTAAGTGCTTGCACATCTTGTTGTAAGTAGAATAACACATTTGGATGAAAAGAGTGTAAAAGAAGAGGGGTTATTAGTGCTACCTGCCCAGCTGATCACTAACTGAATAAGGAGATTAAATAAAGCCATGTAACTTGTTAGGAGAGAAAAAGAAACCTCAGAGAGGAAGTTCTAAGTCACAGCTCAGAATACGGTTTTACAAAAAGTCTTGAAAGCACTCTTCTCCCACTTATAACCTCCCTCTTGCTGGTGAAGAAGCATCTTTGCAGCAACCATAGAAATCGACCCCCTGGAAGATCAAAGTTAATATACTTTTCAGCTGTCTAACACAAGGCAAAGACCAGAACAAACCTGGAGTTAAAGTGGAATCCCCAAGCAACAGGATATAGCAGATACACAAGAGGAACAGAGCACTGAAGGACCACCAGTGTGTTAGATGGACAAAACAAGACAATTCTTTTATTGAGGAGTCTTGCATGATCAGAGCAAACGTTCACTAAAATGCATTTAGTATTATTGCATTAGATGCTGCAGCTGATGAAAAATAAGGTTAGGGCAGATATTTCAAAATAGCTCTGCATCAGCCAAATTGTTGCTAAGTAGAATCCCAATCAAATCCATTAGAAGCTGAGTTTGGCTAAATTTCTGAGCATTTCTGAAAATCTTTTGACATTCAAAGGCACTTTAGAGACACCTTTACTAGAAACCTAAATTTTTGTCTTATTTTAACATTGTTTGACATTTTCCTTGTTCTTTTATTGTTTTTTCTTTTTAAGTTATCAGATCTTGCTAGGAAAAAAATCATCTGGAAGCAGTGTGAGTGTGAAGTAAATGGGGTACAAAAATAGAGGCCAATAACATACTTTGTACTATCCCTGAGGCACAAGGAGATGTGTCCAGCAGTGTTTGGATTAAAAATAACATTTTGAAGCAATATGAATAACCCAAACCCATCAAAATGCAGTTACTTTAATCCACAGTTTTAATGTATTTATTTATTTCAATTAGACCATGATGGCTTTAGTTCATTACCTAGTTAATAAGGTGAATTAGATAATGTTGATGAAGTGGTTAGCACTAGTGCTTTCTATTTTTCTAACTGTCCAAGATCTATTTGTCAGGAAAGTGATGCTGCTTGCATGGAGAGGTTCAGAAACAGTCTGACATGTTTATAATGTGATGGGTCAGTTTTTGATTCTTTTCTTCCCCCTAGGAAGGGACCAGCTCTAAAAGCAATTCCACTACTTCAGAGGAAGTAATCCCTTAAGGATTAAGCATGATCAGCCAATATTTTTAAAAACAAATCTATTTTTGTCAGCACAAAACAATATTCTATTTAAGACTTTCCTAAATGCTATTGACTGCCTTTCCTCCAACATGGACTGCTTTTTACAATATACTAGACCATCAGAAATGTTTTACTCCAGAACAGGTGTTAATCTTTCTGAGAGTTTGTAAACAGTCTTATCTACACCCTCATACTGGATGGGAAACCATAGAAAACCAACAGAATCTGAGTAAAATCTACAGTTGCGAGAACTCAGGCTACTTGAAAGAAGTACTTATCCAAAAATCTTGGAGACACATGACTTTCTACATAGCTACACTTAATATATTTGGCTTTTGTTTAGCTTCTGGAACTCAACACTTGGTTGTACTAGAAAACAGATACTTCCTTTTCTTTTCTGAATGAAAGACTTCTTTTGAGAAAAATTATTACAGAGAGATACAGTTCAGTGTGTAGAAATTTATTTTAGTCTACTTTCTGTAGTGACAGACAAAAGTAGTACTCTCCACTAGGAACAAGGGGATATAGGAAAGGTCTTAAATAACATAATCAGGTATATAGGAAAGGAAACATAATTTAGACAAGGGCTTGAAAATGTTATGACATTCTTTACCAGGCTGAATTTGCACATTTTGTAAATTAAGCTTGTTTGTTCAGATACCCTATTTACATAGTTTCCTTCTTTTTAATTATTACACACACAGCACATGAACAGTTCCTTTGCATTTACCTTTTTCTTGGATATGCAAGAACTTTGAAATGAGCTTAGAGGTCCTTGATGGAAGTTGCATGTCTTTTCTATTTGTCTCTCTTGATGATCCTCCTCTTTTAGCCTGTATAGACACAGAGAAAATGAGGGGGTGGGAGCAAGGAAAAGGTCTCATTTATCTCCACCTATCAGATTCTTTGGAACATGAAAACAACATTAAAAATGGATCTATAACGTGCAGATTACCAGGAACTACAGAGAGTGGATGTGAGTTTTCTCTGTCATCCACCCTACAGCCTTGGGAGAGTCCATGCCATTTCTACCCCTTGCGTGCCAGTTCATGAAGTCTCCCTTACTCTGCTTCTTTCTCTATACACTCTAATATCCATACACACTCATTTTGCCCTCTGAACTGAAGCAATGACCCATTCCTTGTGATTAAATTAGCGTAAGTAATAAGGTATCATAGAGCTGATTGATTTCCCCAGCAATAGTTATTAACCAGCTCAATTCAGAGGAAAGCAGAGCCATTATTCTAAACATTGATTCCTGAACAGGACTGCAGGAGAGGAGTGTGCTCAGATATATGTAGTGTGCATGCAAACAACTCTCAGTCCAAAAAAAAAGGGGAGGCTCCCAGTCCCAGCTGTCTACACTGAATCAGTTTCCCCTTAGAAAACAAGAGACATGTTGGGTGATAAAAGAGGACTGTGTGAAAGATGTGCTGAAGTTGCTACAATTATGAATTTTGTTCAAGGCAGCAGAGACTGAAATTTATTTCACCCAGGCAGTAGCTGTTTGGGAGTTTAGGCTAACCAAATTGGGGAGCTTCACCTATTTTCTCATGGCTGACTCTTCTAGTAAAAGCCACAGCTGGCCCAGCTACATTTCTCGGAGAGCCTCGGTCAGTCCAGTTCAACACATGATCATCCAAACACAAAGACATTTGGTCTCTGAGAACACCTGATTAAACACCAAGCTTACTATTCACAGACTTGCCCTCTCTTCTTTTGCACTCACTTTTTTGCAATCAAAAAACTCCTGTTAGATCCCTCCTACTGCCTTCAGCTTGCTTTCTCAGCTGCTTTCTGCAGGCTTTCATGCCACACATCACCACAGCATGGATGACTATGGACTGAATCCTCCACTTCACTGTAAAGTAGCTGTGTTGGCTATCCAAGTCAAGAAGCCCAAATTCTTCTGTATTATTCAGGGTCCAAAGATAAAATTCCAATCTTCTAGCTTATACTCAGAGCCAGAAGACAACTGCTTTTGGTCTTTCTCTCAATCTTTCAGCATCACTATTTCACCTGCTTGGCATCAGTGTGAGGAAATCCACAGCCACTTTTCTTGGAGTCCTCAATCCCAAGAGTTCACCAAGTACGGAAAGACCACATCAGCACATGCAAGCACTTCTGCTTCCCACAGATGCTGCCTTGAGTCTCCTGCCACCCTGATTCTTCCTGGGCTCAGGCATCCTTCCCATTACAGACAGGATAGCAAAATCCTCTCTTTCTCATGGCTGTGCTTCCTCTGAGAAGCTGCCACACATCCCCCAGTTCTCCACAAAAGAGGACACAGACTGGGTTGTAATCACCATTGGCTTCTCTAGTGAAGCCTCACCAAGATTCAGAGTGCAAATTTTACTCTGAAAGATCCTAAGGGCTTGAGAACCAGGAAAAGCCTGCCTTCTTATAGGAGAGATGCCCAGATACCTCTCCCTGTGGTTTAACCCCAGCCAGCAACTAAGCACCATGCAGCTGCTCACTCACTCCCCACCCC
>JANZLQ010000009.1:19563072-19575294 GCA_026212715.1 Elanus axillaris | reverse complement strand
ATCGATACCCATCTAGTCCCCAAGCAGCGATCCCCCCCCCCACTCCCCCCAGTTTATATACTAGATGTGACGTCCCATGGTATGGATATACCTCGTTGGCCACTTTGGGTCAGCTGCCCTGGCTGTGTCCCCTGCCAACTTCTTGTGCTCCTCCAGCCATCTCACTGGCTGGACATGAGAAGCTGAAAAATCCTTGACTTTAGACTAAATATTACTTAGCAGCAACTGAAAACATCAGTGTGTTATCAACATTTTTCTCATACTGAACTCAAAACATAGCACTGTACCAGCTACTAAGAAGACAATTAACTCTATCCCAGCTGAAAACCAGGACACACAGCTACACACTAAACTCTTTCAAAGAGAGCATTCCAGCCATAAAACCTTCCTGCAATTAATGGTATGGTTGCTACAAGGTAGAAGCCAGAAGAATAAGAAACGCTAACTCACAGCACCAAATAGAACACATTTCCTGTCTCACATCAGTCTTGCTGATATCACCCCTTAGAACAGAATAGGAAGGAGTCTAGCTGTAGATTCCAAATAAAGGCATAAAAGGACCCATTGGGCCATGGGTCTATCAGGAAGGGGTTCATGGAAAAGCACCAGAAGTGGGGGAAGGCACACAGTGATGCTGGTACTAGAGAATCAAAGTACTCTCTAAGCTCCTGACCATGTCCAGAACATGGGCTTTGTGAGCCAGAAGGATTTTATTGTGTTTAATAGTCCTAGATGGGTTTTTCTTCCATGAAATAATCTGGAAGCTTTTTGAGCCCATGTGAACTTTCCAGAATTGGTAGCACACTGTGGCAAAGAATGGCACAGCTTAAATCTTTTTTGAGGAATAACACTTATCTGTTTATTTTGAACTTTTTTCAATGGCTTATCTCATTTGAAGCCTTCCTGGCTCTTGTAAGGCAGCTGGAAATTACTATGTGGAGGGTAAAGGCAAGTATATTAAGTGAACACAAAAAATACATGGTGTGGGTTACCTCAAGAAAGTAGACTGGTATGGTCTACAGAAAAAACCATGACAGAAGTCAAAAGGAAGTTTGTAGAGCCAGTGAATGAAGCAGTTATACGTCCAAGCTATTAGAAACACTAAATAGCAACAAATAGCCCCACAGTAGTTCAATTATACTGCCATCAGTTTCAGTTCTGGTCCAAATAGCTCTCTCCCCTTCTAGAATTCAAAATGAGATGTATTACACTTTAAAGAATCTGTGTGAGTGTATGTGTGCCTATGGGACTTGAAAAAGTCACTTATTTGTCTGAATACCATTGATTTTTCTCCTAATTGTTATTCACTATGCTAATTTCCCTCACAAATCTCACATGCTATTGATCAAAAAGTAATAAACTCTCCAGCAAACAAACAAGCATTATTGCAATGTTGGGAAAACATCATTTAATATCAATACCATATTTACAATTATCTTTAACCTAAATTTCACCTGTGATGCAATGCATAATCAAAATCAGAGAGCTACAGGCAAAAGGGTAATATTAAAAGACTCCCACTAAACTGTTTTCTAGTAGATTATAAGAAGAAAGGCTGAAACAGGACAATCCCAAACAGTTTAAGATATACAGTTAATGCTATAAATAAATGCTGCTGAATAAAGCATAGCCTCCCTAGTCTGTCTCCTTTCTTCTGTTATTTGGAGACAGTCACCATGAAGATAAAGCAGAAGTAAGGGCAGCATCAGTAGCTGTGCCAAAATATCAACCTATGGAGGATCAAGCCTCATTCAAATTGTGGTTTCTGCATTCTTTTTTTTTTTTTTTTTTTGATAAGAGCACACTGGATTCAATCCAGTTTTCAGTATATGTCTGCTGATTTTCCTCCTCTTGAGTGGTAATGGTAGTAGCAACTAAGTGGTAGCAATTTATGATCATTGCAGTCCTGAATCTTGTTCCAAACATTATGAAATCCCCCAAACTATCAGTCTTCCTTTTACCCCCATAATTTTCTGGATTTTGTCTTTAATTTCTTGTTTTTTTCATGTTAGCTTGAAAAATATTGCTACTTTCAATGCAAACTCTTGGCCAGCTACCACAAAGTCAATGAATTCAACCTGGTGTAAAGTAAGTACAAAGGAGAATATCAGGACCTGTAGAGGACCAGAGAACTACCTCAAATTTGGATGGTTAAGTCAGATTTTTATTAATCCAGCTCTTCTTTTGTTTCCTCTATCCCCAAAGTATTTCTTGGTAGAAAATGGACTGTTCATGCTTCAGCTCACTGTGTACGTTTCTGATGAACTCAGATGGGAACTTTATCCTGCATTGGATATAGTGAACTAGGTTTGATTGCTGACTGCAGACAAAAAAAGCATCACTGGAAGTGGATATATAACAACTCTTAAAGGCTGGAGGGTAAGGCAGCTAGACACGAGCAAGCACACACAATTGGATGCCAGGACCAAGACACATAGTTGTAGGGAATTAAAAATCTGATTGAAATCCCAGAAGATATCTTTATTTGGCACCATGGCTCATCTTTATTTTAAATATGAGCATAGTTTCTCATATTTGGGTCTGAATCCTCAAAATTCATAGGGTTTGGGTCAAATGTTCCAGTTCAGTCCTACTCTAAGGGAATCTAAGGTTCCCAGATATTTTCCTATAGTTTTCTCTTCCTGCCCTCTCTGGACAGTTTAAAATCTATCTTTCACTAGTCCAAATACACTCAAATTCAAAGATATTATTTCCAAGTTGCATATTTCCAAGAGCTACATGTCACAGAACGTGACGAACACAGAAATCTGTAGCGTGGGTGGATTTGTGAAAGAAGAGCTTTTGAGTGTGGCCTGCCATTCAACTCTGCACCTGGCAAAGAGTGAAAACAATCCTAGCAAGCCAACTAAAACAAAACAAAAAGCAGGAATGGAATCAGCAATCTCAGGGCAACTCTTGCCACAACACTCCTAAAGTTTCACAAATCCCACATTCCCTCCAGCTGGAAAAGCAGCCAGGTTTCTGTCACTAACCAAAGCCACCAGCATTTGTGTGACTGGCCACCTCTCGAATGAGGATTATTGAGGTAACAGGCCAGTTCCCCCACTGGTGTAAAGTGGCATCATGCCAATCATGACATACCAGCTAAGGATCCAGTCTGGGTGGTTTTGCATCTTTATAGGCAGAGACGGAACTATTTTGTCTCTGCAATTATTTCTGACTAATTTCTGCCATTATACCTCTTTGCATCCAGCACACCCCAAGGGAAAAGTAGATGATTTCTCTGGTGATATCAAGCTAAGGCACCAATCAAAACAGAGGTTATTAATATGACACTGAAAAATATCTCTAATTAATTTCATAATATTTGATATTCACATTCTGCTCCCCACACACCCACTGCAGTAGAATTTTGAAAATAAGTCAATTTTTGGAACAATCTGCAAATAGCAATACTAGTAACATTCAGTAAATTGATGGCACACCCTTCCTTGGATGGCTATGTTCACTCCTCACTCCATTTCAAAACCAGATGTAGCGGAAATAAGCAGCCCAAGAACGGACAAGGAAAGGGTTTAGATTCAGGGAAAGACTTCCATATGATATTGGTGAAAAGACTTGATTTAGTGAGAAGATCAGGAAGAGTGAGCAGCAGAGGGCATAGCGCATGTGTTCTTTTTTACCCTTATAACACAGAAACAAAGGAACATCAGGTAAAGATGGATGAAAACAAATTCAAAACCAATAAAAAAAAAAAAAAGAATTCTGTTTCCTATGCAGCCCACAACCAAGTTATGGAGCTGATTGCCTCATATAAAATATCCCTGATTTAGGTATTTATAAAGATCCAAAAAAGATTAGTCATTGACACTGATAATCAAAACAATAAGTTACAACAAAAAAATAAAAATATGGTTGGGCACATGCCAAGTATTAACTGCCTGAGATAAAAATACCTCACGTGCAAAATGCAGTTCCACAGTTACAGGGTATCATGTAGGGTTTCTTCTGAAGTGTCTTGGCTGGCTACTGATAGAGGCAGGATATTGGACTAGAAGGCTTATGGATCCGATTTGCTGAGGCAATTCGTAATTTCTTACTTAATGATTCAGAGGACAATAGGTGAAGTACTGTGGTGGTGCCAGCTGGGTGCCAGTCGAGTCACTGAAATGGGTACTAAGATCATTTTCAGCAAAGATGTCAGTGAATAAGGATTAGATACCTAAGAGATACCTAAGAATAAAACACTCTGTTCTTATGAAAAAAAAAAAAAAAAGTCATGTAATGGAGGAACCTGAGGAATGCACATGCTGTGCTGCTACTGCTCAAACTTCATCCAGCACACAGACAAACAAACACAAGATTTCTGGCACCTGACACCTTTTGTGTACACTAAAATTAAATAAGAATCTGTAGCTGTTCAACTAGTGAGCGCATAAAGCCTACACACATACACACACACATCCCTTCTCCTCCCTAGCAAAAAATACGTATCTAGTTCTCAATTTTGTTTCCAGAAAAATGGTGTCAGGCTTCCAGAAGAACGAAGAACTAAAGACAGGCTGCAAAGTTTCCCTGTGCTGCAGAAAACTGAGATTAAAATAAATACATATATATATATATATATATCAACCTATTGTGCAGTGCAGAAAAGGACATTCTGCATTTTTACTCAAGAGTTACAGACAAGAACAGTGCATAACCTGGTGGTCAGAGCATTTTCCACAGATACAGAAACTTAGGATCATGTCTTTGTTCTGCCCGATTTAACATCTGATCAACTAGGCTCTCATTTTAGTTAAAATATCCCACCTTTCCCAAGATATCTTTTCTGAGAAGCATGCTAGCAGAAATGTTAAGCATTTGGAAAAAGTTTAAAATTCAGTAAAGAATTTTATTTCAAGAACAAGGCTTTCCTTCAAACAGATAGCAACTAGCTTTAACAAGGCCAAAAGCTCTGAAACACCACTAAATATTTTGTTTTTCTTTCTGCACCAAATCCAGATACACCAGAACACCCTAACTATTCAGTGTGACAACTTTCATTTAGCTTAACAGCTTGTTCATCTTCACTGGTGTTCCCTCCAAATTACTATAGGCTGTAGGACATGATCAACAACAACAACAAAGTTAACACAGCCAGTGAAAGCACCACCAAAAAGCCCTCACAAAACTCATCCCGAGACTTGTATTTATGAAATGACACAAGTCCTTTTTATTTTTCTAGTTATGGAAGCACCTCACGGTGTAGGGTAAAAGCAATTTAGTGTATCAGAAACATCTTGTTGATCAAACTTTGATAGATATGCATTTAATTTTTGAGCCTTCCTGAAGCAATCACAGAATCTTATTATGAGATGTTATTCACCAAATGGTTCGAATAAAGAAACACAGTCTGGATAAAACAGTTTGTGGTAACTTTTACTTTAAATATTCATATTGTATGTTCAGCCACTGAGGGTCCCCCTTAAAGCTGGATTTTGCTCAGCAATGCTTCTATCACCCAGTCACAGATGATAACGTAAATCTTGGTGTAAACAGCACTCCCTTATTTTTATCAGCAGTTCTGAGGTGTGTCTTTTTGTATAGCACAGAATATCCCAGCTGAAGAGACAGTGTTGAGATGACACACACCAGCTCTTCCCATTAGCACTACTTCCACCCTTATTAAGTGAATAATAGAAAAGTTCTTTTTTTTTTTTCAAAGTGACTCCCAGTTACATTATAGTTATACCAACAAGTAAGACTTTTTTACATTTGGCACATTTGGTAAAATAAAAAAGATCCAAAGTCATGACAAATTCACATGGAATAATTTTTAGGGCTACATTCACAAATGCAGAGGAAGAATAGTAGTTGGTAACACTAATTTCTATCCAAGAAGCCCCTGTTAGGTTAAGGTGCTCATCAGGAACATGGGAGACATCTAGCTTGTCTACCTAAAGGAACATGAACAGTCAACTCTCACCACCCAAGACAGTACCTTATCTCCTGCATTACTGGGTGGTTAGTATGGAAATTCCTTAGTGTTTCTTGTAGGATCTTGCCTCCTTGCCTTAACAAATATGCTGTGTACCAAGAATTGCAGCCCAGATATCCCACTTGCTAGATGAATGTCCTAAGCTTATGAATGAGATTACAGAATGAGAATTTTTACCCCATAAATAAAAACCGAGCACCAGTAGGGGAGGGGCACAGTATTTTCTACCAAGCAATGGTTAAAGTACTCTCCCACGAGGTAACATCACTTTCCCCGAAGCAGAGGAAGAAATCAAACATGGATGTCATGCATCTATTGTTCAGAAAGCCTCTCCCACCACAAATCTCTCCCTTCCAAGAAATATGCAAGTATCTCATGTCTTATCAAAACAGTTTTGTTTTGAATGAAAAAAACAAAGCCAGAAAAAATACATTATTTTTGCCTACATCCCAGTCATTTCTCACCACACAAGATTTTTATGGTAACCAAGACACAAGGTGCACTGGCTCCATGAGCGGAAGCAATGGTATAGCTGTACTAACACAAGATAGAAAATACCAGTTTTCAGAGTGAGTGTACATGGGCTTACTGCTTCTTAATCAGATGTGTTCCTCAGAAGGGCCCAACCTTTCTTCTACTCAGCTCTACAAAAAGTTGTGAGGATGCCTTCATGAATATTTCTGGGATTAATGCATTCACATCAAAACACCTCCCTTCACTGTTGTCAACATGAGAGAACACTTTCTAAAATCTGTAAAAGTCAAGGAAAGGGGATACATCCATTTGTTTTCACTATACAACAGTGAACTAGACTACACGGGACCAGTCAGAAATCATATTTCTTTGAAATCCTGAATTCTCTTGTCTCCCTTGCCTAGAACCTGTAACATGTCCACAGTCATCCTGGTATGCAGTTGTGTGGTTTTTTTCTTACTGAACCAGCTTATTCTGTTTTTCCACTCCCAGTTCAGTCCTCCTTGGTCAAAAGTTATCTTCAACATAGCTTAATAGCGAGAAACATTCTGCAAAGGCTGCATAGCATTATTTTGTTCTGAATGTACTGGGAAATGAAGTGTGTGGGTTTTGGATTCTAGGATCCAGACCATCTGCTAAACCTATCAGAGGTTTGAATTCTAATTTACTGTTGATTTAAAAATAGTCTCAGCATTACCCTATCATTTTCTGTAAATTATATATTATTTAGTTTGCCATTTTTAAATATTATAGCGTCTTCTTCTCTCTTCTCTTATGGTTTAATTTAGATTCCTTATCATCTGCACTAGTACCATTCTTCCCTCCCAGTAAATGATCCTCGCCTCTGGTCTATGCCAGGGAACCTACCAGACTCAGACTACTCACAGGCTTGAAAGCTGGCTCAAAAACTAACACTAATGTTATAAGCTAAACACAACTTCATCGCTGCTGCAAGATATCATCTCTGTATAAAAAGCAAAAACTGACAAAAGTTTATTTATTCTGTGGATTTCATCAGTTTACCTATAGTCACCATACTAATAATATATGTTGCAGTGACTTGTATTACTACTTAAATGACCAGCAATTCAGGTTTCACTGCCACTGTATTAAAATAACAAGCTTCAGAAAAAAATTTCTAGAATGCCTCAATCTGCATTTTTCAGAATTAAGATGGATCTAATTCTTGTATTTTATCTTTTGCACTGGACTCAGCACATAGCATCATAGACCCTGACATGGTATTGCCTTCTCAGCCATCCCACAACTTTAAATGCAACCTGTTTTCTCAGAATATAAACAAAAGGGCTTCAGCCCACTTCTAATGGGTATGCAAGAAGCTACTACCCCTCGATACAATACTGGCCTTTTCTGCTGAAATGGCTATCAGCTAGAGCACCACAAACCAGATGGTTTAATTGTATTGCAGATTACCTGGATGATTCTGTAAAGTCCTACAGGAAATGCTTCTATTTGTATTTACACACATCACAGAAATGAAATTTGTTGTTCTTTAGCTCTGGTTGTAGCAGGAGACAGCACAGGCTCATCCAGCAAACACAACAGAAACTGGGACTGATTTTGGTTTAAACAAAAACTAAGTCTGCAGTTCCCCACAGGCTCAGATTTGTAAGGGATGATAAAGCAGAGATTTGTGAAGATGAGGACATTTGACACTTACTTGTACAACCCCAGCCAGGGAAAGACAGACTCAAGGTCCACATTTGATACTCTTTCTGAAAACAGTGGCATATATAGATATTTTATTTCCTGGTATATTCCTCACTTCAGACACTTGATAGGAAAGAGTACTTGGCCCAAAGGGAAGTATGTGCATGCTCTATCTTATTAATTATTTGTAAAACACACATCTAAAGCAGTGATTCTCAAACATGGCCAGCATACAATAAATTTATTTCTCATCACTGAGTTGTATTTTGGTTTAGCTATCAAAACTGCAGCTGTCATGAATTTGTGTGGCTGCAGATGCGGCCACATTAAAAATGAATTGTGTACAGTGGGTTACATACAAGCAGTTCCTGCCCCTATGAATTCACAGACTAAGCACGATGAGGGACAGACAACAAGTGGAAAAAAAAAAAGAAGAAAAAACAAGAAAATAGTAATCTGACAATTCTTGGGAGTTCATTTAACATTTAAACTGATTTTTTTTCCCTATTAGTAATCAATCCCAAAGTAGGCTATCTTGGAGTTATAATCCCTACATGTGCAGAGCAACTCTACGTCTCAGGCACACTGAAACAAAACTCTGTGTAACCTTCACTGTAGATAACTGACCTACTGCAAACTCTGTAATTCTCAAGACAGTTCTTCCCCCAACATCTAAGTTTTCCTATTACAGATGAATAGAAATAATCACCAAAAATCAAAGTAAAGGTATGTTCTTAGATGCAAAACCAGTGCTACACCCCTCCATGCACTGAAATCAACCAGTGCCCCAAGTACTCCGTACCCCTAAAGATTTGACCAATTTGTCTCATCGGAGTTTATAATGGTTTATCTTTAGAATTATAGATCTTAGTCCTTTAAAATTGCAAAGATCAAATGTCATGGTTTTGATCCCTTTTGTATGTCAGCCTTAGAAAGGACATGCTTATTATTATGAGAAGTGTTTTGGGGATTAAAACCAAAACTATCATCTACTGACCCTAGCACTGTGAATGCCAAAAGTTCCTGCCACTGAGCCTGCTAGTCACAGAGTCTCTGGATTGCAGACAAAGGTTGGTGCATCTCCCACAAGTTCAAATTACCATATTTTTCCGCATAATTTTAAATCTCCAGTTACAGATTTGAAGAATCTAACTCATTCTTCAGTCACTTTCTCTTTCCACATCAGAAAACCACAATGCAATCTGACAGAAGTACTTGTCGACATTTAATGAAGATGTATTTGGAGTCAGGACCAAGGCTTCTAGGAAACATATCACAACAAGGAATTCAACACGGCTGGCTTCTACTGCGCTTCAGTGAAGCTTAGGTGACAAAATACATCTATACTGACAAACAAATTACTAGGGAGAAATCAATGAAACAGTCATTTCACCCTGCCAATTATTTGAGGGAATTAAAGACCAAGAAGGTAAGCAGGAAAAACTAAATTGGGAAAGCCCAAACAAGAACATTACAGATAATGAGAAAACAGAAAACAAGCCAGGCAGCACTGAAATGTACAGGGGCAGCAGCCTTCATAGAGAAGGAAATGGGACTTCACCACTTTCTCAGAGAGGTTTTAACTCCCTCCATGGATCAAATCAATGTTACAGCAGCTTCTCCTAAAACTTGATGTGCTGAACTTCAGCTACACACTGAAGCCTGGAGCCATGAAAGCCACAGTGACGGGCATTTGGCAGGCCTGCTCTGACGAACGCCATGCCCTGGCTGCTCAGCCTGCTGGCACTCTGCAGCTGGAGCAAGCTCCAACAGCTGCCCCCATCCTCATTCCTGAGCTGGTATTTGCTTAATGTCAGAGACAGACACAAGAGGACTGTGGTAACACATGGTGGTAGCCTCCGGCAGACTCTTTTAACCATAAGTGTACATTAAGACTTTGTTTTGGCCAGACCCTCGTTTGGGTGGTTTATTTTTACTACTTTTTAATTACTCTAATTGAAGGGGGAATATTTCCCTTCATTTCTCCCATTCAGCCACTTCACCTCCTCCCACCCACTACTCCTTTTTGAGCCTCTGCCTGCAAACACCACTGTTAGTCATATTTCTGTGTTAAGCTGAAGGTTGGTTGGGCCTTCCCCCTCCCTTCAATTCTGTTGGAAATAGAGAACAGATGAGTTTCATTAACTCCCTTGATTTGTAGGTTGACACACCCTACTACTCGTAAACACGGGGATTAGCTAAGCCCTTCTAATAAACAGAAGAGCAGAAAAAAAGGTCTGTCCACTATTTGTTTAAGGGATTTTGTGTTTACAAAGGAGAGGGGAACATATGTGAGCAAACCTGCTGTTTAGCCCTGATTGAAGGAAGGTGAGTGGCACATAATGAGGACACCAATGCTCTCCTCACAACCGCTTGAACTTTAAGAGTGTCCCATCTACATAAAGGCTGGCAACCATACCCCTGCATGGTCACCTTCACAATCCTTTATAGACCAGCATCTTTGCAACTCTTGCAAATACTCTGCTAGAGCTTATTTTTCCTGGAAACCTCAGCTAGAACCCAGACCTGCACAGTTGTCTTGATAGGTAATTAACTGGACTGATTTAACTGCTTTTGTGCATGCACTCAACTGAACAGCACAAAGCAATGCTCCCCCATTCGGGTAGATGAAAGAAGGCAAAATGCCTCCATGCTCTCAGATCATGTGGAAAGGAGCAGGCTCTTCCAGAATAACTCGGGAAGCATTCAGCACCTGCTTCGTTAATGCAGAACAGGCTTCCAAATCCCCTGCAGATTTTTTCCTCAACATTTGATAGCCATTTTTCACATCCAATTATTAATCTGCATATACTGAATTCTTTGGTTTCTGCAGATCTGCCTGATTATTTAAGCCCTGAAACAAGAAGGCAGAAAATGAGAGAGAAAATGAAGATCTGATTCCCAGATGGATGCTAAAACTGGGAGTGAGGTGGGGGCACACAGTCTAAGTCATTATAATTCAGGATTTATTCCTTTTACTGCAGCCTTACTAAACAAACATTTGGATCAGAAGAGGCAGGGTAGTTTGGGATTTAGTAGTGATTTCCATGAATGACTCTGATTTATTCCAAGTTCTGAACACTAAAGCCTCACATTTCAAGGTCTTCCCCATCCTCTGTTATTCAGGACCACTGGCCTCATTTTACATTTCAACTCTTAAAGGAAGAACCAGATTTTAACAAATCTATCAGTACTGTTATAATGGAATGCCTTTTATTTTTAATGCTATCAGGATATGCACTGTTATAGGCATTCCCAAAAACAGTGAAAGTGAAGAAGTCTACAAAATAATCTCAGTGATGAGTTTGTAAAAAGACACTTCTATGGATAACCTCAGGTTCTTCTGGCCAGGAGAATAAAACTTACATATGTATTTTTATGTAAATCAGTCTTTCCACTAATGCCTTTTGAATTTTCACAAAACCCCCAAATAAACAAGCCCATTCCTCTTTTTAAAATGTTTTCATTTTGTGATAAGGAATCAGATCCTGGAAAGGTCAGAAGCAGTACCAGCAGATTAGTAGGTGCTTCCACTGATTGCAACTGGGTTATGCAAAACACATCTCATTTCCTTTGAGCTCTCAAGCCAAGGTTTGAATACAGACAGTAAGCAAATATAGAAGCACAGCTGCTTTAAGCTTCCTCCGATCCTCACTCATACTGCATAAGTGGTGCTCCTGCACCAAACTGTGTTGCGATCAAAACCAGCTGATCCCGAGTTTATCAGAATACTACTGTTTAAATTGCACTTCAGTTTTTACATTTTCCCCTAGTGTATTTTACAGGGGCCCTTATAAACTGATAAAATGCTGGAGCAGCTATAGCTACTAAAGTGTTGCTAATGTTTCCTTTCACAATTTTTTTGGTGCTCTCCACTGCCTCGTGTGGTCATTGGGGTTGACTGCCTCTAACCCAGCTCAAAAGGAATCCTTTATCTTGTTCTTTTCTTGTTTCAATGGATCAGAGACGGACACATGAACACCCTTCATGTGCATATCCCAGACTGTTTAGCACTCATTAAAATCAAATTAAATAAGAGAACATAAATTGCAAAGCAAGCCAAATTAAATAATTCTTTAAGACTTAATTTAAACACACTCAACAACTCAAAACAGCAACATGGGGGGGTGGGAGAT
>JANZLQ010000009.1:19530523-19562972 GCA_026212715.1 Elanus axillaris | reverse complement strand
GGGGGGACACGACACAATCCGCTATTACATTAATTCAACTGCATTACCCTACCAAAGAAATTAAAAAAACTGGGGAGAAGACCTCACTTAGCTAGATGGCACATAAAGTAACACACTGATTCACCTTGAGTAGTTTCAGGTCATATACGGCCAGCTTAGTTAATGGAAAAGATGACAATTTTTAGTTCCAAGCTTTAGGAACCATGTTAACTGCCTAGAAACTCTGTAGTGAGTGTTTAAGATCAGCTACCAATCTTCTAACCCTGCCTGGCTGCCTATGGACCCAGCTCACTATACTTCCATCACCAGAGATTTCCTACTGACCCCATGGTAAGTTTTGACTTGATTATCATCCGCATTCAATGGAAAAGCCCGTACCACATGCAGCATGTTTAAGATCAGATCCTTAACATCCATTTCACATAATGCTACTTGCAAACTCCTTAAGTATCAGTTGCAGAAAACCTCCTTATCGTTATAACCTCCTTTAGCTCACAGGAGACTTCAGCGACAAGGTCATCTACCACAGACTAGATTGCAGGATTTTCTGATGGCAGTGATGTGAAGCATGTGTCTTTTCAAGGCTACGTTGCATTCCAGCAGTGACCATCAGGTAATATTTACAGGAGGTGCTGTTTTAAGTGTGCAGTGATTGTGTACTCTATTACTCCATAGCACTAAGCATGCCCAGTTCACCTTACGTGGCAGAGACAAGCAAAGCTGTTAAATTGTCCTCCTTGAACTTACAAACCTTTCCAAAGCAACATCTCTGCACATGAGCAGCTTTGCTCCGGCTCAGATGGCTCTGCTTATCCACGTTAAGCCTGCCATGCAGGAGACCATTTCCTCTTATTTTCCCCCCATAAAAAGTTAAATAATTAAAAAAAAAAAATTCTTGAGTGGTTGCAGGTCACTCTGGATCAGTGAGGTTTAACTTTAGTGTGTTGTGATGAAATATTAATACCAAGTCAGTGTGTTTATTTCTTCAAGCGTCTGGAGCCGCCGAGTGTTTATGCCTCAAGATTAGCAGGAAGTGTGCCCATGCATAGCAGCCCTGTACTTAGAAAGTCCAAGATTTCAACATTTGAAGACTGTCCACAGCAAATCAGCTGCATCGGATTGTGTGTCAGTTCTGCTGTGAGACGGAGAGTTGTTCCCATGAGATTTCAATCCCATAACAAACCAACAGATTGTCAGGTTAATAACAGCATTAGAAAGGCATGTCTCAGTCCCTTCATTTCCACTACAAAATATTTGGACTTATCTGGAGCAAGCAAAATTAGGCTATAAATTTACCACCAGCAGCCAACAGTAAGAGGGTCCCAGTTTATTCTTTGTGACAGCATGTACCCTCTGGTCAGGTATAGCTTGCTTTAGGCTCCAGCATCTAAGACATTACCTGTTAAAAAGATAGAGAGAAATTCAGTTCTCTAAGTTTTGAAGAAAATATATGAACTCATCATATGGTAAATGGACACTGTTCAGTGGGTTATAAGAGACTTCCAGAGTGCCTCCTGTAAGACACAGCAACAGCAAACGCTCAGAGAGGTCGGCCAGCAGAATTGTTTGCCCAGAAGGTTGGGACACTGAGGGTTGAATGAGTGCCAGGAAATCTATAGCCTTCCTCAAACCCAGCCTCCACCAGTTCACTCCATAAACACGCAAGACAGGAAGCCACTTGCCTTTCCCATTTGAAAGGTTAGAAGGGTCCTAAAGGAAGGACAAGCGTAGGAGCAAAGGCAAACGTAGAGGAAAAAGGATACTGCAATGTCCTGCCCCAGTTTCACAGTCTGCTTGGGGGCAGATCCACTTCCCCTGTTCTTACAACAAGTGGAAACAGGATTTGTATTTTGGCTGAGAGTCTCTCTTGTGTCATTTACATGGGGCCATCTCAGAATTAGTCTTTTTAGGTGGGTGTTTCTCCAAATGGATGAGTCACAAAACTGAGGTCCTGATCCCACAGCAACGTTCGGTCTAGATTTCCTTGCTAGTTTGGCACTGACAATTAGTGCCAAAGCAGCTAGAGCTGCTTGAAAGCAAATGCAAGCTACTAGACCGATTTGGCTTTGCTGTACAGGAGGAAAAACAGCACAATGCATTACAGCTTACTATGCAGAGCAATTTTCCTGCAAACAGTAGCCCAAGATGCCTTTCAGAGTGAAATACAAAATGTTAGTGTGGTGAAAGAAAAGTTACCAGACATAAGGATTCTTATGGGACATAAGGAATCTCTGCATGTGCAGAGATAGCTCAGAAAAATTTACAATGCTGAAAGCTAAGTTGATGCTGCTCGGCAAAGCTGTCAAGGAGGAAGCTCACATTGACAGCAATCAGAAGGAGCAACTGGGCAGAGAGAAGCCAGCACTAGTTGTCACAAGAGGGACACACTGGTGAGGTTTCTGAGGAAGGCTGTCATTACAGAACAGCTCACTCTCACACAGAGAAGGATGAGGCAAGCTCAGAGCAGCAAAATCAGCCTGTTTTCTCCTGTGTTTGTGCTCACATTTGGTGTTCAAGGCTGGCATATAGGTGATGTGAATATGGCATTCAAACTGGCTGAGTTCATGTCTAGTGGATCCTTTCTGACATTACAGAGCAGTTTCCTAAAACACATGAAGATGATTCAATACTCCACCAACTGCAATCTAGTCTATATACACTCTGGCATAGTCCATTTTTAATTCTAGTCCAATTATGTAAGAAAAAAATTAATGAACATGATTAAGAAATTGATCATCTCTACCACCTTAAAGGTGTAAGTCAATAAATACTCCTTTCTAAACAATGGTGCCAACATTATACATACCTCAATATATATTAAACTAATTTACACCTGTAGTATACTGCTGTATAAATTTGAGAGCAAACAGATGCTGCTGTGATCCTACAGAACTGTAATCATTAAGATAGCAGCATGGTATTCAGAATGGGGGCTGGTTCTGCCCTTTCTTTTAATGATTCTTTTACATATGTGAAAAAGAGGGAAAAGGCAAACATTCATGACCCTTTAAAAGCCCCTCCAAAATTGAAGATACGTATGTAGACAGAAACACACACAAAGAGATTATCTCTGCTTGATGTAAACACTTGCAGTGTAAGTACTAAGACACAGACAAAGAGGAAAAAATAAATTAGATAAGTCATAATAGTACTATAATAAAACTATAAAGCAGGAGTCTGCTCCAGGCATTTGACATGCATCTTGGCACTTTTAATGAGGGAAAACTAAATGCATACTCAAGAGCTTATGTGTGCATGTCTACGTGTGTGCATGTGAAAGTGTGTATAACAGGGAGAGAAGGCGGTGGTGATTCTCGAGGGGGAGGAGGATGCTGTTCACTGAGGCCCATCAGGTAGCAGTAAATCTCCACTGCCGGGCGCACCCCGCCTTGCTCCTCACGCTACATTAGGCATGTTGTACTCCCTTTGGTTTATGGAGGGTTGTGGTGCTAAATGAGCTAGAACAAGAGCTGCAGTATCAGGGGATCTAGTGACTGTCTCCACCAAGCAGCTCCACTAAGTGAGGTTTCCTCCATTTCCCTCTTCCTTGCTTAGGATTGTGCCAGGAAAGGAGTCAAACACCCACCCCCCAACTCCTGCAAGTGATTTATGCATACCCCAAGTTTCTGGTTCTGTATTCTGCATTCTAGGCTCTGGGAAAGGTGGTCTTTATCTCAGCTGCCACTAAAATGCAGTTTTGTGAAATGTTTCTTAATTTGTTAGCCTCTACTTTGCAGAGAAGCACAGCATCTGCAATTTCCTACCAAATCATTGCCATTTTTGGATGGACAGGGCACATGGCAACATTCTTTGGAAAAGCAGAAAGATGTGCAAGCGTACATTAAACCCATGGGTTGGAGTGTAACACTCGGAGCTGCTGCTGCCCTCTGGCATTGTCAACTCCTCCTGGAACCAGCTTTCATCCTATCTCTCCCTCACTATCCTTTAGTTGCCTCTTGACCTTTCAGTATTTTAAATCGATTCATTTTCATTTTTTATTATCTTTAACTAACAGCCACAGCTCAGGCCACTGCTGTATTATTTTCATGCCATAAAAGATCAAGAGCAATTTTTGCACAAGCACGTAGGCCATGCAGGGATATAGGTGGGCAAAAATCCAAAACCAAAT
Source organism: Elanus axillaris (assembly GCA_026212715.1). Lineage (NCBI taxonomy): Eukaryota > Metazoa > Chordata > Aves > Accipitriformes > Accipitridae > Elanus > Elanus axillaris. The sequence goes on along the minus strand of JANZLQ010000009.1, from coordinate 19,558,843 downwards.
CATTTGCCAGACATTCATAACATTTCAAAACATGTTTTCATGTCACATTAGGGCAAAAAATCAAAATGTCTTAATGAAAAAAAGAAGTGAGATGGGATGTTAGAGTAAACCAGCAGTCTGTAAATTTTTAATGTACTGAATGTGGATTCAAATTCCTTCTGGAAACCAAAGATGCAGCTTCAACCTTTAGTTTTCAGAGCATTCTATTATGGGACTGTGTGTGATAGCTGCTGAATTCTGACCAATATTTTGAAAATGACACTTTAACAATCACACTGTTGTCTGCATTAGGCAACAGATGTCTCTGCACTGTACACAATATGAAAACACATCTGAACTAGACCTACAAGATGATCAGCTTAGTATTGAGTATCACATCTCAAAAAATTCATTGTGTGTTTGTCAAAATCTAGCCAATGCTTAGCTACAGATGAAGAGCAAACAGAAAGTTAGCAATTGAGAAAGCAAAGTAAAAAACTTCGTTTTACTACCATTGACTCCAAGATCTTGAATATCACATGTAGTTCTAGTTGCCTCAGAGAACTCTAACAGCAGAATTACAAAAAGTACAACAGAAAAAGTAACAGGGTTGAACTGAGATATACAAGGACTAGACAGACTAAGCAGACTTCTAGAAAAGAGCATGACTAAGGAGGGATTACAAATAGAGATCTGCAAAAATGGAGATCAGTAACAACTACAAGACCATCAACCATATGATGACAGTTACTAGGAAATACTTATTCACTGGTTCTAATCAAGCAAGAGTTAGGGATTACCCAATGAAATAGAAAGAGGGGTTCAAACTACAAAATAAAGGATCTTTTCATCCTATATGTATTTAAACTGGCACTTGTTGCCGAGGGATGTTCCGAAGTCCAAAGAACTATGAGCACTTTAAAAAAAAAAAGGAATTCCTTTCATGAGGACGGATTGGCCCACATGGACAATAACAAGTATTTGCTGGGAGCCTGGGGTACATCAGGACATGCAATCATGGTCTTGTTGCTGGAAAGAGAGCACCTATCTTGGATGTCACGTGCTTTTGCAGCAAAATTTGGTTACTTTGGTCCTGCAATTACATCAAACGTACCACAAACTACCTGTCGGCCTTCCTAAACAGACAGGCACCCTCAGATGTGCAGAAGAAAGTAAGTCAGCTGCAGGAAACCTGAGTTTCAGCTTATCATAGGAGGTTTTAGCCTGTAACCTCCTGCACTTGCCCCTTTGAGAATGCCAGGACCTTCCCTTGCTCAGCAGAAAGACTTTCTGGGGCTGTATGTTTGTTAGACACATATGACATGGTATCTAGAAAGCCAAACTGCTAACCAACACCACCACCATAGTAGACTTTTAACATAAGATTGTTTATATATGTCTACCTATATATAGATCAGAATTTGCTATTTCAGGAATGAAAAAAATAATATAAATCTTTAAAATATCTACCCTGACTCTGATAGGAACCTAATTTTGTTGGTACTAGGAAAGAAAAAGGAAATGTATTTCATTGTTACCCTCATGCCCTGTAAAGTTTTAAAAAAACCAATAATCCAGAGACCCAGGGTGGAAAAAAACATCGCAGAGGTTTAGTTCTGGTTTCTTCCCACTCTCACGATGCCATTTGTTCACACAGAAGAAACATTCTCTACAAATATTCAATTTATTGCATATACTGATGGCTATAATCACTTGTATGGAGGGCATTATGATAGCCCACCAGGACAAAAATAAGGAAAATTATTTAGAGGCAATACTTAGCAGGACATATAGTATCCCACCCTCTTGCTTCCTGACAATCTTGGTAAGAAAGTATTTGCTTGATTGCTTTAAGAAGTTCTTGGCCACACCTCATTTAACTTATTTTCCAGATCAATCAGGTCAAGTCCCTGAAAAATCCCCTCAGGTTGCCTTTTTAAACATTAACTTGTTGCCTTTAAAGCAAACAAAACAGAAGTTTCCTTTTCAGCTGGCATGAGCTGGAGTCCAGATGCAGGGCTCCAACCCAAAAACAGCATTCAGCAAAGGACCCACATACCAAGCAGGATGACTGATTTTTGCCTGCACTTCCCCTCCCCTTTTTTTCCTGCCTTGGGAAATGTTTGGGATGCACAAGTAGACAGCCTTTTTTAGACATTGCCTGCTTCTAGGAAGAAAAGAGTGGGTGAATGGATACAATAGGCCCAGAAAGTAGAGCTGTTTAATCAAAACCAGTCACGAACAAAAGAAAGCCAAGGAACCCTGGAGGATAATTATATTTCACACATCAATTAACATTCTTTTGCTGCCACTTAAGAAATCCCATTTAATTGCCCTGCCTAAGTCCTGATTGTATAAGATGCCATACAGAAGGTGAATTGGCTACAGTGGAGGGTGCCATGTTATAGAAAGCATACAAAGCTGTATCAGTAGAAAGTCTGTCTTTCTGGTGTGTTAACTCTGCCTGTTCACTTGCATGGATAGCACTAATGCGTACTTAGCCTTAACAGGATCAGAGGCAGTGATCCAAAATCTAATCTCAGCCACCCTACAGTACTGACAGCGTCAGCTCTTTATATTCATATCACAATAGCAACTAAAGACTTCAACAGATCTATATAAACATAACAAGACACTTTCTCCCTGATAATCTTAAAGGCAACGAAAAAGAAGATTGCCTTCACTAAAGGCAGGGAACTCGGCCCTGGACAGATTGAGCAATTTAATTAAGCAAGGTCATGAGAGAAGAGCTAGGAAGTGGTCTCAGAACTCTGTGTCTCCATTTCTTAATATCAAGTATTTTTCTTTCACTGGGATTTCTAAATACTACAGTGACTGGAAAAAAGCAATCATCATCATCATCATCATTCTCAAATCCATTTTTCATTTAAAGAAGAGGGAGTTTGGGAAAAGGTCTATATGCCCAGTGTTTTGCAAGCATAAAATACATTTTTCCAATGCATAGAAATATCAAAAAAAGAAAATGTTTGAAAGCTAAGCAAACCATTTCTACTGGAAAACCTGTGAAAAAGCAAGCCAAAATACTTTTATGGTTATTTATTGGAACACATGTAAACATTACACGGGTGGCAAGTCAACGAACATCCTCTGCCAGCCCTCTAGGTCACACCACAGGCATCCTCAGCAGCCCAGCAGAGAAACAGTTCCCAAACCTTTACTCCCATCACACAGCAACCTTCCTCCTTCTAGGATAAGTTTTTGTAGCACTTTTTTGTTTCTTTTTACTTATTAGACTACATTTTCCAGAGGACATCCTGAAATCCCCTATGCTATCATTCCCATAGGAGCACAGACCTGCCTCACACAGCAAGGCTTCATAGCAGCCAGAGCTGTGGCTTCCACCAAAGAGTTAAGCCAAGATGGTTCATATTTGCCATTTCTTCTCCCTTTTCCCAAATTCTGCTGAAAAAGACTGACTGTGTAATTGCATCTGCAGGGGCGTTTCTACTAACGTAAGTGTGTTGATTTGACATCCAACTCCTACTTCTTCCATCTTCTTAACCAGTTATGCCAACACAACTTCTACATTTAGAATAAGCCTCAAATATAGACTAGATAATATATAATATTTCATAAATTCAAAGCACCCTAACACCATTATTACTGATACTAGAATTACAAATTTTAATCCAGCCATCCAGAATAATAATTTTAAAAAGTCTTACAGGAAAAATAAACTCTCCATTTAGTAAGGATAATGAAAGCTGAATTGCTCAGTGTGTCTTTATTGGGTGCTATATATCTGATAAAGGAAAACCATATTAAAGACATAGCACGTTGTTATTTTTAAGTCATGCGATTTTCTCTGTCACTAAGAAGTAACAGATTTTATTGAACAAAATAGTTAAAAATATATGGATTGTGACAGCCACCGAAAATGAGTAAACAGGAAATCATGAAGATTTTTTCCTGTTCTTTGAAGTGGAGACACTTTTTTCACCTAAAAAAACCTAAAAAAAAGATTTAAATTAACTGAAAACACTACTACTTTTTTTGATTAATTGCATGATCCTTCCACAAAGTATTTGACTCCTTAGGCAGTCTCGCCATATGGACTTAAAAGTCTCCGCGGATGGACTGCAGCTCCACCATAGATCTGTTTCAAATCAGCTTTCTAAGCTGAGTGTCTACAGAAGGAGCTATTTATGAAAAGGGACTTAGGAACTTCTGATTTGAACACACTGGGGTTTTTTTAAGTATTTAATCGCCAATAACTTCTACTTGCTATTATGAAATAAGAATTATTATTATAAATATTAATTCCTATTACACAATTTCAAGCTGTTTTTTATAACTAAGGCATAGGGGGTTAAAACGAAAACAAAGGTAAGTTTTTTGGTTGGTAAAACACATTTTAGAGCACAGAACAAACATTATATAAAATTTAGTGAGCTACAAACTTGAGCTAAAGAAAATACAACGTCTCCACTTTGTTCATGAGGAGAGTGACACAGAGAATAAATTTTTTATTCAAAGTCCTCTGGTAAAATTTTTTTGACAGGAGCAAGAGTATAACTAAGGAGTTCCTTGCTCCCCATCCAGCACTTACTCCGTGAATTCATGCTGCCTTCACAAGCTTCATAAAGTTTCACTGTGCGGTGCAAGTTTGTTGAATAGAATATAATCTCCCTGTTGCATCAGAACCAGTATTTTAAACAGGCCAGCTGGCTTCTCTCTCAGTATTAAATCATGTCAGGCTCCCTACTGCATTTCAGTAGTTAACACACACACATATAATGCCTTTTCTCTGAACCCTCACATCTTCCTGCGCAACTACTGGGGACGAGAGAAGATAGGAAGATGAGAAAGCAAATGCAAAGGAGGACATGTGAAGTAGTAAGTCACTGGGCTGGTGATGCCAGAAGGGCAAAAGCATTCAGAACTAAGCACTATGTGAAATTTAGGGTGGCCATTACAGCCACAGTGCCCGTACAGGACAAGGCAGATTATGAGCACACTAATAACACTCAGAGCAGTACCTACCCCAGGCTGTATCACGTTGCAGGAGTCTGCAACAAGGAGGCACCCAGCAGCTGTGTTCCAGTGCCCTCTGCAAAACCAGCATCCTAGACACCCATAGGCTATATATTGACTTTAAGTTTCACAGCCATCCTACAAACTTTATAGCCACAGCAACAATAGGTCTGGATATCTCATCTCTACATTTAAGTGTCCTAATCCCTTTGGAGTCTGACCCATTTGCTGCTGTGAATGGTATCCTGAAGTCAAGAGGAACTGAGCTCACGCTTAAAGTTTAGTGTGACATAAAGTGATGTTTTTTAAGGATGAGAGGGGCTTTGGATCTGATTCACAGAGGTATTAAGGTGCCTGTGCTGTTTAATAAACCTATAGAAAGTAAACAGAAAGAAACCCCAGGCATCACTTGAAAGAACTAAAGCAAAAGATGAACTTTTCCCATCACTAATGAGGATGAATTAAAATAGAAGAGAGGGCCAGCATGGTGTTCCTTTTTTACTGGACAAATGCACACCAGCTTTAAGGTGATATATACCCACTAAACCATTAAAGCTTATTTTCGTATGTAGCCAGCATTTTTGTGGATGCTATTTTACATTTGCAATTTCCTCACCAAGACATGTAACTCCTTGTCTTACGCTACATACCCACACCTCATAGTCACAAGCCTTGTTCCTGTTTTTTCTGAAAACAGACTGCAGAGGCAAAAACGGAAGTAAACTTTTTGTTAGTGCAAGATCATATCATGCAAAGCTCAGGCAAGACTAGTGCTGGCAAAAAAATAATGCAGATCATTCCTTTGAACCTTAAGTACTAGTGATTTGTTAAATCAGCATTGTAGTAGATTAGAAAGTAAGAGTTTCTAAACCTGGGCTGCAACACTGATACTGGCAAGAATTTCATAGTAATAGAGTCTCTTTTCTCAAATTGCAGCATAATTTTAAAGGGTACTTCATCAGTAACACAGATTATTGCAAACACATCGAATGTCCCCTGTATCTTCAGTGACTTTCAGTAGAAGATCTAATCAATCTACTTCTCTGTCCTCATCTTAATGCCTGGACCCAAAAAACCTAAATATTTGAAATGAAGGCTGTGATGGGTAATGAACACCACCAAGAATTAAGGACCACCACAATCCCTACTGCCTTCAGTACTACATTCATAGCACTATTCCATCTTCCTTCTCAAATAGAAGCCCAGAGTGGCACAAACATTTAAAATCAAGCAAAGAAACAAAAAGCTTCCAAACAGGCTTTCTGAACAGTAGAGAACACAGCCAGACACAAAGCCCTTCCAAACAAAGGATAAGATTAATAAACCCATGACACATTAGTTATATCTCTCAAGGCACTACAGTGTGTGTGTATATATATATATACGTGGAACAGGACAGAAAAGAAGGATGGTTTAATGGCCGAAACACTTCACTGGGAATCAGAATGTTTGTTTTCTATTTTCAATTTGCTACAGACCTCCCAGATATACCAGGTCAGTTACTTAATTTGCCTGTCCATTTTTTAAGCAGCATAATAGCAATAGCTCTTCTTTCCCTATCCCTGCACCTCCCTCTCCAAAATCTCATTTTTCTTTTTTTTTCTTACAGATTGGACTATAAGCTCTCTAGGACCATCACACTGTACATCATAGACAACACACCTTCAGTCAAAATCCTGTTGAAATGCAAAGATTTTTCATTATGCTTTTTTCAGCAAACAGGCTTAGAAATCACTGTCAATCACAACTCAATTTCTCCATTTATTATTATTTGTTACTAAAGCCTGTTGTATTAACATACTTATTCATACGGAATAAGTTCTCAGACTACTTCTCACTGAAAAAAAAGCAGTATTTTTTTTGTTATCATTTTTTAAACCCAAACCAGCCCCTTAAGTGCAGCTCCTGTATCAGGATACATCACCTTCTGATTTAGAAAAAGACTCCATTCTCCTCACTATTGGCTGTCCAGAAAACCAGCCATGGCCTGCTGTAGTCAGATCAAGGCCAGCAAAGGCTGGCATCACATGCCAGGAGTCTGGACTGAAGCCCAGTCATGTTTGAGCTATTAGAGATCTAAGAATGTAAAGAGAGACAGAAGCAAATGAAAAGAAAAAATAAATAAATAAAGGAAGGTGTTTAGAGGAGGGCTGGGAAAAGAAAAAAATACAGACCCTACTGGAGATTAAAACTTTGTTCAGTGTCCAAAATTCAAAAGCAGCTCTTCTGTGGGTTGGCTCCTGCTTCTCTACAAACAAGTTGGCCCTGCTTATAACCTGGATTAATTTATATAGCCACCAGCAGTGCCAGAACTTGTACAAATCCCTGCCCTGCTGTTTGCCGAACATTTAAGAGGCAGATCATTTTGAGCAAATTGCTGCTCGGCCACTTGTCAATGATCTCCTTTCAGCTACTCAGGACACCTCTCTCCCTCCCTGCTGCCCATTCTCCAGCAGAAAATGGTGCCACCATCCTGCCTGGGACAACCCCAGTTGAGTAACCCCAGAGGCATCCAGGGTTACCACGGAATGTCCTCGACGTGCGGAGGGAGCCCAGTTTCATGGCCAGCTCCTCCATGCATCCGAATAAAGCAGCAAGACATAAGGAGGAGAAACGTGCATGGGGATAAAGGACAGGATCACCCTCTCTGCTCCCCCCACGCACACTCTTCACTTGTAAACCAGTTAAAAGCCATTTTCAAACACACATCCTCGCTCAGAATGAATGCAGTGTGATTCTAATTAGCCCCCAACACTGTTTATTCATTATGGTAGAAAAAGATAATCTTCATTATGTGGCATGCTGAGGTCACCACTGTTTGAATTATGTGACACTGTGGAATGACTGCCTGGTGGATTACTGTCAGGGACTGAGCTCTGCTCCTAGGAGCTTTCTGTCTCTCAAAAGGAAGCAAAAGAATTTACTATTTTAGCAGGCAATTGTAAGCAAATTACGCACCTTATAGACTAGCCACCTAGTGTGGGCACATGCAACTTGTGTGTATTACAGGACTATAATGTATGTACAACATCCTAGGGTGCTACACAAGATTGATTACCCAGTTTGAAAGCTGTTGAGTTCTCCCCACCCCATGCGAAGACATAAGAAGATCAAGCCACTTGCTTTAAAATAACCTAACAAGTGACCAGCCACTTCCATTCCCACTCTGCTCATAGCGGTTATAACATCACACATACTGATGCCTTTGAGGATACATGCTACAAAGCACCATTTCTATTCAGAACATAGGTCTATTTTTTCTCTATCACCACTAACTTTCTACATTAATTTCTTCCAGGTTAGTCCTACTAATGAGCACCTGTGAGGTTCAGACTGCTTCTCTCCAAAAGCATTCACCTGGGTTTACCCAAAATCAGATCCGTTTTCTTGTTTGCTGTCCAAACTGCTAATTCTTTCTGTATTCCCCTTTGTATTGTTCCACCTTCCTTACAGTTAGTGTAAATACACACCTAAAACCATGAACAGTTCAGTGCAAATGAGAGTCATTAAACACTAGGCCATGATAGATGCCAGAGTAAGGATGGATTAGCAGACAGTAAGTTACTTAGTTACACCTCTGTTAATGCAATGTTAGTGTTATGACTGAGGGCCCAAAATTTAAATGTGTCATTTCAGCTGGACACTCCCTTTTTCAGAAACATTCCTGTTCTCTTCTTGGTTTGGGGCCAACATTTTGAGTGACTGAGGAGCACGTTAAGAAATCATCCACATCAGTATTTTTCTTGATGAATTCAGAAGAACACAGGCAATTACACACAACATTCAAATTTTATAGTGAAATCACCAAATAGAAGTCTAACATTACAATTTCAAGTGTCCTGTTGTTAACTAGATAAATACATTAAATTGTACAAACAAAAACTACGATGGCAGCACAAGAGGATGCCAGTGAATCACCTACAGTTGCAGGACTGCTGAAGAAATGCACTAAAAAATGAACAAATCAATAATGTAATGAGCTTTTCTGCTTCTTCATGTACCAATCAGGACACTACCAAGAATCAAATAAGTAAAAATATTTGGAACTAGGAAAAGACTCATTTCTTATGATCAGGAGATAACTGCTCACTGTAGCATAGGCAGCAGAAGCTGCTAGATTTGGGGCTCCAGTTACTACACTGACAAAGTGAGGAAACAAATGCCAAATCAGTCTTCCAGATTACTGCATCATGTGTGGTCTTTATGGAAACCCAGCTATTACCTCAATTTTGGACGTTATCAAAGATGCTATATAATAGTACCTTTTGCTGGTTGTATAACATTTGAATTGTAACAAAGCCATGAAAGAGCCTCAGCATAAGCCATACTGCCTGGGAAGGAGGCAAAGACAGCCATTAAGCCATCTTCCAGAAAGCAGAGTGAGCCTAACACGAGGAATCAGGGCATGAAGTCAATGTACGTCGTGACTCCAGGCACACCTGACAAGGGCTGCATTTTCATTTTTGCAGCCAACTGGCATATTAGCAGTTCTGCTTAGCCCTAAGTTCCACAAAATATAATACAGAAAAGACGGGAGAAAAAGGAGAGCTGCCACGCTCTTTTGAGACTGATTTCCACCCACTGAAACCATAAGTCTAATTAGCATGAGAGAAGTTCACATCAGGGTACCCACTTAATGTCTGTTTGTCTTGTGGCACGGCTTTTAAATCGCCCCTCTTGCTGAAGCAGCTCAGGGAATATCCCGGGATTCCCAAAGCACCAACAGGGATCAGAGCTAACACCAGGTATTTTCAGTCTGCTCTTCACAGACTTCTATGGGGTTTTTCTTCTGTAAACGTGTTTACAAAATCTAACTCACAAACTTAACCCCTTTGCCAGAGCAAGAGGTGGTTTTATTTCAAGCTCATCAAACAATTAAATTGCACTCAGTTACAGCAGAGAGGCAACCAGCCTGAATCAAAGGTTGGGGATGGACAATCTTCTGGGGTCCCTGCAACTGATAAAATTTTGGGGTCCCTGATGTTCAGGTACGGTTCTCTCTAAATTTCCAGAGTGAATTTTATATGCCATAGAGCCCTGGCCTCCAGCTGCCCCTCTAAAAGGTGCTGGCCTCCTACAGATGGTGGTGTCATGCCTGCCATACCCGTATGAACGTTACACTACACCAGGGCTTCCAAAATTATACTAAAATATATATTAAAATACTATGTATTATATTAGATAATACTTAGTTAGCTACCTTTCTTCCATCCTGACTGCAGAAATAAACCTATTTTTAAGGCCATGTTAAGAAATTGTATGCAAAGTAGTTACATCTGGCAGAGAGTACACCAATGCCACTTGCTCCAGAAACCTACAGAAACAAGCTTGACTCCCCAGATTTTGCAATGGTTCACCTAAGTTGCATGTACTGATGCGCAAGTGTAAAGTTCATGAAACTCTACTGTAGCAATCCAGGGTTTGGCATTTGCACTTAGAAAATACAGTTTAGTTTTGCCATTCACCTGTTTATTCCTATTTGCTACTAGCAGCTTGTTCAGAATTTGCACCACTAAAGAACATTTAATGTTTATCCTTACAGAACAGAAACAGCTCTGGAAGACTTCTGTGCTTATGCTTACAGGCTTTACATTGTCACGGGCCATAAAATTCACACTTTGCTGATGCAATTGTGAGCTTGGACACAGCATCTTGCAAAACTGGATTGACAGCGCAAAAGCACATCTGTTTCTATTTTGATAACTATCTTCACAAAAGAAATACTTTTTCCCTTTCAAAATGTAGCAAAGTTAACACATAAAATGCAGGTCTGTGATGAGTGACTCCTTCTGAAATATCCTCCAGCATCAGCTTGAAAGAAGTAATCCCCTAAATAGCACAAACTGCACAATGAGCTACTATTAAGGGCATAAATGGGGCATTATGTCAATACAGATCCTATCTCAAGTATCATCGATATATTCATTTCTTAAAAGAAATTCGGGAAAAATATCCAGCCTTTTTTCACATGCAACAGTTGCAGTGCTCAATGTGAACTCAAGTTGTGCAGAATTTCAGGGTCCAGGTTTGAAATACTTTGTAGTTGTTAGAAGTATTTGGGGTTTTTCTGGCCACTTGGAAAGGAGTGGATTGGGGGGGGTTGTCCTTCTACAGCTTGGGGTTTTGGAGGGTTTTTACTCTCACGTAATGCAAAAGAAATTGCTGGATTGACTTTGCTCAATATTTTGGAGAGACCATAATTTTTGACAGTCAGCAAGAAACAAAGATTTTAGCCTAATAGGTAATTTTTCCCAAAGGTCCTAAGCACTGAAAATAGTGTCATAATGGAAGATATTTTGTAACCTTAACTGCAGAGTGGTTGCTCCTGGCGCCTGCTCTATTACACGGACTTTCAGAGATACGTATATAGTGAAGAGGCACTATAGATTACAGTTGATCTTTTTTTCCTCTCTTTTTAACTGAAATTATATGCTCTAGTCCATCAGATGAGTTGCCTGGCTAAAGCTGTATCTGAAGGAAACTTTGTCCTCATACTGCAAAAGGAAACCAAAAATAGAGGCCTTGGCAGTCTGGGGCTTTCCTAGCAGCCCACTTATAATGAATGTAGGAAAGGACATGGTGGCCTACTTTTAAAAGGATATTTCTGCCAAGTCACAAAATAATAAGAAAAAGAATTTATGGTATAACCAAAAAAATAAATATCTTTAGGTTATGGAAATTATGACTAAGGACATCTCTTGCCCCTGTTGCCTGTGATCTATTTGAACATATACAAGACCTTAATTATAGAGTTGCAGTAAATGATCAGGCTTTAAGCATGCTCTCAGCCTGAATGGAGGAGCAATCCAAGCGTAGGAACAGAGCTGTATTAAGCAGAAGTGTCAAGGTACTGGAGTGGAGTCTGAACCCAGAAAAGAGGTTGATTCAAAGGCACCAACATTTGTTCTACCACCTTTTAAGAGAGGCAACACATTCCCACATACCAAGCTTTTATTAATTCATCCTCCCTGGAAGCCAAAAAACAAGCCTTCCCTGATCATATACTTGCAAAGCTGAAAACACAGTAAAAGCAAACAGAAAAAAAGACCAAGTTCCTCAATATAAATATGAAGTACTGAAGCCAGCAGAATTATTCCACATTTGCCCCTTCCCAAGCCAAAAATATCCTCTATCTTCCTCATAGAGTAAATGCTTTTCCCTTAAGTAAAACATGATACAGAAACATGTCCCTCAAATAAACAGGGCTCTCTTTTTCAAGACTTAGTCATTTGGGAAGCCTGACTGGAGACATCTTGAAGGAATTCTAGTCTCATAAATCACATGCTTCTACTCCCTGGAAATCAGATTACTTTAAAGCATTAATTTGAACTGAAGACCAAGGTGCTTAAGCATGCAAGTCTTCTGAAGGTCTCGGGCCAGAGGGATAAGCCTTATCACTACTCTTCCATGCTGCAGAAAGCCCTTTACTCCTACAGTACATTAGAGTGCATAACAACACGTGCACTAATATGATTGGTGATTTTCCTCTATTCTCTCCTAAAGCGGACTGGTTAGAAAAAAAATAGTTGTAGAGAACTCATCCCTCACTGAAACAAGGAATTGGACAGAAGAAGTTAGCTCATAGCACAGAAGGCAAAGCAGGTTAGCAATGTGCTACACACACAGGGAGAGCTAGAAAGGAATTTCCTGATAAGATGTGAGAGGTTTTGTTGTTTTGGTTTGTTATTTTGAAAAACCTGAATGTTTTAATGAAATATGCCTGTTCAGTGCCTCCCAATAGAGAACAGAACAGGGAATACAAAACCGCTAAAACCTCTATCCCAAACTGAAGTTCTCAGGACTCCTGAAATTGGTCTTAGAGCCCAGCCAGGCTCAAGGAAAGGAGTTGTCCATGTTTGGAAGCAATGTTAATTTTTAAATAGAGAACATCTGATTTTTCCAAAACACCCTTTACTTTTCCCTCTATAGAAAGATTCTATTTCTATTTACATTATCTCTTTTACTTTTTCAAGCACCCATCCAGCCTACTGGAAAGATGCAGTCTGGACACATACTTTATTAGCTTTGTTAAAGTTCTACAACCTGTAATCACTTTAGTTATTCTGAAGCATCATTATTCCCTTCTCAGAGCTCATCTCTTCTTAAGCAAAACAATTAAATCACTCAAAAATGGTCAGTGAGTATGAAAGTGAACATACAGGTGATGATGTATGCAAAACATAATTTTTTGGTGCATCTTCAAAGGCTGAAAAATCCAGTTCCAAAATTACTATCTTCGCAAACACAGAACTTTGCTTTGAAACAAACGCACACTTTCTCCACAGACCAAACACGTGGGATTATAATTAGTTGTTGTAAAGAGTGGAGACAGTAAATACTGACTACCACTTCCCGGGTGAGAAAACTTCTCTTCTTTATATATGTATGTCTCTCACTGAAAAAAAGTAAAAGCTGTTCATCTTTCAGGCTGGGTTTGAATGCAGTAAGTCTTGTGTTTTGTATTTCTAGAGGCAAAATGAATGCTTTGTTGTAAAATCATCATCTCACAAAATTAGAGATTTGCAGAAACAGATTTCTCAAAAATGATTCAGTTGTGATACAATAGCAATTGTCAGCAAAAACATACCAGAAAGTTTTACTTGGCACAATTACTTCTTAACATTATTTTACCTTAAAAGGGGTGTAAGAAACAAAGCTAAGCTCTATTCTTACCAAAACAATGAGGCAGGGAGGGGGGAATCTTCAGCAAGAAGATGACAAAGACCATCTTTATAGATCTTTCACAAGGGTGAAAGTGCCCTTTCTGAGAAATCCAGAAAGCAAACAATTAATCCTGCCTTATATATACGTCTTTCATATTCCTGACCCATTCTTTGAAACCACCAAATAAGAGCCTGAGCCTGTGGTAGGGTAGGGTCAAAGAAAAGGCAGGCTGGGGAGGGAAGTGAAGCACCTTTCTAGCCCCTCTGGACCAAGAAAGGGCCACATACTGGGCTGTCCTCAGCACAAACAACAGGCCCAAGGTCCATTTCACCAAAGATGACCAAATTCAGGCTCACAGAGGGAAGTACTCAGATGCCACCAGACTTAAGTATTTTTGCCAAAACCGCAAGCACAGAATTGATTTCTGCTCCCAACCTTGCCTAAGGAATCTCAAACATCTCTTTAAGATGGTCCCTCACCTTCACTTCAGTAGTACCTAACAGACTTAACAGGTATTTAGTTTTGCAGCCTGATATGAAAGGTCAGAAGTAGCAATAGATTTTTGCAAGAATAGTTGAAATTTGACAGGAAATATCAAAGTCAATGTTTATTTCAACTGGGACAGAGAAGATTGTGCAGATTATTGACTAAAGCTTATAAGACAGTGTCAGAAATGGCACACAATGGCCCAGACCAAAAAGTCACTGTAAGGAAATAAAACACAAGGAAAAACTGTCTTCACACCATGCGTAGCCAAGCTCTTGCACTCATGGCTATACAAATATAGAGCTAAATATTGTAGCTGGACTACCAGAAAACCTAGCTGATTCTGTGACCAGTAATAAGATTTATATCTATAGAATCTAAAGCTGACTGGATTTCACCATACACAAAGTAATCACTGGAGGGACCCTCTCCTTCCACATTTACCATTATGGGTAATCACCCTGAAGTAATTCCCTCTACAGCAGGCTTTCACTTTCCTCTGAATCATCAAGTACTGGTCAGTACTAACATCGGTGTGCAAAACTGATTGGAGTGGCGAGTCCAAAGGCAAAAACATGTAGTTGCCTAGCACAGTACATACACATAAATCAGACTTAACAGACAGAGCATTTCTTTTTTTTTTTTCCCCCATTTTAATAACAAAGCAAGCTCTTTAAAATTGGAGGTGGGGGAAAAATAAGTTGCAAGACTAAAGGAGCACTATGAACATCTATTGCAACTGCCCACGTAAAATAGGTTACAGAATCCCACCTCCAGCGGAGGAAGGTTGTGCTTCTCTTCTACATAAGTAAATACAGTTTTGCGCAGTACCTTGAGGCTGACCTACAGCCTTTTTCTAAAAAGACCCAATCTCAGGTTAGAAACCAAGTGATGATGGATTTATCACTTCCCTTGGTAAACCGCTCCTATAGTTAATTATCCTTACTATTTAAGTCACATCTCATTTCCAGTTTAAAAAAAATGCTGAAGGCCTCATAATATCTTTTTTCTACAATGTGTGTCTATATGCATGTGTTCTTGTGTGTGCACACCCACAGACATACTTGTTTAAAATAATCCCACTTTAATTCCTAAAGGCAGGTTCTTTTTCCACATGCAACTTTGTATCATCACTGGATCTGAGAATTTGGATTTTAATCCAGAACTGCTGCTGGACTGATATCTAGTTGCATGGCAAAAGATTCCAGTTCAGTACCCAAAGTCAGGCTTCTTAAAGCTGGGAACATCTAAGCAAAAGCAAACTGACAACCAACACTTGGATTTCCCTTAGAAAATCAGGAGTAGCAAAAGGTAAATATTTTCACCTACATTTTTAGGCACAAAAGTAAATGCATATGTGTGCTTCATCAGTTATTGCTGCATATTTTACATTATAACTATTAGGAGGTCAGCCACTGTTTATGATCATTAAATGTATGCTTATATACAAGTTTACATACAGGCTGTGAGATGTCTCGAGAAAAGACTCTTCAGCCAACTTATGGTCAACATGAATTTCCGCCCCCCCCCCTCAAAGGTCCTGGAGTCTTTACAGTTTTTCTTCTGTGGTCCTGTGAAGCTTGCTATTATTAATCTTCTAAAGACGTCTGAAAAGGCTGGAAAATAGGAAGAGGTATTGAGGAGACTACAAGAAGAGAGAGCACTTCATCTCCATTCCTGCAAAGTTTCTGCTGTCCAGCTGCAGTCTTTCTCACAGACGATGAATCATATGCCTAGAAAGAAACTACATATCTGAGTAAACCACATTCAGTTACTGTCTCTGTTTGGTTATATATTAGGTAAACCTAAGCAATCAAAGCTCATCAGCTGACACAGAAGCCAGTGGAATTAAAACACAGACATACAAAAATTCTTGTAAATTATTAGTAGGGTCATACAAGGCCTTAAATATTGAGAAAAACAAAACACTGATAAAGTTTCTGCATAGTCTAAAAAAGAAGAAAGAAGCAGAAGGTAAAGTTTCCAAGTTTTTGCGGTCAGTGAGTTTTTAATCTGATATGAAAATGCTTGCGTGCCTCCATGTCCTGGGACAACCAGGATTCAGGGTCCGAGAGACAGTTCAACTGGGGGTAAATGTATTAAAGGATTATGGACAAGGGGGGGAATAAAGGTAAGCAAAACACTGTGAATTATTCTAGCCATATGCAAAGTGAGGCATGTATTTATGCAACATCAGAAGCAGATGAGTTGGCAACAGTTAGACTGACCTGACTGGTCCAGCCTCCATCATTTCTGCATGCCCTACTGTTTTCATCAGACCTTTGTGATTTTTGCTAGCTGGAGATCAGAAGCACACTTTTCAAGTTCAAACACACTGTTTGGAAATACAAAATTACTGGGAGGGCTGTCATGAAGGAATAAGCAGGATGCCCAAGGCAAAAAGAAGAGGGCATGTCCTGCTAAACCTCCAGCAGCAGGATGCAACACAGTGCTCAGTGGTGCAGAGGTACCCTCTGCTGCTGTGCTGCAGGCCGCGCGGCCAGAGCAATGCATCCTGCAGCATGCCAGTCTACCAGAGCCTGGAGCTAGCATGATTAAATGAGCTTAGCCTGCTGGCAGTTAAACTACGTCTTCAGGAAAACTATGGTGTTATGTGCAGCAGTATGCAGCGTAACACGATCCAGTCGAGGCTTGTGTCATCTCAGGTCAGAAATTATAGGGAAGGAAGAAACTGTGGGTTTTGTTTGTTTATTTGGTTTAAATATGCGGCCGGTGCAAAGATCAGTTGTCAAATGGAAAACATTGGTTAGGAAGTACTGAAGAAAGAAAATAGTCCCAAGAGAAGAGTCCTCTGTGCCACAGTACAAAATCCACAGGTCCTCAATCTCCTTTAAGGCTCTGTCTGAGCAGGTTTAAACCAGATTCCCTACAGATCCTAGAAAAACTGCTTTGTATTATACCCAAATCCCAGCATTAGGCTGTAGAGCTGCAAGGCATAAGCCGATTTGCATTGGAAAGAAAGAAGTCTCCCCTAACACCAAGTTATCAGATAACTGTCCTTTCCAAGAATACATAAACTTCCTGCTGAAGTAGCATCTGGTTCTGGCCACTGGCTGGAACAAGACATTGGTCTGAATGAACCAACAGCCTGATCTGGTAACACTAATTCCTATGGCTCTGGTGAGCACCAAGCAGAGATACTACTTGGAGCAAGGCATTTCCCCATTCACGTGCAAACCATATGTTGGGAATGAAAAATCAACTTCAAAAGATCATGTGGCATGCCACTATGTTTTTAGAATAATAGCTTGGATATCAAGTACTTGCAGCAAGGGCTATCAGCCTTGCTTCTTTTTCCCATTTTGATTTGTATCTAATAATTGTTTTGGAGATATCAATGCCCCGTCCACAGCTTATAAAATACTTCAGCATCTTTTGGAACAAGGTGTTGTTGATGTAGTGGATGGGTCAACAGTGTTGTGCCTGACCTGCCTCAGGGCTCCAAATCCAGTTCACTATCCAGCTCTACACTTTGACTCAGTAGATTACCTCTGTGTGACATTTCTGGGACAAACTGCACAGCTTTTTCAACAGCCAAACTTTGCCTGTGCTTTCAGCACACTCAAAAGCACATGAGCTCACCTCCATGGGGACAGCTGTGGAGGTATGTGCCTGGTGCAGCAAAATTTATCTCTCACCAGACTTTGAGGTGTTGCTACAAAGCAAGCACTGGGTGGATAACGTGGTCAGGAATTTTCATAAGACAGCACTGGCATTGAATGCAATTTTAAGACAGTTTGAAGCTAGCCTGAATCTCTAGAAAGAAAACAGGAATAAAACATATAGGGCCTTCGGAGCACACTGAAATTCAAAACAGATCTTGAGATCACCCAGCACAACCAAGTGCAGCCACTGAGCCTCAACCTCTCATGATAATCCATCTCTCCACCATTCCAATGGGAACTTGCAAACAAGTCTAGAAGTGAAGTGCTGAACACTTCTCCTGTGAAAATCTCAACCCCATTACAGCTGTCATTCAGCCTGTAATACCAAAGTATCACATCACTTGGGTGGAAAGCAACATCAAACAGCTAAACAGGGATTAGAAGATAGAACAAGAGAGTGTTCATCTCTCCTTGACAGGTCTGCCAAATGAGATAATTTAAATGAGAGTTTTGCCAGGAAGAAAAAACTGGTGAGTGCTGCAAAGCAGTGATGGCCTGCCAGCCTGGCCAAAGAGCCACAGGAATGTTGAATCAGCGCTTCAGATGGCTAGCATTTCTAAACAGACATAAAAAGAAAAACATAGCACACCTAGAGCAGCTGAATCTATGCTGCTGGGCCTGATACACCATTTCCATCACCCCCTATGCAAAATACAATGCAATTCATGGCAGCTTTAAATACAATGAAGGTAAAAGAGATGACGAAATGTGATGCCTTTCCCCCCCCCCCCAACATGCAATGAAAGGGTGCTCAGTTACTCTGAAAATTGGGCCCCCAGTTTGAATTCAATTACTTTGTCCAATAACTGAATCAGATGCAGCTTCCTGTTTTCTAACTGCAAAGCAAGCCTGCCAATCAAAAAAGTTTTTTTTAAATTTAGAATCAAATATTATTGAAAAATACCATATTTTTCAAGTTCCTCTGATGTTTGTTTTGCATACCAAGCACCCACGATTTACACCTTTTGCTCCATGACATGTATAAGGAACACAGAGAATCATCTACCATGGCCAGTTGGTCCACTTCCTTCAAAAGAAACAGAGATTGGTTTACTTTAGCCTCATTAACATTTCAGTTTACCCAGTCATAAGTGTTTTGTTGTTTTTCAGGGGGATTGGTTTTGGGTTGGGGGGGAGAGGTGGGGAAAAGGACTTTAAATAACAAGAACAAATCTAGTGACAATTTCAGAGTGGGATACAACTCCAAATGGAAATAATTATACATCAATGATGGACTGATCTCTGTCTTTATTTGCTTGAGGCACAAATTATGGTCAGTATTTTAGCTCAGACCCAACCTTCAAGTGCTATAAACTCTCATAGATCCATGTTGACTTACACTGGCAGAAGATTTGTCTATTATACATACGCCTGTGACTAATACATTTGAATGGAAAGCTGAAGTCCAAGCAAGTTATTTCAGTAAAGGCACCCAGTCCGCAGGCCAGCTGAACAATCCTTGAATGAAATCCAAAAGAAAAATTTTGGACTTAGTCCATTTACAGCTCCCATGGGACTGGAGAACATGCAGCAAATGCCAGATTACAGTTCAGCCTTGCTTTTATCTCTCCCACCTTGTTCCCATTCTCAGAACGGCACCAACAAGATGATGAATGTTATTCTGCAGTGACCCCTGCTCCGTAGAAACAGCATGGCAATCCCTCCCACTCCTTTCATTCCCAACCCCTTTTCTTTTCAAGAATCACTTTGAAGGTTCATAAGATTCAGCCCTGAAGGCAAGAGGGTTTTTCCAATGTAAATTTCTTTTGGTCACTGCAATATGAACAGAAATCTTGGGCAGCTCTCTTCCGCGACAGGGTTTTCATATTTCCTTTGCCTGCCCAGCTATTTATCATTTTCCAATAATCCTATGCCCTGGAGACAATAACACTCAGCAAATGGCCCTACCTCCCCTCCCCCTATCCCCCCCACACAATAATGTTTCCATGCCTGAAAGTCTGTCCATCAATGCTGATCGGAAAGAAAGATGTTTATCTCTACATATGGCAAGCCACAAAAGTTAGAGATGGAAAAAAATCCATTAGATCATTGAGTCTAAAACTCTGCTAGTGAAGGACAGAGCCCCCAGAGAATACAGAATTGTTTTTAAACAGATGTAATAAATAGTCCTTCATGATGTGGTGACCAACTGAGATATTTCACATCCTTGACTTTGAGGTAGGAGATGCTGCAATGTGGAAGTTTTTCTCCTTTCCCAATACATTCATAATACTAAATTTGCTGTTGGTTTCTGCTAATATGCTCTAGTTTCCAAAATACAGACCAACCACAACGAGAATTCTTCCGTCACTGCCTGATCCTAATTTATTTAAGATACTTGCTGAAGTCATCACTTGGACTGCTCTCAAATGACCCCAAGCTAGGATCACATATGGAAATATGGAAAAGCAATATGTTGCTACAATCCAACAATATCCTTCCACTTAAACTTTGGTAGGTTCAGTTGAACACCACCTCTTTGCCCTCATATCTGTCTCTTGTTTGGTTAAGGGCTCACACTCAAATTCAGTGCTCTGAAAATGCCCTGGATGCATCAGAACAAACCAAAATGAGGCTTTGTCACTAGTCTCTATTGCTATTCAAGGGATAGGGAGGGCACAGCCAGAATTTTGCTTATGAAAAATACAGAAGAACAAACATCTCTCAGACTAATTCAGGTGTCTAAGAAAGCCACTGAAACACAACCTGAGAGTCACACATTCTGTGAACATTCATATCTAGGCACAGCGGCTGGCTGTACCTAACAGATAAAGGCTGACCTTTGGGAAAAGAATAATCTCAGCACAAAAAGTAGCTCCAAGGTCAGAATTGTGGCTCTGTGTTTGGATACACTTCCAAATAGGTATTTAAATTACAGAGCACATGGACTAGACATTCATTATTATCAGATTCATTAACATATTTTAGAAATTAGCAAGTTCAGTTCAACGTTAAGTCTAGAGCTATAAAGAGTTTTCTAAAAGTGAGACACCTCATGGAAATGAATCCCAAGTTCCAAGCTCATCTGAGACCGCATATCAATTCATCCCAACTGAAGACATAAGCAAGAACAAGGCATGCACATGCACCTAACCAACCCTCTGCAATTCCTAAGTCTGCAATATTTTAATAGCCCTCTGGGCTTAGCTGCACTGGAACAAGTTAGCACATTTTGGAAATACTGTAAGTGTTTTAATCAACTTTTTTTTTCAGCAATAATTAACAGATAGGTAGGAATGGTCAGAGTAACCTAAGGCAGTTGCACATCGATGTATGCCTATGTAACATCGAAATTGGGCATGTAACTCCTTTCACTCGCTATGAAAATGCTAGCTCTAACAAAAAAACCCAAACACCTTAGTTAAAAGAAGATTCTGAAAGCTTCTAAGAGTATTCATCTTTTAAACACAGACATCTGAATCCAGATTACCTAGAAAATAGGGATAGTTGCTGGTAAGTATTTCCTCTCTCAAGTTAAAGGATGCATCTTGTTTCATGCTGGACTCAGCTTTCCCAGCATCCAGGGAATAAATGCAACAGCTATGGACCATCACAGCCTTACTGCCCTCCACACCAAGAGCAGACTAACACAGCCTAACTTTTTCTAATATAGGCACCAGCAGTGTATACATTTAAAAATAAATACAACATTGCTCCACTGAGGAAACAGAAAATTAAATGTGTGTGACAGATGTAAGTCATGTCAGCTATCACAAAGTGTTCAGAATTGACAGCAATGAGGGCAACAAAAAAAATAGATGGGGACTTTGTCTGTGCTAGCTAGTGTTTCACAAAAAATTCTTCAGACCATTCATTTCCCATTTTGTATATAAGCCTTGATATAAGATTTGACTTTATATATTGACATACTGGTTCCCAGGAATCTGGTCCAAAATTGCTCTCTCATCTCCCCCCACCTCCTCCCAAACACTTCTGAAAGTAATATTGACACAACTGCAAGTAGTAGCCTTTCTAAATTAAAACTGCTGTATATAGCCTGGACATACAGTACAGAGCTTACAAGGCTCTGTTAAGGACATCAAATACATTTTGAAAGACTGTGGTTATACTGTCTGTGGTATTAGTCAAGTAACATACTGCCTGTCTGGAACTTGTGTAACAAGCGCTAGCAAATAAAGCGTTCAAACTGTATTGCATCTTGCAGTCAAGTCTTGCTGGGTTAGATTCACAAACAGAGGAAATCCTTCAGACTATGCCCCAACTTATGTCTTGAGGACAGAGCTTGGGCAAATCACACAATTTGTTGTTTATCAGAACGAAGATTGCAAATACGGGCTTTGTGGTTTACCCTTGAAAACCCAGGACAATATTCAACTGGTCCGTCTGTGCTGGCACTGAAATCCCTTGGGATTTGCACATTAGGAACAAGTTTTCTGCAAAGCCAGAGGACTAAGATGACATGAAATACCCCAAATTGAGGTCTAAATATTCAGTACCAGATCCACCCATCCCTCAAAAGATTTTTCAAGGCTTTTCAGGCTTGAAAAAGAGCAATGAAATCTCCATGCCTCATTCACATTTGGCACTGCCTGATTCCAGCCAGGAGCAGAAGCAGAGCTGCGGGGTTACCACAAGTTAACTTCTTGCACTCATAACTGGCCTATGGAAATTCTCATTAACCTTTCCTAAAAAAATGCAAAAAAAGACACATTTCATAGAGATAAAGAGCTGGTAGGGGAAAAGGGAAAGAAAAGCATCCCCATTTAAAACACCGTAGACACTGAAATTTTCCTCTGAATTTACACATTCTTTTCTTTACATTTCATTGTTATCACGTGACCTTTTCTAAAGACCCTTATTTTCAAAACAGATAAAATTAAGTCCAAAAAGATGGTAACAAAAACTTGTCAAGAATAAAAACCAGCAGCAAAACATGATTCATTTGTATTGAACAACAAAGAAAGAAAAGAGAAAAGAAAGGGGTATCAAGCCCTGAAAGACTGAAAAGTTTCAAATTTTGAAAGAACTATCAAAAATTAAAAAAACATTAGGTAATAATTTCAGTTTCAAAAGCAGGTTATTTTCCCTTATAAGAAGTGCAAAAGCATCTCAGAGTCATAGGGTGCTGAAAAACAAACAAAATATCAACCAAAAAAATTGAACCAGATCTATTTCTTGTCTTTCTGCCTGGCCCAAAAAGCAAAAATAAATACCTTCTGATATTTTCAATCTAGTTTAACAGTCCCAAAAGATTTGAATCATTAAAATATCATGTAAGGTTTTATTCAGATCAACTACTTTGAAGTCCATCTGTTTATATCAGAGTTGGCCTCAGCTAAAATCTGAGAACAAAACACACACACTGTGTGATACTGAAAACAGATCCAAGTTTTCTTGGTTGGCCCCTTTTCTACCATTTGCTTTGAGTCCATTAGTCAAAGCCACTCTCTCCTAATGACGTGGGGGAGCACCTCTTTCATGGTACCCCCTTAGACCTCTAATACAACAGTAGGCCTGAAAAATTAACCTCTCATCTTGATAGCAGAGAAGAATAGCAAGCAGTGCTCAATCCTGTGTTTTTCTTCCATTCCTATTGCACCCCGGTATGTCAATCTGGTTTTCCAGCAAGCATCCCACCAACAACCAGACGAATGCATCTAGGAGAGTTTACTTTTTTGTGAAGCACTGCCTGTACTCTTGAGCTATTCCCCTATTGCATTCGATGCAAGTGATGGGGTGAGGGTGCAGTTACCTATCCCAGACTACAGGCAGGCATTGGGCCACTCTCTACTCTTTGGTATAGGCTTTTGGGGTTTTTTTTTCTCTAGTTAGCTTAACCATACCACAATAGAGAGGCTTAGAGCTGCCTATTTCTGTAATTGCATTGGGTGTGAACTGCAAATGCTGCTTTTTCCAGTAATTTTTCCCTTTTCCCAAGTACAACTCTACATGTGTATATACTCAGGCACGCACGCCTTCAGTCATACACACACACGTTTGTCTTCGGAGAGTATTTCAAACCTACCCAACCTAAATAAGGAGAACTTTTAAATGTATTTTCTCTCCCCCTTGATGTGGTGAGATACACAGGCTGTGGAAAAAGAGGCTGGGACAAGACACGGTTGCATCTGGAGCGGGGGAGGCATTCTTTTTTGTGGTCGTCTGATGAATTATCAAAGCCGACTTGTAAGGAGTTTGGGGCCCAGAACTTTAAACAGATAGAGATTTTCCTCTCTCCTTCCCTTTCTGTCTCCAACTGTCCTGGGGATTTGACTGAGTCATGTTACACTCGCTGTGACTTCAGATCAGTTGTATCTGGCTTTAATAATATCTTTTTTTTATTGCTGTTATTTTTGGCTGCCTGGGTATTCTTAAGAGCTTTGTTGTTGAACTCCCAGCAGAGGCAGCAGCATGCCCGCAGTGATGGGAGCACAGAGATGGAAACGATGCAAGGACAAGACTGAACTAGAGACAGAGATGTCTGTGTGGAGTCTCTCTGGGCTTTGCTTAGGGCCAGTTCAGAGCTCACATGGAAGCCCAGATAGGAATGCCTGGCATTCCCATCCCTTCATGCAAGATGACTTATGGCTCCCCACCTCAAACATCTCCCCAACTGGGCTGCACAGAAATTGGTTTTAATAAACATCCAGACATTGGGGGTAGGGTAGGGTGGAGGTAAAGAGCTCCTGGGACACGTGAAATACATGTCCAAATGGTGTGGGTCTGATTCAAAGTAAAACAAAATCAACCAACCAACTAAGGTCAACCTCAAAGGCTGCAGCTGACAGGAAATCCCTCTGGGGAGGTCCAGGTGTTAGGCAGGAAAAAAACCAAACCGCCAAAACTTCCCCCACCCTTTTTTTTCCCCTTTTTTGGTAACCATTATTAGAGCCTAAAGTTACATGAGCATGCCCTAAAAGAGACCAGGGAAAAGGGAAGGAAGGAAGGATTTTCATAGGTCAAGTCCTTTCCATTACATGTTTTTATTTATTCATTTATTTCTAATAAAAGAGACAGTACATGTCCAACTTTTTATAGGAGTGCAAATATGAAGCCAAATAGCTTCCTGCCCAATGCAGGAGGCAGAGAAGGGGGGGGGCAAAAGAAATGGAATGGCTTATTAGTGGCTACATTTCAACTTTCAAAGGATCATCTTGGAGGCTGTCCCAGAAGGATCCTGCTGTGTTTCAATAAAATGACTACATGGATTGAAAGCCCGGTCAAAGCACCTAAATAACTGAGCCAAGAAGGCAACCTATACCATTAGGGATTTATTTTATTCATGCACAGAATATACAGGATGCTAGGAGAAGACTGCTGAAACACATATTGGAGGCACAGAATGCTGGAATACCATGGAGGGCTTTAGGCCTGAGGCTCTTTGCCCATTTCACCAGTAGAATATCTAAAATATATACATGAGTTCTAAACTTCCTTGTGCAAATTAGTTCCACTGCTAAAATCCTTATATCTTATGCTAGGGATCTCTGAGAACAGGCCTTGAAAGAAACAAAAGTGGCTTTTATCTACAAACATAACGTCATTTCAGCTGCTTAAAAATATTCCACCAGCATTCATTCATAACACTTTTTCTTCTTTGTGTCAACCATGCAAAGCACGAAGTCTCCAACACCTACAGAATGTCCGCAGAAGCCAAACTAACATATTTATGTAAAAGAGAAGGGGAAGTTCAAGATGGAAGGAAAATATACATTTCAAACATGTTATTGCAGAGCAGGAACAGTAACATGCGACTTATGCAGCCATTGCTATAGCAGCAATGTCAAACAGTGGAATGGATTTATTTGGGGGGGAGGGGGGACGCGGTATGTGGACCGACATTGGGTGGAAAAGCAGAAAGTCTGAAACTCCTGAACAAAGAATTTTCATTAAAATCAGCAGTATTTTATGACTTGAAAATGGACATGACTCGCATCAGATTCTCACTCCAACTTTGGGTTGGACACAGGCATTAGTTAAAGTAGCCTGAAAAAAACATCATTCTCATTCACTCATCTCCCATCAAGCAATTAATGCAGACACACAGTCCCTCCAAAATTAATCAAATTCCCCAAAAGCCTATGACACTTGTACTCTCCCCTTCCTTCTTGAGCCTCATCTCTGTTTCTCATCTTACACCCACCCAACTCCCTCTGTCAGTCTTCCTCAGATAGATATTGCACAAAGGTAGGGGATGGGGACTTTGCCTAAAGTTAGGGAGGCAATTAGCAAAGATTTTTCCCTGGTTCACTCCCCAAAACTATCTGAAAGCGCAGTGCTGGGTTGCAAAGGGAACATGGATCAAGCTTTTCCATACTCTTTCACATAGTCTGGATAGAACATGCAATTTCAGCCAGAGTGCAGCAGTTCAGCTTGGAAGGTTACTTCCCAAACGCTTAAGCCTCTTTCCATCTTCTGTTTGTGTGGTTTGTATCAGACTGAATGCACTTTAGAAAAGCCAGTTTTAGAAATTAGACATATAACATTTTGCTATTCTCTGAGGGCGTGCAAGAAGTTTTGCAGAGGGAACTCTGAAATCTTAAATATGGATTTTCAACGCCATAAGCATCACTTTTCCTATTTGTTTTCTTCTTTAAGAATTAGCATGGGTGATAAGAATATAAGTGCAAAAGAGCAAGACGGCACAGAATAAGCACCATGATGTACACCTCAAAACCAGTGCAAAGCCTGTACAGGTATGTGTGCATGGGAGGGGTCTTTACTCCAGAAGAGAGGCAAGAAAAGCAGAAGTCAGTAACTCCAGAAGGTAACTGGAGGAACTGAAGAAATTCCACGGTTTAAGAGCTTTATAGATGGATAAGAGTTTCATTCTGATGCAGCTATAAGAGGCAACTACCATTGTGGAAAGAATAAGAACCTACTGAAGACCACCTTAGACAGCAGAAACCCAGATGTTCCCTCAGCCTACTTGGCAATAAATACATTTCAGTAAGGAAGAGCTTGCTTTTCTTTATTCTGAATATGAACTTTTGTACCCAAAGAAATTGTATTTTTTGCACATTTTTAGTTTAAAATAAAAACAAACAACCCTGGATGCACATAGGTCAAGGCTGAAACAGGTAAATGGTCACGGCCAAAACTTCATTTCAGCATATCCTAGTAGTCCGTTTCCGATTTGCATAACTTCCTGAGCATCTTCCATGCAAAAAAAAAAAAAAAGATCACAACAAGAAAGGTAATTCATGTCTACTTGGCCTCAATAGGTTGTAGAGATACTATACGATTTTGGAAATCAGCAGGAAAATTTACATTTTTCTTGACTATTTCCCCTTCTCCCTATACAGACCAGTGTTTTAGTCAGGACTTTAATTTCTATAATCAATTAATATATTTTGCTCATTCATGATGAGGAAAGCTCTGCCAATTTCAGACACAAAGCAGCTGAAAACCTGTTAAAGGCTGGTCAGAAGAGGGGGCTACTTCAGCCTGTCACTTCGATTCAGGGAGTGATTTCAAAGAGTACATCAAGCAAAGATTATCTATTAGGAAACTGTTTTGTTGGTTCGGGGTTTGTTTTTTTGGCCAAGCTGCAGTACTAATAGTATAAGAAAGTGCCACAAATGGATTAAATTGATGCAGAAATGTTAACCTCTCAGTTTTTCAGGACACATTATCACTTTGTCTATATCTTCATTGCAAAAGATGGTACATTTTTCAAACGTATAAACTGGCTCAGGGAAAAATAGTCTACCTGAAGACTAGGTTTTATCCTGATTTAGCTAAACAAGGTGAATATTAAGTCTTGGCCTCCCCACAGTTCAAGTAAAACCCTCTCATGTTGAAATCATTAGATTTTACATCATAATACCTGTGTAAAGTTGAGTATTCCCAAGTTTAAAAGGTGTTTCATATATCTCTTATTAACTAACATCCTCTCCATTACAGAGCTGTTTAAACAGGTGTTCAGACACATCAATAACAATTTCCCCCTGGTAAGGAGATAAATAATTTTTTTCCACTGCACAGAAAAGTACTAATCGCTATTTACTATGCACCATATAGAACTTTAATCCTCAAGAAGTCTAATCTAATTCACCAGCTATCTGTAGGAGCTGGGGAGGCCTAAGCCAGACAAGTGAGTTATTTTACAGCGAAATCTTGCATAGTAAAAGGTAGGACAGAAAGTATTACCTTAGCACTAGACGTTAAGGTTTTGCCTACTGAAAGCCAAGGAAGTCCAAAACTTGAAATCCAGACAAGGTCCCAGAATCAAGTCATCTGGTGCTCTGAATATCAACCTCATTTTCTCTTCATCAGAAATAAATGTATGCCCTGCAGCTCCAGCTATGGCTGAAAATGATAATAAAATGGGTTTTCCATTCTTATATGCTAATTCTTGTCTCAAGATAAAAACCACTGGTCAAAGTGAGAAAGAAACAGCTCCATGCCACTGTGGCATGCAGAACATGTATTTGGACAAGGACTCATGCCAGAGGGACGAATTGAACTTGGATCTCTCAAAGGCATGGACAGTACCTTAGCCTATGCAACCTCAGACTACAGAGGAAAATTTTATGGGGGGGGCGGG
>JANZLQ010000009.1:19502809-19530518 GCA_026212715.1 Elanus axillaris | reverse complement strand
GGGGGGAGAGTGGGTAAAAAGTTTTAAAAGGTCTTGATGCCATTTTGATTCATAATATATATTTCTTTATAATTCCAAAATGTTTTATGGGGTCATAATATATACTGCCAACCTTTACCCAGTGCTTTTTGCTAGCGGTGCTCCAACATCCTCCTAGATCGGACACAGATGCTGCACTTACTCTGAGAAGTCTATTTACTGAATTAGTAATTACCACATCCTACAGCACCTGAGTTTTCCTTGGAGGTCTCCCAACCAAGTACTGACCATACCCCACATTGCTTAGCTAGTGAAATCTGACATGTTCTTGGCCAGCAGCATAGCAGCATTGGCCGCGTGTCTAGAAATATTCAACCTGCAAAGAGATCAGAGCCAGAAAAGATTTCTAAATAATTTAGCAACTTCACTCCACCAGTTAGTGGTTCCTTCTCATGTTCCTCTTACGCAAAGAGAAACTACACCAGACTGGTTCAGTTATTTTTGTGTGGCAGCTGGGTGGGTAGGGGAGAAAATTCAGCCTGCTGAATACAGAGCACTCCTAAAAATCTGGCTTTCAGTTGTTAACATATACAGGTTTGCAGAGGCTCCCATATCAGATATCCTACTTTCAAGTTGCTCTCTGTAGAAAACATGAGCATTTAACTGGCAGAAAACAAAAAACATGCAAAAGAAATAAAATTATAATAAAACAGAAGAAAGCCCCCACCCCTGAGGAGCAGCTCAGCATTGAACGAAAGCAACTGCAAGCTGATTTACATGCTTTTCTTGTCTTCCTTCACTCTGTTGTCATTGGTTGGTTCCTTGTTTGCAAGGCTGGAACAGAGGGGGGAAAAAAGCTGCATGTCAAGTATTGAAATTTGCCTTTGAAGGTCCCTTTTTCAGATGGAAAAAGGAGCTTCAGACAGGGCTCCCCAACCCCACTTCGACCTTCAAAGTTAGACTAATCCTTTGTCAGAGTGGCATTTGCCACTCAAGGCATAAAGCCCTTTTTAACACTCAGATCAGGAGCCTGTTTTCATACCTCCTCTTAAAAGCATACCCACAGCAGACTTTCATTCATCGTAAAAGTGTGGGAAGGGGCTGTTTTGTTTGTGATTTTATTTGCCAGCTAGGAGGCTAGGAGTTCAGCTTCATGTTCTAGAGAAAGACACAAAACTTGTAAAACAGTAGCTAAAGCACCTGTGCTTAACCAGAACCTAAAGAGCATTTTGGGTCAAAGAATACATGCATTTGGTATGAAGGCAAGCGAGTCTATTTGCAGTCACTACCCACTAAAGGTTTGTCATTAGGCAATCTGGGTGCTAAAATTGTGGTTGGCACATATGCAGATCTGGTGCAAAATCTACAACCTTGATATTTTTAGTATCTCACCAACCCATCAAAATAAGGAAGCCATGCATTTACACATAATATAAATAAGAATGCAAATTATCTTATTCATACAGCCTTTAACCAAAGTCAAGATCAAGATTAAAACTTGCAAAAAAACAGATCAATAAGGGTATATCTTAACCACCTTGCCACAATATTTTCATCTAACAGAAGATGAAGCTGTGTCCAAACAGCAATTTTGAATGCTGCAGGAACCCCCCAACTCAGTTCAACAAATACCCCAGAATTACACCTGAACACTGACAGAAGTTTGAATGCAGAGACAAGGTAAGATTCAAGGCTTAGATTCCTTCTTAGATACCTGTAAAAGCCTTAGATATCTATAAAATAATATTTGCTGAAATATCAAATCAAATATGAATAATTCCTTATCTCAATGAGTAGGCAAGTACTGTTATCACTGCAATTTTATAAAATTCACAGATGCAAACTGCTAGAGACATTGAGCGTGGAAAGATTCTAGATCAAAACCAGAAGAAATGTTTCAGATAAGTATTCTTCTGCAAGAGAACAATTCATATACCTTTCTGGCATTCTAAGAGTGTGCTGTTCAGAAAAAGCACAGCCTGTTCCTACACTACCAAACTGAAATACATGCAAAAAGTGAGCAAGATTTTTATAAGTGGACAACAAAAGCAAGGAAGATGTGGTGGATCCCAAAGGATTTCCTTCAGGTCAGGAGTCAAACTGGAGTTCAGATTTAACAGGAAATTTTTAGTATGAAACATAGACCATAACATATTTTTGGATGAAAACAACAAACCTGAACCTTCACACACAGCTGAAACCAAACTTGGAATCAATCTTTGATGAAGTCCAAAGGTAAGAAATTAAGTGACTCAATCCACACACCATAGAGCATCAGAAGTTGGAAGCCACACTGAGCACCGATGAAGCTATTGAAAAATATGAAAAGCCATTTATTTATTATGTCTGCCCTGTTGCAGCTCCAGGTTGCACATATGCTTTTCTGTACCTTTAGCTGTAGCTGCCTCCTCCATTTATAAAGCCAGTGAAACAAGTAGGTAAACAACATCTCTGCAGCAATCTTAGCTATCAAATAATAGTACTAAAGCTAAGAAAAATCTGTATCTTTTGATAAAAGATCCATATAAAAAATAAATCTGTACAGTCCTAAAAATTACACCACCACAAGTATCCTCTCTTCCTAAACTACCACCCTGGAAGCTGCAATCAGAAATCATCTTGGGGAGAAGATCAAAGTAGACAAGCCTCTTTTTCTTGCAATCAGTGGTTACAGGTGGCAGCCTTAACGAGTAATAGACTAAGTCAGACTCTACTAGTAACTCCATTAGCCTCTAAAAAAAAAATTGTTATTGTGGATTCTTTTTCCTGTAATAAAATTTTTTCTAAGGTCAAACTGTTGTGCATTCAGTTAAACTCAGTAGAGTCTACACTGCCACCCTCTAATGACGTCAATATTTACAATACTAATAGAATTTCCAAAAGCTAAAGTAGTAAATGTACCATTCCCCACCCAGCGCTTTTGTTTGTTTGTTTTTTAAACTTCCACTGATGCACTAACAAAACATTATCTATTCCATATTCTATCTATTCCACAGAGAGAAGAAAAGGATTGCAATATCCTAGTGGCTAAACATGAGAGAAGTACAAGGATGATAAGAATATTTGTAATCCATTTAAAATTCACCTTCTACAACCACCCAACCCTCTGATGAACAGGTATTTCAAGTTTTCCATCTGTCTGCATGTAATATGAGAACCAATGTGACTAGAGTTAAAGAAAGTTAGAAAGCAGCAACCCAAGACTGAACAATGATTACTGTTATTACTAACTCATAGCTACTGATGGACAGCCTTCAATAAAGATGGTACATGAAGAGTAAGCCTCATCAGAGTGCACTGCAAGGCAAGATCAAAGCATACATTTTTCAACAAATCAGTTGCAAGTTATTTTGTAATACATTTGCGAGAGATAACAAAACATGTATAGATAGATCTGGTGAAGCCTGTTTTGTGAAAGGCCTTAATTACAGGACAAAATTAAAACCATCTTTATTAAATTCTTAGAAAAAAATTCAAGTTTTCAAGGCAACCTTTAAAAGGGTTTCCAAAAGTGTTTCTACAACAAGCAAATTAATGTTATTAATGACCCTAAGTTTACTCTTCCTCTTATATATCTTTTTTAAGACCATGAAAAACCTAAGCTAGCATTTAAAAGGAGTTCTACATCCCTAAAAACAGCAACGTAACACCCCATTAAAATTATTACAAGAACAAGTAACATTTGATATTCTGACAGTGGTTTTCAAAACTACATCTCTGTAATGCCACTGTAGTGTCTGATGTTTCTGAATGGCTGCTCTGTGATTCTGCTTTGTGGCTACTTCGTCTTCACTCTCCTATTGGTGCTGTTTTCTTACTTGTGGTTATAAGCTCAGAGGACTGAGACACAGAGAGCAAGCGTTTATAAATGTTAGACTAGAAACTTCAGAGCCTAACAAGAACAAGTATAGCCAATAGGATCCGTTCTCTTTGGTCTATATTCTTTGCTGGATTCAAATACTAGCTCCTGAAGCTTTCCACTGGTTCAAATCTTTTCCTCAGATGTTGTAGTGATCACCTGTTAATTCATGAATATACAGCCACCTGAAGCCCATGCAGCAGAGCTGCAATTCATTAGCTCTGAAGTCCTACTGATTTTGTCTTTGTGATGAGAAGTTCTCAGTGCATCTGTTAAAGAAAATCTCACCTAAAGGCAGGTTGAAAATCCTTTTCAGGATATCAGTCCAGATTCCTGACAGCAGTGTGTGACAGCTCTCCTGAGACCTACAGGTCCTGGTGTGCGCCGTATGGAAGAGATCCAGTTATCACCTGCCCCAGAGAAAACTTTATTTCTTTTCTGACTCCTGAAACATAAGCACTCAAACCAGTGCATGTTATTGCTATAGAGGTATATCCTTACCCTCTTGGGATGTTTTTAAAGTATATCTAGTCAGCTGGAGCATTTGTTAGAGGGTCCCAACATCCCATTTTATAGGTTTGCCTTTCCTTTGAGGAATAAATTATTTGCTGTTTACTACATCTTGAAAATATTCTGAACTAAAGCCAAATTAGGATAAATACATGTACTGTTTTCAAATATTTATTTACAACATCCAAAAATGTGTAACTTTGAAAAACATTATGAGGAAAGAAAATGAAAATAACTACTATATTGCCATATGTGAAGTCTAAATCTGGAGCATTTCTTCCCCTTACACCCAGGTATGGAGGTTCTCCTGTTAGCTCTTTCTCAGGCTATCTTCCTCAAAGCAAACCTTTTCTAGGAGAAGCATGCTAGTTTATGTAGTTAACCCCACTCTGGAGTCCTACAGAGTATCTGAAAAAAGTTCAGTCTTTCCCCTAAAACTTTTTATTTCTTTTTCCCCACTTTCTTCCATCCCTCCACTCCAAGATCAGTTCCTTGATTTTCTGCATTTTAGATGCACACTACTGTACATATATGAGAATAAGAAATGCAAGTGGCCAAGTACCAATTAACAACAGAACGTCCTCCTTGCTCCATTTCTTCAAAGTAAATCATTCCTGCACAAATGCCCATATATGCACTTACACAATCACAGATGTAAATGACCATGTACACCTGTAGAAAATCCACTCAGAACACTGTTCAGTCCAAATTGCAGGCACATGTAAAAAAAATTAAGGCAGGAATAAGCAAAGGCAAAGGAAGAAAAGGACAGAGGCAGATTTCTCACTCACTCTTGCCTTCTTGTTCTAAGAAAGTTCTGTCAGCAATTACTAGTAATCCAAATTAGTATTACACAACTATAACTGAAATATGAAACATAAGAGAAACATAAGGGCAGAGATTCTCCAAACCACTCAGACAGTTTTGGTGCCCTGTTGTAATAGGTGGATCTAATCTAAGGCTTCATGTTAACTGCGGAAACCTCAGCCAGAAAGATAGCACAATTTATTTTACTTTAAACCATCATGACTATGTTTAATGATCAATGAAATCTAATCTTCCAAGCTTTATATAGAGAGACAAGTATTTTTTGAAGACTTCCAGGTACAAGGGAGACAGCAATTTATACATTTAAAAAATGGAGTAAATCAACTAACTACAGGCCATAGAAACATAGCATGAAGGGGGACTGAGCCATAAAATTCTCATAGCAGGGAGACAGATCCTCATGTCACTTCTAAAAGTGAGAATACACTCCAGTTCATGATGGGTACTTGGCACCAGGCATAACAAAGATTTTGCAGTCTTGTGTATTCATCTAGAGAAAGTGGCCTGAAAATTTCCAAATAAGTAAAACAGAATGCCTGACTTAACACATTCTACATGTTACTAAAGTACCACTTGTAGTAAACTGGCTTTTAGTCTAATTCTGCAAGATATAATATCCTACAATTAGCTGTAGCACTCCCCTTTAACGAAAATGTCACATTTCTCCATTCTGCACACAAATACAGAAGGGGAAGCATATAAAAATGGGACTTGTTTGAACAAACCTGCAGAATGAAGCAGCAAAAGGAAAGAGGATATCTAAAGTATTAGTGTTTACCCTTGAACTTGAGGGACATGGACTTGTTCTGTGTCACGTGGCATGCTTTGAAATTAGTTTGATGGCTTCAGTTTCCCTCCCACAGGGATTTACCCACCTCATCAGAACCTGCCCAGTTTGTCTCCTTCAGCTCAGCAATGGAATAGTAATACTGCTCCTGTCACATACTGTGCCTAAGACATGTATGAGAGTTGTAAGACAGCCCTTGCTTGAAGTACTCGATTCAATGTTTCCTGTTTCAAGGAGGCTGCATTAACTGAGCCATAGGAAAGGCCAAGCCTGGAACAGTAGGGACGCTTCAAAGAAAGCATCAAGAACTGTAACCTGGAACTGCTACTAAGAAGCAAAGCGGTAGCACAAGCAGCTCTGTATATTACAAGTATTTTCACTCCAGAGTATCAGATGGATGAAGTAAGAATTTAGAAGCAAGTATTAAAGGTTGGATTGAGAAAGATACCTGAAGAACTGCAAACATACCTAGCTGGTGTTGTGAGGGCCTAAGACAGTCTCTAGTGAGATAGAGGAAAACTTTCCAGAAGACAGGTTCCCTAAACTCTTCTGAAGTAAAAGGTACTGATCACCACCAGATACACAGGTGCCAGACTAGCAATGCCACTGTTCCGACTGAGCAAAGCCTGTTAAAGAGAGGGTCCTACTGGGACAATCATGAGAGGAGTTGAGTGCCTCAGTAGAGTCTGAATTCTCACTCCCTAGAACAAAACAATTTACAAGGCGTCATTTAGTGTTACAGAGACTAGAAATAATTCTATTTCCTTTCGGGGAGTGAATAAAAATCTCAAGGCAACCCATCAATTCCAAGACAGAGGAAAAACTCTTTTAACTTTGCATTTACAAACTATACATGATTTGAATGTGAAGAAATGACCAGGAATTCTTTTGCCTGTAGCACAGTTAGTTTCCCCCATACAGGCACAAATGATGCTCATCAATAGAAATGTGATATTTCTGAATATAAAAAAACCCATAAACTGCACTTACTAGGTCTCCTCTGGTTCCCATTTAATTTCTTTTGTCTAATGTAAACTCACTGGGCTATGACTAACAGCTAACATATAATTTCTAATTGTATGGCATTATGTTATGTTAGTACAAAAACATTATCAGAGCCAAGAGAGAGACAGAAGCATATCGTTCAGTCTTACTGGGAGTAGACAGGAATGGAAAAATACTATCAGCATCAAATACATTTGTTAAGGAAGCAGATTAAAAGCCAGCTTTAATGGGAAAAAATTCTCCCCACATTTTGCTTTCCTACTTTTTAGAGAATACAGCTGTTATATAAACAACCCAAAATCTATTCACCTTTACAAGGGCTTATGGAAAAGCAATTGGATGATATAGGACATCACTGTTTTATTCTTTGGAAGATATTCTGTATATTTCTACAGAAATGGCCTAAAGCTTTACAGAGATATAAAGCCTGAAGCCACATGATTAGGCATAGAATCCATTCTTGTTGCAAATTATGTTCAGATTTACATTTGAAAGAATTATGAGCCAGAGTCTCTGCAAAAAAAAAAGAAGGAAAAAAAAAAAATCTGATTTACACCCTGTAGAGATTTCCCTCCCTGGGGAATAAACCAAAGGAATATAAATCAAGAGTAAGGCCATGTAAAAGTATACTCCTGAGCCTGCAGGTAGTCTGTAACAATAGCTGCAAGAATTGCGATCAGCCCATGTCCTCTCAATGTACTAATCATGAGGTTCAAAAATTGACAAATTAAATGGCAAATGTGACAGATGGTATTGGTTTTGTTTGTTTACAGCTGGTCACACATGATGTTCCTTTGAAACAACTAGGGCTGGGCAGCTGGCAAGGGGGTCAGCAGCTCATCCCATACAAACCACTGTCTGCGGGCTGGGGCAAACCCTCTCACCAGCATGGGAGATTACTCCAGTCCCGTCAGTGACTGAGTGTGCCCAGACTATGTAGTGCAGAGAGGGATGGATAGAGAGAATGAGACCCACCAGCAAGCAGGAGCCTGCATGCAAGCAAAGACAGCAACAAAGCTGAGAGGAGCAGAGAGATGCACAATGGGGTCCTCAAAGGGGGATGGATAGAATTCATTTTCCTAGGTACTTAAAAAGGACTGTGCTGAACATGTCACACAGAAAGCCAATGAACTGCTGAAAACAGCAACTCTGGAAAGCAGATCTAGACGCACATGAGAGGGGAAAGAGAGGGGGATTTGTTTATGTTGTCCTTGTTTTATTCTGTCTTAACCCAATACAAATTCATTGAATTTTTGCAGTTTTAAAGCATCTATATATTGTCTTAGTTTGTGGTCCAATAAAACAGCTATTACAATTTAAAATCTTTTTCTGAAGAGCTCACTTTAACGAAGAAGTACAGCCAGATCCACCTGAAAGCTCTGGCAAGCTTGCGGTCCTATTCAAGTAATATGTATTAACAATAACTGCTATATCACTATTTACTTCAGATTAAGTTTCATGAAAACTCTCACTGTTTAATGAAAGCTTGAACAGTTTATTTAGTCTGTAACCCATTTAAGCATCTGGTAGAAATACAGGAGCTAGGAAGACACTGGAAGGAGCACAGGCAGAGGGTTGCGGTGGTGCGTTAGGAATATTGGGTTGGCTTCCAGCCCTCAGGATAGCCCACTGTAGTGTTTATAGCCTGCAACATTATCCTCAGTAAGTCACCCCACGTTCCTGTGCATATGCTGCCTTTCTCATACAGCATATCAGCCCCATTCATTAACATTGCAAACTCTTCAGGATAACATTTGTGTCTTGTTATGTACTTGCTCAGGATTTAATAGAAGAAAGCTCTTATCTCAGCCAGGGATCCTTACATTAGCAGAGTGCAAACAGCAGTCTTGTGCTCTTCCCTCTGCACAGGCTGCACATCGTACCCAAACCTGTACAATTCTATGGTATGAAAAGAGCTCATGGCTTTCCATGATATTTTCCACCAGGAATCCCAGCAAAAAGAAAAGAAATCCTAAAACTGCATTCAACTGACCTTTAATGTCATTGTCACCCAGCATGCACCTGGCAGCACCCAATCAAAATCTTCCAGGGCACTGTAACCTTGATACTATTGACCAGCACTGCTCTGATTTAAATTTCAAACAGCCTGCAATTTTGATTCCTCTTTCCCCCAGCTCTGAAAGCAAACATTATGGATTTTATAGGGAAGAAGGCACTGGCCACACACTTGATTTGCACAAACTTCGCATACGTGAAAAGGCAGTCAATACAAACAGAATTAATTTTAATTAACCATAATATGCTGATGAAAACGGTGGGGAGTTTTCATGAACAAATAAGTAGAGCAACATATACAAAAATATCTGCTTTGTTAATTACATGTGCACACATCCAATAATACAGTCATGGTTAATTATAGTACTTGTTTCCGAACTTAGATTGTTACAATCAAGCTAAGGCACCGCTCCAGTCAATAAGCACATGTCCTTTTCATGGTTAGGTGGAGTAGAACCCGGCACTGAGATTTTGATTAGCAGCCTTGTCGAAGACCTTCAATTCTCCATCTCATCATCAGGTCTCCAGTGCCTGTTGGGGATGGGAAGAAACTTCTTATAATTCCCCAGCCTGGAAAATCCACTGGAATTGCTCCTGGATCACGAACAGGCTCAACTGCAGCCTCCCTTCAAGAAATCCAAGGAGTCCAACTCGTTCATACAAAATCAGGAGCAACTACTCAAAACCATGGTTATACTGATGTAAAACCAGTGAAAAGAGGCAATCAAGAAACCAGTCTATGAAACTGCTGTACATAATTAGAAGACAAACATCACCAAGTGAATCAAGATCCCTATTACTCAATTTCAACCTAGGTAGACATCCAGATTTAGTATTTGATCCACAATCTCTTAACAGATGTAGTCCGAGAGGAGAAGAGGGTAATTCCAAAGAGGACATTGTAACAGGGTAATTTCCCTGTTCCTTGCTGCAAAAATTTCAAGCCAAACCAGACATCTGAACATGAACAGGTCTGAGGTTCCTCACTCTTTAAAGAACCAAAGCTAAGTAATTTCAACCAGCTGCTTTCAAATGTGCCTCTGCATCCATGAGGAGCACCTTTCAGTGCTGCCTCTAAGGCTTACCTGGGCCCAGCTGAGAGAAACTAAAATGAACCTTGTATGAGAAGGCTGAAGGAGCCAAGCACGCAGAATAATAAAGCTCTTTTGCAATTGTTTTTGGAAACATGGAGGGCCTGACTGAAATCTCATTATGAAAAATCTGTATATTGGTCAAATTTCTGGCTAGGGCTGAGATTTTTGGTTATTTTCCAGAAGCAGAATACAGGAAAAGGGGGGAAAAAAAGTGCTTGCTTAGCTTTCCTTATCACTCTTATCTTCCTTATCAGCACAATGAACACATGCTGCACAAAGAAAGCAGATGCAAGACACAAAACCAGGTATTTAATGTTTGTTCAGTTATAAGAAAAATATTGCCCAACCAAAGGATTCAAGAATAATAGAGTTATGGCCTGAAAATCATGAGATTTGGGACTCCCTCTCTTTGGTTTCTAGTTTTTAATCTTCCAGGTTGCTTTTGAGTTACATTTCTACATTTGAGAGCCTGCAGGCTAGGAATTTATTTAACATACAGCTAAGAATCTCATTAATAACATGAATCCAGGAACTGGCTTTTAAAGAAAATATACAGGTAATGCAAAATTTAAAGTCATGACAACTGGCAACAGTGCATACAATACCAATATCTGTCTAATGGACCCAGAATGATTACTGGTTAATGAGCTGAAGCACGCAACAATAACAGAAAAAACAGATGAGAAGAAATGTTTCTTTTATAACATGGCTGCTAAGAATTACACCACGTTACATCCTGTTGACTTAAGTGATGGCAGACTGGGACTAATTCTGATGTCACAAGCAGTATTTTTAAAGTAGGCAAATGCCTGGTGCTATACCTTGATTTGCACCTATATAACCAAGCAAAAAGGAGCCTAAACAGAATACTTTTGTAGTTAAGGCGAATACAATGTGGTCTTAATGTTGTAAACCTAACCACTATTTAACTGTTTAATAGGATAATTGTAAGTAATGCTATTGATAGTTACGGTTTCGTGATATCCAAAAATCTAGGTGGTGGTAGTTAGGCTGTTCAAATACCAGCAACGGAGGATAGACAAGCATGTTATAAATTGCATTTGGAAAAGCTTCAAAACAAGCTGGTGCTGAGCAGCAACAGACCAAAACCCCTTCTTTCAATATCTTCTTCATGTTTGGAACATATCTGACATATTTCAAGTATATTTTCATTAGACGTATTACCTGACCTGTACAAATGCTGCCGCCACCTGCCCTCCTCCCTAAAATTATTGACTAAACTTGGAAAGTGTAGGAAATAGCACTGCCAAAATTCAGACTTCAGACTAAAAGATGTAAATAATTGCACTTTCAGTCATCTGCTTGACACTG
The DNA here is from genome assembly GCA_026212715.1 of Elanus axillaris. Classification (NCBI taxonomy): domain Eukaryota; kingdom Metazoa; phylum Chordata; class Aves; order Accipitriformes; family Accipitridae; genus Elanus; species Elanus axillaris. The sequence continues at coordinate 19,519,108 of JANZLQ010000009.1, read as the reverse complement.
AAAAACAGTACTGCAAATCGTCTGACTTTTCTGCAAAAACTTTGATGCAGAAGTTCATGGGCACAAATATGTAAGTACATTCCAGTCCTTGCGGCAATGTTTCCCTCTATTTTACACCTTAATAAATTCATTATGAAAATAAACATTTACCTAGCAGTTATCCTTAGTGGGGGTTCTCTCCTTTTAGACTGATTAAGAGCTTTAGAGTAAAAGAAAAAAAGCACAGAGGGATGTACACCAGTGAAAGTTTGGAGTTTAATGAACAAAGCCACTTACTCCCTCTCAAAGGCAGATTGAGACAGAGAGGGAGATGAAAGCTCTTGTTTCATTTTATGTGCAAAACAGAACAGACATCTCCCATAGACATGCTAATGAAACATTGATTTGCTGGGGTGAAGTTTGTTACCACAGGGTTCTCCACCTTGGACTTCCAGGAGAAACGATTCACAATTAATTAACTCCTTTCACAGATTATCTGAAATCTAACTTGGGCTCAACCCCACTTCATGATAATGTTCATTTTGTTAGTAGTATGCAGATCAATGAATATATATATACACAAAAATATATATCTAAAGATGTATTCCAAATTTTTATATACATGTATGCACATACAAACATATAATGCATTATATATCATATATAAAAATAAATTATATATATATCAAACATACATGTATTTGTAGCCATATAATTCCACTACTGTAAGCACACATGCCATTTTCTGCCATCAGCTCAGCACTTCCATGGGAGAACTCCCCTAACTCCCAACACTGCAGGACAAACCCTGACGCATTCACCCATCTCCTTCTGACCACAATTTAATATAAAACCAATACTCCAGCACATGTTAACAAGCATTGCTCCCCACTGTCCTAACTACCACCCTAATAGGTTTTCTCAGGCACAGAAAGGAGACTGGCACTCATCTCTCCATTAAAACAATATTAATTAAAAAAGGTAGCTCCTCGTCAAGAGGAATGGCAATAGAAAATAAATATGAAAATAAAAAATACTTGGTGTTTTGTTTGTTTTCAGAAGAGAGGGGGGGGAAAGTAACTGCAAAATTCTTTTTCAATTCAAAAGTATGATATACACACAAAACCCACAAATTTTCTTGCTATATGTGCACTATATGAAAGAAGCATGTGAAACACCACACCTCCCATATCACATGTTTTTAATCTCATTTGTCCTAAGTCCACAAGAGCCTCAATCTGGTATCGCAGACCCCTTGATCAAAGGGTGTTTGATTCATGTACGTTGAATCCTACCACTAAGATGGTTTTCTCCACATTTGTGAGAACCCTTCTGTAAAGTTTACATTTACCAATGGATCAAAATAAAGCAGCAGGACAACTTCATAACTGGATTATTCGTCAATATTAGAGGTGGCAAAAAAGCAGCTCAGAGGAAGAACAAATGCTACATTCTCAGTGGGAGCTGCTATAAATGCTAAAGATTATCTTTCCTTAAACATTGTGAGGAAATTGAGGAAAGAAATCCTGTGGATATTCTTTCTACGCTTTTCTTGTTTTGGTTGAAAAACAATTTTTTGGGAAATAAGAAAAAAAGGTGGATTCTTTCTATAATCAAACTATTTTATTTTCAGCAGTGAGAATTCCAAAAGATTCCATAGAAGTAGATATTTCTTTCTTGGTTAGGTAAAAAAACACTTTTCCTTAAAAACCAATAGTTTTTTCTCTGTGTTTAAGGCCCTGCAGTAGATTTAAATTTTACTTTAAGGGATTTAAACCAGTCTCACAGTGACTTCATCTTTTTTCCTTCTAGGTTGCACATAAGAATTATGAATATGATATAAGAAATAATTATGTTGGATATTTTGATTTACAATAAAAACTAAAATTGCTTTTAAGTAACATATCTAGAAGATCAAAGGCCTATGGAGCAGTAACACCATAAATAATGTTCAACCTACTATTCTGTAAAGATTTTAATTTGAGAATTTGAAATAAATCTCTGTACATACACACACATTCCCCCACTCTTTCCTCCATGAATACCATTAACGTGAATTTCAAGCAGGGCTCACCTTCACAACAGCTATTATTGACATGGGGTAGATGATCAATACAGGACAGACTGGAAGCTCATTTTCAGAAATTGATAAAAGTTCAAACCCCAGAGAGGTTAGATGATTTACAGCAAAGGTTAAAGCTATGCATTCTACTTTTCTCAAAAGCAAGGGTTTTCCAGATGCTTCCAAACATTTTTTTTCTTAATGCTTTAAATTTGAATACAAATTTATTTTCTTTCTTAGACTTCATAGTTAGAGTAGAAATTAAATTTGTTGAGACTTAGCATCTATCAAGCAAGCAATATATCTTAGCACACTAGGTAACTTTCTTTGTATGACCAGTGCAAGAATCACAAAGATGGGCCTTACTGAGACTTACTTGGCATCTCCCAAACCCAACCAACAGCACCAAAGTGTCTTATTCCACTCATTCCTGGCTGCCACCTTCCTGCACTGGCACTCACATTGGTCCTGGCTCCCTCCCCACAAGGATACTATTAAGTGGTGAGATAGAACTGAGGAAGGCCACCAGCTTTCCCATCTCAAATCCCATTTCAAAGAGTTCACAAGCTTATGATGAGATCTGATATGTTCAGTAACCATGAAGTACATAAAAACAACAACGAAAACAGTAGCCATCAACTTCATGTAGAGTTTGGGATATGCAGTACTGCAAACCCAGCTTAGTTGAAGAAAAGGTGTCAAGAAAAAAGAAAAAAATGGAAAAGGCACCTTCTCCAATGACATAGTGCAGATCAATGACAGTAACAGACCTCCTCATGAGCAGCATGCTTGTCTCTTTCCAATTCATTACAACTTCTTATGCACTCTCATCTCCTTTCTTCAAGGCATCTCTCCTCTGATTGGGAGGCAGCAGAAGCAAAAAGTTAAACACTGATTTCCTTCCCAGGTCATCAATAAAGAACAACCTCACTAATGAAGTGCTCTAGCTAAAATAATAAAAGAAGGGCCAGTATAGAGTTCCTGTGAGTCCTGGCTCAGTCCAAACCCTAATGTTGATGTTATTATATAAAAGTACCACAGAGTATGTAGGGCAACCCAATGTCTATCACAGCAGCCAAAGCTATTTCATACTGTGTGCTTTTAATTATTTCATTGACACCCTTGGACTTGATAACTGCCTGAATTTTCCCATCAACACTTTGGTCCTTGATTTTTTTTCATTAAATCACAGTTTCAAATTACTTTTTTTTCTCTACCCCCACCCCAACTTTTTTTTGGCTTCTAATTCTCTGAATGCCCCACACTGTTTTAAATTACATGCTCATTTCAGAATACGCAGACTATTTATCTAGGAGGCGTATTTCAGAGTCATCTGAAATTAATTTCCCAACCCCAAAGTTCCTGGGTACCAGCTTCCAATTCAGCCGTGGAATTTCCTGATGGCGCTGTATGGTTCAGGTTTCTCCGCACGTCCAGAAAGCCGCACCACCAGCCACGAGGCTGTGACACACGCTCCTTCCTGCTTCTTTCCTACAGACCTTTCCAACAGCAAAATAAAATCTACCTTAATTAATTTGTAGGTATTAGTAAGAAAGTAAGCTATATAATTCTTAACATCAAACCCACGTCTTGGGAAGTCGAAGTGTTTCAAATAGTTGAAGGGTACACAGCACTTAGCATAAAACTCAGCCAATAAAGTTGTTATTAATTGTTATGCCAAGTATATTAAGAGACACTAGCTGCCCTGTATGTACAGCAACATAATTTTTAGAAGTATCAGTTACCCCAGGTGACTTCACCTGGACTTTGGGCACCCACACTATCTCTAACATTAGGGCTGTGAGCAAAATGAAAATTATTTCAAACATTCCAAACATAAAATTAAAACCTTCTGCCATGAAAAATCTTGAATTTTATTTTGCATGTCTGTAAAGAGTCCAATCTGATGGGAGAAATTTGAAATTCCCTGTTGTTTTGTTAAGTATATCAAAACAAGTTTCAAGTGTAAGAAAGGTTATGGCTTGTTTCAATGGTCAATTTTTTCTCAGGCAAAATTATTTCTCCTTAAAATTATTTGTTCATGTTAAATCAATTGTGACATTAAGTTTAACATGTTTCTCATTTGAACATGGATGCTTTTCCAAAAATGCCATAATTGGCTTTTTTGGATAAAAAGCTTAATGACAGTTTCCCTCAAAAGCTTGTAAGACTTTTGGAAAAATTTCCACCTATAACTTGTTGGAGAACTAAATGTTATTTTTGAAGTTACGATAGAGAATACAATGATTTCACAATATTAGACCAATATTTAAATTTTTGTTTCCTCATAATTTTCTGTGACTGAAAACATTTTTTATATTTGTAACCAGAAAGTGAAGTTTTCCTACAAACTTCACAATTATTGCATTTTCAGTATTTTCTGCAAGAAAATTAAGGTGATCTGCTCCTGAAGTTACTTCAGTACTTTAAAAAAATAAGTTACACTATAGCCCTTAAACAAGGGGCTTTTATACACCTAAGTCTGAAGCATCTCTTACATAAAAACTCTCAAGAGTCATCTGATCACAGATGACAGTTGAAATCAATCATGTCATGTTACAGGATATTTTCAGAAATCTCACATTAGCTGTTTGATCCACAACTGCCAGGAGAAAATGGACCACTCCATTTAATACTGCTATAACCACCCTTAAAGAAAGCTCCTGAAGCCTGGAAACCCCACATCCCCCTTCAAGTGGCAGGAATTCAGGGAAATCAACTGACTTCTGGGGTCTTTTTTTTGTTTACTTATTTGGTTTTTTACCAATTGCCTTCAAGCACTGCCAGGCACAGAAACTAACCCTTCCTCAGCTGACACCTTACTCCACTGCTACAGAGGCATCTCAGCACTCACCTTGGGGCAGGGGGGTGGAGATCCCTCTTGTGCCAGGACAACCTGCTGAACTGCCCCTGTGGACAGACTTGGTCCCACTGCACCCAGTCCACTGCTGTGGACACCACAGCCTTCTGTCCCTTCTTCCAAAGAAAAGAGTCTCCATACAGAAAGGGTCGATGGAAGCAGCAACACTGAAGTATGCTTGTAAGCATTGCTGTCTTGAGTACAGCAGATGCAAAAGGCGGAGGTTCATCACCAGACTTCCAGACGATGTCATTTACCTCTCGGTACCCTGCCCCATGCACACCTTGATGCCCAGAAATCATACACTAGTGGTAGATCCTCATACTATAGCTAGAAATACTGATATTTTGAGGTGAGCAGAAGCTAAAACAGCTATCTGGAAACTCCAGTCTCAGACTACTCTGGGAAATGAGTAGCAAGATAGTCACTATGGATGAGAGAGCAGTAACAGAAAGAAGAGGAGACCAAGTACAACTATATATTCCAAGAGAGACAAAGTTACTCAAAGTCCTAATAACAGTATTTCCCCACAAATAAAGTAATTTATTTGAGTTATAAGGTAAGAGGGTTTTTTGTTTGTTTATGTGGGGTCATTTGTTGTTTAAGTCAGATAGCAATGGCATTCAGATCGTACTACTTTTGATCTCAGCTCTAAAATTATTTCTCTCTGTGAAATTTCCTGGCATAAAAGGCAGAATCTCAACCCAAAGAAGCCATACTGGCAAAAGCTGTCAAAGGGTCTAGTTCACATCCCATGAAAAGTTTTCAATGGATTTAAAGTGCAGGTATTCCAGCTCAGAATTAGGTCCATGTTCCATGCACAAGACTTCTACAGGGCAAAAAAGTTCATGACAATACCTCCATGACAATATTTTAAGCAAACAAAAATAGAAATAAGATTTAAAACCTTGGGTTTCTACTTTCATGAAACCAAAAAGAAACATGTTCAGGGGAGACCAGTTTAAAATAATCAGCACAGAAGCTGAGGGCAGCTGCAAAAAAGCTCTCGATAAAGCTGAGCTGTTGAGGTTCACTACTTCAGAGCCGAGTCCTTTAGACTACTGAACACAGTGACAATGTGCAACTAACAGCAGCTCTGCTTTACCATCAGCACACTGATAAAACTATACTGAAAAAAAAATGTTGGAAAGAGAGATACATTTCATTCTCCCTTAAACTGTTTCCATTACATTTATTTAAACAAACTGAAATTTCACCCTACCAGCTGCATATCCAGTTGCTGTGGCAGTCCAGGCACGTACAGTCTGGCTTCTTCATGGTGACTTTTTTGTGGTAAAGACTGCCTACCATTTAAAGGATCCACCACTTACATTTGATGAAGGTAAACTGTGGGAAGTACAGATGAAACAAAACTTATAGCAAAATCATGGTGCTTTGGTGTAAAAGCTAGAGGCCAGACAGACTGGCATCAGCTGACAAGAATAGCAGCAGGCACATATATGGTTAGGTGTATAAATCCCACCCTAAAATATGCTGAGGAAAAAAGAAGGAAAGTAATTGAAATAAAACAACAACATTTTGGTAGTCATCTCTGAGTACTTTGAACAGCTGGAGCTCCTGAATACATCCCTACCCCTTTAGAAGGATTAAAAAGCCACAATTTAAAGAAAAATAAACCGCACATTAAAATGGGGGGGAAATCCATGCATTCATCTTGATCTCCTGGTGAACAAAACCTTGATTTAGGTCTCCATGTGTTTTACTTCTTCCACATCTCAGCTAGGTGTTCCTGCATGGGTTTTTTGGAACGAGGGAAGAATTCCTAAAACTTTTTTAAACATTTAACTTTTTCCCATTACCCTTTTCATAAACAGATGTTAGAAGAAGGGAAGGGCAAACAATCTTGAAATATTTCTGAAGTCTAAGTGCTAACAGTAATACCTGCCACAATGGAGCAAAAAATACTGCCAACTTCCAGGGGGTTTGATCACTTCTTTCTCTGCCATAAGGCTGATCCTGAAAGGTCCTGTACAGATCCTGAAGAAGCAAGAGCCCCACTGCATTAAATTAATACTATGTAGTCAATTTAATGAAACATTTAACACCTCAAAGGCCTCAGCTTTTCAAGAAAATTAGGTACACTGTAGCCCCCATACAGTAGGGTCTTAACTGTGTTCCCCTTGATGAATGCAGCTGGACCATACAAAAAACCCCAAAAATCATGTTTACATTCAGCTCATTTACATTTATCTTAGCAGGATGTATTAGCTCATATACGTCACTGGTAAAACCACCTACATTTCTTCTAGATCAGAACTGGCTACCAGCCACTTGGTGCAAAGCACAGGCTGAGAAGTTCAAACCTATCTCCTTCCCTTCAATTAGAGATACCCTACAGCAATTATTATCTCCTAAAGAACAAGGGAAATCTGCCCTGCGGATTTTTCCTCCAATTATTGCTACTTGAAAAAGAGAAAGACTCAGCTGAGTGAATGAAACAAAACTAAGGGTGTTGGTAAAAATCTGTACTCGAGCAGTTACTCATGTATAAACACTGCAGATAAACAGCTGGCATTATAATACAACAACTGATTCACATGACTCCATGCTTCATGGCTACATTTTAAGATTTCAAGAGCAATTGGATGTTAAACACAGATTAGTGAAGATGACCATTCATTTCCTCTCCACAACAAAATCCCCATGCAACTAATTAGAAAAACAAAAAAATTTTTCCAAAACTTCCACAGCCACCCAGAAGCAAGTCTCTGGCATTAATTGTGGATATTTGACTCCTTGACTTGAGCATGCACAAGAAAAGCCAGAAAATCAGCTCAGGCTCACCCTGTTGCTAATTCAAAGTTTGGGGGTTAGCACTAGAAGGGCAGGGCTGGGGTTCTGCCACACTCAGGCAGGGAAACTGCAGCTGCTGTCCTGATGTCTGTGAGGACAGATGTCAGACAACCCTGCCACCACTACTCCCACAGTGGGGACAGAGGGCCAAGCAACTTGCTTTTAAGATATGATTATGTTCTAGCCCAGAGAAGGTGGAAAGACACATCTCAGCTATGTACGCATCCACCTCTTGCTATAGGAAAAAATAAAAATAAATTTCCAAAATATTTTCTGAAAAGACCTCACTGAATCCGTGGTAAGTCCACAAGATGCAGACCTTGTTCTTAGGAGTGGAAGTAACTGGTACAAAAACACCATTACCATAGAACACCACCATGCAACTGGCATTGCTTCACGGACGATTCAATTGTTAAAGTGAAGAACCAGGTTGTTCAAAGATTTCTCCAGTCTTAGCTATGGAAAATCCACACTTTTCTTTATCTTCTTGCTCTCCACATGTGGACTTAGGGAAGAAGAGACTTTAATCTCATGTTCTCTTTTCTTTCTTTCTCTCTCTCACTTTCTTCCAAGCCACCTCCCCCAAAGCGGCACTTACCACAGTGACAAATGAAGCAATAATAAGGTTAGTCATTTAACTCTTTGCATCCTACTTAAAAATCACCCTAATTACTGTGTAATGGGTCCACAGAGGCAGAAGAGTCTGGGTGAAATCTACCCGGAGGGCACCAGTATAGTTCATCTGTCCATTCCCTAATAGCACTTTAAAGTTCACCCTTATAAACATGTCACCTAGTCTATAATTAAGTGACTGGTCATTAGGTAACATATGTGGTACCTGTGGGTCACATATCAGTCAGTTGGTGATGGATCTTTAACCAATAGCTATGCAGAAGCAGCTCCATAGCTCTCTGTCACCACAGTGTTACTCTCAACGCACAGCACACTCACAGAAGAGTTTGTGTAGGTGGGGTTTTTTAAGCAATAAACTCTGTGTTTGTGAAGGGTGAGAAACTGAGGGAAGGAGGGAGTGAAAGGACTGTCACAGTTCAGTCTTCATTCCAGCAGCATGACAAAAAGCAGTTTTTTCTTTATATTCTGCAAGCATACTGGTTCCTAAAGCACTCTTCATACTTTGCTGACAGGTGAATTTCCCATTCACACTCAATATGAGTCAAGACTGCTAATTACTATACTTTTATAAACTGCAAGAGGACATCCTCTTTACTGGTCATATTTTAAAAAAAATTGTTATTCTTTTTAACTCCTTCAGCTTCAATGTGCAAGGCTGTGATGGACAGAGGGGAAAAGCATAAGCCAAATTTATCCTTGATTTTACTAAGAAAACTGAAAGAATCTAGAAAGTACGTCTGAACAAACTCCCAAGTAACTGAATGGACTACACACCCAGGCTGATCTGGTCATTCATTAATGTGGGCACATGTACAGAGAAATACAGGCAGTTTCATTGCAACTCCTTTCCTCCCCTCACTCTGTACAACATTAAAGCCTTGATCAAAGGAGTTACCAGAACAAGAGCAAGACATTCAACTCAAGTTTTTCCTCAGACTGCACAGGAGTGATGGTTTGAAGCAGGTTTTGTTGCCCCCAGGAGACAGAAAATGGCAGGTCTCATGAAGCCTTGAAGTTCAGGCTAGAGTCCTAGATACTCTAACACTCATACTTCTTAAAAATTATTCAAGTGTTTTACAATTTAGAAGTTCTCTGAACTGGCAAAAGAAAGAAAATTAATTTCCTTGAGGAAGACCCACAGAGGCAGTGTCATGTAGCAAAACCAAAATTTTGCAACTGATTTTATCTGGGTACATGAGGACTGTAACCCTCCACGTGTGTCACATACAGTTTTTAAGGAATTTGCTTTTACCTTCTGCATTCTTGGATGCGATAATGCAGCGAAGAGCTGGACCACACAGATTTCCAGATGGTAAATGAGATTTGAACTATGCTTTTCTGGGTAAGTAAATTATAAAGGAAAGGAAAAAAAGAGAGAAAAAAAAATTAAAAAAAAATCTCATGCCCACAATGTTTAAAGGCTTATAATTGCTAGTTATTATCTCCAAGAAGGGTGCCCAAAGTCAGGATAGTATGGCCAACAAAACAAGACAAGACCTTAAAATCAGCCTTCTGACCCCAACTGTTGAAATGTCCTTAACTAATACACATATTAACCTCCCATGATGTCTCTTCTGGCAACACACTTGTGTTTGATGTTCACAGTAAACCACTTAGGCTGCCCACAGTTTTGGTAACACAGGAAATGGAATATTTGGCAAAAGCATTACATTGGCCTATTAATTCCAAGAACAAACTCCAAGACCAAGAAGACGCATAGGTCCATCAATGTCTAGTTTACCCCACTGTATTTAGAGATACAATTAGATGTAACTGGGGGGGGGGAGGGCGGACATTATTTGCCACACGAAGCAAAACGATGTATTTCACTCAAATCACGCTGGAGAAATAGCAGAGATGTACAAATTCCGCCCCCCCCAGAGAACATGACTGCTTTAAAGTCTGCAATCAAGGAACGGGTGACATCTAAAGAAATGCATTCTTCTTTTGTATGTTTTGTAAAGAAAATGCCTGCCACTCTGGCCAGGATGAGAATTTATAGACTGAGACATGCACTCCTTACAAGGCTATCCACCTCTCATGTTCTTACTGGACTTCCGTAACTTTCTTCATAACCAATCCCATCAGTTTCTGCTTTCTTTATACCAAGAAAACATCATGCTGCTTTTGTTCTCTCACATTTTGCCTATTTTACCAAATTCTCCAATTCTTTAGGCAAAGACAAGAGATGAACCAAGGAGAGTAATCTCAAACAATATCTACAAACATAATTTGTAATTTTAAAGTAAAGCTCATGAAATATGCAGCTTAAAGCTGCTGTCCAAGAAAGCTTGTACAGACATTGTTTCTTCCTGGCCTGTTGTTCTATATTACATCAATACCATAATTTGAAATATTTTTTTGCAAACAGCAAAGATGACTCTTAATTTTCAAGCTATCCAGTCAAGGATTCAAACCTTTTTATTTGGGGGTCTTTTACTCTACAAGGCACCTCTCGGTCTAGTATCAATCACCCTGTGATGGATAGGCATCCCATACCAGGGTCATTCGTACCTCCACTGCTTATTGAACTGCAACACCTCATCCTCATTGAATGCTGACGGCTGATCTATATGATTCAGGTCCAATCAGAACAGTGATTTTTCACTGTTAAAGACTCTTCCATCTGACATGTTTGCACTGAGACTATAAAGGATCAAAATGGAGCACAGGAAAATAAGAGGATTAGCTGACTATATCTGTGTGTTTGCACCAGAACTCTCTGCACCTATCAAATGATAAAGTGGTCCCTGGCTAAGGAAAAAAAAAGGGGGGGGGGGCAGGGAGAGAGAGAGAGGTTAAAAAAAGAAGAAAGCTTGTAATGCAGAGTCAGTGTTGCTTATTCAAGAGCAATGTGACTTTATTTGAACACGTAATTGCAACATATCATTAGGACAGTTCTGCTTCAAGAGTTTGATCACTAATTGGCACACACAGGAGCATAGCACAAATTAAACTTATCCTTTGGCATGGCCAAATATAAGAAGTCATGTTTAAGAATGATGTAGAAATGCCGAGCAGCAGAGAGGATGGGTATAACACAGAGAAACAAAGTTGTTTGATAGAAAAAGAATAGAATCAGCAAAGTCATTTACTGTTAGAGTAGAGCCTGCATTAAGAAAGATTGCTCAGAAACCTGTAAGTGGGGGGAGATATGAGCCTACTTAAGAGAGAAGAGAGGAAATTCAGGGAAGAGAAACTTAACAGTTCTCTTTTTTCTATGTAATTTGGTAGGTGCGTGATACACAATCAAAGGATTAAGCTAATCTCAAGAAATCTTGTATCTAAACAGAAACGAAGCAGATTTCAAAGAAATAAATACATGGATTCAAGATAATTTGCCTTAGGTTTTATCCCTGATTAGATGCATCCATAATAGTATCCTTTCAAAGTCAATAAGAGAAACCATTACTCAGACTGCAATTACTTCCTGTGCCAGTTAGGTGGTCTAATTGCCTTTTTTTGGAACTCTCTACTGTGTTCAATGCAGCACTTGCTCTTCCCATGCAATTGCCATGCCCTGAGAAATATCCTAGCTGAATGAACCAGAATGCTGATCCTAGATCTCCATTTAAACTTAAGCTTGATTTCCTTACATAGCTAGGAGAGTGATGTGGTAAGACCTGAGATTTCAGCTGAGCAGTAAGAGCTGGCTTTATATTTTCCCTGTGGTTACAGCTGTTCACACTGGTCTACTGCAATGTGAAAAAATGGAGAAACACAAGAGACTAACATAAGGGAAGGCAAACAAAGGACAACATTGTCCTTGTTTAGTGAACATGGCCAGAAAGACATTGGGATTTGCCTGGAATAGGACACAGAGGGACTGATTCTTTACTGCTTGCATCCTGTCCTATAACTTCCTGCAAAGGGAGTGCAGTTCATTACTCTATTTACACAAGTATAGGTGACCATACAGAGACAAGGCAAGATATAATACAGCCTTTAGACACGAAACTTCTGCAACTCATTCTCCATTTAACAGTAGTCCACTGGGTGGTCTTGAGCCATAAACAAGAGGCATAACTAATACTCTCTTACACAGTAATTCCAGGGTTCAGCCACTCCATAATAGCAAAATATTTGCACTTTCTTAGTTGAACAATACTTTTAAAGTGTAATACCTCTGGTGCCATTAATGTTTAAGATTATTTTGCCTTTGTTTTGCTGCATTTAGTGAGAATTTTTTATGCTTAAATACTTACAAGGGTCTCAATAACTACCATTCTGTGGAACAGGAATATGTCATTGTTCCCACTTCACAGAACTGAAAAAAATATATACAGGTCCACAGGGTTGTGCATCTGTCTTTTCATATGTATGACATCCTCACAGAATGCCTTTTACAGGATTGCATCCACATTAAGAGCTGCCAAATCCTTCAAGTACTCATGATCTTCCAGTGCTTCCCAAAAAGAACTGAGTTTCCTAACAGAAACCTTGTATATAATTTCTACTTTTTGTCTTAAACATGCACATCTGACACATTAAAAAGCATTTTGATATGATTTTTCTGTGGTTCCAATCACAGAACCAATCTGAGAGCAGGTGTTTATTTTATTTTTATTATTCTGCTAAGCACAGCATTCTCTACAACCTTCAGGGAAGGGGAATGGGAAAGAACAGCATCAACTTCCAAGAAAATATCAAAAACTAATAACCATCCTTCTGAATTTTAGTCCATAGCCAACCCCAAAATAGCTCACTTCATATACTCTTTGCTCTTTTGATGAGAAGAAAAGGAAGTGCTTAATTCCAGAATCATCTTAAAAGGGGGACCATATTAATAGCTGTGAATTAACACTGATTATTAAAGATTACACTTTTCTTCTTAAAATGGTAGTCAAAAGTTGGAATTTTTACAGGAATTCAGGATTAAAACACAAATAATAGTTCTCATGTGAATGCTTATTTTATAGAATTTTCCTTTTTAGCTTGCACTGTAGACTCAAATCATTGGCAAAACAACTTTCTAGAACAGACCTGTGAAAAAGCCCTTCACATTAATGGGCTGATTTTAGGATCGTGGCCACAGGGTGGTACTGTGGATGGGTACCTACATTTGCTGTTCATGATGCATACAGCTGGCCACTGCATGCTCAGAGCCAAGAAGTCAAGAGCATTTGGACACAGTCATTTGGTGCCTGATGTCAACACTGCTAGGCACCTTAACCTACTCCAATACCTTGGCTAAATGGCCATGCAACCCTTCCAACATCATTCCCATGCAAAGCAAAGAGGTTGGCTTATAAATGCCTTCAGCACCTTGATATCCATCCTGTTTTCTAATTTGTCTTTTCAGTCCTCCAGCTGTATTAATTTTACTATGGGTGAGTATATTTATGCAGCAGAAATTACCAAATAGTAAAGATCACTATGACACTTCCAAATTTTTGGAAGTCCATTGGCACAGAATCAAAAAGAAGCACAGTACAGGACTAAAATAGAAACTGCAACACAGAATTACTTAATTTTGACAGGAAAGGCTAACATACTTTTCAATAATGTTACTGCTTTCAAAACTGCCAAAGGATTTGTAGGCTTTACATACCTGAGTTTAACATAAATTACGGAAAGCTACTCTGCCACTCTACTGTTACTTTCTGATTCTTTACATAGGCTTATTACAATAGGTTGAAAAATAAATTAGCATTAGGGTTTCACTAAGATAAAACTTTGAGATTTATTTTACTGCTTTACCTTCCAATTTTGACTTTCTATAATATTTATTTTACATTACTATCACCTTTCACAGGCAAAGATGCTGAGAAACATCTAGAGTGTAGTTTGGCACAGGTTACAGTCATTATCCAAATAGACTAACAGCTCTGACATCACAGCTATATGTAATTACAAAATAATGTTTATGACTTCCGCAAAGAAACTGAAGCAAGCTGTATTAGGATGGTCCTTAGAAAAATGCGTATGGAGAAGAAATAGCATATCACTATCCAAATAGTTAAGACTACTGTATAGTAGCATTCTTGTATGTACAAATAAATGAGAGTGCATAGTCCCTGACAAAAACAGATTGTTCTCAAAACAGAAAATACACAAGTATGGATGGGTTGCAACAACACGTAAGCTAGCAAGACCCAGGCACTGTGCACATCATGTAAACCTCGGACAGTGGTATTTGTTTATTTTATGCTATAAATGAAAAGTAGATAGTTACAGGTAATCAGGGCAGGGGAGATAAAATAAAATCTAGGTTTCAATTTTGTTCTAAATGGATTTTTATGCTAACTGTACAAGATCTCCTGTGATCCCAAGCAACAAGAATAGTCTTGTCTTCAGTCTTCTCAAAGAGACAAATTGCATTAGTCCAGTATGTAACACTATCCTGATGAATTAGCTTTTTCTTCACTAAGAAATTCTTTCTGTGTAAACGTGAATAATCCCTACACAAATGAGAGAAAGAGGGCGACCCTTCCTACAGCAAAGACACATTATTATACTCACATGAAAAAAGCACAAATAGTTCTATTTCATATATAAAATATGCATAAGGTTAGGTCAGAGAAGTTTATTTATTAGTGATATAGTGATATGCTAAGAACCTGAGAATACCCTGAATCTAACATAAAAGTGGAACAGGCAACTGAGAACAAGGCCTGGAGGGGGACCCTCAGCAACCTCACCAGTGGGCAGACGTGGTCTGCAGTCCCTACAGCAAAGATAACCTCCTCCTTGCAGGTCCAGGAGACCCTTATATCCTATCACCACGAAACCCTTGAAGGAAAACAAACAAAATTCCCACACAAATACCCATCAAAAAACATTATCAGGGGTTGTGGTGAAACATCAGGGTTTTGCCACTAAGAAATGCTTAGAATTTGAGCAATTTAATAAAGACTTTAAGAAACCACACAATCCATTTTACATGAGCTTCACCTTATTTAATCTGCTCTCACAAACCCATCAAATATTTACAGAGAAGCCTGTGAAGTCAGGATGTTATAGCCAGTCGATCAGAAGCAAGAAAATAACTTCTGTCACAACACTAGCGGCTCTCCATGCCCTCTTCCTTCCCTAGCGTGCTTTCCTTCTGAGTCAAAGTGGAGCTTAGAGAGAGAAGCAATGGACTCCACAACATCTCTCAGTGAGAACAGGTGCTGGTTTAGGTCAGTATAAATACTGGTTTCATTTTGAATAATTTGTGTAAGTATCTAAAACTGAATACTTGCTGCAGGAGTTCTGCTTTTGCTTCATTTGAGTTTCTTGCAACTGAAAGCTGGGTGAGCTTCACCATCTGAAATGGCCAAAGGCCATTCCTGAAGTTAGACTTGAACTGAACCTAAGCTCTCTGCAGTGGGGTCTGTTGTACCCATGTAGTTTTGGAGCTGGTGTCAACTGTGTGCACAGTTTAATAGACTATTGAGTTGTTGCTGCCTTTTGTGAGCAATTTGCAAATGCTGTTGAGTCACCTGTGCAGCAGTAAGATTCACATTAAAGCCATTATTTGACCTGCAGCTTAACACACTTAGTCACATTGTTATTAAAAGAAAAGCACTTTGATAGAGAAAGGGTCAAGATACTGAAGACAAGATCCTGCTATGTAACCATTAGCAACGCACTCCCAAATGGAGAAATCGCTTTCAACACAACACAAAGCATCTTCCAGGAGCTCATGCTGTATTTGGTTTCTGTAGCAAGGTTTTGGGAGCAGGGGGTAGGGGGGTTGTTACAGGGGTGGCTTCTGTGAGAAGCTGCTGGAAGCTTCCCCCAATGCCAGCCGGCTCTAAGACAGATCTCCTGCCAGCCAAGGCCAAGCCCATCAGCAACAGTGGTAATGCCTCTGGGATAACATTTTTAAGAAGGAAAAAAAGTTTCCACCGAGGTCAGTAAAGGAGGGGGAGGAGATGCTCCAGGCACCGGAGCAGAGATTCCCCTGCAGCCCGCAGTGATGAAGACCATGGTGAGGCAGGCTGTGCCCCTGCAGCCCAGGGAG